>JAKUCG020000053.1:0-615932 GCA_022539655.2 Ceriodaphnia dubia | reverse complement strand
GATTACGTTCTACGCGATGCCGTCGGTCGTAAGACCGTTTAGGACGTTCATCAGAATCAACAGTAGCAGCACTGGCCGCTTCTATTGCCGCTTTATGGTCCTCTTCTCGCAGTTTCTCTAGAAGTCGGGCGATCGATGAACGATCTAACTCGATAGCCTCTACCCCACGGGAACGTGCACTTCTATTCCTATTGGACCTGCGACTAAATTAGATTAAGTATTTCCTACTAAGCTCAAATGATTTGATTATTTGAATATAATATTATTATTACCTGCCCTTGGATCCGTTGAGCTGTCGATCATCAGATTTCTTGTCTGATTGATTTTTGATAGGCAAAAGATAATCGAGTAACGATTGAGAAGGTGAGCTGAAGCTAGGCCCGCTGGCCGCTACATGGTCCGAAAGGTCTGAAGAACTTCCATTAGGTGATCCGTCAGCCTGTCCTCGTTCTCTATGACACTTTGAGCTTGAAATATTCGTTCCAGCCACTGTTGGCGTTTTTGGTAACGATTTACGGACAGCTTCCGGTGAAGCCGATGCAGAGGACGATGGTGACGAAGAAGAGGATGAAGTCACCTGAGTTCCCTTTGATACTGACTGAGTTGCGGCTTTAGCAGTCTTGAGAGAAATGGGTCGAAGTGTCGATAAGCTGGGCGATGTTTGCGTAGCCACGTTCCATGTGACGGCTGTTTGGGTTGACTGCGTTACGGGCACCGCAGTAACTTTGCACGATTCTCCATTATCCATGTCGCTTTCGTCGCTACTTCCGTCGCCTGGCAGGTTTAGTGAGAAGCGCTCAATTCGTTCCAGATCAACCTGCGAGGACTGTCTTTTATCGTTGGCTTGGATTTGGACAACTGCTGTACCCGCAGAGCCTAAAGGAGCCACTTGATCCCTGCGTTTCGTGATCGCAGGCAAGATTTGTGATCCTTTAGAACTGGCCATTGAAGCGATGCTGCCGCGTCGGGTCCTGAGAGCTAGTTTCGTAATTGCCGGCAAGATTTGCGAACCTTTCGAGCTGGCTTGAGAGGTAACGCTACCCCTACGTCGCAGCGCCATTTTCCTCCCACCGCGCAGGATGTTACGCTTCCGGCCGCCGTGACGGAAGTGCAGCCTTGTCAGGCGCTCCAAGTCCGTTGTTTGTTGAGAGTGGACAGAATACTGCGAATCGAACGAGTGGCGCCGAGATTGGCTGGCTCTCGATTCAACAGAAATACGACGAACTGCGCTCATGCTTATTTCGGAGTCGAGACTGTTGCGACGCAGTCCAAACGCACCAGCTGCACCAACGATGGCTCCCCGCCGCGTGACGAATTTTGGGATAGCCGCTGCCCACGCAGAACTAACGTCGTTGGAAGCGGCACTATTGAGGTCAAGGTTGCCGAAACCTACTGGGTCGTCGTGAGTGCTGTGTATACTGATGGACATCCGACCCATGTGGTTTAGATCCCGTCGTTTGGCAAATGCCTGAGCGATGATCTTGTGCTTGCGAATGCGAACCCGTTCATCCAACGGTCTTTTATTGAACGTCCTGAAAACAACCGAATGTTTATGTTAACATTCTCTGGGGATTCTACGAAGTTTGCTATTTACCTTCGGTACCATCTTCGCCAAGCCAGAACAGATGCCTTTGTCCAGACCCAAGATGAAACGGCCACTCCAGCTCCGAAGACAGCAATCAAATGGACTTGAGTGATAGTCATGCTCGGTCGAGATTCTAGTTCACAGTCATCGGCCAAACCTTGGTTCTGAATCCTTGAAGTGTTCTGATTCGCCAAACATCTGCCAAGAATAAGCCGTGTTAGAAAAATGAATGAATAAAACATTTCTACTTGAAAGCAATGTATATGCGTTTTGGAAAATGCCCATTTTGCCAAACTTTCACTAAAAAATAATTCAAATCAAATCAAGTGAGATTTTAAATACTATTTAAGTTGGATATTCGTTAAACTAGAAGAGGTCACAAAATATGAAATATTTACATCTAAATAATTTAAACTAAATAAATCCTTGCATATTTAGCGTGTTGAAACGAAAGGAAGGCACATAAAAACTCGTACGCTATTTAAAAGTGTCTTCTGTGGTCAACTGGCAAAACTCAAGAAAGAAATTCCAATATTGAACATTAAGATAATTGAAATTACTTACACCATGTAGGAACGAAATGAAGTTTTCCACTGACTGCGTGCTTCAAACTCGTAAATATGGCAGACAAATGTCAAAGCGACGGCACCGAGGATAGAGGCTGAGAAAGAGACGAGACGGACGATAGTGTTGCGGAGTTTTGAATTGGCGGAAGCGGAAATGGAAGCAGCACTGCCCAGCTTCAGTCGAATCAAAATTAACAGACCCCGATAGAGGAAAACGTGGCCGACCAAAATCAAGAGCAATACAGGGGCTAAAACGAAACCAGAACGCACCACTTTGCTGTTGGCAACAAAGCAAATTCCATGCGGACTTTGTGCCTCAACCTACATCGGATTAAAATATATTTCTTAAAAGTGAACCAGATAAAAAAGTCTTTTAAAATTTTATCTTTACCTGAGCTAGTGCCATACACGTGATTGTGAGAACCAACGGGACGGACCAGGATACTAAGTGGAAGTAAGCTGCTTTAGAGCTAACCTTCTCTCGGATTTTACCTGCATCAATGATTAGATTAGTTGTCGTTACTTTTATTGACTCGTTTAAGTGTTTAAACCCTACCAAGGGCTTGGAAGCTGACGAACCAAGAATAGGCTAGCATGACAAACCAGACACAAGCGGCCATGAGAAAGTAATATATTAAGATGAATATAACAACACATGACAGCGTTTCTCCACCGCTAAAAAAAACGAACCAAAACGAAAATAGCAATAAACCAAACGAACTCATAAAGCGTACAACGGAGGCTTTTAAAAAGGGCTTAACAGTCTTTATCGTACCTTGGTTCTGATACACGCGCCGTTCCATCTTTGCGGCATGTAATATCTTGTCTAGCGCTAGGAAAGTATTGAGCAATCCAGCCAATACAAGCGGCAGCAAAGCACACGTTCATGTAAAAGATGATGACAGCCGGATAACGTGAAGCGGAACGCCAATCAATCAGGAACGTAAACTTTTAATGATCGACATTATTAAAACAACTTCCATCAAATGTAACAAAGTTAGATCCCTTACCACGGCGAACAAATTAGTGGTTAGACACATGGCAACAAGCGTCTGTGTAAATCGTTGGACTTGCTCATGTTCTTCTTTTGTGAAAAGAGGAGAGTTGCAGGGTAATCCGCATCCATCGACTCCTTCAACATATGCCAAACTGTTATCTGTTTCCACCAAAGGTGACTGACACTTGGGAGTTATGTTGAATTTCAGCTCTCTCACTTCATTCTGAATTTTTGTAAAGTGTATCAATATTAAAAATCCAACTTCAAGAGTCAAGTGTAAACAAAAATACATACCTTGCAACCTGAAGGGAATTTTTCAGTGTCTTCACATCTCATGAAATCAGGCCAGCCTCCTCTATGCTCCATTTCTACAATCCGACAGGGATTGCGTATGACTTTGCACATTTCCTGTCAACAAAATAAAACTGTTGCATTTGGTTGCAATTACATAAATATTTTTAAATGAATACCTGAGATGGGAGTTCTACTGTGCCATTTTCACACCTTGGCAAATAAAGTGCACACAAAAATGGCTGAATTACAGCCCAGCATTTAGGAACACTTTTTAAATTTTGCCAAAACATTAGCTTATCCTGTATTAAAGTAAAAAAAAAATTAGAAAACACCTGCAGACCTGCAGTAGGTGACAATGGTAAAATCTATTTATTCTAACCTGAACATCTTCCTGAGAATGAGAGTCAGTCACTAGTTCCAAAGATGTTTGGGAATAGGGTAACTTTGTTGTCAGGCAGATAGGGTTTTTGACTGGCTGACATTTTGCTGTTTTGCGACAAAAGTCTTGGCCTTCAGACCTTCTTAGTTCACTGGTTAAGGCATGCCTGAGGTAAGGCTGTTCAATCCTTGGTCTAGACCCTGAATTTGTTGGTATGTCATTTAAAACGATACCACCATCCGTGCTGCTAGATTTTGGTCTCGCGTCAACAATGCCGACCCACAGAAGAAGAAATGCCACCATCACTAGCTTCATTCTTCTACACGCCTTTATGGAGTTCCTCACCACTAAACAAAAAGCCGCAAACTTTTCCTCATTCGACGGCCAAAGTTTACTTTTCTTCAGCTTAGAACTTGACAGTATTTCATAATTTTAGATCTAATAAAACATGACAACAATCAGTCAAGCTGACACTGGTATTCTTCTTGTAAGAAAGACGGCAAGACGCAACAACCTTGACTCGAGTTCGAGAATTGTTTTGAAAGACCACACACATCGAGTGTAATACGGGCCAAAACCTATTCTAACCGCCGTGTTTGTTATTTTAAGAATATAATATAATTGTATATTTTAGCGTTTTAGCGACATAATATGCATAATATTTTATGATACGTTAAATTTCAGAATTATTGAATATGTTTTATTCTGCTGCCAGAGGTTCGGATATCGTTTCGTTTAAAGGACAATGCAGGCGGCTAGTCTTAAAATGGACGTTGACGCCGTCGGAACATTTAGAAGTTTGGGAAATTTTGGCCATTAGTTTTGGCTCTCGTAAAAGCCAGCCAAAAGACTGACAATCGCATTGCAGCATAGTACCTTTTAAGAAGAAACGATAGATAAATAATGATTACGCAATGTGACAAAACTTTAACTTGAAATTTCGTACCGTGAAGCTGGATTTGACCCGTTCCGCGGACAAGCGTATTAAGAATAGGCCGGAATGTTATTTCGTCCAAATGAGTGAGATTTGTTTTCTTCAAATCAATTATCGTGTTGAAGCTAATCCCTAAATCACGGCATCTAAAATCGTCAATTGAGTTTGTTTTATTTGAAAAGTACCCCATGTATTCCCTGTACCTTGGATAGCGTTCGGATGAATACGGTCGCTCAAGTCGTTGTCACTCAAATCGATTAGATCGACCCTGGGAGAGTGAAAGTGCAAATCTCCCTCATCCAGCTGTCGGAGTTGGTTGCCAAAGAGGACGATTTTTCTTAAACTTGGAAGGAAAGCCAGATCCAGAGGCTTCAGTGTAGTCAACTTGCCAGAGTTCAACCAAAGAGAATGCAATTTCGGCATGTGGGGTAGATTGGGCGGACTAGAGAACCTATTTCCATATAGATGAAGGTACTGCAAGTTGGGTAGCGACGGGAAATCCTATATGTAAAGGAGAAACTGTAGTGGATTGCCTGTTTACAACAGATTGTAATCAAGAAGTTATAGCATACTGTCAACTGGTCTACACTTGCTGTCACTTCAAAATCCACAAGGTTCTCCAAGTCGGCGATTCCTTGGACTGACAGTACGTTTAACGAAGGCGACGAATCGAATGTGAGTACTCGGAGACGTTCAACCGAGGCAGCGAATGCGTGAGGCATAATCTTGCTCACGCCAGTCACATTTTGAAAAAGAATAACAGCAAAAGATTTGTCGCCTAGTAGATTGGCTTCCAAGTCGTCCAACTTGGAGTGTTTGACTGTCAAGTGCCAGAGTTGGTTCACAGGAAAAGGTGGCTCAAAGATTTTCATTAATTGCTGCACACTTTGTAGATTGGCACATACCATTGAGACGACATTGTTTTCACTCTGGCACACGCACGGCTGAATCAAGCGCGAATCGGGGCATGGAGTTTGAGAAATAATTCCGCTTATGGACGTGAGTAGAATCACCCACTGGAGAATGTTCCAGCGGCGCACAGTTGCTGCAACCAGATCCATCGCGACTGAACACTTTTTCGTGAGTCTTTTCCATTTTGTGGTGAAGTTTCTGGTTGTTATTCAAATCAGGTTTCTCCCTCTTTTCTCCTTCCTCTTCTTCGTCTTCTTTGTTCCGACGATGGCCATTTCAAACTCGGGTAGTGATTATACATACGCCCGTTAGCGGCGAGCGTGTGCGCACTTTGTAGGCCATAAGGTCACCTTCATCATCCATCATTAAAAGAATGAGTGCACGCCTGGTAAGAGAACCACTTCCTTATTACTTCGTTCTAGTACTAGATATTGTCGATTTCTATTGGCAAAGATTTTAAAAGAGAAAAAGAAAATCGTAATATCCGTAATTTCCTCAAATCTACGGATTCTGTTCAGCCCTTACCTTCTCTTGTCGAGCCAGTTTTGTTTTTCAATGTGCACTGCGAATTTGCATCAAATGTAAAGCTGAAGCAATCGCCGGTTCATATTTATTTTAAAAATGGCCTATTTGTTGGGGGTGGAGGATGAACCTATTGGCAAAGACGATATTGCGTCGACCGATTTCAAAGTAAACAAAGTTGGAGGAAAACCGGTATTATTTTTACACATATGAAATGGTTCCAAGAGCTAGTTGTTAATAATAATGTATTATTGTTTTTTCAGAATTGGGCTAGTGGCGAGTATTCAAATCCCGTTTGCAAGTCATGTTCAAGAAGGATGTTATTAGCTGTTCAGATTTATGCACCTCTTGATGAATCCCCGAACCACAGGACACTGTACCAATTCTGCTGTCTGCACCCCCAGTGCCAAGGCAAATTGGAAGGCTGGGTCTGCTTGAGGGATGAAGCCCTTGACACCTCCACTCCTGCCATCTCTTCAATTAAGGTACAAACTACCACAACCATGCCAACTTCAGCTTGGGTTGAGGATGCTGATGACTGGGGCGATGATGAGAACATGGATGGTGACAATGGAAATTCGTCCAATAACAATGACACAACTGAGCCAGATGTTACTCTATCTAACCTTGATATTGGTTCCCTAACAATTCAGAACTCAAATACTATTACTTCTGATGATGCAATCACATTAGCAAAGGACCCTACTGAGATAAAAGAGAATCAGAATGCTCCTTCAGCAGAAGTGGAAGGCATTGATGAATCTGTCATGTTGGATGATATTGCTCCACCAACTGTGGACATCAGAGCATTCTTTGCACCATCTACTGCTCCCATTCCAGAATTAACTGCAGCTGAGTTCTCAAGCTTTTATCTCAATGTAATTGAAGAACAATATGTTGCCACACTTGCCGATCAGAAGCTAGATAAGCGAGCCAAAGAACTCTGGGAAGAATATCAGCGCAGAGAACATTGCGATTTGAAGAAAATTCAAAATACTAAAGGCACCTCTGCAGGTCGAGTGGACGAAGCGTATGAAAAGATCCCACCTAGCCATGGTGACCGACTATCTCACAAATTTATCACGCAAGTCCAATCTTGTCCAGAACAGTTGATCCGCTATAACCGTGGAGCAAGTCCACTTTTACTCAAACATTTCACAAAAGATGACCCGACTCTTTTGAAATGTCGTCATTGTAATGCAACGCTTGTCTACGAGATGCAGCTGATGCCGCACCTTAGTCAACGCTTGGTAATTGCAGAGTCTGCTGACTATAACCAACCCGTCGAATTGGGTACTGTGTTAGTCTTCACTTGTTCCAAAAGTTGTTGGACAGGAGCTCCACGTGAAGAATACTTGGTCGTTCAATCTGAAATGTATTGAAGCACTCATTGACCGAACTATCGATAATGGAGCAATTATAAGTCATATCTACACGTGATATACAACTCGGCAACTCTCTTTTTTGTTGTTGGTTTTCCGGGAGAAAAGCTTGATAATTTCTTATTCTAGAACTTTCTCGATCTTGTTGGATTTAATAAACCCATGGAAATTTATTACCATTTTACATCTAGCGTTTAGGTTTCTAGAATAACAGGAACTTATCATAAATTAAAACTATTTAAAACCTAATAATTAAAGCCATAAAGTTTTGTAGTAAGAATTCGGACAAAAATAGATTCCATCAATTACTTCCAATTCCGGATTAATTCCCTCTGATTATAGTGGCAAAAACTGATCATTTTCGTAGCAGACCTTTACTTTAGTTATTAGGTTTCTTTCAACTGTGTATAGTAATCTTCGGCATGTATTTTTAGCCGAAGACTTGGTCTACACCTACAAACGGTCGTATAATGCACTATGGCATCTGTTGAATCAATATTTCTAATGCGTTTTTTCATCAGCAACGGATTTTTCGTCAACGATATCGGCGTAATAACCTATTTTTACCAGCACATAATTATGCGAAATACTGAAATGGCATGAGTACGGGTCGGAAAATGCAGGCACTCAAGTTCTAGATTTCCTTATTGAGGAACTTCAGATCGAGAAATGACTAAAACTGCAACAGTTCTCCATCAAATCTGACAATCGCTCTTCATTCCCACGTGACTCCTTTGTGCGACGGCTCATTCAAGCGTATACTACTTTTTTAGTTATAAGGTTTCATTCACGTCGTCAATAATCTATGACGGTCTGTGACGTCTTTGGCGTTTCCAGATTCATAGAATTATTGCAGAATAAATGTCACAGCTTCACTCATCGTAATTGTGTTCTCCTTTCTTCCTCTGAAAGTTAACTGCGGTTTCCGGTTTGATAGAGATGGTGTGTGTGGATGCGAAAGGTTTCAATTGGTTTTTGCAGTTTTGTCGCTAATTGACAAAATATAATGTTAGCTCTACTTTTACACACGATCGATTTTTGTATTGTCATCAACTTCTAGGTCTACTCCGTATTAGACAGCGTTTGTGTAGCTTCATCCATAGTTTATACAACCTGTGCATGAAAAAGTTTCAATTTAGCTCAGCCGTTCTTTATGGTAGCCTACTGACAACATGTGAAGAACGAGTTTTCTCGGGTAATATTCTACGGGCTTCTGTTTATTTAAATTTCAACGACACTGTTGGGTAAATCGATATATCTGTATTAATATTCCTTTGATGAATTGAAATTTTCCCCATAAATTTTGGTGCGGAAAACTAAATCTTTATTGACCGAGGTATTTTACCTTTCTTGCACGACATAACTTGCATAGTCGACCAATTAATTCTGATTACGACTGTTTTGTTTGTCCTCAAAGTACATGAAATCCTGAAGTATTTAAAAGTTTAATTGACATTATACATTCTGACTAATTGAAAAAGCTGAAAACTTACGATTAGAAAACATGCGCTCAAAAGGACGGCTTTCATCTTGACGTCTAAATCCATGGGAAAATTGATGCCAAAGACGTCTGCATCGGTAACCATTTCTCTAAGTATTCCGGCCCATTGCTTCGATATCTTACCTACTTTTTGATCACCGTCGCTTGAGAGTACCTTTCTTAACAGAAGTTCCATTAGTCATTTGAATTTTCAGACAATTAAGATCTAAAAAAAATTCGTTCGTACGTCGAAGACGACATCGCTACCGCAACAACTGCAAGGGAAAAAAGGCCCTTCAATTCTCAGAATCACATTACCGGAAATGTCTTTCACTCTAAATTTGGGGAAAATGGACCATTCTTGTTCAATATATCCGATTGTGTTTCCCGGAGGCGCCGATATTTCCATTTTCTGTACACGTTATTTGAAATACAACAAGATCTATTACTACTTCAAATGAAATATATGTAATGAATTTACTAACCTGCAAGCAGCATGGATAGAGACAGCTCTGGCAAGCCAAGGGGCGGTGAATATGAATGACCTCGTTACCAAAATTGTCGAGTATGTTCATCTCGAAAGAACGGAGGTTATTACACCAATAACGCTCGCAACAGCCGCTATTCTCAGCCGCGAAAAAGATTTTCTGTCCGACAGAATTCTTTACGATATATTTGTTGTTAGTTTCGAATCCGGTGAACACTGAATACGGAGAAACGAGAATTTAACTCAAAGTTGTGGTTAGGAATAAGGTTGGCTAACTTTCAAGGATCTCGATTTGCTGGTGAACCAAGATTTGATCAATCTGCGTCAAGTATTCTAGGCCCGGAGGGCAGCTATTAGATGCAACTGGTTTCGGCATCCATTGCTCCGCTAAATGATTTTTTCTTATTATCAGCAAGTCGTAACTGAATTTGGATTTAACACACCTGTTGGTTGCGGTCCGGGGGGACCACCCATTGGTGCCATAGGATAATTAGGATATTGTTGTGGCGGAGGGTACGAATGTTGCATTTGGCTTCCATCTCCATAAGGCAGAGGCTGACTGGTGACAGTATGTTGATTTTGTTCGTGGCTCATCGCTTTACAAATCCAAAATAGTTTGATATAATATAATTCCACACTTAGGAAAGATCGATAGAATTAAGTACTTCTACTTACTGTTGTTAAATCGTTGCTAATAATTTTCAGTCGGAACTCGCTTACCACCAGCAACAGTGACCGCACTTGAAAAATAAACCACAACGTCAAGTGATTTCTTTTTTTTGTACTTATCTATGGGCGTAATCTCAAGACAAAAGGTTCACTATAGATAAGCAACGTCAAAGCAGGTTGGACGTGGCGGTTGGAGATATGACGTTGAAAACTCTAGATTAATATATTAAGGTCCTTTTAAAACCCGTATTGACGCACATTTTTGTTGCAATATTGCTATATTAACGTCAGAACAAGTTACGTCTACCGAAATTATTTTTCCAAACAGACGGAAATAGACCTTCCATGTTTAATCTCACTCCAAAATTTCCCAATCAATCATCAACACCGCATGGACCAATCATATGTCAAAATGATCGAAGTCAAACTCCATTTATCAATATTAGATAAAAAAAAATATATCTCATGGAGATATATTAATTCGTCTAATAGAATTATTTGTGTAGGCCCTATGGAATCCGTTTTGGGTCAATTGGAAAAACCTAATATATATATACATATTCTTCCGATAAAAAAAAATATATCTCATGGAGATGTATTAATTCGTCTAATAGAATTATTTATGTAGGCCTAAACGGAGCTTATTAATTCAATCGGAATAGCATAAACTTATTTACGAAGCACGCACAATAATAATTGCATTAATAATGTTGAAGTCATATCGAAAACAATATTTAACGCGAGACTCATCGTAAAAATTTTTGCAACGTTATGGGCGTTGCTGCAACTTTTATCACGTATGTGCAATTTATTACATAAATGTAGGTCTAATCATTTCAGATAGATTTTGGATTACCTTAAATGCAGAATAAAATAACGATTTCTGTGTTTCATGAGAGTTATGCAGTCTAGATTGACAATTTCCGTTCGATTGAGGCGAATTACGAAACCTAAGTCGTCTATGGTGTTCCAAGCACCGATATATAAGTACGGCGGCCATTTGTTTAACAATTTCCGTTCGATTGAGGCGAATTACGAAACCTAAGTCGTCTATGGTGTTCCAAGCACCGATATATAAGTACGGCGGCCATTTGTTTAACTCCTTTAATAACAAACACCGCGAATGTTTACATACGATCGGAGTGGCCGGGGCTGTATCTAACGGCCAGCTACGCACCAGGACGATGAGTCGGTTTGGCCACGTCATCCCGATAGTGGGCTGCGTCTTTGTTGTATCCATTTTCCGGTTTTTCAGATCTATTACCGGTATTTGCATTATTCCCAAGTCATCTCTACATGTGCCAGCCATTTTACGGCAACAGAGGGCTTTTTTTATACTGTTTATGTTTTCTCTGCGCCTATCCAGCCTATAAGAATGTAAATACACAGGCAACACTCGTACTCGAGTTCACCTTTTCATTTAAACAAAAAAATAATAATAATAAAATAAAGTGTTAACATAAAGTTTCCAAATTTAGATTGGAATAAAGTATACAATAATTGTGTACA
Source organism: Ceriodaphnia dubia (assembly GCA_022539655.2). NCBI lineage: Eukaryota > Metazoa > Arthropoda > Branchiopoda > Diplostraca > Daphniidae > Ceriodaphnia > Ceriodaphnia dubia. The sequence continues at coordinate 604,216 of JAKUCG020000053.1, read as the reverse complement.
AGATACCACCTCTTCCTCTGTAGTGGACAGATGCCTTCGACAATACACCACGCACAGTATAGGCTATAACGTATTTCATCATAAAAGACGCCGCAGAATTGGTATGGGCTTGTACCGTACGTGTGTTACAACTTAAAAGGTTCCTTTACGATGATACGGTCTCTAATTAGTTACGGTTAATTACTATTCCAGCTGCTATATGTTAATGTCCGTGTCGTCAGAAAAGCTGGGGAATCAAGGACTTATCTAATGAATTGACACCTTCTACTATTTATATACAGTTTCCGCAAATTATCTATGTTAGAACTAATGTAAGGTAAGGGAATTAAAGTCCATGATCTCTGTTTTCTCTTTGAAAGTTTGATTAATTGTGGCACTCCCTCCCCCTTGTTTCACTATGTCATGGTTTCTTGTATGCATGCGCATGACAATTCAATTTAAAGTAATATGTGAGAATCTTCGTTGGAAGAGAATAAGGAAAGGATGGCTTCCTTAATATTTGAATTTCCTGGTTACATGAAGCTTTGTCACGTAAGCAACTCTATCGCTATATATATGAACCATATGCCCGTTTTCTCCTATCCTTCAGCAAGCAATTATAACGTCTTATGAGCGCATATTAATTGTTTGCAAAGAAAAGGCTACAAAGCCAAAAACGCGCAATAAAAATTTGACTATAACTCCTGAATTTTTGTTTAAAAGTACATCATCTAACGCAACAATAAATTTATGTCATCACAAAGTGTTTTGGAACTCAAGAATGTTGACGATCTCAAATGCAATTGTTTTCTCGCCGAGATAGGATGTTGTGTTTTCTATGACATACTGATTTTTCCATTGTTTCTTCAAACTTTAAGTGAGCGCGTGCACCTATCAAGCGTACAGTCTTTTCCAATATAACGGCGAGTCCGTCAAAGAAAAAAACTTTGAGGATATGGTTAGATCCACTATCAAATGTTGGGAAAACACAGATTTTATAATTACGGACGAGGATTGCATACATCCTACACTCCGGGATTTCCTTTACATCAGCATAAAATGGGGCAATACAGTGCCGTAGTCTTCCATTTGAAGACGTGTAGATCTCTCTGACGTGTAGATTTCTCTGTATATACATTACGCTTTAATCTTTAAAATATCTTGAGTTTAGGAGCAGGTCAGGAAGCAGCTATCTAATAAGAAAATTTTCCTCATAAAGATTATTAGAGATAACTATTAAATGACTTTTGTCATAAATAAAAGTCGCTGATGAATCCCTTTCATTGACCAACAAGCTTGAACTTATACGAGCGTTACGTCCGCGATTGCACCACAATGTTCCACTTTCCTCATGGTGCGTATATGGTGTTGCTTCAGAGAATACAAGAATTGTGCATTTAATATTGTAAAAAAAAACTTTTCTTTGCTATAAATGCGAATTAAAGATGGCGTCGTTGGATTCTTAATCCAGACTTTGTGTCTGTTTCGTTGCTCGTGTTTTCATGCTTCGGTTACATATTACGTGGGTGAGTGAACATGATGACGTCAAGGTGCGCATTATCAATATTCCAGTTCCATCTCGGGGAGTATAACAACGACCCAAGTCCATATGTACAGTGTGGTCGCTTGGGCACTGATGGACTACAAATGACACATCCGCTGCTCGGGCAGCTTATCACAGTCGGGACCATGACATCCGGCGACGGCGTAGCGCGATATCGTACCACTTACAGTACATCAGATTCGATTGGCACGTGGCGCCCATGCTAGACGACTCGCCCAATCATCAAACTCTCTCATATTTCTAATAGGTTGATATATAATAGAAAAGTCCTAAAAAGATATTGTTTCAAGACAACTAGGCAACAGAGTTAAGTGAGGCCATAAAACTGTAATTATTTAACGAAGCTGAATAAACAATCTGAACATTTAACGAAAATTAGGAGATTTCATGATTTCGAGAACTTCTAATGGCAAATTTGGATCGGTAAACTGAGATTTCATAATAAATTTTATGGCGACCGAAAGAAATAGATCAAAGCTAGCACACAGGACATACTTTTTACTTCCAGGTGCAGGCGTGAAAAAGTTTGTAGGCCTACAGTAAAAAGAAATAATCCACTAAATTGTCAAATTGTTTTGAACTGATGAGGCACGAGAAGTTGACACCAGGATGGCACGAAAATGATGGTGGATGATGGCATTGTACACGTAGCAAGTAATAGCAAGCATAGCAGTTTGGCAGTTGTAGGCGAAAATGTAGCAGTAATGGCCAGGTAACTCAATGTTTGAAAAACTTGCATTCGCAACTTCTGAAAACCCCACAATCCGCTCAGTCGTCGCTGTTGATTTGATCCATTAAGTGGTATACGTGGAATACGGTATCATTGTGGAAAAATGTAACTGGGATTAACACATTTTAACACCTTTATAAAGGGAAAAGAAAACCCGAAAAAAAAAACGATACAACTACTTTAGAGTAGAACATTGTGGAAAGTTAGTGTGTGGCAAGGAAAGTTTTAAACATGCAGATTCGTTTCAGATCTATCATTCCATCTGAGACACCTTACAACATGCCTGGACGGTCATGTTCCTGATTGCCAGATTTTTCGAAGAACATGAAGTCCTGTAAACAATTTCCACAAAAAAGGACTTAAAATTGAGCTTATCAAGGATAGATAGATAGAATTTAGTAATTGCAATACTTACGATAAGGAAGCATGCACCCAGCAAGACAGCTTTAATTTTCACATCCAAGTCTATAGGGAAGTTTATTCCAAACATGTCGGCATCGGTAAAAGCTTCGCGAACAAAACCGCTCCATTGTTTGCTTATCTTGCCGACCTTGGTATCGCCGCCCCTAGAAAACACCTGTTAAAATTTTATAGGTTAGTAAACTAAATCGAGCGATTCGAAAACTGCGGCACTTTACGTTGAACTCGACGTCTCCGCAGATGCTAAAGGTGCATAGGGGTCCTTCAATGGTTAGCACCGTTTCTCCAGACGCATCTTTAACGCTGAATTTAGGGCAAAAAATGCTCCACTCTTGCTGAATTGAGCCGATAAGGTTGCCTGGTGGAGCAGTAACCTCTAATGTCTAGAGAGCGGATGGAAGCGTTAAAGCGGGAAACTGAGAAGGCAAGAATATTCCGATTACCTGTAAGCAGCAAGGAAAGAAACAGGACGAACAAGCAAGCGGTCGATTTAAGTGGATCACTTCTTGACCATGGTTATCCACAATTTTCATATCAAACGGCCGTCCTGGTCCACAAAGGTTACGCGAACAACAATCGGATATTTCTGCTGCATGAAACACTTTCTGCCCCATAGAGTTCTTGACGGTGTATTTGTTGGCGGTCTCAAATCCAGTAAACGCTATAAAAACGATACGAGTTCATAAAGCGTGAAGACCTTAGATAGTTGATTTGATGACAATACCTTCAAGAAGTTCAACTTTCTGATGGACAAGCAGCTGATCAACAGCAGTTAAATATTCTAGTCCTGGAGGGCAGTTGGAATTCTGATGTACTTGCTGCATTGGCATCCAATCTGCAGCACCTAAGAATCATGGAGGATGTAAAAAATTTTCATGGATACCAGATACACCAACATACCAGCAGTTGGTTGTCCAACAATTGGCTGAGCTGGAACTTGTCCTCCATATTGATTTGGTGGAGGGTAAGGTTGTGGGGCATAAGGTTGCTGGGGATTTGGATGAGGAGGATATCCACCAAAACCAGGCTGGCCTGCTGCAGGGGGAGGATATCCACCAAAACCAGGCTGGCCTGCTACAGGGGGAGGATATCCACCAAAACCAGGCTGGCCCACTACAGGTGGAGGATATCCACCAAAACCAACTTGGCCCACTGGTGGAGGTGGATATGATACACCTTGTTCTGTATAAGGTGGTGGTTGGTCTCCTGGAGCTAGTGCATAATCTGAAGATAAGTGTGTCAAAAATCAATCAGTGGTTCTTATCATCACTAGTGAAAGCACACAGAAAACTTACCTGCTTTGGGTGGTGCATTAGGGGCATACATTATTATCTGACTCAAAATCCAACGAGGTGGAACACTCTGGACCGCAAAAGCAACAGGTTGTTCCGGCCGTTCTCTGGAAAAGAATAATAACGGCTTCGGATGAAAAGGCGGAACAAGCCTGGGCAACCGACCGGGACTGTTGAGCAATCCAACGCACTACGTCACCGTCATTGGACTCGCACGTCGCCTGCCCAGATACTGCTGGGCTCTACTATCAGTAATGAACGCTCGAACTACTACAGTACTCTGTGCGGTAGTCAGACCGTGAGTCACCACTGAACTTCGGGGGAAATATAAAAGAAATGAATTCCAACAAGTAGCAACCTTGTGTGTTGAGAAATGTTTTCCTTTTTTTTTGTTTCTTTTTTTTGGGGCTGGGCTGGCTAATGCGCAACGCCATGAAGCTGAACTAAACGTCCCAAATTTCGTTGGAAACAAATAAATGCCGCTGTGAGTGCAATCATTCAAGATGTGTATTTTCGTCATAAAGAAACACCGTTTTAATATATTGAATGAATTCGGATTCTCGGTTGATGAAAACTTGGAAATTTGCAAGCAAGTCGATAGAGAAAATTGAGCAAGTGGCGCTGCTGTTCTCTCTATCACACAAGAGAGAGGAGATAGATAGGATACCACCAAAGGCAGGGGGGAGTGGGTATACACACCGTCCGTAGTCTATTGCTTGCCTAAGGGAGTGGAGAGCCAGGCCGAAAATCGTCATCAAAGCATCGCACTGAGCTCTTTTTCTAGTTTCTCCAGTGCAGTTTTGTCAGTCGGCCGAAAAACATTACAGACTCGTTCAGAAGCTCACCATACTGTGATATTTAATCAACAACAAACGTTTGTTTACCCAATCGAAAAGCTTCTGTCAGATTTCGATTTGGCTAAAGCCCTGTGTGTCGACTTGTGTGTCTGTGTGTCTGTGTTTATTATTCATCAGCATCTCTTCGGGATCAGTACGTGTCAGCCTGTTGAGCCCGCCGAGTCTTTGACTTTACTCTTTTGTTCAACGTGATTTGAGTTCCTCGGGGAGTTTACCAAGAAAATGAGAGAGTTTAAAGTAGTAGTCCTGGGATCTGGAGGTGTGGGTAAGTCTGCCCTCACTGTCCAATTTGTGACGGGCTGCTTCATGGAGAAGTATGACCCAACCATTGAGGATTTCTATCGCAAAGAGATAGAAGTCGATGGGTCACCCTCAGTCTTGGAGATTCTTGATACCGCTGGTACTGAGCAGTTTGCTTCCATGAGAGATCTCTACATTAGGAATGGACAGGGGTTTGTTATCGTCTACTCAATAACCAACCATCAGACCTTTCAAGACATCAAGACTATGCGAGAACAAGTAAGTTTCCCACATGGTCTAATTAATGACCAATGAGTAGGCTAATCTCTTTTGCTTGTTTCACCAGATCACTCGTGTCAAGGGGACAGACCGTGTGCCTTTGTTGCTGGTGGGGAATAAGGTGGACCTGGAGCATCAACGAGAAGTGGCCACAATGGAGGGCCTAGCCTTGGCTCAGGCCTGGAACTGCCCCTTCATTGAAGCTTCAGCCAGGAACAAGATGAATGTGAATGAAGTCTTTGCCGAAATCGTTCGTGAAATGAACTGCAATCCCGCCAAAGAAAAGCGTCCCTACTGCTGCTGCAATCTTCTTTGAGCGTATATCCCGGCGAAAAAACCCGTTCATATTCTTCCATCATCATGTGCTCTCCCTTCATCTTGCTGAGTTTCATCATCTGTGGCGTGTGTGTTAGCGTGAATGCCTGTTAGAACTATGTGACGGGGGGCGCGGCCCCTTCAACGAACAAAATATGAGGGAAAATGTGTGTATGTGCGGTGAGGAGAGAAACCGAGGAAGAACTTTCATCATCACGGGCCCCGTGTCGTGGAGCAATGGCACTGCATATCAAGAGTCTAGCAGAATCGTTCATCCGTGACCGGCTGCTCGTTTGTGTACATTCTCTTTTTTTCTTCTTTGTTTTATTATACGTCACTTCCTCGATTGGAGGGCTTCATGTCTGGATCGGGTCTGTTCGCTTCCGATGTATCGGCTGGTGAGTTTTTTTTTTCTTTTTCGTTTTACATTTTGTGTGTTTTCCTTTACACAGGAAGCGATAAGGTAGCCTTCTAACATCTGATAGTGGAAAAGCAAACTTCTCCATTCTTGCCAGCCCTTTATCCTCTTTATCATCCTTTCTGGCGATCGAGAGATAAATCGACACCTTTGTTCCTTCGCATTCATTCCGACCTCGTTTTCCCCCTCTACGTTTTCCCAATCCGGCTAGGAATGAAACTAAATTGGAATGATTCCCATTTTTTTTTCAACATGTCCGGCTACTTTGTGTTGTTGTTGAGAGGCTGCCAGCTTCCATCGTCCTTGTCACTTTTAATTAATGTCCATGCTCTCTTTCCTGATGATTTTCAGATTTTCGCGCGGTCCGGCATTTCGACCCATTTCGTCCTACTCTTCAAAACAGTCGCGACTCAAGTGCCAACGATGTGTATGCTAGTGGACCAGAAATTCCCCCCAGACTTGAGAAAAATTATTCTTGGTTTTTATTTTATCCTCCCCATTGTCCATCTTGTTTCCAATTTGCCATTTTGCTCCATGATGAAGATCCCCGGATCGCATGCTTGCGTGAGTTCATCTTGTACCACAAGTCATTTTATTTCCTTGATGCAATCCGAAAGAAGGGGGAGCAAAATAGCGAGTCTTGCCCTGTCAGCTCATCAGTGTTTTTTTTTCTCCTCAACTCTATTTCCCCCCTCAGTGCTTTTTTTTTGCGTTTGTTTACACATCTTCTAAAAATGTCTTTAAGAGCTGATGACATACGATGCTCTTAATGTTTGTTTTTTTTTGGTTCGCAATGCCAGGTCTTATATGATCATGTGATAACCCTTTTGGTGTATGTGTGAACGTTTTGGAAACTTCGTTTTGTCATCATGAACGACCTGCTGTCCTTTCCCCCCATTTAAAACATATTGAAGATTTTCTTTATCATTGCAAGAGACCAGGACGAAATATTTCATAATGAGAAGTAGAGAGAAAAGAGAAAAGGAGAGCTCCCCCACTTTTCGTTTCTCCTCTCCCATTCTTTATTATTATTATTATTATCAATTTTTTCTGGTTTCGCGTGATTGTGCGTGCGTGTTGCTGGCAAAGACTTTCTATCGGAAAAAACAAACTCCCGAGCGAAATCTGGCGAATAAGATGCAAAAGGAAAGAAGAAAAAAACAGAAACAAGAAAAAAAAAATTTAGAATAACAGAAGAAAACGCATAGCATAAGAAAAGAAAGAGAAAGAAAAGATTTTCATATTTCGGTCGGAAAAAACAGATGCCTTCATTATATAACACCCCTTGAAAAAATTATGTCCTTCCCTTTCTACTTGTAGTTTCTCCTTCAATCAGCTTCCCATCTGATTTTTTACATATATGAAGCAAGAGAAAAATAGACGGCAAAAAAATAAGAAAACCATTTTTGAATTTAATACTCTTGTCATATGAAGAGTTGGTAATTGTCTTCGAACCCATTCGCGAAATACACTTGAGTATTTTTCCTTGTATTTATTGTGGTTTTCGGTTGATGGTATTGAAAACAAAACAATTCCGAGAGGAAAAAAAGACCGGGTCAGCGTGACTGGAATCGTCGTTTCGTTTTGTTTTACAACTGGAACAGTAGGGAACGGGAGCGTATCAAAGAGGCCGATGTTTGAAGATACCTTAAGGTGTTCTTTTTATTTTCCCAAAGTCGTGATGGATGTATCGATTATTCGTGGGGATTCGATCACGACCGATTTTGGGTGACTGCCGGGAGGGGTCGGGAACGACGTTGGGTGTATAGCTTCAGCCAAGCCAATGACAACAAGGCATAACGAATAGTCAGAGCTTATACAACACCGCTTTCAAACTCGTTCTGTGTTTTTTCGGGGACAGGCTTCGCCGTTGCCATGGTTCGTAATCCTTGATTTTCGACCATTCTGGTACAAGTTGTAATTTAGTTTACCCGCAAGGAATCGGCGGTTCTGATAGTGCTCCAGGTGTCAACATTTTACGGCTCTTTCTTTACCGTCACCTTCTGATACAATGTTGGACGGTGAAACCGATTCGTGACGAGATTGATTAACCGCTAAACCAGCTGTTGTCTTCTTTTTACTGCGAATTTCTGGACACTAATTCTTTTGCGCCAAGTGGAAATGTAAATGTTGCAGACTTTATATCGTCCGTCGTGAATAAGAGAGTACTACGCGGTAAGTACGCCATGTTTGGGCTGATTTGTTTGTCATCAAACATGCAGATAGTACGGTACTTATCGTTGGATTAGAACATGCGGTACGGACACGTGACGTCTCCCTGCTTCCTAGCGTGAGAAACCCGAATTACGATGGGCCAAGTTCAACATAGCCTAATTTAACCTCGGTAAAACTTAAAAACGACATTTGATACTTCAATGTCGTCGTGGTCTAATCAACACATGTGATGCGAATAATTAACTCTCAATTCACGAAAGAAATCAGAATTGCAAACTCATCGCATTCACTTGGCCAACCGAAAACGGTAAAGAAAAGCAGATAGAAATCAGCAAGATCTCATTAAGGAAAAGAGTAGAACCAGCAGACCTGCATCCCCTTATTCTTTGCCGTTGGAAATTTACAGTCGAGAGATGTTGCCTGGGTTTCACTTTAAAGCTGCCTTTTGTCCGCTGTCTTTTTTTTTTTATCAGGAACTACCAAGACCCCGTTAACTGCAAAAGCCCGGGCCCCATTAGCGATTCTTTTTAACCAATGGCACATGATGGCCGCCGCACCCCTTGTATTGTGCACTCAAGGGGGCACAGATCACCAGATGCTCTTGATATATATATACAAACAATTAGTTGGGATTGACAAAAAAAAAGTATCGACCCCGGTAGTCATTTAAAACGGAAAGGTAGCATTGTCAAAGTCTTGAATTCTATTAGCTTGAATTTTCCAGAAGATGTGTAGCGCTGGTGACCCACCTGCGGGACCTTGCTGCGAGATAAAAAGGAAAAAGGAAACCTCCCGTTTGGTTGGGGAAGGCTAACATGTGCTGTTGATTCACGTGGCTCTCATGTCTTTAGCCGCCAGGGAAAGCGTAGTAGTATAGCACTATCGATCGGAATTTCCAGCAGCCAACACCCATGCGCTTTAAATATAGGTATCGCTGCCGTTTCTAATCTACCTTCAAATTGTCAACGAAATGATGGAAAGTAATGCCTAATAGAAATGGGTGTCGATCGGCCATGTGTCTGTTGTCTTACACAACCGAAATCCCCCGTTGCCATAGACCGGATTCAATAATAATCTAAATTGAATCAATAGCTCATGGGAGGAAATGAGTTACTTTGCCCCATGAGTGTCACGATGTCCAGCACGTCTAGCTTTAACTTTTTGCTTTTTACTTTAAGGAAATGCTTAGAAATGCCAGACGGCTACTTGTATAGTCGATTGAATTACAACTTTTGGATTTTATTTATTTTTTGCATTCAGCTGCCGAGCAACGACAAAAGAGAACTCGAGCAGTTACGGCAGAGAATAGGCTTCGACGACGTGACACGCAACGTTCGCTCCCCGTATTGGTATCTGTTTTTTCCCGAGGAGCGGCCCGGGGCCTTCTTCTCGGTTTTCTCTCTCGTACGCGAGTACCCAGCCTGCTCGTTGGTCTTGGTTATTTTACGACAGAAAACAAGCAGACAAGCAGCAAGGAAGCCAAACTTGTGTCTGTGTCCAACTTCACTGCATACGTGACCCTTCGAAACCCGGGGATTACGACGCCATTTGAAGCGACTGCTGGGTCCTCTTTCTTCGTTACGTGCAATTTTGCGCAAAAAAACAGTATATTCCCTTGCAGTCACCAGTGACCAATGGAGCCATTTTGAATACCAGTGAGTTGTAACGTTACCGTCGTGAATAGGTAAGTCATCCATTTTGGATCAGTTGTAGATTGCAGAAGTATGTTAACAGACTCCTTTCTAAATCAATAATGCATGGCTAGTTGATTATTCACCATTTCTTACTTTCTGCTTTTCTTATTGTACTTTTTCTACATAGACAGGTCGGCAAAGTGACACACTCATGGATGTGAAACTGACAGGCCTGAAAAGTCTTGCCATACAAATTGCCATTATTGTGCAGCTGACAGTTATAAAGAAAGGCTGATTGAGTTTTCAACAGCTGAGACCCTTATCAGACTTACACTGCTTAGTAGAACATGGAGTGGATGACATTAAGTGGTGGTATCCCATGTTTGTCTCTTATTCCGCTGGGAACATTTCATAATAACAAATACTACATCAGTGATGAATGTTTGGGTGAGTACTAGTAATTTTCCTATTTCATCATGTGTATCTAAGCTATCAACTTTCACAAAAACTTCCCAAGACAGCGATGGGTTTCGGTTAATTAAAAATTTTGCCTTGTCCTACATAGCACATTCCTTGTCCTATTGATCATGTGATCATGTGTCTTAGTGCTAGTTAACAACATGGCAGACTAATATTTATTGAAGAGGTCCTTTTCGTAGGTTTTTAAAATTCTCAGTTTTCAATAATCATTAATTATTGCTAACAATATTACAATTTAATATCCTCTGTGTGATACAATGTAGAGTAACCTCGCGACATTGAGTAGAAAGAGCTCGTGTCTGGTCTCACGACTACACTTTCCTGTTTTATAAAGGCCACTCGTCAGTCGTCACTACATATATGGGCAACCCAACCTGACACACGGCTATCGAAATCCGAAAAGTCGTGTTTGTTTTACCAGATTCATTGACCTTTCACTATACTTTCCACAGTTGTGGTTGTCGGGAAAGAGATTAAAACATTAGTCCTGTCGTCCTGATCGAGAATTCTTTTAATATTTTATTTCTGTTTTTTTTTTATTATTTCTTTGTTTTATAAAAATAACACCACCTGGACGGTTAACTGACAACCCGAAAGGTGTGTATTAGGGACGTTGAGGAGAGGAAAGCTGCGTCCCCGAGTTTTTCCCTTGCTCTATTTCCTCTTCTTCCGGGCGGAATGGTACGGCTGCGTCGAAGGAGCTGATTGCTACCATAGATACAGGACCAGTCCTGCTGGTCCATGGCTCAGTCGATCCTCGCTCCACCTCGCAACCAGTGGTTACCGTGCAGATCGTTCCTACTTGCAATTTTTACAGCAGCATCCCAGCGATTGAGTGGCAAACATCATCACCTGAGTTTCCCAAAAAAGATGCGTGCAATCTTTTTCGATTTCACTGGTGCTGCTGTTCTGGTGAAAGCCAGATCATTAGTGAATCATCGGCGTTTAGCCAGCTTTCCACGTTTAATTAGACGCTGAACTAATTGGGTTATAAAAAGACTACCCGTATACATGCGTCTCATTTCGTTATTCGTTATTTCACCGAGTGATCAACTTCGTCTTTCCTCCAAGAACAAAGCGAGGACTGGCCTTACTTCAGACAATATTCTTTATGCTACTCTTTTTCTTGTGCCACCAGTTTACCTTGAAGAACTTTGTACAAAGTTAAACTGCGAGGATTCTCATACCCGTCCACTTCGACGAGCTCTCGGCTTCATGGACATTCTAAATAAGGTAATTCAAAATCCAAAACTATATCTGACAGAATGTTTTTATCAATCGTTTTCTGGGGTTTGCAGGATCTGATCCCTATCCTGATCAACAGTAAGGATCAGCCTAGCGTCTTTCGTTCGACAATCAAGTAAGCAACAGTCAGTCTTTAATTATGTGTCACAGAAGTTTTTGGGAACTGTCAAAGAATCTCGAGAGTTTCATGTTGACGGGCAACCGTTCCGACAATCTCGATGGCTCCTTTTCAGACAAGGAAGTCCCAGGGCAAAAGTTGTATATTCAGGAAAACTTCCTTACGGGACGTTCTTATTTCATGTATAGATGGAAGTTTCACTTAGCAGTTCCCGTTGCCAACGAATCTTGAATGTTTGCCGTTGCCAATGCTTGAACTATAACTTAGTTGGCGGTGCTACTTGATAATAGCAACTCGAAGATTCTTGACACTCGCTGAGGCGTCTCTTGTGTACGGAAGCAATTTCCTGTAATTGACTCTCTGTTGTTCTATTTCTAAGGTTGTTGGTTGGGCTTACTGTGCCCGTCGAGTGTCTGGTCTGCGTGGAGACATCGAACCAGAGCCCGTCATCACAGCACATTGTTCACGAGTTGACCCAGCTTCTTTACAATGCCAAAGAAGCTTTCCTGGATCCTAGGGCTACCCGAGCCGTGTTGGATCACCTTCACCGTCTCTTGGAGAAGGTATTCAACACCTTTGTCTCAACTTATCCTGATTATTTCTTTACCCCTGTTTTGTGTGTCGTAGCAACCGTTGTCAAGCGACGACAGCGAGTCTGTAAACCACTCGCTGTTGCTCATTCGCAACATCCTTCACGCCCCTGAACGACCTCCGAATATGGTGGAAGTCGGCGATAATGAGGCAGCAACTGCTAGTGCCGTCCAACCGGGTACTGGCAATTCCCAGACGCCGTATCTCGGCCCGCATTCTCACAGCCACGGCTACACGGCAGACTGTTCGCAGCAAAACCGTCTTCTGTGGAACCTGTTTGCACAGGGTCTGGATCGGCTCCTCATAAACCTACTGGCGTGCTCGCAAAAGGTACATTGGCTGTTGACGTCATCCATCTTTTGTTGCCCGGGATTGTCTATTCAACGGCCTCGAGATGATTTCCAAGCTCTTGGAGCCGGTGACTTTTCTAGCAGCCGTTTGAAATAAGGTCGGCACACTTTATTAAGCTTGTCGACAGTAACTGAAGCGAAAATTGGAATCCTTTGCTTCTCGTTGTTTTATGTGAAATCTGGATTTTTTATTTTTTCCTTATTCGTGAGCTCCCTAGAGACGGTAAACTACTCACATGGTCCAAAGCCAGAAAGCCCAATCTCATGAGATCTCATGCGGATCGGTGAGGTAGAAAAGCACTCTTTTTGAACTGCGACGCAGTAGTCTACTTGCCTGACAACAGGTAGCCTAGTCTGTAAAGCGCATTTGCGTGAATTATTGAGTGCCGTGGTGCCAGACTTTACAGCGAAAGTGAAACATAAAAAGCAGGTGTCCACGGGCAGACATGTACAGTACTTGCCACTCAGGAATGCAATCTTCATTGCTAATGTAAACACTATGAGGATTTTAGCCGAATACGGAGTTATCACGTGGAGGATACCGCTGTGAATTCTACATTTTTAAAATATTGAACTCGATTCGGACAAATTTCCGATTATAAAATGCGTCATCTATATTCTTTATGGGAATAGACTAAACGATTCGCTTCTATATTCTGAATACTTCAGATTGGCTTTGAGCTAAAAAGAAGGCACCCGAGAGATCTGATATAAAGATTGTGCTGCTCTCATACCAAAGCCGTCCTCCGGCTTAAGAGTTGTATGTGCGTCATCCCTATTCACCTCCTAAGAGGAAATATGGCGAATCAATTTTTCAGTTAGTATGACGGAAATTGCTTGTACTCATAAAATTTGAGTTGTTCTCGCTCTCTTTAATTCTAATGAAAACTCTTTTTTCGGGGATTTTTTTACATTACCTTTTTGCATTGAAATTGTTTTGGCGGACGTGCCGCTGTTTGGATTGATGGCGCACTCTAAGAGACGTGTTCTGCTCAAAGATTTATAACGTTTTACAGTCGAGGATATCCAGGAACTTTCTATTTACAAACTATAGTTTCTTAATTACCCATTGGTCGGTTAATCAATAGTTACCCGGTTGCAGCTGGGACGCGGAAGAACAATACTCGATTTCGCTGCGACACCTTTCGGAACAATACGCTCAACAGCTCATAAAGCTTTATATAAAACCCGAGTTCTTTAGACCGATTTGATGAAGGAGAACAGCTTACGTGACGTCCGCTGTCCGCAATCTACCGAATGCTGACGGAGAAGATTTGAAGTGATCGCAGTTGCAATTTGATTCTGAAACGGACCAAGACATCACTCCTGAAATTTGATCAGACCCAAAACACGATCGACGTTCCACTCCCATGATGTCGCCCTTAATCTATTTAAGATGTCTTGTATTGGCCTTCGGACCTTTCTAGTCCAGTTAGGCTATGACCTAGGCGTGTTGACGCACGATCCCGAAAGGCGCGATGGGAATGCTCGCTAATTTTGTTACTTCATTTGTTTACGTTTCCTCTTGCCATAACACTCAACTTTTGACCTTATTTTTCTGTACATTTCCGACCGAAACTCGTAGTAAGACGTAGTAAAAACAAAATACCATCGAGTTAGCGTGCTCTAAAAGGTTACAGAACTGTTAACCTGATCAGCTATGATGTCGGGCAATTCGATAAAAGAAAAACTAGTCTCGAACGACCCCTTCGTCTCGCCTTTGGTAGCAAATAATTTGATCAAAAGAATCTCAAACGATATTTCTCGTCGCGACATTTTAACAAGCGTTACATAAAACAGTAAGAGAGAAAATGTCGAGTGTGCGTTGTTTACAAAAGCTTTTTTGCCCTCGGACTCGATATTCGATTACTATTGACAAGCTAGTATCGACTTTCTATGCGCACGACAAAAACAACGCACCAGTAGCATCTTCAACAGGACCAGCCTCTTGGATTTTTCCATTGCTTTGGTGTGGACGCACCACGTGATCACCTCTAATGGGAGACTCACCTAGGAGAAAGAGTGAGGCGTGTTTGCTAGTAACAGTCGGCTCTCTCTCCTTTCCTCGAATTTTATCGATTTTCCCCATCCCGACGGAGCGTCGAGGAGCCGAGGGCACGCGGCGGCTGAGTTCCATTCGCCGCGTGCTCTGAGAGGGAGTTGGCGGCCGTTGTTAATCCAGTTTGCTATTCGCTTCCTTTATATCTTACGGAATGTATATACACAACCTGTATTTATCAACTACCCTTTAAAAAGGACGCGATCAATTGTCCGCGGTCTGGCGTCGTCGTTTTGTTGCATCCGATTCCTATTTTTGTATTTCGCTTCTATTGATCTGCTGGTTGCCCTTTTCTGCCGATTGAAGAGGTTCGGTATTTCGTAGGGTCTCCCACATGAACGGATTCTGATTAACTTCTATATTCGGACTACATTGACGTTGTACACCCCCACCGTTTGATAGGTGTCAACATGTTATTGTTCTCATTTTCCGGTGACATTTAAGTCGCAGTTAAAAGAGTTGATTACGTAAAAAAAGGTTTTTGCACAAACAAGTCTTCCATTTTTGACGTACGGAATAGAGACAAGCGTGATCCTTTTTCGGTATTGATCCGTCTTGGTTGCTAGTCTCCTGGTTACGCTCATGCGGTGCTTGGCAATGAGTACAAAGCTACAGACTAGCATCAAAAGAAGAGGTCTGATTCGAAAAGTTGGCAAAACTATATCATTACGCTGGCTATTATTGCCTTGATGCGAACTGAAAAGGCGCTTTCAATATGGCTATGATTGTTGTTGACCTCAACTAGCAAGCTCCCTTATTGTGAGTTGAAAGGAGAACACGGTGGGAAAGCTTGGCCGAAAAATGCTGTTTTCTCAAGTTTACTCAACCCCGCGGCGTTGTTTGCTCATTAGATAGCGATAGAAATGTAGCATACAGGTATATCAGGTCCTTTTCAAGTTATTGACTTAGACAAAGTACGTCAGTTGTCGGCATGTTGATGTTTTTTCGCCTAAAATTCTCGTGGGCGAAAAAGAAAAGAAACCAACCCCGAAAATGGTCAATAGACTGGATGATTCGATGTTGCCAAGACTCTTGGCGTCCTCGTGAACAGTTGCCTAGAGGCGAATTACGTCCAGTCTCTCCGAGTCGAGGAATGAAACCTTTGCTACTAATCCCGGTCAATGGAGTATCCTTCCAAACAATATTTACAAAATGAACCTATTGGAGAAAGGATTTAGTATCAACGGTTGTCACGGCTACCTTCAGGGTTGTTTACACTGGAGAGACTTAGTTTTGACAAGGACCAAAGCGGGTCCCGTTTCCAACCAATGACGCACTTCTTCACGAAAATAAAAAGCGCATTCGAGCTATTTTCTGATCAAATGTCTTGGTCTTCGTATTATCTAAATTTAGCTCGGACGTCATCAAATGTCAAACCCATATTTATCTACAACTTTTTCCTTGGAAATTTTCAGGACGAATGGGTGGTAACGATTGTGCAGTTGATTGCTCTCTTCTATAAAGATCAACACGTTGAGAACATGCAGAAATTGCTGGGCACGTGGATTAACGCCACCACGTCCGAATCATCCGAGGACGACGACGAGAGCAACACTTCGCCTCCAGTAATGACTCTATTGAGAGCTCTTATTCGCTTAATTGAAGTAAATTGGATCCAATTATCATATCCGATTCCATTTGATCCCGTTGCAGATTGGTCCGTGCAACAGCCCGCAGCTTTTGACTTCGTCGTCGGACCCGACATCTGATTCGTCCGATTCAGTTCAGAGAAATGCATCCGCCCAAACTCCACCTGGTAGATCGAATTATACCTACTGACATCTTTTAAAGTGCTGCAATCTAACCTTCTTTCTTATATAAGCAGGTGAAACCTCTGAAGCTGCCACCAGCGAATCACAAGAAGAGACATCCAAGACGGCGACAACGATGACAAATATGGCAACTGTAACAAATACTACGACGACGACGACTACGTCAACGGTCACGTCTTCAGGAGGAACGACTCAGGTTGCAGGAAAGTCGGGACGCAATAAAGGTCACAAGTTCTCCGCCGTATCTGCGGCTCCTGGGGGCGATACAGCCAGTTCATCTAGCACGGCCGCTTCGCAGTACAGTAGCCAGTCAGGTGAGCACCAGCACCGTATGAAAAGCAATGAGGCGAAGTCGAAAGAGATTACTAAATCATTTTATGCTTTCCGTAGATAAATCCAGACGATCGAGCCTACATAGTGCATCCAGTGGATTTCACTCTGAAAATTCGACGACCCAACATCATCATTCGTCTAACAACCATCACAACAACAAGGATTCTGACGGGCATAAAGATAAATCTTCAAAACGTCGTTGTCATGGGTCTTCCTCACAGAATGCTGTCCGGACGACTGAAACCAATACTTCACCAGTGAATACGATTCCCACCGTTACGGTGGTCAAGGAAGAACCGATGCCTAGCGATTCAGGTGCACAGCAAGCAGTTCCCAACCAGCAGAACGCAGAAACCGGCATTAAAAGGTCTAACATAGTTAAAAGAAAATCAATTGCCGAATACTTTTAACAATTTTTGTTATTTTTCTTTTTTTCTGTTCTTTAAGGAGTATGAAAGGTACTCACAAAATGGGGAAATCATCCCAACCGGAGAAGGAGCAAAGGAAAAAGAAATTGAGTAAACGCAGTCGGACAATGGGTCACATCAAAATGAAAGCCATTGTTCAATATATGCCGTCGGAAGAAGATATATCTCAGTTGTTGAAAGAATTCACTGTCGATTTTCTTCTTAATGGTACGTGCCCTGAACTCTTTGTACGCGCAAGAATTGGTTTTAATATTCCATATCTTCCTTCAGGCTACAACACTTTGGTTGGCCAACTTCATCAACAATTGCTGCAACAGGACTCTCTCCCTTTGGACAAATCTCACTTTCTCTGGCTCATCACCTACTTTTTGCGATTTGCTTCCCAATTGGAGCTGGATATGGAACATTTCAAAGATGTCTTCACTATTGATCTCCTATGCTATCTAACATACGAGGCAGTTCGGGAGACGGAAGAATTCGAAATGAATTCGTTGCAACCATCTGTCGACCTGAAACCTTGTCTGCGCCGTCTGCATCTGGGCGTAACGGCCATCCGCGAGTACCTGCAAGCGTTAGAGACGTACTCTCGTCTCGGGGCGCAGAGTAGTGGGAATGGGCCGTCGCAAGGATGCGAAGAGAGGATCGCCCTTTTACGCGGTTACCTGCCAGCGATCAGAGACTTGCGTCAGCTCTTTTTGTTGCAACTGCGTCACTACAATCCGATTATTCAAAGTCGGCGCTACCTTCGTGATGTCATTACCGCAAACCACGTTCTCTTGCTCACACTCGAGCGGGCCGCCCAGCAATCGTCTTACGGGGCCTGCTTCGATTTGCGCCAGCACTTGAATCAATTTTGCTCGCGAACGATTCTCGCTCGCTATGGCACCGCTCTTGAAGATTTCAAGACTAACGGTCCTTTTGTTAACGACTGTATTTTGACAGTTTTGCATCATATCGGCGCCGATTTGGGCCGGGCTGATCTTTTGTGTGAACCGGTCATTCTTCGCCCCTTCAGCAAAATTTGGGAGGAAGAATTCAACGTAAGTTCTGTTAATTTGTAGTAACTTATAACCATCTAATTATTTCTTGTTATTTATCAGATGTGCGATGATTGGGACGACCTGATTGAATACGTTGTGCAAAAGTTTTTGCGCAACTTCCAATCGAGTGGATGCTACGAAGTTGGTTCGCCTCACAGGAGTTTAAGCGGATCACAGGAGGGTTCCCGATCGATGGAGTCCGACCCTTTGCCGCCGTTTGATGCTCCGACAGAACAGGCTGCAGGCGATGACGATCCCTTCTTTGAAGTTCCTCCCACCGATATTGAATCGCTTAAGGGTCGTCTCATGGATTCTGGTTCGTTCTCATTTCGTCTGCATTTATTTTCTGCTCTTTTTATAATCTATTTTTCCTTATTTCTGAAATAGGATTCCAGAAACAGCTGGACTGGATTCAATCTTCATTATTGACGGCCTGTTCAGCTCGTCTCGGGACTTACACCGGTCAAGAGTTCCGCAATCCAATCGCTTGTCTTAGTCTCAAAATGAATGTGTCGTGCCCAATGGTCCCGTGGACGGAAGTGGAAGCAGCTGCTCTACGTTCAGAGCTTTTCCTCTTCCTCCTACACCGTATGGGTCTCCTTCCGCCTGCCCCTCATTCTGCCCTATATCCACGTATCCCCCGTGAATGGTCGGCCGATGCTTTGTACAGCGTTGCTTTATTCTTCGGCCCCATCGATCAGCAAAAAGTAGACTTTGATTTGACTCGCGTCAATAAAGTCGAGCTACCCATTCCAAATGCGTCTGTTGACATGCCCATGGATGGTACGGTTTCACATTGTTTCAGCTTATCTGAGAGCTGTGTTGCTTAACAATACTCTAAACGTGCAGGTTCTCATCTGAACACTTGGCAACCGTATCTGGGACCCGGTCCGTCTACGTCTCTCTCAGCGGTGCCCCATCACTGGCTGCACTGGGTAGAGCAATCTGGCTCACTATTTCGTTCGGCAGAGATTACGAGCCATGGTCACAACAGTAGCCATAGCCATAGTATAAGCAATCACAGTCACCGTCCTCTGGACAGGTAATGCCTAAAGTTTTGATTTTCTTCGATGGCAATGACTTCAATTTCTTATCTTTTTGCTAATTGTTTTTCAAACAAACAGCATCAGCACGACCAGTTCTCTGGAAGTTCACAAAACGGATTCAAGTGACGACGAGGAAATGGAGGACGCGGTTGTTAATGCGTCGGGCAGCGGAATTGGGAACGAAGCAGTCTCGTCAAACGAATCTGTGTCGATGGAAGAAGTTCGACAGGACTGGACGGTGACTCGCATGAACACTGGTGGAGACACTAGTGGTAGCGAGGAACCTTTCGAAATGGCCCCTATTCGATGTGAAATTTCCACTCTATCTCGCGATGAAAACAATGTTTGAAACACTTTTTGTCTCTTGTTTCTTCGTCTTGGTTCGCCTTTCTTACAACAATCTTGATTTTTAATATTTTGGTTTCAGTTTGATCAGATCAAAATGCGACTCGTAGTTAGGGGTGTTTTTTTAGTCCAACTCTTGTCTACGCCATGTTTACCTCAATCATCAGTACCCGACGACGATGAAGATAGATTTCTATTATTTACGTTTGTTCCACACAGTTTCTTTTGCCTTTCGTTTTGATTCTCGCCGAGCGACATCCATAGGTCGCAGAGTAGAAAAAAATAACATTTGGGTATCACTACAAATTTTTTTTGTATTATTATTTGAACAAGAACCACGTCGCGAACTCTTAACCATTTTATGTCTCTCATGAGTTCGAGTTTGAGCATGCAACAGGCCTGTTGTTGTGATTTACCCGATGAAAAAAACAGTATATTGAAAAATGCCATACTACGCCATGTGATTTTAAATATCATCACTGACTTTATGTAAACAGTATATAACAATAATGTTTGATGTTGATACGCGTTCGTATATAACTGGTTCTGTGATGCAGATTTGTGAAAACACGTCCTTCCCTCGCGCTGATGCACCGTCGTTCAATCAATACGTTTGTCGGATTCATGTTCATCATATCTATATCACCTGAAAAATAAACGCGTATCATTAGAGACTATTGCCTTGGAATTGGTGTAGAATTAACGTAATTGAGCACGTGCTGTTGTAAGATGCCGACGTCAACAACAGACGAGAGAGTCGTCCGAGCCATAACTGGTCAGCAGCCGTGATATAGGAATACCGGAAGTCCTAATTGCTTTACGTTTTCTTCGGACAGATGAAATGAGAGATTTTTATCATCGACTTATATCTTGAGAAACCTCGCTTCTGTTGTCTGTTGTCGGTAGCAACCGTCGCGCGTCACATCCGACTCCAAAAGTAAGTTAATCTCGTGTTGACAAAATCAAATAAATCATTTTCTTTTATAAGTCGACGTCTGTCTTTTAAAAGGCCTTCTTTGGACACTTTTTGCTTTACGCTCAATTTACTTCGTCTGTTTAGATCACGTACACCAATCAACGAGCTACGGTCCTTAAACAAATCTAGTGATATCATCAGTTTCTTGGTTAGCTTTCGCAACTGACACTGGAAAGACGATCCTTAATCGCCCAAGTATATAGATAACCATAACACAAAAAAATATAATCAAACTCAACTTGATTCAACCAAAATGATTGGCTGAAAACAAGTTAAACGAATACCGGTATTAGCGCTTTAGAATCCAGGAAAGAGTGTTAGTTTTGTGACTGCCTTTGAGTGAGTACTGTCGATGCCCTATTCTCACTTAAGCTTTTAACTATTGGTTGATCCTTTAGATATAGACAATCACGTGTTTCCATTTAACAGTTAAGGGATTACAGGAAGTTGAGCGCAAATGGGGATGACATCTGTTTTCAGTTTCGTAAATTCATTTACTTGGATTTTTTTCCAACTCTTTATGGACTATGACCGGTGTAAACAAGGCTTTTATAGTCAATATCGACCTTATTCCACCATCCATCTTGCCTTTTATTGAAATATTTAAAAAGTAGGTATTTAGTAACGAAAACACGATCAAATTTCCCACCTACTGTGCATTATAGTTTGTCATCTGACTTTGCGATTGAAACCGGTTTCCCATAAAAGATAAGCACACGAATAATTTAAAGAACGGTTAGGCGTCTACCACTTAATTGGCAATCAACACAATCAGTCCTTTGCGTAATTAGATGTTTTTCAGTTCGTTATTTTTCGACAGCCAATTGCTGTTCGCTACATTAACATTATTGTAAGTTAATTATAAATCAGGAAGGACCAGAGGAAATAACTATGTGTGCATCCTGTCTCTTGTCACGGGGACGTCCTAGTAGCCTAAGTGGTCGGTGACTTTGTTAATAGAATTTTCAGAACTTTGTTGTGTCGTTTTCAAGACTTCTCCAAAGAACGATGGAAGTCTATTTTTATTTGTTTAGTGTCATAATAATATTTGTAGGGCCACTTAGATGGGTACTGTACCGACCCAATCTAATTTTTCTAAATTAGCTTACCAACATACACACCTGCCCGGACGATTCCAAGATTTAGCGGATCAAGCGGCGAACACAGTGCTACGATGCCGCTTGCGTTGGCAAGTCGTTCCTATCCCCGTGTTCCAGCTACATGACCCACCGACATACAAGGTAACTTATTAAGCTTAAGAGAGTAACGGAACAGATTCTTTCTTGTAAGATTTCTGAAAATATTAATTTAGTTATATTAGTTTAGTTCTATTTTTTCTCATGGATAGATCTGTAAAACAAAACATTCAAACAGTTTTTATAGTGTCATTCAAAACTGCCAGAATTAAACTGGCACAAGCTTCGTAGGACATGGAGTGGATGACATTAAGTGGAGACGTTCCTTGCTTGCCCCTTATTTCATTAGGAACATTTCACAAGGACAAATACTACGTTAGCGACGAATGTTTGGGTATGCGAATTTCTTTCTTTAACCATTTAAAGTAGATCTGTCATTCAAAGTTTGCTACAAGCACTTTGTTTTGTTTTACACGGAGTTCATTTAATACAACTGAACTATTTTCAAATATTTTACTTTAGTATAATAGTCTATCCACATCACATTTAAATAACGATAAATTTTCTTTTTTATTATGTCTTTTTCTTTCTTTATTCTTGAATTATCGATACGACTTCATCAATGCTATAAAAGACACCCACTTCTATCAGGCGTACAGCCACTCCACCGACACACAGCTAAAGCCTAAGGCCCCATTGAACTTGTAAAGGAAATTTTCATTTTCCCACTTTTCAAGGATTATTAGCATCTTTCTTGTGACAGCCAGTTAATTAGTGATTTCATTTGTTTCCATGGTAGATTGACGACGTTTAATACTGGTAGCATTTTGCTAAGTTTTGCGCTTCTTTCATCACTTTAGTGCACAAGATAATTACTGCGTAACCTTTACAATGAAAAAAAACGTATAATTGCTTTTAACTAAAGCATCTACTCGATTCTCGTTTTTTTACGCGGGACCCTTATGTTTTCTTTTTTTGCTGTTGCCTGCGCTAGTTAATCTAGAGCAAATTACCATCAAATTGATCACCGAAGACTCGTCAACTCGTTCACTTCGTCGGGCTCTCGGAATTTTAGATATTATTAATAAAGTAGGTTTCTTAGAATTTCTTATCTAAATAAACAGTCCATAGCTTATGACTAACTGGATTGTCTTATGTTGTCTCATAGGATCTGATCCCTATCCTGAAAAATAGTAGTAATGAACCTTGCATTTTTCGTTCAACACTCAAGTAAGTACCGTAGTGATTTCAATATCCTTCTACAGAATCAAGATATTGTTAGATAAGCAACTTCAAAATAAACTGTAAGTCTCGATTGAAAGAATGAAAAGACATCTCCTGGACCCTCTCCGGAGACCCTCCCACGTGAACGAGGTATTTATATCCCAGTAGGAGACTAGGATCTTCTTGGGCAACCAGTGCTCCCCATTTTAAGCTCACGCCTTTTAGAGTAAACCAGGTTATGTAAAAGGGGGCTATAGTAATAGTAGCATTTGAAATTTAACATGTATATATGAATCCACTTTTGCATTTGCTCCCTAACAATCTAGTCCAATAAGATTCTCATAAAGCAATATGGCAGCTGTAAAATGATCCTTCATCTATTTATGGTCTCACCCTCCAGGTTGTTGGTATGGCTTACTGTACCAGTGGAGTGTCTAGTGGATGCATCCAATAATCGGAGCCCTTTGGCGCAGCAGGTCGATCACGAATTGACTCAGTATCTCTACAACGCAAAAGAAGCTTTTCTCGATCCCACGACTACACGAGCTGTTCTCAGTAACCTCCATCGCCTCGTGGAGAAGGTATTCCTGTTTCTTTTTTTAACTTAAACCTACATTTTTCAAAAATAGTTTTGGCCTCTCAGCAACCACCGTTGTCAAGTGACGAAAGTCAATCCGTGAATCATTCGATGTTGCTTATTCGCAACATTCTACACGCGCCTCAGCGACCTTCCAACAAAGTTGAAGTAGCCGATAATGAAGTGCCATGTGCGTCATCAGTCCAGTCAGCCAAGAGTAATTCTACCTCATCGTACTTCGGTCAGCAAACTCGTAGCCATGGCTGCGCGGTACATAATTCCCAGCAAAACCGTCTTCTGTGGAACCTGTTCGCACAAGGACTTGATCGACTGCTCATCAACTTTTTGTCCTCATCGCAAAAGGTAACAGCGATATTTTTGTTCGGGTTCCTGGAAATGCTCGAAAACGCCATTCGAAATCTAATGTCAGTACTCAAGATGGAAGATAGACGACATAAGCTTTCATATTTAAAATTTTGGGATTATTATATCATTTTAACTAGGATGAATGGGTGGTGACAATTGTACAACTTGTCGTTGTCTTGTATAAAGAACAAAACATCGAAAACATACAGAAACAGTTGGCAGCGTACACTAGCGCAACCAAGTCGGACACGTCTGAAGACGAAAGCAATACTTCGTCTCTTTGCGTAATAACACAGTAGCGCTATTTTAAAATAAAGGATAAGATTACTAAATTCCGGTTTATGTAGTCTGGAGACGGCAGTAGCACGTGGCTTCAGGCTTCGCCATCGGATTCAGCATCCGTTCGTTCCGAGAATGCATCCGCTCAACTGGGTAAATCACATTAAAATATTGTAGAGTAGAGTAGATTTTGGAGAACCTCTACAAGGAAAGTCTATTTATAACTCACATTCCACGACTTGTTTTCAGTGGATGCAAATATGGAGTGGGAATCACCACTCCAATTTTGTAAAGCCCGACCCCTTAAACGGTTCAAACGTTTCTGGAAATCTGATGGTCGGAAAATAGACAGAGCTAATTCTTCCGGCAGTAGTCAATCAGGTCCGGTGAATCAAGCGTAATTGAAGACTTTTAACGTAATGCGTATGCTTTCCTTCATCTATATATAGATGAATCCGATAAATCAAGACGCCTTAGGAAACATAGCGCATCCAGTGGATTTTATTCTGATTATTCTGAGCATCAACAACTTGTCCAACAGAGTGCATCAGGCGCTAGCCGTAACGAAAAAAATTCAAAGCGTTTGCAGAATTCAAACGGGATGACAGAAACGAATGTTCCAGTCGTATCTGCCCTTTACCTGTCAAATTTAGACATCTTGGATGATTCAGTATTCATGGACTCGGAAACTTCGGAACTGGTACCAACCAGTCGAAGCACAGAAACTGTTGCCAAAGAGTAGGCTAAACAAAAATAAACCAAAAGATGCAATATGCTGTACTAATATACTTATGATGTATCTTTAAACTATGTAGAAGGATTCGAAAATGGGGAAAAATGCAACCTTCAAAGGAAGACCAAAGGAGAATACTTAAGCGCAGTCGAACGATGGGAAGCATCAAAACGAAATACATAAACCAGTTTACACCTACAGAAAAGGACGTTCTACAACTTTTGACTGATTTTACAAGAAACTTCCTGCATTACGGTAGCATACTAAAACTCTTAAAATATATATACTTTCAATTGTATTCCTTGTGTGATGCGCCCACAGGTTACAACACATTAGTAGGGAGGCTTCATCAGCAGTTGCTACATAAGAACTCTACGCCATTAGACAAATCTCACTTTTTCTGGATCATCGTCTACTTTCTTCGCTTCGCTTCCCAGCTGAAGTTGGACATGGGCCACTTTGAACAAGTCTTCAACGTAGATCTTCTATGCTATCTAATATACCAGTCTGTTCGAGAGACGGAAGAGTTTGAAATAAATTCATCGCAACCGTCAGTCAACCTGAAGCCCTGCTTGCGCCGCCTCCACCTAGGAGCAATGGCCATAAAAGAATACATGCACGCGCTAGAGACGTATTCTCTTCTAGACAACACGCAAACCGGTGGAAACAAGTCATCCCAAGGATGTTCAGAGAGGATCGCTTTACTGCGCAGTTATCTTCCAGCCATCCGTGACCTTCGCCAACTCTTTTTGTTGCAGCTACGTCACTTCAATCCCCTTATTCAAAGTCGACGCTACCTTCGTGATATTATTACCGCAAACCACATTCTCTTGCTTACACTCGAACGGGCCTCTCTGCAATCGTCTTACGGGGCCTGCTTCGATTTGCGCCAGCATTTGAATCAATTTTGCTCGCGAATGATACTCTCGCGTTACAGCTTCGCTCTGGAAGATTTCAAAACAAATGGCTCTTTTGCTAATGACTGTATTCTGACACTTTTGCATCATGTTGCTGGTGATTTAGGGCAAATAGATCTTTTGTGTGAACCGACCATATTTCACCTGTTTAGCAAAATATGGGAGAACAAATTTAATGTATGTATGGTTTACTCTACTTAAGTTTATTGTCTCAAAGTTGACAAATGTTTTCCATTGATTTTATTATAACAGGTGTGTGACGATTGGAAAGACTTGATCAAATATGTCGTACAAAAATTTTTCCGCAATTTTCAAACGAGTATTTGTTGCGAAAGTGGCCTTGTTGAACCCGTAACTCGACAGCACTGTATTAACGAGCATGATCTCATGAACCAAACGTCTTCTTCCAATATGGAGTCTGTTAGAGATCAACTTCTGAATCTTGGTTTGTTTGACATCAGTTGAAATTTATTTCTCATGAAATTTATTTTTTTTTAATTAATTTTTTTTTTAAATTAAAAAACAGGATTCCAGAAACAGCTAGACTGGATTCAATCGTCATTGTTGAAGGTTTGTTCAGCCCGTTTGGGTACCTACACCGGACAAGAGTTCCGCAATCCAATCATTTGTCTCAGTCTGAAAATGAACGCACCGTGTCCGATTGTTCCGTGGACGGAAGAGGAAGCAGCTGCCCTAAATTCAGAACTTTTCTTATTTTTACTGCATCAAATGAGTCTGCTTCCACGGGCGGATGATGGTGCCCTTTTTCCGCGCATCCCGAACGAATGGTCGGTTGATACCCTGTACAGTGTCGCCCTCTTTTTCGGTCCCGTCTACCAGCAAAAAGTGGACTTTGACCTCACCCGCGTCAAAAAAGTCGATTTATCTACTTCAACTCGTCCTTAGACATATAATTTGATGTTGTTTTTATTAATTTATTTAAAACCCAACACTTTTTAACGCCCACAAATTTTTTTGCAAAGTTTGTGTACCCTTCGTGTATGTACGACGGTACAGTAAAAAAAGGATCCAAGTTGATAAATATGATGTAAATAGATTATTATTCTTGAATAAAACATATAATTACAGTTTATTTCATTTTGTCAAGCACGTTTGGATCCGTCTGTTCTTCTACGGTTTTTTTGCCTAGCGTTTTTTTTTTGCCTAGCGTTTTTTATGCGCACCGAAGGAGTGGTCATCGTATCTAACACTAAAGGTGACCTTAAAAGGTAGACACGTACACCATTGCTAGATATGTATGCATCTAATGCTGCATCATATACCTGGGCACGCGCTGTCAAATTAAGGAATCGTGACAATCGTCCCGTCATTGACAACTTTTAAAAGCCAATTTCCGATTTTCTGGGAAATCCTAACTGATTGAACCTTTTTTGCTAAATATAATTTACATCGTTACACAACTGACTCCAAGATATTAGTAGTAGGTAGCTCGCCATTTATAGTAACACGCATCTAAAAGCGCCACTTCCTACCTTCAATAAACGTCTACGTTGACAAAATTCGCCGAACGATATATTTTTGCGGGTATTTTACACGACATTTGCGTTCTCTTTTCACCCGATCGATAATTTCCCGATGGCCTCGGCTGACATCACGTACACCAACAGCCCCTACCGGTTTTCCTTCCTCTACAAAATTCCATTAGTTTCACGGACGAATTCCGAGTTTGGATTGACAAAAAAACGCTTCAACCCTTCCTTCAGTCGAATTTTTATTTGTGTTTTTCAATCGTAAATGCACCGAGCTTAGAGATGGTCAGTCGTGGGAACTAAAGAAGGGTTTAGTGGTTCCAGTTGGATGTTTGGCAATGATCATCAGATCGATGCGCGATGTTTACGTCACTAGCAAGCAGACGACGCTAGCGCTGTCAAAATTTACTTCGTTTCTTGGTGGTGAGAGGGACAATCGTCTATCCTAGGCAGCTTTTACGCAAAAACTTGTCTTTCTCACGCATCTTGATCTGTGCAAAGTTATTCCCAATCGATCTGACCTGCCCAGCGCTTTCCTTCCGCGTTTCAAGCCGTTATCTTTGCTCAAGCAAGTTAGCATTCCACCAACCAAACCCTGGCGCCCACACGAAGAGTTTGGTGTCAATAATAGTCGCCCATTGCCAATTTCTGTCACGATTTAGCTATTTTCTACTTTCGTTGAGGTTTCGTCTCAGTGGTTTTCCCCCCTTGGTTAGTGTGAAGTGGTTGATCTTCAGAGTGGGAGTTCACCAAAAGCTTCGAAGGTGAGTTTGCATTTTTTCTTATAGTTAGATGCTGCATGAACTGATTAAATTTAACAACAAAGAATTGCTTCAAGCCATACTAGTTGGTACTAAATCTCTTTCACTTGCCCTTCCACTTATTTTTACAGACTTCTGTTTTTTGCAAGGTTATTGATATTCAGCCTCTGGTGGAAGGCTTTCGTCCTTTCACTTTGCATCAGCTGCAAGTCAGCTGCAGTTAGCCTATTTTACATCCACTGTGTTTACCATTTTTACTTCTCTCTGTAGTCTTAGTTCTATTTATGGCTTCAGTATAACATCAACTGTATTGGATAGGAGCTAATAGATCTGAGACAGTGTTGTTATCATATCCTATTGGAGATAAGGTAAACCAATTGCATTCATCTAGTGTAATAGTTAGATATGAATACCAACTTTGTCCCTGCTTAACAGAAAGCATGTGACAAACATCGAGTTTTTTTTGTAGTTTTCGAGATAAGTCACCCCCAAAACGGTCGAGTATGTTAGTCCACGTGCTTAGTTAGTTACTTGGTTACAATCAGGTCAATATGTGCGCTCTAGTGTCTCAAAACCGCCCACGGTATCGGTTGCAAGTATGTTTTTTGAACCTAAAAATGTATTATTGTAAACACAAGTTCAAAACAGTTTTTGCCGGCTTTTTTCGAATTTCGAAGTTTTCCGTTTTGTATATGTTAGTGTCTAGAGTGCGCTGGTTGTTAAATTTAAATCAGGGAGGAGTCGAGCGTGTAAAAACCAGTTTGGAGCAATTTTTTCCTTTTTTTTCTTCTTCTATATCTAACGATACTCTAAAGACGAAAGGTTCCTGCGCCGGCAGACTCCGTGGCGCAATTGGTAGTGCGTCTGACTCCAGATCAGAAGGTTGCGTGTTCGAGTCACGTCGGGGTCACGTTCTTAATGTCATTATTTATTTTTCACGAGTTAACAATTTCTAGTGTACTTCAAAGTCATTGTTTTTTTTTCCCTCGAGTTACAGGTTCGGCCACGCTGGCCTTATTTTCTACTCTCTCCTCGTCAAAATTGCACGATGACGGGCGAAGTTGTAAGTTATTCGGGACCGGGGCCGGGCGAATCGAACTGTCAGACTGCCGAAAAACCTGCGGAAAATGAAGTCGATGAAGGAAGGAGGAGTTGCAGTCCCCCATCGTCTCCCCGACGTTGCCCTTTTCAGCCTTACGTCGACGTGGATCAATTGAGCCGAATAACCGGAACTTCTGTACTTGATTCACCTGGAAGGGGCTCGATTGGAAGAAGGTCTATCGGTAGTGGATCCTTTATGGGAGTGAGAAGAAGAACTCACTTACATAATAAAACGGCCGAAGAGGTTGAACGCATCCTTCAGGCGGGCAAAATTCGAGAACTTAAGAACTGCATTCGCGGTCATCATTGGTTACCTTTTGATTGCGTACGCTCTCGACTCTGGCAGGTACTGCGTGTTAGTTTGATTTATAAGACCTGTTTAACTTAATATTTGATTGCGTTGCAGATTATATGCAGTTTTCACGTCAAAGATAAGGCTACAATGGATTCATTATACTGGGACACGGTCAAGCAAATCTACGGCACGCACGGTCTGAATTTATCAGAGTTCATTATCCTGGCTAATAATCCATACTTATTGCCACTGATTGTTATCGACTTAAACAGATCTGGTCACAAAGACTGGCCCGCTACCGACTTTTGTCGAGCCTTCGTTCCAGATGTCTTACTATCTGAACGAAACGGGCATTCAAGTGGCCCGCCGTGTCGTCAACATCATATCATACTCGTGCCCCGATATCACGTACGCTCCCAGTTTATACCCCATCACTTGTCTCCTGCTCCATTACATGAGCGGTATCTCACAACTTTCATAATGACGCATTTCTGGTCTATTTTTTGTTTAACTGACTTGTTTATCAATTTTCGCTATCTCGTTTTCAGAGGAGGATTGCTACGCCTGTGTCTCTCTCATGGTGGCCTCTAAAAAGACGAAATTCATAACGCAAACCAAGTTACATTTCGAAACCATCTGGAGGACGTCGATGATCCTGTGTCGACGCCATGCCGTAACTTGCCACACGATTATAATTCATCAAATGAATCTAATTAGTTAAACATTTATTTCTTAAAATAGAAATCGGCTGTCTCTTTTATCGCCAAACAAGCGGGAGAGAACAATAGTGTCGAATCCGTCCATCAGCAATGGCTGAATTGCATCTTTAAAGAACTACCATTCCAACATTTGGTATAGATTTGTTAACAATTCGAACAAGGGCTCTCAAACTAATCAGTTCATTGAAACGAAGGTCCGTGTGATGGATTGTTTCCTGTTCGAGGGCCGGAAAGTCATGTATCGCGTTTGGATGGCTATTCTCATTCTCTTTCATAGACATTTGAACTCTCTCTCGCCCAACAACCGTACGACGATTGTCACGGACATTTTATATTCCAAAACACAATTACATTGAATGTTTTACAGGACCGTCGTTGAACAAAGACTCTATCGTGGAGTCGGCACTGTTGGGCTTCTGTCGGAATTTGCCTTGTAGCCCGGAGAAGTTACTAAGGACAGCTTATGGAGTGCGGAATTTCAGCTCATCCGAAATGGATCGGTTATTCGTCAAGACGGAAATGTATCTCAAATCGAAGGCCGCAGCCTCCGCATCGGGGCCGAACAACAAGAACGTCATGGTGCCGCGTTCTCGTTCCAGCGACGTCCTACCTACCAGCCAGTCTCAAGTGAACATCCAGATGATGTCTCACACGCTGACAATTCGAGAGGTAATGGCATCGCATTTGCAAACACGTTTTCATTAGGTCGATTAGTCTTTTCCGGTGGTGGTTCGGATGTTAACACGTTGGTGCCGATTCTTTCTTCTTCTTCTTCCGCAAAATGGGTGGGGTGATCGGGTTCGCTAATAGGGTTCCAGATCACCGGGTCTTAGGTCTCGCTCCTTGGGATTGTTCCCGATTCAGGGCGTACGTTCCATTGCGGCCAACTACGAATGCGTGAGTCATACTACCATCGGGCTCGATTCTGTAAATCTGTTATCTTTTCTTCGGTTCGCCTCTATTTTTGCGTCTTATATTATTTACTCTTGGCCAGATTGCCTGGTGGATCGCACTTCGTTTCTGTTCGGTTCTTCTGTACATTTATTTTTCATTTCTTTACATCTCTATTACACATTTATTTCTGTCCTGTTCTGCATTGGCGATTGAAACATTGTAAACCGTTGTATTCGTTGATTAACTAATAATTTCAATTTCTTTTTGTTTGATTTAGTTCTTTATGTATACTCGGTGAGTTATTATGGCTATGCCTTGTTTCGTACTCGTCGTGAATGTGTTGTCGAGTTGGCGGACTATGCTAATCTATCAAACTTTGATTTCACTTTCTGGTACATCAGCTGCTGACGGTATGGTCTTGGCTACCGGTGCGGATCACCATGTACCAGCCGGAGTTGTTGTACACGACTGAAGAACACGGTTGCAGTATGACGACTTTCTTCAACCGGGTGGAACAACACGAACCTACCATCCTTATCGTCAAAACGGCCACCGAAGATGTAATGTCTTATTATATCTGTGAGGCGGACGATTTTCATTCAATTTTTGTTGGTTTTGCAGGTTTTTGGGGCATACTGTTCAAGTCGCTGGGCAGAAAGGAATTCCAAAGATTCGCATGGTGGCCGCCAAGGATATTTTGGAACAGGAGAGACCTTTGTCTTTACCCTCGTTCCGAACGAAATCAAATATCCTTGGGTGGGCATTAGTCCAACTACAACATCTGAAGGCCCGTCGTGCGTCCGGCACGCTGCCGAACTCTTCATGGCTTCGGACGGCCGCATGATCACCATCGGCGGAGGGTAATTATACATTACCAGATGCACGAGAAATTCCTTCACTCAAACTATTTATAACTACAGAAAAGCCCAGGCAATTTGGATCGATGAAAACATCCGTTACGGCAAGACTGACGGTTGTTTGACGTTCAATAATCCACCACTAGCCTCTACGACCGATTTTGAGATTAGAGTTCTCGAAGTCTACGGCTTCCAGAATGTGTAGTAAACCAACGAAACAAAAACGCGCAGAATACGGGAGCGGCTCTAAAGACGGACGGGAAAGAATCCTTAACTCCAACAATAGACATTATCCAGGTCGATCTACTGTAGCTCATGTTTTAATTTTACCAATCTTATTTCCATAGAACCAAAAAAAGAAGCGTTCGTATGTACAATGCTAGACTAGTCGTCGAACCCGTTTCGTCCATCGTTGCCCATCCCAAGAAAGCAGGAATGTGTACTTAATCATAGTGGCTGTGTAATCTTGTATTTTAATTTCACCAGTTGCCCTATCCAGTTTTTTTGTGTGTCTCTTCTCTTGTCGGTTCCCCCCATATTTGTGTACTAGTTCTACTTAAACCGCTTAAACTAGAGCTGTACGAGTCGAACCCCACGATGCTCTGGTTTCACGCTCGCCACGAAGAGGTGACTAGTCAACTTTAGCGTTAAACGGTCTTGCCCTTTCGGTCACATAGTATACAAAGAAAGAATCACGAGTGTGCTACCTGGTGCATAGGGGTCTCCTGAAATGATGGAACGACGCCAACGTTTACCGTTTCCAAAACAGGATATAAAAATAGAAGCTCCACTGTCCTGTTTTGAGCGACGAACGATCGCCTGTTCTTTTGTACATTCCATCCGTGCGGTTCGAATCTCCCGCTTTTTCTCCCGCTTGCCTCCGAATGTACAACAAGTAAACGATGGAGCAGCTCGACAGCAGCCGATCAAAAAGAGAGAAAAGACATGTGTCGTGTACGAAAAACGAAATGGAAATCTGCATCGTCGTTCCTTTTTTTTCTTTTTCTCTTTTTTTTTACAATTTTATTTGGAATCCCTTTTGGCTATCGTATTGTGCCCTCTGTATATCGATGTTGGAACGAGTTAATAACTATAACTGAACGGTTGCTATGCGTTGCATTTAATTTACGAATGGCTGTGGGTGTGTATTTACACCGCAAATATCTGTCCCCATGTTCTATTATAAAGAAGAAAAATGTTGTTAGAATATAGGGAACGGCCAAGAAAGTTTTTTTTCCCTCCTCTTCTTTTCGACCGATTTTGTTATATCGTAAATAATACGCCGTTCTCTATACTATTAGTTCCGTTCGGTGAACGAGATAATTCTCTTTCCCGCTGCTACCACCAACCATTCTGTATTGATCCGCGCTAAAAGCTTGTTACGTGTAACGTGTGTACTCATCAGTCAAAATATAACAAAAAAAAAACGAAGGACAAAAAAGAAACGACAAATTCAGTTTGGAATTTAATCTTATCAGGGCTCTCAAGATTCCCGGCCGCGATCCAGATTTTTTTGTCTGCAATCAACTTGAAGCTTGACTACATTGTCAGAATGTCGGTTTTTAAGCTGTTCTCTTTTTCTTCTCGGTAATAATCGTGAATCCCGCGAGCGACTCGTCAATCCTGTATTCCCCTCGCGGCGTGATTGCACTTTCTCTTCGCAACTTTCCCGAGACAATCGTCGGTTGCCGCCATCCAGCGTACGCTACTTTGTAATCAATCTGCCCCACCGAATCCGCAACAATGGCAACGCATAATGAACGGCCGGTAGGAAGAACTCTTTTTGACACCTGCCAGACGACTTCGAGTCAATCACCTATCGGAAATGAGTTGCGGTCTTTTAACTTAAGGTAATAACATCCTCGTATGGAATCAATCAGTGGAGGCGTGCGCTCGTAAAAAAAAATAACACGAGTCGATGTCCGGAAATGAAATGTTAGTCGGTGGCGAAAAAAAAATTTTCCTTTTTCGTTCGGTACCGGTTTTTTTTTCTCTGGTCCTTGTAGAATTTGTGTTAACTGCTTGTTGCTTAGCGGTCTCGACGAGCTGTTTCTAGTGTGTTTTTTACAGCACCAAACTCCATCGAGATGCTACGATCCGCGCTAATGATAATGAATACTCTTTTGGCCTACTTCTCTCCGCTCGCTAGCACGGCGCCAGCCGAGTCTCTTCTACGCATTACGTGCATATTGTGATTTGAAGCGTAAAATGACGCAACAAGCCGCAAGTTGCTGCTGCTGCTTCAGTACTGAGCAATAAAAACCAAGAGGAGAAATTGTTTTTTTTGTATTTTTCCTTTTTCCTTCCTCCCTTTCTTGTGTAAAGCCGACGCTTGAGAACGGCCGAATTGAGGACGACTGGAGTGTACGTTACATCTGCGACGTCCGCGGTTATTCTCTACAGCCTCTTGGACGCGCTTCTACAACTTCGAAGCACGATCTAGAGTGTTTGGTGGAAGTTTCTCCTTTTGGGTCGGGCCGCCCGTATTTCTACGGGACGTGTGTGACGAATGTACGAAAAAGAAGCGAAACATTTGACGATGAACTCCACTCACGAAACGCAAGAAGGTCACGTTCCTCGGCTTCTTCTCCCCGTTTTAAGCATCACGAGTTAATTGACCCAGTTTCACTCTCTTTTCTCTCTACTTGTTTGCAGGCAGCCCTCTTAAAGCCACGATGAAAAAGGCAGCCGGGATGATTCGCCGTGATGCAGAAATTATTTCTTTCCTCCTCCACAAAACATAATGACGTTTAACAATCCCCAAACCGGACGAGCGGGAGACGATGGTCCATTTAAAAGTTTTAAAAACCGAAACGTAATTTTCGCTGTAAACACACAATAAAGAGAGAATGAAAGCAAGTTCTTGGATGCTTCGAGTCATCCACCTTCACTTAATGCGTGTGGTGGACATTTCGAAAAAAGTCATTTAGATACGGAACGGCGGGGTAGGTTAACCTAAATAAATTTATTGGTCATCCTTTGGTGATTCACTGTGGCCTTATTCTTTTTTTCTTCCACAAAAGGAAGAAAAAAACTAAAAATAAAATCGATTTCATTTCAATTTGGAAAACGCGATGCCAGCAGAACCGTCGAAGACGACCGGAAACGTTGTTGTTGGACGATTGTTCTTCCGCTGTTTCCGTCCGGTAGTTGCCCGTCCACGGTCTGAATGGCTGGAAGAGAAGATGGAAAGAAAGCGAGTCCAGCATCTTCTTCTTGGAACAGAGACCGTCGTTAGAGCTAATCTTCACGATGTTGAGCGTGAAAAACGTCTCCCGTTGCGTGCCCGCCACGGAAGCTGCCGAGTTAACGGTACGCAACGATCACCTTATTGCCTGTTCCCGCTGTAGCTGTTTCGGCTGGTTGGCGTCATTTATGCGCGGCCATTGGTCTGACTCGTCAGACTGAGACGTCGGGTCTACTTCGTTGATCACCATAGGCGGTGGAATTCTGTGGTGATTGAGGAGGGAAGCAGAAAGTGTCGAATAGTCCCAGAGTTGCCCCATCATTCTTGCCGTCCCTTTCCTACTCGTTTTTTTTTCTCTTTCTAACATTGTCCGTCGCTTGAATCGGTGTCGAGGCGGAACTGAATGGAAAACAACGCTTTACCGAGACGTCGTGTTCCACTTCCCATCCCGATGTTTAAGACTCCTATTCAAAAACAGGTTCTATCCTATTCAAAAGCGCTAATGATTCTAGACAAAAGAAACGTTTGATATTTCCACCTTGTTGCAGTCAAATCCAACAAAACCGATAATTGACAAATCACACAACAATATAAAGTGAAACGATCCTCAATTTGGGACCGCTATGGGATTACATAGAAAATAAAGGGGTCGGGGCATTCTTAGACTGCAATTAGGTAAGATTTGTTGTTTTTCTTTGTTTCCTTTCAAAAAAACCTGTCGTCTCAGTGTATCATGATGTGTCTTGATTATTCTTGCAATAATAAGTTGGTGGCAGCCTCGACATTGTTCCCCGTCGTTTGAAGGGCCCGCACAACACGATCGCGACTGAAACCCATGCTCGTCAAAAAAGTTACGTTCTCTTCAGACGGCACTCGATCGTTGGGTCGAGCCTCTGAAAATACCAAGGGGCTCGTGAATAAGTCAGCAGAAGTTTCTAATATATAAAAAAATCATTTTACCATTCGGATTAAATAGATTGGGGAAATCGTTGGCTCTTCGGCGCCGTGGGTGTCCGTTGGCACCTGGCTCTCCCCACTGCATTTCAGGACCGATCAGCCTCTCGGCGTAACCTTGTCCCGTGTTCTACAACAATGAAAATCTCCGTTAAAAAAATGACGACTGTTTATGTCGAATCATCATGAATTATTAATTGCCTGTCGAGGGCCGTCTCTCGATCGTTGAAGCAACATTTGTTGCTCGAGCCTCTCCATTTGCTCCTGGCGTTGAATTTCGAGTGTGGCACCCATTGGCCCGTCAAGTGGAGGAGAAGAGGCCAGCAAACGGCCAAATGTCAGATTGGTCACACGGGCTATCCAGTCAGGGATCGCAAGCCAACTTTGGATCTTCAAAATGTTCCATCTATACAGGAGCCCTGCAGCCTGAAGTAAAAGTATACTGTCTGTTACGCCTCGAGCGTCATGAAAGCGACCGGGGAAAAACCCGGCCAGAACCAGCGAAGTTCTTACTATGCTGCAAAATGCTGAAACTGCCGTCGGGACGGAGGTACTGCACACTTGCAGGCCGACTAAATATGTCAGCGTCTTCCCCGTTACTGGAATTCCAAGAATATGCGTTCGAGTCATTCTCGGGATATCGCAAAAGTATGGAACAAAGAGCGGGAAAATCAGCCCATACCTTTGAGAAGAATACAATAATTAAAATGAAAATGTACTATATAGTTATATAAGAAGGAAAGTTGCCATAACCCAAAACTTACGGGCCAGGAGGCAGGTGCCCATGGTGATAAGAGCTCCATCCTGAGGACTTGATGAGCATGATGATTGGTACTTGCAGTGCCAAAGAAATGAGACTAGTTGCAAGCAAGTGGGATGCAAACTTCTTAGAACCCAGTCTTCTTTCAAACACTCTTTTTTTTTTTAAGCGTAAAGGAATATAATGAGTGGGCAGAGTAATTCTATTATCTTTTGTAAGAAGTACCTGAAGTAATATATGAGTAATGCAGCACAAATTAGGTCTTTTGTGTCAAGAAAGGCTGCTTGTACTGTAAACAACCTCCACACCTGTTAGCAAAAGACATTGTGACGAAACTTTCACCTTCCACATGGTGGCTTCAGATTTTGGAAATTTACCTCGCCAGATGTGAAAGTGTTTGGTAGTTGGCAGATGAGATACATTCGAAGATGTGACAGGAGAGGGACATTGATGGCTGTGCAGGTGATGAACAAAGCTCCCATTAGTCCTTTTGATACCGGCGCTCGGTCTGTAAAATTCGATTCAATAATGATGACTTTATTGTGGGCGACCTTCCAAGATACGGATGTATCACATCAGTAGTAGTAAACCTACAGAATCCAGTAGTCGAATACTGGGAAACGTAAGTGGCCATTGCGCGGAAGAGGACTTTTTTTTACGGTGGAAAGCTAGCAGGAAAAAAATTTACAAAGGAAGAGGGGTTTATCAACAACAACCCATTGTAAACAAGAGACCACAAAGTGAAAATGTCCTCAGAAGATCTAAGATGCGCGGACTCGTTGCGTGGAACAATGAGCCCCGATGCGCGCCACGTTCGAAGCGAGATAATTGACCTAATGATTTTTGGGGACAATGCAATGAAAATGATGCCTCTTTGACGTGATCGATAATGGCGATAGCCGTTAACAGGATTTTCTTGCTTTAGAAAAAAATTCTTTCAGAGACAACGGCAAATAATCCGAAATGAGGTCATTCACGAAACGACACCCGCTCGACGGGAAAGAGACCAAAGGTCTCGAGTTATAACCCTCTTGATGATAAATTTTTAACACGACTGCGCAAATTGCGCCACCCTTTCCGACCTTCCGGTAGTTTCACTCTTTGACGATCCGTCATCCCCACCTTGTACCGAGTGCTATTTTTCTTTTTTCTTCTACCGTCACGCCAATGATAACCATATGTTATATCGAACCCGATGGAGAGCAACCGACATGAGCGCCCTAATTTTTTACGAGTTAGAAAGTTTCTCTTCCTCGTTGTTGCCCTGTTGTCAACCCATATAGTAGACATGGCACAAAAGTGGTCATCGAGACCGGCAGCCACTGTCTTTTTTTCCCCAACAATTCAAAACCACGTACGAAGTGATCGTTAAAAGAATTGTGCGACTCTCGTATCGAGCCGTTTGATGGCAGACCAAATAAACAACAAACGCACAGTTTTTTCCTCTTTGTAAACGAAAAATCTCATTTTTTTTTATTTCGAAAAAAATTACAAGTGTTATACAAATATAAATCGATAATAACTCGTTTTCGGGGGAGTGTGTGGGGGGGGGGGTGGTGGGTTTGGGGGGGCCGCACAAGAAAGATAAACGAGAAAGAGACACCGATCTAGAGGGCGAAAATGTCGGAAGAAGTGTAGAAAAGAATAAAAGGATGTGATTATACAATGGGTCACACACTGAAAAAGAAACTGAAAAGGGCCAGCCCCAGTTGTATCGATTCCAATTGGAGAGAGAAAGAGAAAAATAAAGTTGGTTCACGTTTTGGAACAAAGTAAATTTCGTTATTGTGTTGTTGAACGCCAATAAGAATACCAAGTCGACGACGACCTGTTTGTCTTGGCGTTCATCAGTTCTCTCTGTACATGTCTAAATTTAGGTTGTTTTCCCCTTTTGCGGATTTTTCGCAAATAAGGAAGTTGATGTAATGCATGGAAACTAGACGTAATTTTCACTCACGCTTGGAGAATGGAACGACGGTGCGTGAATGAGACCGAGAAAAACAAAAATTCGTTCGAAAAAAAAATCGGATGGATGTAAATTTTTTCGCGTTCAACACAGTGACCAGTGCATATTACAAGTGCCGATGATTACGAGAGAGAGATAGACGGTTTGGGATAATATTTATATAATGTATATAATATTTATAGAACACCATGAGGACGGGGGGGGGGGGAGTTCTGGGGGAGAAAAGCTTTTAACAGCACCATTACAATATGCAAAAAAAAAAGGAGAGAACTGAATTCTAGTGCCGTGTTTTTAAATGGTATTGTGTTGTTGTTTCGATGTTGACAAGTCCTCCTGAGATTTGAAAGACGTTCAACTTCTGTATTGTTTTTCCGTTCAAAAAAAAAATTTGCAAATAAGGAGTCGCGAGAACTCGGGCACATTCGTCAGATTGCACACGTGCATCGCGAGCGAGAGAAAAAAATATCCTTTTTTTTGGAGAAAAAGAAAAAGCAGCATACACACACACACAATCAGACCCACACCAAAATTGTTTTCTTATTATTACTCTTTATATATATATGCAAAATGAACATGTACACGCGGACGGGAAAATTGTTGGGGAAAATAAGAAAATGTTGATGTGTGAATTTAGGGCAACGTGACAGCA
This sequence comes from Ceriodaphnia dubia, assembly GCA_022539655.2. Classification (NCBI taxonomy): domain Eukaryota; kingdom Metazoa; phylum Arthropoda; class Branchiopoda; order Diplostraca; family Daphniidae; genus Ceriodaphnia; species Ceriodaphnia dubia. The sequence goes on along the minus strand of JAKUCG020000053.1, from coordinate 564,665 downwards.
CCGAGAGCAGACGAGAATTCTTTCGGTGTGGCGGGAGGGGATGCGATTTCTGTTGATATAAATTTCAACTCGTCGTAAATAATAATTTTCGTGTCACGTTTTTTTTCGTCGTTTTTTTTTCGTTACAGATGGTGAATGAACCAAAGGATCATATCAGAAGAAGAAGAAATGGGAGCAAAAGGAAGTGACACGTTTTGGTAGAGTAATAAATTAAATGTTTCTTTCGTTTAGGACCTGAATCGAATGTTTTTTTTTGTTTTGCTCATCTCAACCAGGAATTGTTTAATAGTTATTAAGAGGCCAAAACTCGTTTTGGGCTGTCGGTGGGCGGACGGGAAGGACACGGCGACAACAGCCATTTCGAAAACTTTTTTTTGTACACTACCACATTCATGAGTGAAGTTTGGAACCGGGAAGCCTGATTTGACGAGTTGTCTCTCCTCTGCATCCTGGTGCACACCACTTACATCTCAAGAAGAATCGTCACATTGCTCAAATTATATTAGGTATATCTCTTGAGGGAGGAGGGGGATATAAGGGGAGGGGGAATGAACGAAAAGTATAATCTCTTTCGATGCCTGATGATGGATGAATTTCGATTGCTATACAGTTCAGTTAATTCAATAATGGTTTCCAACTAATAGGTCAGTCTCTGGTGATTCGTTTGTGAATCTGCATGTGCTTCAGCAAGTGGGCCTTCTGACGGAACGCCTTGGCGCAGGCGTCGCACTTGAAGGGCTTCTCTCCAGTGTGGGTGCGAAGGTGAACCTTGATGTTGGACTTGTTGAGGAATCCCCGATTGCAGATGTTGCACCGGTGGACGGGCTTCTCCTTGCCGGCTCCGTCTGTTGTCATCACCGTCGTCATCTTGGCTTTACCCGAACGGTTCTTGTGTTTGGATCGGCCACCCGATCCTCCGCCGACCGTCCCGCCGCCGCTACCGCTGCCTCCACCGCCGCTCATCGGATCGTCGAGATCGCTCAAGTCTTTGTTGTTGTTGTAGCCGCTACTGCTACTCTTGACAGCCGTAGACCTCCTGGCCGTGGCCGGGTAGCTGCTCGAATGACATCCGCTCGAATCGTTACCTCCACCGAGATGCGGTAAGGACGTCGTCACGTGGTTCAGGGTCGGTCCCGTGTGGAAGGTAGTGTGCGGTAGCTGCATCTCCTTGTTAGATGACCCAGCCATGGAACAAGAGACGAATCCGCCCATCGGGCCGTTGCCTCCTCCACCGTTGTTCAAGTTGGGTTCTCGGCCGGCCGTCAACCGTCGCTGGAGCAAGGGCATGTCCATGGAGGGCTCACTTTTCACGTTGTGGTTATTGTTGCCACCTCCGCCGGAAGGATCTTGGCTCATGTGAGCCAAGGCGACGCTGCCGGCCGCTGCCGCTCCTTGACTCAGCAGAGCTTGCAAAGTCGAACTGACGCTACAGCTGCTGTTGTGAGGCTGTTGCGGCTGTAAGGAGCTCATCGGCGGCAGTGACGGATGGGCGAATGCCGGACTGACGGAAGACAGTGACGAATGCGATGTCCCGGAAGTCACAGAAGAGGCCGGACTTTCAAGCATCGGTTCGTGCTTGTAGACGGTGGAACAGGCGCTCTCGATCCAGGCGTCAATGTCGGCCCAGGGATCGCGGATATCCGGTCCGAGGCTTTCGACTCCACCCAAACCGACGCCGGCCACATTGCTGACTCCGCCGCCACCCATTCCACCACCACCTCCAACGCCACCTGTCGACGCCGACGCCGAGGCCACAGTACTGTCTGCGATGGCGTTGCCGATGATGGCGGCGATGTCGTCGATCTCGGGGTTCATCAGGTAGTCGGCCATGCTCTCGGCCTTGACGACACCGACGCTGACGAGTCCGTTGACGAGCGTCGTCGTCGAAACCGGCTCTCCGTTGCCTCCGCCACCGCTGCCGTAGTAGTTGAGGTTGCCCGAGTTGTTGTTGTTGTTATTGTTGTTGTTGTTGTTGCCAGACGGACTGGCTTTGTACAGGTTGAGGTTGATGTCCAGGATCGTCCGCGTCCCTCCACCCATGTGATGATGGTGGCTGGAACCGGAACTGTTCATCGAGCCGTCCAGTGAGAGGTTTCCGCCGTTGTTGCCTCCGCCACCACCGTACTCGAAAGGCGGAAGAGCCAGCGGTTTCAACTCTGCGAAACTGTGCCCTCCGCCAGGACCCGGTCCGGGCGTTGTGGGCGTCGTCAGGACAGTTGCGCCGGACAAGAGGAGTCCGTCGAGGTTGTCGAGTGACAAGAGTGTGGCCTTGTTGCTCTGATTCATCGGGCCGGATGAGAGCCCGCTGCCTCCGCCGCAACTCAGCATGCCCGAACTGCTTCCGGCCATGCCCGAACCTCCTCCACCGGAAAGACTGCTGTGATGGTGTAGGTGATCGTGCAAACTGCTGCCAGTCGTCGAGTCGGCCATGTCGCACGAGTTGAACTTTCCGTTGAGCAGGTCGTCGTCGTCGTCTGGTCCTCCGCCTACACCGCCGCAGCCCCACGACAGGATCGAGTCGACCGGAACGGGAACAGGGGGTTCTAGCTTCATGGTGGCACTTGACCAACTAATGGGTGGTGGTGCTGTTGATGAGGATGAGCTCGCCGTTATTGATGCGCTTGGAAGTCGGATGGGTCAAGTCTTGTTTGTTCTTTTGTCTTTTTCTTTCCACTCGCTGTTTCGGAGACGATGTGGGACACTCGGTTGTTGAAACGCGCAAAGTCACTTCCCGTCGTCGTCGTCGCAAACAGAAAATTGTTCAAGTTTTCTATCTCTATTTGTCCTCTTTTTTTGTTTCTAGCAACTCAGCACCAGCGATACCGGATGGCTGCTGGTGGTGGACACTTGGCCGCCATAGTGGGCGGCGGATCAGAATCGAGAATGATGCACATGGATAACTGGTCGGGCCGTTTTAGAGGTCGATCGTTTGGCTGGGCGTCATCATTCGCCAAATCTGTAGGAAACAGGAATTTGGAAAAAGAAAAAGGATATAAAATAAATCGTCAGGTAAAAAAAAACAACAACAACAAAATTCATCATCATATAACATTTTCGAGACAGATGGGCCAGTAAAAAACAAGTGGTTGTGGATATTTTCGCAATGTAGGTCGCATCCAGGGTCTGTGATGGATGAAGCGTCGTGGTGGGAGGACTTTTTCGGCCTGTCCATTTTTGGCATCTCGCACACATGAAATGTGTTCCCTGTTCCCCTTTTTTTCTTTTTTTCCCTCCTACCTACTATACGTACGTACTCCCCCCGTCTTCTTCCCAACCAAACAACATGTGTGAACGAGAGAGCGACTTTCTTCCTGGGCACTCGACCAACTTCGTCCTTGCTGCAGGTGGATATATAGACGGAGAATAGCCCGCGGCTGGAACAGGTCTACTCGTGTAAGAGAGAGAAAGAAAGAAAAAAGGAGGAAAGTAGGACTGAAAACCACCTCCAGGTGCCCAGCAAAGCCAAGCAACAACAGCAGCAGCAGCAAAAAAAAAAGCAGGTTTCCTTCAGAATTCTCTCGGGTATGTTGTTGTTAGCTCGCAACGTATGATTTCATTTCTGGTTTGTAAAAAAGGAGCGTATGCGTGACGACGGGATCGCAAAGCCAGCCAGCAACCCAGATACGCCGATGAAACAGAAAGAAGAAGAAGACGGAACCATCAAAACGGAACGGGAAGTCTTGTGTCGACGGGATTCACGAGAGCGAAACGATTGATGGAGGTGATTGGAAAAGTTGGGGGAGCAACATGAATATTCACCGTTATATTCAACAAGTCGTCGTTGACGACGGTTCTAGAGAGAGAGAGAGCACCATTTTTGAGGGGGGAACCATTTTGTGTCTCTCTGGAAAGGATTTGGCAATTGAGGTCACTCGACAACCGGGAAGTGGGTCAACACCAGAGAGCCAGGCGACGTCACGAAACGGACCAGCTCACTCCTCCCTTTCAAACCCTCCTCTTTTCTTCTTCTTCTTCTTCTTCCACTTGAAGAAGAGGAGCCCCTAAAAAGAACGCACACCAAGTCCAGGTATATATACATATGCCCATAGATGGTAGGAAGGAACCGTTATATTATTAGTACACGTCCGTTTTTCTTCCTTTTTTCTTCCAGATCGGTATCTCTCTCTCTTTCCAGACCGTCGTTGTCCAGTCGCGATGGATATACTACGACGGCTGAAATATTAGCCACAGATCGCACATACGCACTTAAATAACCCCCAGAAGAAGAAGAAGAAGATGGCCCAGTTCTTTTTTCTTTCCTCTGGGACTGATATCGGCTGTTCCACCACTCTGAGTCGGTGGCGGTCGCTGGAGAAAACGGAAGAACAATAAGCGCGGTTAACGCGCTACATCCCTGGAAATGCCTGAGAAAAAAAAGAAATCTCTCCTTTTTTTGCCGTTATTAACTTTGATGATGTCATCGATCTAAGCTCACCAACAAAAAATTTTTTTGATTTTCTTCCGGTCGGATTGGCAAACGAAACAAGTGGAACGCGCACACACAAAATCCCTATAGCTAGCGAAAAAAGACTCATCTACCTTATCCAGGTATTTTTATTATTTGCCTTTTTTTTCTTTCCTCATCGGCCTCAATTTATTTTTTATTTTTCTGTTATCTTGTCGAGTCATGTCTTTTTTTTTACAAGTCACGTGATTTTTTTTCTTTATACAACGAACGATGCACATCGTCATCGTCTCTCTCTCTCTCTCTGCGTGTGTGTTGGACAATTAACCAGCAGAGAGAGAGAGAATTCCGCCCGGAGCTCTACGCACACACGAACGAGAGTTGGGTCGGAATTGTACGAGCTCACGCACCTCCCTCCTCCTCCTCCCCGCTTCCTCCCAACCACCAACTCCGTGCGGCTTTTTTTTTTTTTGCCTGGTGAAAATGTAGGCCAAAGCGTGCAGTTCGTTGCACTTTTGCTTTCCTCTTCCACTTCTTTTTCCGTCTCTCCTTCTCTCCTTGCGTACGCCCTGGTTTTTTTTTCTTCTCTATTTTATTATTATCTCTTTCGACGTCGCCCCGTTGCTAAAGTTTCGCCTTGCGGTTTTGACATCGACTACTCTTTCTTTTTTTTTTCCTTTTTGTTGTTGTTGTTCGTAGGATGTTACCAAGCTCAATTATTGATTTATCTTTATATGGATTCTTCGGCAGGAGTCTCGGCGAGAGGGAAAATCCGTTTGGATTCAGAAGAAAAGAAAAAAAGAACGAAACTGCTAGCTATTTGACATCGGGAAATGTTGAAATGTAGGTCAGACTGCATTTCGTCAATGCGCCGCTTCCGCCGTCTCTCGATCCGGAATTGCATCATAATACTAAACTACGACCAGACGATTGCCCACCACTGTTTGAACAATTGGCTAACGGTACACCTAGATTTGTCTATGGCCGTCTCGCCTTTTTTTAAAAAAATAAAAGAAGTTTAACGCGCGCACAGACAGAGAGGCCTGGACTTGCTCGGGCAGAGATGACTCTTTGGTTAGGAGAGATTGCACCACTAGGTGCGTAGAAGAAGAAGAAGAAGAAGAAGAGAAGAAGGAAAAGACGTAGAAGAAGAAGAAGAAGACGAAGAAGTAGGTCAACTTCCTTTAGCCCAGTCCTTTAGACGTTCTTGCGCAACACACGCGCGCGCTCGAGCAAAGACAAGCTCTAGGCTAACTCTGGGCACGTCTTCTCAAACAGAAAAAAAAATTTTACCGTGTGTGTGTCTGGCGTCCACATCCGGCCCGATCGCTTCTCCGTACATATACGGGCCGTCTCTTTTCTTTCTCTCTGTTTGTGCATTGAAGTATAAATCATGCGACAATAATGCTCAACTAATCATGATTCTATTGTTTTGATACAAGTAGAACGTACGTCGACGACGACGACGTACAAGACCCCCCCGAAAACACAAAAAGCCACGACTCCGCCTCCTCGTCGATGAAGAAGAGAGAAGAGACTCGGTCGTCGTCGTCGGCAACAGCCAAGCAACGCAGAGTCAAAAGTAGGTTAGGCCCAAGAGGCACTGACGCGCAGAGTTATACTACGCACCCACCCACCTACCCAACCAGCCAGCCAACCGACCCACCAGGAGGAGGAAAAAAGGTAGGCCGTGTCCCACATTTCCACTCCCTCTACATCGTACATACTTTTCTCTCTCTCTCTCTCTCTGACATTTTTTTTTTTCTTTCGTCTCTCTATGTAATAGGCGTTCCATTTGCGTGAACGCAACTCGGAAATGAGTCGGGAGAATTCCTCACCCTCCATCAGCTGATCACGCAGATTTTTGTCAACGACTACGGCGGAGGGGAAAAAAAAACAGAAATAAAAACATTCCAGTGGGCCGAGCGCGTGTGCGTGTAATCACACACCGAGAGCGAGGTAGACTCAACCTTATAACCCGGAAATCAAGCACACAGAGGGGGGAGAAAGAGAGAGAGAGAGAAAAAAAAAGGTACATAGAGAGGATAGGGGGGTTTTTTAAGGGGTTGGCATGGCAACCGTGAAAATGAGGTTATAGGCAGCCGATTGCAGGTAGTTCCTCGAGGTTGACCCCCACCAACCATCAGCACAGCCTCTTGAATGAAGGGAGGCATATATAACTTGTCTCCAATTCCTTATTGGTACATGTACCTCCTTCATAATCCGTCTATTTGCCCTACAGGGTCAGCAGATAAGAAGAAGAAAAACTAGACGTCGAAATTCAATCCAAACGCCCAGTTTTTGTTTCTCGAAAAAAAGGACCGATATCTCTTCTTCTTCTTCTTCAGCTTCTTACTAAAACTATTCACGAGGAATGAAGAAGAAGAAGAAAAAAAAACTCGACTCCAGAAAGGGGGGCAGCAGCACCAGCATCAAAAGCTGGTTTTTTTTTTGTTGGTTGGGTTGTACTACTACCTCGACTTCTTCTTCTGGTAGAGAAGAAGAAGAAGGCTGTGGGCGCTGGCAGCCAAAAAGAAAATGAGGTCAGTCGCCCGCTCTTCAGGTATATAGTATAAGGAAGAAGGTGGGTCGCCCGAACGGGCGGAGGTGGGATGGTTGGGCTCATTTCTGGATCTGGCTCTCTTCTCTCTCTTAAAATGTAAATCAATTCTTTTTTTTTCCACAGACAAAAAAATTAAAAGAGAAATAATAAAGAGGAAGAAAATGCTCTCGGCCTCTGTTGCCAAACCCGTGGAAATTCCTTTTTTTTTCTCCACCACGCGAAATGATCAAAGAGAGAAATATGAACGAACGAACGACTCACCAATCACGAAGCAAAGTTGGTAATCCACAAAGCACACTGATCCACCGGGGGCATCTGACACACTTAATCCGTTTCAACAGTTTTGATAGTTGTTTTTGTGTCAAGAAGAATTGTTTCAAATTTAAGTCAAAGGACGCACTGCGATGTTTGTTTTGTTTGTTTTTTTTTCGAAAAATTCAGGTTTTTTGGAAGCAAATCCCGCGTTTCCCAACACTGGGCCAGCAATTCTGGTTACCTCCGGTCCGCGCCAGAGGATCGCGACGTTAGAACCGGCCGTCAGACAGGTGTCGAAGATACTGAGCCTGGTCGTCGTTGCTTCTTCCTCCACCAGCACCATTGCTGCTGAACATACTACAGAAAGGGGGGCTGGCTGGATACACTGTTGACTGCGGAGAGGAGGGCCTCGCTACACTGCCCGTCAACGCCAGCAAAGCGGCTAGAAAACCGGGGTGGAAAATAGAACCGCCGCGCGCTGAGCTCCTCCTCCTACCTGGCTCCGCTGGTTGTACTTGTTCTCCGCCGTAGCGTAGATATTACTACACAACCGCACCGACGCAGCCCAGCAGCCCACTGCCAGAGCTACCGGTCTTTACTCAACGCCTGCACTCTAAATGAGGGTAACTCTAGACACATCAAAGCCATAATAATAGACAGTTGTACGGTCGACCTTAATCGACCAAGTCCAGGCATTCTGCCCGACTTACCAACCGGCAATTCTTTTCATCCGCTTATTCTCTCAACACATCCGGACACTGCCGCGTACTCTGAATTTTATCACACAATCGTTATTATATTTCTGTCTTCTTTTTTTGCGTCATAGATGCGACGAATGTCGTCACACTTTTCGCGGAGGAAGGGGAGGATTGATGTGAAATGAGGGCAAGTGACCGAAATGAACGACCCTGTCACCATCTTCTTACTTTGACCTACCTACGGCCACCCTATATACTACGATTGCCGCCACTACCATAGGACGTTGACGGCTGGCGACCGAAAGCGCATATGGTAGATTGGATATCATTTCGAGGAACAACTTCTTTTTTTTTCTTTTTAATCTCTTTTTATATCTATTTATTTCTAATGTCCCTAGAAACAGATGCGCGCCGGAGGAGAAAATGTATATATATATAAAAAGAAGAAGGAGAATCGGGGTCACCCTGAAATACGCGCGCGCGTGAAAAAAAAAAAAATGAGAGAAAAAGGGACTCTGGGAATCAAAGTGTGTCACGTGTTCTCTTTCGACAACAAGAAAAAGCCCAAACAGACAGCAAAAATGTCACCGAGTACGCAACGATTTTGGTCAGAGATATTTCAATTTACTATTGACGACGACGACGACGACGGAGGGGAAGAGAACTTTGTCCGAAAGCATTTCCTGGTCGAGGCCGGTTGTTTGCATATCGACAACCCGAGTCTAGTCTACTACTACTACTTACTATACGACGTCTATTAGTGAAAAGGGACGCCGAAGAAAAGAATGGGCCGCTGTTGTTATGCGTGTTCCGTTCATTGTTGAGGCCCCCCTTCAAATGTACCCGAGACGTCGGTTTTTTTATTTGTTCCTATTCCTTCTTTTTTTGTCGAATCGGAACGTCGCGGCGGCGGCGGCGGCACAATTTGAATATGAAGGCATTTTACTACATCTCTACTACGACTAGGACGACGACGACGAAAACTACTACTATACTATACAACTACCGCGTGTGTTCTTCCCGCACAATTGGGATCTCCCGCCAGCGCGTTTGGTGGTTGCCTCTTTTTTTCTAAAGGGGAACCATAAGAAACGGGTATAAGGGAATGAGAAAACAGGCCAGTGACCTACATATTCCCACACGGACGGGGCGAGAATGAGTGCACGGCAACGCTGCAGTTGCTCCGTCCTATCATAATCGTACCACACCACCAAACTACCCGGTGATTATAGAATTCACGTTTTGTTTGTTCTACAAATACACACAAGTTCCTCTTTTTTTCTTCCTTTTTTCTTGAATTCTTTTTCGTCAAGTCTACACAAATAGACAATTCGAATTTGGCCTCTTCTTCTTCTTCTTCCTATTTAGATGTTATCTCTTACTTATCTCCCGTATTTTTTAGGATGACCAAAAAAGTATAAAGTCGGACTATTCTGGAGTGATTGGGAGCGTGACGATGGCTGCGGCATTGACGTCACCGCGCTCGTCTCTTCTGTTTTCGGGAGGAAAAGGAGAATAAGTGGATCCCCTAGTTTCTAGGGCGATCGCTCTTAAACCTAATATTCGGACACCGCGAGATAGTCCGTCACGCTAACCTTGAGACCGATCTAAAAAAAAAATGTCGGATAATCATTTTCATATCTGTTATACATTTTTTTTTTTCTTTTGTCTTGTCTTTTTTTTTATCACCAAGCGGCGGTTAGGCCTACTGACTTCGTTTATGAATAGGAAAACCTCAATTCCGATGAAAAGTCGACTATGGACCTGGGTCGATCAATTTTTTTTTGAATGGAAAAGACAACGGGATTGAATCCGTACCATTCGTGTCGAACGACGATTCAGAGCGATGCGCGTTCATCACGATCGGCGTTGGAATTGTTCTCGTCTCTTTCTATTTTTACGCACGACAATCAAAGTGGGTTACTGCCGTCGTTGTTTTTTTCTGTATTTTATTTTTCTTCTTCTTCGTCTTTTCTTTAGTTGATGACTTGTCATCGCTCCTTTTTAACTTTACGATTGTCAATTTTCATTTTGAGGACAAATAGCGAGGACAGATTCGGTCAAACGTAAAACGGAGCCATTCTTATTCGGGCCTTATTTGTACATCAGCAAACCTCTACTTCTTCTTCTTTCTTATTGCGGTCGAGCAACGTCGTCACCGACGCCCGCCGATAGGATAAACGCACTCATCTACGAAAAATTCATCGGGAATTACCGGTTGGAGCGCGCTGGCGCACGCGGCATTCTAGTTCACTTTTCAAAAAACCGATGCTCTACTTCACTTTTTTTTTCTCTCTCTTTCTCTCTTTTGTTTGCCGGTTTTTTTTTTCGTGAGTTGGCTCGCGCGCAATCGCCCTACACGTTCGTGCGTAATACATCGCGACGTCCATCGTTTCTCCCAAATAGACCATCTGGCGCTCGCGCTGATGTCAGGCACCAAAGAGGAACATGGTGCAAGGTAGTAGCACTCAAAAAGTAAGTTACAAAGAAAGGAAGAAAAAAGAAAAAAAAACACTTTTTCAAAAGGCGCGCGCGCCAGGTGGTAGCGGTGGTGGGGTGATACAGAACTCGTTACGTGATGAAGCGGGAGCATCGTTGCGGTCGTCACAATAAGCACGAATCAAACCACAGGTTCCGTTTTTTTTTCTTCCTCATTTTCGTGGATTAAATAAATTTCAGTGGCCTCGTTTCAGAGGTGTCTGCGCCACCTACCGATCGTTTTGAGAACTTGATCAAAGTTCTTGAAATTTACGAACTCGACGGATAGATGGCGTTGGATATCGATTATGTTTTCTTTTTCTTAATAATCGATGCCGAGGGGCCTTGAGTCGTAACCGTGTCGGAGCGTCACGCACGCACTTCCTTGTTCTACCGGTTTTCGACTTTGGCTTTACCTGGGATCTTCCTTGAACGCCATCTACACTCATTTCCTTGGAATATTTCCATGAGTAGTACTAGGAAAAGAAAAAAAACAAAATTTGGAAAGAATCGTGCAATTTTTTCGTTTGCTTTACAACGAGAAATGGAGAACGTTGTTTGTTTATGGAGAGCTTCTGTTGAGGATTTCCGTAATACATAAACAGCAAGTCATACGTCTCGGCTAAAAATAGGCACTCGAGGTGTCGTTTTTTCTTTGACGCTCGAACGGTTCCAAATTCCACGTTTACTTATCATCATTCTTCACATGTCATTCTCTCGACAAATACATTTTTCTTTTTTCTTTTTTTCAAAACAAAACGGAAAATAGCGATAATGCAATCCCTCCCAGTAGTAAACCAAACGTAACGATACTACTACGGCTTTTTGTTTATTCATTTGAAATGATTGTGTTCCTTTTGCCATCGCTTTTCTCGAATAGTTGCTCCTTTCACTGCTAGAGGCGCTGGCTGCGACTCTTGCTTTGGCCAAAGCCCCCTCGGCCACCAACATACAAGGTAAGGGCTTAACACACACACTACACTGGCGCACATATACACACACACACACACAGGTTGTTCAGGTTCCCCTTCCCCTGCCGCCTGAAGCACAGTTAGACAGGTAGGGCTGGGTTTCCATCGCTGCCTCTCTCTCTCTCTTCCCCAAGCCAACATTCCACCATTTGTAAGAGGCCAGGTGTGTGTGTCGCATCCGAACCTGCCGTCCGAATTGTCTGTTACGTTGTGCTGCACAAGTGCCTTCTCACCTGAAAGTTGTCCACAATCGCATCATTTGACGTGCTCAACATTTGTGTCTTGTGTTTTTCAGTTCGCCAAAGGATTTCATTTCGTGTTTGTCGAGTTTTGACGAGTGAAGGTAAACCGTCTCTCCCTGCTCTCCAAATTCGGTGGAACTTTTTTTTTTCTTGACGTTCGAGAGAGACGCCGCCATTGATTCCCCCCCGGTGGTGTTTTGCTTCTCGTTTCTTAGGACACAGAGAACTCATCTCTGACGTTCAAGTCGCTTCTGCGTTGTTTTATCATTACTTTGCTTTGTTTTTCATTCATTGTTGGATTCTCGTGTCCTGGGCAACGAATTGCCGTCAAACGTGAACAGAAACACATTGGCAGTCTCCTTGGGAAAAGTGAGCAGTGGCAAAAAGTAGCTCGGTACCAACACACACACAAAAAAAGGGGCCGATTCGACCTTCTAGCCATAGTGCTATGGAGAGCACGTTAGAAGAATAAAAGACAACAGTATTTTCTTTGAAACAAACGATTGCGAGGTGGAGATGTATTGCTTGAAAACACAAGAGTCCTTGAAGATGGCGAAATTCATTTTCACAGATGCGAAGCGAACGGTAACGGTGTCGAAGGCTTGACTGGGAGATGTCGTGAAGAGAGAGAACTTATCCAGGCCAGTTGGGTCGACCGGCCGCGACGGTTACAGGCTTCTAAACAACTATATATATTTCTTTTCGTTTTTCCAAATTTAAGTAGCAACGAAAGAAGCAGCAAAAAAAAAATAGAAGGGGGTTCGTTTTCTAAGTGAAGTAAACAATTTTCTCTTGTCGAAGGTGCCCGCAAAAGCAATGAAATTGTGGTCAGTTTTGGATCACGTACGTCAGATATCACTTTTGAGTCTCATTTCACTCCGATCCATTTTGGTTCTGTTTACGATTTTGTGGGCTTTTCCCTAGTTGCCAGTCTGAGTCATTCGAAGGGGCGATTGCTAATCAGTAGCCCGTGTGTGTCTGTCTCTCTCTCTCTCTCTCTTATCTCAAATAGTACACAAACAAACTAATAACGAACCTTAATTGTCTAATCTTTGTTTCAGGCTGATGGTGTTGACCGATTAGTGGCCGTTTCCCACCCAGCTCTTAGTGGCCGTTTCTCGTCTCGCAATTCGCCAAACTCTTCGGCCAATAACTCTTATCGCGGACGAACTCCGCCATGCGGCTGGCGTCGATAATGCCGAACGGCGACGTCCGTTGTTGTTCCGCCGCCTGGTCGGATGTGGTTTGTTGTCGAATCCCGCCCAACCGGGTCGTGGTTTGAATGCTGCAATAATCTAGCGCCCGCCCGTCCTGTGCCGTCCGCCCTTTTTCGCCGAGCTGGTTAAGAGTCCCATCAGTTCACCGCTGCTGTCCGTTCGGCTGAGAACTAGAGCAGCATTCTCGTCTGGTTCTCTTCTGTGCGTGCAAAATCCCTCTTGTTGTGTACCTACGTGCGCTCTGACGACGGGCCCAGCTGGACTCGGGTTTTCATCGTCTTGTTCGGCTTTTTCGGCCGTCTGGAAGACTTTTGGATGGAAACATTGAGTGCCAAGATGAAGAAGACGTCGCTGATGCCCAGATGGTGGAAGAAACGCTTCACGGCAGTCATCACGGAATCGGATCCGTCGTGCAAAGTCGTCTATCTCGGAAACGTCCTAACCGGTTGGGCCAAAGGTAAACTTCGCCATCTACATATTTGGGATATTTCCATAATATTTCCTTCTAGGCGTTTTGTCTGTTCAGCTGATGGGGGCCGCAGGGGTTCGCGTGCACGACGTAGTGGATTAGATTCCCATCAACGTAATAACAAAAAAACAAAAAATAAACTGCCGACGCACAACACGCGTCCTTGGCGAGATTCAATTCCGACTCTATCTAGTGCCTACGAAATATAATGGACACTGAGCGTATTTACTCCGCTCCAGTTCTCTAGTACTTGGGGTATTGTTAGCTGAAGGGGCGACAGGGTCCTTTCTACTTCACTCGATGAATAAAGATGGCAACGATTCAGAATTTGAGATTCCCCCTTCGTGCCAAACACGTTCGGATATACAATGTACAAAGCCGACTCGGATACAATTCAATTGGGCGCGGATTGATTGGCTAATCCCAGTGGTCACGTGTAATGTCAGCGTGTGAACTAGTGGGGGGAAAGGTGTTGCTACTGCCTGTTCGCCATTCCTTGGTGCGTCGTATAAAATTTTGGCCGGACGGGGAATAACAAGTAGCCTCAATGGTTTTGCAGCCTGCAATTCGTCCGTGTCTGCGCATCCCCAATATGAGTTTGGCCGGACGCGGATTTCGTTTTTGGGGAAAAGGAGAAAGAAGAAACGCCAAAATCCTTTCAATGTATCTATATGCTCTTTGGCTATTGATGACAGGAATTTTCTAGTTTTTTCCTACGCTACAAAATTGTTGTTATTGTCACCCAACCGGAAAGGAAATGATGATGTCTTGTTCATCCGCGTTTGACCGGCGCGCCCAACAGATTGTGCGTGCGTGGTCCATCCGTCAACTGGTAGGGCCGCCAACGAAAGAAAAAAAAAACAGCTAGGCGTCAACACGATCTACTTTCTAGATGATTCTCTGTGTTTAAAGGGGGGAGGAGGTTGGGATTCTATGTCGGTGGTTTCAAGAAGAACTGTTGTGTGGCCGACTTCTTCTTCTTCGGGGTCGTATGCCCAGGAATATGTAGACGTAGACTACAACAACAACAGAAAAAACTAACCACGAACGACTCACCGGTAACGGTTTCGTCGTCTGTTTTCTAAATGAGGCGCTCCCGTCTGCCAAAGAAACCCGAGATATATAATATACAAAGTATAAAGTTCTTGCAACTGCGAAACTAGCTGAATTGTGTTGTTCAACTCGGGGGAAACTATTTCTGTTATGTTTGCTAGTATAACTCGTTAACCTAGTATAAAGCCCGCTGTTGCGGTAGTGATCGATTATATATCTATATTTCATTGTTCCTCTCTATTTTTTTTTCTGTCTTGCCCTCCAGGTGAAGGTTGCCTGGACAAACCGCTGGCCACTTTGTGGAAAAACTATTGCCAGAGCAGCCGGCCCGACGTGTCCATGAGACTGTCTGTTTGCAGTTCTGGTCTTCAGGTATGCATTTTTTCTCTCTCTCTCACTCGTTCGTTCGTTGGCTGGGTCTTTTTTCTGTATTTTTTGGTCCTCATGAGTTTGAGATTGTTTGGCGTTGGTTTGTGACCGGCGAGCTCGGCCAATGCCAAGTCGGACTTTCACTTTGGCGCACTCGCAGCACGCATTCACCTTGTGATGGCTGTTTTAGTGAGGGCGGCCCGCTGATTGGGGTCAGCTTGGAGAATAATCTAGTATTTACCTTGTTCTACCTTGTTTTGTGGGTTGTTAGGCAACGACTTCTGAGCATGGACTCACCGAATATTGGTCGCACCGCGTGACGTGGTGCGCGGCTCCGCCCTCCTACCCGCGCATCTTCGCATGGGTCTACCGTCACGAAGGACGACGCCTTAAAGTACGTTCCCCCATCGAAACGTTTTTTTTTTTTTTTTTTTTTTTTTTCAATTCTTGTATCGTTGCTATTTTGCTGTTTTTACCTTATTATTCGACGTGCTCGATTAACGTTTTATGTCGTTGTCGCGCTCTCGCCATTTCGCAGCAAGAGTTAAGGTGTCATGCTGTGCTGTGCACGACGGGTCGACAAGCTAGACAGCTGACGGCCCGGCTGGAACAGCGACTACGCGAGGCCCTGCACGATTTCCGGCGCGAAAAACTGTGCCGACAATCAGCCCGTCTCTCGGTGGCCGCCTGTCTCTACGACGACTATGCTAGCGCCATTCCCAAACGGAAATTGCTTCTAGCGCCCGGAATCAACAACTACAAGTGACCTTAAAGCCGATTCTACTTGTTTTCCTGCAATATAGACTAAACCGGTTTCTTTTTTTGGTGTTGTTTGTCTCGTTTACGCTTTTAGGCCCCCGGTGGAACGCTGCAAATCGGCGCCCAAATTGGGCTCGATCGAAGAATCACCCGAACTGGAAGAAGTGGAAGAAAAGGACTGGCTACGTGTCTTGGCTCTGCGCGGAGCCCAATCCGCCCAGACGCTCCACAGGACCAACACAGTCATCAAAGCCGTTTCTCCCGCCCGTAGCTCTTTAGAGACGGTCAGAGAGGAGGAGCGATGCATTCCGACTCCTTCGCTACCTTGCAAGATAGTGGTGGCAGAGTGCGACCCGTCACCGGATGCCGTCTCACCCGACGGATTGTTGGTATGTCACTTTTCGTCATTCATATTCGTGGAAAGCGCGGTGCGGTGCCTTGTCTTGTCTGACGGAGAAATTTAATACGTTTGTGAATATTATCTCAGGATTTGGCGGAAGTGAAGGTGACCCTGATGCCCGATGGAGGCACTTCCTGCGTCGACGGAGGTCCGGCTCCTGCCCAGCCGGACGGCAACTTAATCAAACCGATACGACTACCCTTACTGAGCCGAATGAGCGCCGAGGCGCGGAAGAAATTTGGATCAGCTGACTGTGTTATTGACAACAGCGGAAGACCCTCGTCACCGCCACCTATTTTACCCAGGCGGGCCCGTCGCTCCCTACCTTGCAGGGCCGCCAGTGTCAACGATTACGCGGCCGAGCTGCAGCTGCAACAGAATCGCGTCCTCATCCGCCGGCAAAGTCAGCCGGAATACGTCGGTGTTGCTAGGTATGTTGTCGGGTCATTCATCCTTGTCATTGTGTGTGTGCGCCCGCCAGTCGTGCAGTTCATGCATCATTTTCTCATTTCTTTTTATTTCTCCGCTACTCGCAGACGACCTACTTCGGAGTACATTGAATCGCGGGACGAGTACTTGTACGACGAGGAGATCGACTTTCGATTGCGACTCGATTCGGCGGTGGAGCTCTTGGAGAGCGATTCCTTTAGCGGCTCATCTCCATGTTCGTCGGCTGACCACAGCCCAAATTTGGCCGACAAAGGCCGCATTAACCTGGTGACGGGCAGTAGCGGCCCGTGCCACGATGGATCCCAGGCATTTCACTTGCTAGGCAGCGAGGACAATGACAATGTCTCGGACGAGAGCGGCTATTCAGACGACAAAGACGTCATTTCATCGTCGTCTTCCGCCTCGGATGCTAGCACTGTCAAGACGAGCAAAGGGGGTTACGCGATGGCCGAAGAATTCACGCTCAATCTATAAGCAAATAGTTTTTTTTTTTTTAAATCTAAATATCATTTAAGGAATTCCGGTTTTTCTTTTAGTTTCAGCCGTCCATTTTCTGTTTTATTTTGGCTCACACGCAACATTCTCTTCAAAAAGCCTTACCAGAGCTCGGTTGCCTTTCAATGTGTCTTTATTTTTTTTTTTTGTCGTTTATAACTTTTTCGGGTCGGACGTTTTCACATTATAACTTGGTCATTTAGCGTTCTACACACAAACACCCCCCATCCTACACTCACATTTTGTTCTCTTCCATGCTGCAAAGTCGGACACAAATCGGCTCTTCTTTTAAGACAAAAAAAAAAGCTGATCACTTAAACAAGAAAGAATTATCCCAAGTTATTTGCTATAGGACAATCATTCATGGTACATCACTCGCGTGATGCAGGTTGGAGGAATCTTATTATATATCGTCAGATGGATGTAGTGAATCATTTTCAAAGTCCCATCGTTGTTTTTGTACATTCCATTGTCCATAGTATTTGATTGTAACATGTATCATAATACTCTCTCTCCGTATCATCTTCCTTTTTTATCTTGTTTTCTCGCTCTCCACTCTCTCATCTTTTGGATACAAAATCTCGTCTACTTTTATTATTTTTTTCCCGTGGTTTAAGTGATCTGCAGTGCTCCGTCTTTCTCGTTTCCGACAAGCCTTATTTGTTATTTCGGCAACGTGTGCGATATATTATAATTTAACGTTCCCAGCAATCAGTGACGCGAATATTGGGGAGAATACATGAGGTGCGTGTAAGGCACATTTGAAATGACGCATTTTGGTTTTATATCTTTCTTTCTCTCTCGGTCTGTGTACGGTGGAGTTTCTTTAGAAGGAAACGATAGATCAAAGACAGCGAAACAAAACTTTTGTAGCTTTCTCAATTTAATAGTAGACGATCCCTATTTTGTTTCTCTCGATTTCTCGTACCCCCGGAGTGAAAGTTGAGATTCGCTATTGTTCTCTCGAATCGTCCATGTTAGAACGCGTACCCTATTATCTCTGCCACTGGCCGTCATGGTCATCCAGGGCAATGCACAGTCCGCTTGGAAAGCGACTGCAGGACCTCTTTGGATCGATACGCTTATTTGACAAAGAAATAAGAGCTCGTAGCCCTTTGATAGTCCTCTAACGGCGATCGCTTGTTATCCGTCTCTGTATATATCTAATGCATGGTCTAATTAACGACGCTTTCGTCACTTCGTTACGTCAAGTTACGCCGCGGAGAGTAACAAGCGAAAGTGTGCTGCTGCCGTGTTTGTTCGAAGAGATAGACATTTTATCAGCCACCACCATGCAAACTCTCTGGGTTTGGCCATGAAGTCGTTTATTGTTCCCCGGTCGCGGATATACATGTGTAAAGTGATTGGCAAACACGTGACATGCACAGTTGAGCAGACATGACCGGAAAGAGCTCTGGACATCATGCCTTACAGAGTCGTGTAATGAAATTGAATGGAGTATTTTGTTGTGCATTAAAGATATGGAGAGAACGGTCGAATTGTCTCTAGATATAGCTCCACCGCAGGTATTGTGAAAATGCGTCTTCATCGTGGGAGATTCGTACGCGTGTCTAGGTCAGTCTATTGCACTCGTATGTCTTTTTTTTTTCTTCGTTTGTTCCTTTCTAATTTTGCGTTCCATTTACCATGTAGCTTGCCTCTGCTGCTGCTGTCTCAAGCTGAGTTGTAATAACGTGCTGCCGGCCACCACCGCCGAGAACAGCCCAACTGATTTCCCCCAAAATGGTGAACTGGATTTTAATGACTCAGCCTTTATCACTATTCTGGTTGCCATTTTGCGGTGGTTTTCAAATAAGAAAGAAAAGACACATACAATATGTTTTTCCACTTTCACAGAAGCCTTCTTCTTTTCTTTTTCTACCACTCAAAGCTTATTCTTTTACTTCAAAACGTTCTCCTCCTTCTTATATTGTACATCATCTAGCTACTACACTCGTTTATAACAGGGCTAGCTGCTGTCCGATAGACGTTTCGTCTATCGGAAGTTCGAAGGCTAGATTGATCAAGTTTATGCGAAATGGTAAACAACACATCATCATAGTTCCGGCGATGAAATTGCGTATTACGCTATACTTTATGGCTCTATAAAGCTTCAAGGGAGATCGTGTTCCAGTAACACAAAAATGTGACGTAGAGATCGTTCAATCCAAAGTACCTCCGGTAATTTTCTTTCTTAAACAGAGAAATGATGATTGATAACTAAATGGATGACCAGTTAGAATGAATGCTATCTTTACGACTAGCCTATTTTTAGCTTGTACGTTTCCTTCTTGTTACACGAACTTACGCGTGGAACACTACAGTAAAAGCACCAACAATTTGTTCCAGCCTAAACAGCTAAAAACAAGGTTAGTACACGTCTCTTCTTCAAATTAGACTTTAAAAAATCTCTCGCGGTCTTGGGCGGTCAGTTAATTATCATTTCATTCCCTCTTGTAACTAAGAAGCGAGAGGCTATTAACTCGTAAAAGTACAGCAAGCCGCGTTTACACTTTATCAGCGCCGCATATCGCGTTAATGACTTAGCTGATAGCCCCATTCTTTTCATTATTAGCTAATTATAAACAGCGGATAGTGGGAGGCAATCTACCGTGGGATTAGGGACAAAAAGCCCATAGAGAACTTTTGTTTTCTTGTTTATTCAATGTGATTACCAGATGACGGACAATCAACTTGTCAACCTGCCTCTCCAAACAATCTTTTTTGTGTAGCCTACACCGCGTTCATCTCTCTGTGTACTTTGATAAAAGACGAGGAAAAGGAAGAAGCAGGAAAATATCAATTTATACGACTGGATCTCTATGTATCCATTTTTTTTCGTCCGTCGTGCTATTTACTATATATATGTCTTAAGGAAATGTTGACTGTAGACCGCAAAAAGAAGAAGGAAAACGGATTGTGGTTGAGATAATAATTCTTATATTCTAGATCAACAACATTTTTATTTTTAAAACAATATTAGAGGATGAAGTATGACCTTGTTAACTTGTCAGATGAGAATTCATTAAAAGAGTAAACAAACTTGAAATTTGAATTGCATGAAATTAGAACGGAATGTAAATAAGCAATTAACTCGCAGCATTTTGTGATCAAGCATTCCATAAACGTCGAATCGGAATAGAACAAAGGTCGAATGAGTCCCAATGATAATATATAGTGTAGTTCATCGATTGATCGTAAAAGCAAAAACAGCCGAGCATCACGAATTTGATCCTTGAGCTAAATGTTTGTGACCAGATGACACATGCCCTCGTTCTCGGAATTTGCTGGCAATAAATGATGGAGCAGACGTGTCCCGACATTTAAGAACAGCGTGACTAATTGTTGGTTAAGGCGAATAATGTGTTTTTCTGTTCAATCTCACGTGATGTCGCTAGGGAATGGCGTGGGTGTTGATAGTAGCTCGCTCGCAAGTGGGTTACGTGCTAGTATATATTGTATGCTCGGCTCGTCGGAACCACGAGGAATGAAAGTAATTTTCATCGGGCGATTTCATGACTCATGGGAAAATTGTGTCGGAATAAAGTCAATTTATAGCGGGCGGCTCATTACCTTTTGGAAAATGTAGAACAATTCGTCTCGAAGCTATGGGAAGACTATTCTATTTTTTTTTTTTGCTAATAACGGTTAACTCTATTTAAGCGAATTTTTTGTGGGTCACTTGATGGTAGACCAAAAAGTTATGCACCGGTAGTTTCTTTTGCTTCCCTTCTTTCCAACAAGTCACCGGCTGCGCATAGCAGGCCATAACATAATGAAGCGTCGTTCAGAAGTGAGTGATAACTTGTAGGAGCCGCTATATTAGTCTACAAAAACTACCACAAACAGTAACATTTCAGAACATTTGTGTGGGTCAGGCGGTTAAAAGGCTGACTAATGACCTAGATGAATGATTACTCGATGACGGGGTAAAACTTGCTCATTGTTTACTTTACTTCAGACTATGCTGGAGCACACAAAGCAAATAGACTATGCAAAGCTGTCGAAATAGCTAAGCGGACAAACACCGCTGCATTAGAAGCTGATGTAGACGAAAACGGTAGGTGTTTGGCCTTACTCTTTCGGACAGCATTCCAACCAGTTTGAATGGTGTTTTTGGATATTGGGAGTAGCCTATCAATCAGCTTCCTTTTCCTGCGTCCCTGCGACACAGAAGGTCGTCAGATCAAACAAACAAAACCCAGTCACATTTTTGAAAGATGGAAGAACAGGATTTTTTAAAACAAAACGACCTTCTGGGTGCAAACCGGCGAATTCTAATAAAGAGGACAGCTACTTGGATCAAATAATGCCGGCGGGGTGTTCAATTTTACCCCACGTTGAATCGCATTGTGGCAATGTCCTTCGTGGCCGTGTGGAAGAAAAGTACAATATATACTTCGAAAACTTAGAAATTGACTTTCTATTTTCTTGATTATCCTATTGGTGAACTCAAATGGGGACTTTTATTTTTAAAAACTTGTACTGTTCGTATCAATCTGGAAAATCTTCACATTATTTTAGTTTCATCATGCTTCAGCAGTTCGTTCATAGACGCGGTTAACAAAGATAAAAGCTGCCTGCTGTCTATCAAATGTCAATCAAGAGGACTGTTGAAATGACTGCGGTCACGAGGATAAGATTAAATAAATACTCTTACAGTATAACAAATCTATATATCGAGGCACACTGCAAGAGGCAGTTTTGTGAGTTTTCTTTTATTTGTTAAAAAAAGTCCTTGATATTGACAAGAATAAAAAAAAAAAACGTTTTTCAAACGTCACCAAAAAAACCTGAATAAAATGTTATCACTTGAAAGTTTTGTTGCTTAAATCTAGCTAGAACTAACACTTTTTTATACGTTATGCGCCATTTGTCTTGCGCTGTCAGGGTTGGTGCCAATTGTGTTGTACTGTAAAAAATGTGAAAAGATAACAAAAAAATCAATGCTCATTATATGCACGCACAAATGTTGATTTTCTACCGTAACACTTTTAATTGGAACGCCAGAGTTTATAAACCCTCAATCTAGCTTGTCAATTGAACTCGAACGCCGCTTCCTCATTCCGGGCAGAGCATTCTATCGAACTTGAACTGTCGTCCTTGGTTACACATGCTTTTGAAAATACAAATATTCCTATGGGGTGCCAAATGGACGCAAGTTTTCACATCATGTTTCCAATGTGAATTCCAATATTTTTTTACAAGTCAAATCACAAAATTCTAAAGTTAAATCAATTTTTCATTTCAAAATCCAATTTCAATCAATAGAAAATTCAAAAAAACGAATTCCCAGTTTCATTTCCATTTCGATTTTCATCTCGCCCCTCTCCACCCCCCCCCCCCCCCCCCCCCCACTCATTCTTACTCGGGGTTGTCATTTCAGTTGCGCCCTACTTGGTTAAACTGGGCTTTCTTGATCTGCCCTCGATATTTATTACATTTGTAATTTTAAAGGTGGGTTTAGCACGTTGGTGGTTCGATTTAAGATTCTTCTGGGAAGCGACAAGCAAAAACCGCTAAGAAGTTAAGTATAAAGCCGTTAAGAAATTGTCATCCAGGGGCTTAGGCACCAGCTGGAAACTGGAAAGGTGAAGCAAGGTACGACCGCTACGTCAAAGGAACGGCGAGGGCAGCAAAGTTATCCCCCCCCCCAAAAAAAAAAAAAAAAGAAAAAAATTTGCATTTCTACTACCGCAGATGACGCATTGCGTTCAGCTATTCCAATTTAAATAATAATGAATTCGATTCTTCTAACAAGCTCATTGCTGCTCGTATCGTTGCGAAAAAAGGCAGTCGTAGTAGCGTGAGCGCATAGCTAAAATGACAACCCTGGGTAAAAATGGGGAAACTGGGGGGTGGAGAGGGCGGAGATGAAAATCGAAATGGAAATGAAACTGGGAATTCGTTTTTTTGAATTTTCTATTGATTGAAATTGGATTTTGAAATGAAAAATTGATTTAACTTTATAATTTTGTGATTTGACTTGTAAAAAAATATTGGAATTCACATTGGAAATATGATGTGAAAACTTGCGTCCATTTGGCACCCCATATATTCCGTTAGAAGAGAAATAAATAGATTTGTTTAAATTAAAATGCAATAACACGCATGTAAAAAAAAAAGAAGTCCGATTTCTAATATCGATTGCAAACCCACATGTCGATATTTCCGGCTCTCAGCTGACTGTCATCGGCATACCTCGGTCTAAATTCCCAAGTCTGAAATCCAAGTTGATGTTGTTGACTGACTGCACTGACAGCTAAGCATCATACTCCCGATTTCATTAAACGCCCATCTCTCCTTTGTTGCAGACGTCGAGAAATAACTCAAGAAGCGGAAAATGACTGAGGCATTGAAACCAGTGTTCAGGTATTTTGACTTTTCTTAATGCCCTATAATGGTCTTAAATGTAGTTAAATATCAACATTATTTTTTATGGGGGTTGTAGCTATATTGACAGCAACAAGGGAAAGTTCATTAAAAATTTGGATGAAGCTGTTGCAATCAAGTCAGTTTCAGCGTGGCCTGAGACTCGCCAGGAAATTGTAAAAATGGTAAAATGGGTTGCAACCAGACTTGAACAACTTGGAGGAACTACAGAACTGAAAGACATTGGCAAGCAGGTACAAGACAAATAATTATTGTCAACCCCAATAGTCATCAATGTTGCATTGTTTTTTGGTGTAACTCTTTTTAACAGACAATGCATGATGGAAGTGTTATTGATTTACCACCTGTTTTGTTTGGAAAACTTGGCAATGATCCTGCTAAGAAAACTGTAATGCTGTATGGCCATTTAGATGTCCAACCAGCACTCAAGGTCCTATTATTTTCTCTATATTTGCAACAATTTCTATGATACTCAACAGAATAATATCCCATAATGTAGGAAGATGGATGGGATACTGATCCTTTTGTCCTAACTGAGGTTGATGGAAAGCTTTATGGACGTGGATCAACTGATGATAAAGGACCAGTCCTAGGGTGGCTTCATGCAATTGAAGCTTTCCAACAGACAGGTCAAGATGTCCCTGTGAACCTCAAAGTAATTGTTTTAAAGCACTGCACCTGCTGTCATACTAAATAATAATAACTATTATCAATCTTTGTCATAGTTTTGCTTTGAAGGCATGGAAGAGTCAGGAAGTGAAGGTCTAGAAGAACTATTGCACAAGGAAAAGGATGGATTTATGAGTGGGGTTGATTACGTTTGTATTTCCGATAATTACTGGCTCGGTAAAAACAAACCATGCCTGACCTACGGTCTTCGTGGCCTTTGCTATTTTGAAATTGAAGTGGCTTGTTCTTCCAAGGATCTTCACTCAGGGGTCTTTGGTGGTTCAGTGTAAGTTCTGAGTTAAATTCCATAGTTAATCTATAGTGTGTTACATCTTAATTTGGGAATCATAGGCATGAGGCCATGGCCGATTTGATCTATATGATGAATACTTTGGTAAACAACAAGGGGGAAATCTTGGTTCCTGGAATCATGGATGATGTTGTTCCCGTCACTGATGAAGAATTGGCAACTTACACCACAATTGATTTTGATCTGGAACATTACAAGAAGGACATTGGTTGCAAACACCTTCTACACAAGACTGACAAGGTCGGTGGCTTCATAGCTGTTTAAAAATGAAAAGTATTATAATTATACAATTTTTGCTAATTTATTTTAGTCCAAAACTCTCATGCACCGATGGCGGTTCCCCGCACTCTCATTGCATGGAATTCAAGGCGCTTTCAGTGAACCAGGCGCAAAAACGGTGATCCCTCGAAAAGTCTCTGGCAAGTTTTCTATTCGCATCGTGCCTAACCAAACCCCCGAGAGAGTGAACCAGCTGGTCAATGACTATCTTAACCAAATGTGGAAATTACGTGAGAGTCCCAACGAAATGAAAGTAATTAACCACCACAGCGGCAAACCTTGGATGGCCGATCCCTTCCATCCTCACTATCTTGCTGGGCAGAAAGCGCTTGAAGAAGTGTACGGTTGTAAGCCAGATCTTACTCGCGAGGGCGGCTCCATTCCTATAACACTAACTTTTCAGGTATAACTTGAAATAAAGGTTTATAAAATAATTACTAATGTGAAATACTATATGTGATTCGTGTAGGAAGTTACTGGTAAGAGCGTGATGCTGCTGCCGATGGGTGCCGCGGACGATGGTGCCCATTCCCAAAACGAGAAAATTGATATCCGTAACTACATCGAAGGGACCAAATCATTGGCTGCATATCTGTACCATGTTGCTCATTGATAATTTTCTCCACCAGTCTGTGTGCCACGGCAATTATCAGCCATTTTCCATATTTTATATTGTTTGGCTTGTTATCGCGCATTCTGATTAAATCTTTCTATAGAGTTTGGTAACCTTATCAATTCTGCCTGGGTGATAATGTAGAAAGTCTGAATTGGCAATTGAAAAATAATAAAGATTGGTTCACAGAAATTATTGCAAACAAAAAGCTTAAAAGATAATAGATAACACCATTTGATTTAATCTGAAAATCAGCTTTCTTTTTATACATCTAGGTACCATATATTATATTCGAACTATTCATTTTCTTCATCAGACTTTAGTCTGACTTTAGTTGACTATAATTTGTAGGGAGCGTTCACATAATGCGTCACGCAATTTTTTTTACCCCTTCACCACTCCCCCCCTTCGTCACTGCTAATCCTATACATTGGTGGTACACACAATGCATTCGTACAACAGTTTGCAACAGTTATTCTTGCGACAGTCGATCAAACCCTAGCTCTATTTTAATTTCCGGATCAAGAACGTGCTGCATCTGTCAGCATGCGATGACCATCGCTATATCGCTATGGTCGTCCCGATCTCCTGGAAAAGGCAATAGAGTAAGTCAACTGCTGAAAACAGTATCTCCCACTAGTGCCTGAAAACAAATTTCGCAGTCTATCGTCTACTAGACTACATTGTTTGTAATGGTGGAATAGTAGCTACAGACATGCGCAATTGCAAATTCTTTTTGGAACAATCATAATGAGTTGTAGCAGCATTATGGGACCGCCTTTTTCAAACCTACGCGGCCTTGCATTGTGTGCAACGTACAAGAATACTCCCTTTTTTCGTGAATCCGATTGCTGTCAGGTGTCAGTCCGATTGCATGTTTGCACAGTCTAGGTACGAGTCTAAACGGACATTTGCTTTATTTCACGCAGTATTTTCGTTGGTGTACACCTACAACTGGCGTTTGTACACGTTGCTGAACTTTCCAAAGACAACATGCCGAAATCCGATTATTAGTCTGAAAACTTGAATCGAATATCATTTGCAGATATCTATTATTGGAGGATGAGTTGTTTTAAATTATTTGTTAACACCACAGGGTGATACGACGCTGCTGGTTGAAAGTCCTTTAAGAGCATTAGACCAGATATTCAAGTCAATATACACAAGATATGAAAAGTATAGATTTGATCACTGAGCTTAGTGGAGGCACAATATAAGATTCCCAATCTTATATCGTGGTGGAGGTGTTCCGTGTTTGGCTCTTGTTCCTTTGGGAACACTTCAATCTCTGGAAAATTTCATGAAATTAAAAATTCAATAATATAACTTTTGAAAAATTACGTAAATGATCAATCGCTTATCAATTAGTAGCAGAAATATAAAATAGGGTAATATTTTTGTCCCACAATGATTCGGATATGTGATAGTTAACAAATCAAAGTTCTACTATGATTTAAGAAACTGTTTCACCTACGGGAATCATCCGTCAAGCACGATATAAGTTCGACCTAATCTTATATCGTGCGTCAAGTGTCCGCGTCTGTGAACATCCTGTAAGTAGTTTAAAATTTACTACGTACAGCTTATTAGCGCCTACCGATTCTTGAGAGTCGACTACGGATGCAATGCAGACTACGGGTATTCGACTCCAGCATGAATTGAATCGTCTGTAATTCGTGCAAGGCGGTCTTGAAATTGTCCTCTGTCCAGTATAAAGCAACCAAATTTTGAATTCTTTTTCGCACTATAAGTTCTGAAGAACATATTTGAATTTTGACTTATAAAGTAGCCAACATTAAAAAATATGGCTTTCAACTTTGGTGGAGCACCATCAACTGGGCAAACTCCTGCATTTACTTTTGGAGGCCAAAATCAGCAAGGGGCTTCTGGTAAACAGATATTTTAATTTTTAAAAACTTGATATTCATGATGAAATTGTCAGAGGTAGTCTATTCATATTCTAGATAATTTAGATGTATAATTTGGTAGTAGTCTTGTCTATGACTTTTTTTATTATTAACATTATTTTTGTGATACATTTGTGCTCTGCCAAATAATTGAAAAGTATCATTTAATCTAATGCTTTTGGATGGTTGATCCTGTTTTGAAGCTTTTGGAGCCCCTGCTTCTACTACTCCTGCACTTGGAGCAGCAGCCTTTGGGCAGTCCGGTACAAGTAGCTTCAGTTTCGGTCAAACTTCAACAGCACAACCAGCGCCAGCCTCAGGTGGTTTATTTGGTGCAGCAAAACCAGCTCTTTCTTTTGGTACTACATCTACATTTGGAGCCCCAACATCTTCAGCTAGTGCAACACCAGCTTTTGGACTTGGGCAAACTGCAACACCTAGCTTTGGATTTGGTGCCCCGGCCACAGGAGCAACTCCTGCATTTGGCCTAGGCCAACCAGCTGCCACAGCTGCACCAGCTTTTGGTGCACCTTCAGCTACAGCAGCCCCCAGTTTTGGCTTTGGACAGCAAACTGCAGCAGCTCCTGCATTTGGAGCTCAGCAGCCAGCTGCAGCTCCATCATTCTCATTTAGCCAGCAACCGACAGCAGCCTCGGCAGCATCACCATTTTCTTTGGGCACATCAACATCTGCAACACCTTCTTTTGGACAAACATCAACTCAGTCAGCTTTTGGGCAAACTACTTCTGCTACTCAAAGTGGTCTCACTTTCGGCCAGACAACCACACCAGCTTCCACGGGTCTCAGCTTTGGTCAGCCAGCCGCCAGTCAAGCCGGTGGCCTTTCTTTTGGTCAAACAGCAGCCCCAGCTCCAACTGGTCTGAATTTTGGCCAGCCCGCTACCACCGCTTCTACTGGAAGTTTTGGTTTCGGTCAACCTACCACAACATCGACCTCAGGAGGATTCGGTTTCGGTCAAACTGCAACAACTACTGCTAGTACAGGTCTCTCTTTTGGCCAGCCGACAGCACCGTCTGCCACGGGAGGATTCGGTTTTGGTCAACCTGCTGCAACAGCAACTACCGGCGGTCTAAGCTTTGGCCAACCATCAACTGCGACAACATCAGCATCAACACCTTTTGGATTTGGCCAAACGGCGACTGCCCCTCCTCAGTCCACAGCTCCTCCGGCTTATAGTTTCTCCACTCCAGCTACTTCCGGAGGCCTCAGTTTTGGTCAACCGGCGACGTCAACTGCAGCCCCAGCTGCCACTGGTTTCTCCTTGGGCTCCACTGCAACTTCGGCTTTACCAACAGTCAGTCAGCAAAGTGCACCTACCCTATCTTTCGGATCGACTACCACTGCGGTGCCCACTCTTCCATCGTTTGGTGCTGCGACTACTACCAGCGCTGCCCCACCGGCTTTCCAGTTGGGCCAAACTGCAACAACGACAGCGGCACCTACCTTCGGCGGTACACAGCCACCTACAACCAGCAGTGCAGCGCAGCCCGCCCCATTGAGTTTTGGTTCGACTCCTGCTCCTTCAGCTGGTCTGGATTATTAAGTTTTTGGTCAGCTGATACTCTTATTAACCATGTTCTTTTTTATTAGGCTTTTCTTTCGGAGCCCCGACCTCAACCGCTGATGCCACAAAAGCGGCTCCAACTGTTACCGCGCAGGCTACGGCACCAGCTGCATCTACTTCTGCAGTTTCTGCGGCACCATCCTTCAGTTTTGGATCGGCTACAACGACTACTACTTCTACTGCTCCAGCGGCAACCACATCGATTGCGACATCGTAAAGACTTTAAAATTTTGATTTATTAACAAAACGTTCTAATAAAATGCTCTAGGACTGCTGCAACCCCGACTAGCACCGCCAGCACTCCTGCTGCCGGCACTGCTCTAACTTTCCGTCAGCTGGAAGAATCGATTAACAAATGGTCAGTTGACCTGGACGAACAAGAGAAAATCTTTCTCAATCAAGCGACTAATGTGGCTGCATGGGATCGTCTTTTAGTATCTAACGGTGAAAAGGTGCGTTGAAACTTTAAAATATCGAAATATTTGTCTTACTACTTAAAGCTTTTTCCCCTCCACAAACTCGTTTAGATTGTTGCATTGAGTGATTCAGTAAACAGGGTTAAGAAAGATCAAGTGCGCTTAGAATCGGAACTGGATTTCGTCCGTGCCCAGCAACGTGAACTTGAAGAAATGCTTATCCCTCTGGAAGAGAACCTTCAGCAAGAAGTGAACAACATGCCTCATGATACCGAACGCGAACACACGTACTTGCTTTATCCAAACTATTATGCATTCTGAGCACTAATTTTTTTAAATACTTTAATTAGATATCAATTAGCGGAGAATATCGATTCCCAAATGAGGCGTCTGGCTGACGATTTGAAAGAAATCATTGAGAGAATGAACGCTGCTAGCCGGCAACACGAAGCCACAGCCGATCCGGTAACTTCCATTAAAATTCCTTTGCATAGTAACATGATTTCATTTTTTAAAAATTCTTAATAAAAAAAATAGATTGCTAAGATAGCGCGAATTCTCAATGCACACACGGACTCGCTTCAATGGGCTGAATCGAGCTGTACGGGTCTTCAACGTAAACTCGACGACGTTGCTCGTGGACTGGAGCAACAGCGCAGAGATCAAGATCGCAGTTTTCGTTTTGCCTAGTGTCAAGAAGCCATGGTTCTTTTTTTCCATCCTTGGTCTTGTTGACTTTTTTCTTTTGAGCTCTTCATTCATCAATACACTTTAACAAATTTCACACATATTGATCTCGACACAGCCGTGCGCATTTCAAAACTGGGCGCCGACGGTCAGATAGAGCTAGGGTAGAGCTAATGATGTACTAGGCATGTGCCGAGAGGTTGGAGTTGACCCTTTAAGTCTAATTTTTGGAACATAATCGAATTTGCTGAACTTACTTTTTATTTGGAAGAGATACCAAAGAAGTTTTAAACATGAAAATTTAGATCAAAATTGCCTATGATGGCATCCACCGGAACAGAAACATTATGGGACATTGGGTGCCGAAACGGGCAGTTGAATTAGTGCCGGAGAGGTATAGGTACACCATTTTTTTCTGGATTATTCGGAACTACTTTAGTTTACTGAAATTAAAAGTCCATTCAACACAGTTCAGCATACTGTGTCACCAATAATGGAAACTGTTTTCATAAGTAATAAGCAGGCAATCGTTGTTGTACTTTAATAAGGAAGATTTATTGGAATCTTAACAAAACATGTGTCAAAGTCTTCCACCAAAATAATCATTGTGAATGAAAATAGACCGTAATGACCGCTGGTTTTCAGCTTCTCTTGAATTCAGATCAAAATGGCCGTTCGGTTGTTTCCCACGTAGGCTCTTCTGTCGTTCCCCACATAGGCTCTTCCGTCGTTTCCCCCATAGGCTCTTCCGTCGTTTCCCCCATAGGCTGCTCAGTCGTTTCGCACATATGTTCTTCCGTCGTTTCCCCCATGGGCTGTCCGGTCAACATATAATAATGAGTAAGAAAATTTGTGTTTCAGTTTTAACTTGTCTAACTTATAGCTAAATATTAGTTATGAGCTTGGCTATGTTGAATGTAGCTTACGGCGGCATTGACTGCTAATGCAACTAAAACGAAGAAAGCTAGGAGATGATAAAGGTGGTTCATCTTGACGACTTGTCGGTAATAATACTGGAGCAACATGATAAAATATGCTTGTAGCGCTGCTACTTTTATAGTCGTTCACGATTTGCATATCGAAGTTTACTTAAAAAGCTGGGCCGACAGCTAAATACATCAGTTGCGTGCCAGCTGGTGTGTTAATGTTGTGTGCTGTATTTAACACGGAACATAAACTGTCCTGTAAAAACTCTATCCTGTTAGCTGCTACACCAAATAGAGAGCAATTTGAAATGAAAAAAAATACCTTATTCGGAAAAGCACCGATGCCGACAGGTGTTATGTGAAGGTGGCGAAAAACGACGAGCTGTTCAACGAACACGACCAACACCTTTCCTTTTCATTATTTATGTTAACTCCAGCTATTTCCCTGTTTGTGTAGTTAAATAGTATAAATACAGAGAACTCGGGAAAAGAGACTATATCTATAGATGTAGTTTTTGTATACGAGGAATTCATGAAACAGGGGTATGGCAAATTCTCTCGTGGGGGTGTATATATTCTTTTGACGCGAGATATATATTTTCACCGCGGAAGTAGTCTAGTGGTCGAAACTCCCTCATTCTTGTTTCCACTGTTTACGTTTCTTTTGCTTTTGCTTATTCGGAAAAGCACCGATGCCGACAGGTGTTATGTGAAGGTGGCGAAAAACGACGAGCTGTTCAACGAACACGACCAACACCTTTCCTTTTCATTATTTATGTTAACTCCAGCTATTTCCCTGTTTGTGTAGTTAAATAGTATAAATACAGAGAACTCGGGAAAAGAGACTATATCTATAGATGTAGTTTTTGTATACATAGCTTATTATTTATTTATTCAACTAAGAGGAATTCATGAATTTGCTTTTAGAACAGGGGCTTGTATACACTAAACTTGTTTTTGTACGAGAACACTTCAACATATTTTTTTCCCGAAAAGTCCCAGCAAGTGTAGTTTCAGAAACTTGTGGAGAAAATTTAATTCGCATTCTGTTGCGTAATTTCATAGAAAAATAGATTGAATTTTAATTCTTCACAAAGAGTGGACCTGATGAGGTGGAGTGGAACATGAACCGCATGGACTGGACGGTAAGGTGTAATGCTGTAATTGCTGTATGACCGTATAAAGGCCAAACACATTTTAGTGGTTGATTAATTTTTTATTTGATATATCTTCGGCCGGATGACTTCCCTGAGTTAAGGTCCTGATCTCTCTCACGCCTCCAGTGGCAAGTGAACTATCTCAGAAGGCGGGAAATAGATTTAGGTTAAGAAAGGTCAAATTGACAACCATGCCTTGAAATGGGAGGAGGCGAGCGACCTTTACAGGACAAGAGCAATAATTGCCAGTTGACCTTGAGGCCATGAGTCACTCTCCAGCTCTGAACTGAAGCTCCCACAGCATCCCCACTTCCCCAGTTTCTGTTCCTCTTTTGCTTTTCATCATGTGAGATCTTCCAGTTGGCCAGCTCATTAGTTAGTCCGTAGTTAATGAGTTCGAAAATCAAAGCAGATCAAAGTAGGAATCAGCATAACACTTGAACATTTTATTGTGTCTGAATTGTGACCGAGTGAATTGATGTGATGGTGTTGGAGTGTTTGTTAGTGCATAAATATCCGTAACATTACCCCAAGTTTCCTTCTCTGCACCCACCGAAATTCAATCCAACAGCTATAGACTCGCATGGACAATATTATTATGACCATAAGGTAACATCTTAAATGTTTTTATTCAAATGTGTTTTTGTTGCTAAAGCGATTCAAGTCCCAAACATGCCAAACATGCTTTTTATCATCGTCAATTTGTTTCGTTCCATGTTTCTTGCGGCCGTTTGGCGTCAAAAATTTTCTGTGTGTTCCATGATTGGCTGGAATGATTAGGTATTGATTATGATTATTATCAGAGTGTACCATCCTGGTATGGAACACTCAACGCATGGCGTTGAATTTTCTGGCAGTGACGACCAATTTTTCGAGGGACAAGTGATCTTACATTTTCCCGCGATGGCATTGTTGTTACTTTGTTGCAGTTAAAGTTATTCGAAATCGGCTGACATTTCGTAAGTTTTACTTCGCTCGTTTCTACACGAATTGTCCGTTCGTTTACGAAAAATCCTCGAGAGTTTTACATGGATAACTAAATAGTGAGCCAATCTTAATTTATTTTCACGCGCTGGTACTTCAGTTTTTTTCAGCGTGCCGTATGCGTTCAATCAACCTTGCTGACTTTTCGGAAGACTGTCACTTTCGGGTTTGAAATTAGCGCAATCCCTTACTGATAATACTACTTTTTATGAATTGAAAGTTTGATACTTTAGTAGCAGCTGGTTTTTAGTTTTTTTTTTTATCCATATCCCTTATAGGCGTGAGCAAATCCCGAAGGTATTGCAATGCCGGGTTTGCTCATTTAATTAAAAAAAACTTCTTCCTTGTGAAGTATGTTTCAAATCACTGGTCTGAATCTATTTTAGACTTAATCAGAACCATCAGTTTAAATGGAAAGCAGTCAAGCCCTTAATAAGCCTAGTAAACATACAGACTCACATTTTATTTAAAACATGGATGTTGTTTTCAAAATTTACGAATGAATTTTTGAAACCAACACAATTTTAATTGAAATTTGTACTTTCTACATCCCACCAATCCCATAATTTGCGATTCCAATGTAGGCGTGTTTTAACACGAATCGTCCGCTTGTTGCAAAAAAATCCTCATAATTTTACAGGGGGTAGATAGCTAATTTGTAAGCTGTGAGACAGTTTACCATTTTTTTACCGCGATGTTATTGTAAATATTTTTATGCAGTTTGAGTAAGTTCAAAGCTTCTTCTAGCTATTTTGCAGGTTGACATTGACATTATTATAATATGCGTCCAATCTCCAAAATAGTGTTTTATACGAGAATTTCATAAGTTGGAATTTTGAAGCTATTTTAGATTTCTACCATATGATTGAGACTAATCAGTTCGATAGTAGTAGAAGATGATTTTTGATTTTTGATTGAATGATATCCCTCAGAGAGGGTGAGCCGATCCCGGAGGTACTGCAATACCGGGTCAACCCGTGGCGGGAGCAGTGCAAGCACTGTATTCCCGCCGGGTTCCAAAAATCAGTTTAATATTCTGGGGTCCATTTGGACCCGTATCAGATATTAAGCTGATAAGAACAGATACTACACTTTGATCTTAGCCAAAAGGCCGAGAAGCGATACTGAGGTATGGTTTAGCGAGAATTTAAAGGTATAGGTTCTATAAGTTAGGGTTTGTGAATGTATAGTAACGGAAATCAACTAAATACCGTAAAACGGGCGATATACCTTAAATATACCTACGTTTGACGTGGAATCGTTTACTATACACAGTGCTCATAATTTGTAATGTTTTGTCATGATTCCCACATGTTTTATGCGGAAATATAAGTTGACAAGGAAACAATTTTAATATAGCCAAAAGGACGCTTTATCCCCTCCCCCAAGCTTGTTTATCCCCTCCCCCAAACTTGATAACTCCAACGCCATCTGGTAGTAGTACTTACACATACTCCCAGGTGTAAATTGGATGAAAAAAAAAATCGAGACGCGATGGTAAATCCTCCCTCTACACTGTAGCATACGATTATCGAGTTCTCGCATAGTTACCGGTACTTCGTTCTTACGCTTCATTTCTTTATTATATCACACAGGGTTCAACCTATGCTTCCTTACTGGGATCTCGCGAAACTCAACTTCGAATAATCATAAGCAGAGTGGAACACTAATCCCGAGCTTCCGGAAACCTCGCTACGAGAAGCGCTGGAAAAATGTTAGTAATAAGGAAGAGCGTGACCCCTTAATTAACAGTATACAGTGAACGGACAATTCAATTTGACCATCTATGCTTTATTTCAAAGATAACAGATAATTCAAGATGTTCATTTTTCTAATGGTCGACAACGTGACAACGGTCGCTGGAACTATGTCTACACGAATCTGGGGCTTGCTGTCGTCGACTCCGGATTGACGTTAAAAATGGATGAGATATCGTGAAAAAAGGAAAGAGAGTTAAAGCGGCTAACACCCAACCACAGCTGACCAAATCGCGCTGGATAGTGCATCTGGAGTTACAAAAGTATATATTCATTACCATTGAGTAAACCAAGAATGCCCACAGAGATACAGGATCAAAAGTTCTCGAGCTTGAAGTAAACGGATAGTGGATGCCAAGCCCAGCATAATTTCAATATCTCGTCCGAAATTTTTTAAACCTTCAAAAAGGAAAATGAAATGAATTGTTCATGCTCGAGTGCCAATAAAACTAGTCGATATTTCCATAGATTGCTATTATTTTGACTTGCGATGACAAAGACGACGAAGCCATTGCATAAAAAATCAGCAACGTTTTACAATTTAGGTTCCACCCAGAGCCAGAGATGAGGGGTCCTCTTCTCTAGTCTAATAACGTAAACGAAACTAAACATAACATCAACATTATAGATCAGTAAACGTAACTATCCAACATTTATTCCAATAAAAGAAAAATCATGGCAGATTATAGCATACAATTACGCATCCGGCGTAAGAGCCAGAGCAAATATATAAAACATGTATTCATGTGGGACAACGTTGACGTTAGCTAGACAGTATAGCTTCCGGCAGCTTCCGGAGAAATGAAACTAAATCACCTAAAAACTCATAATTGCAGGTCTACCAGAGTCATGGGGTCCCCATGACTCTGCTTGAACCATGCACAACTGATCGCACGACAAATCCTAAAATAAATATACGACAAATATTTTCGAATATTTGTGTTAAACAAGGTTCTAATTTAAATTCTCTAACTCAACTCTGGTTCAATAGAAAAACCACGAGAAATGTGATGTTGCGCCAGGTTTTTTTACAAACACTCGCAAGTTTTTTTTTTTTGAAGTAGCGCATCTTCACATTTAACAGCCATAGCATTTACTTTTGGCGGAAAAGAAACAGAAAAAAACAGCAGAAGTAAACAGCAGCTTCATATAAACAGCAGTTTGAAATTAAACTAATTTTATTTTGTCATTACCTCAAATAAATCAGCAATGCCAAGAATAACGAGGAGTAGCTCGACGCAAGAAGATGTAGTAGATGTTGTTTCCTCACCAGAGAAAGATGACAAAAGTAAAGTTAAACAAGAAGTTATCGACACCAGCAAGCCTCGTCAGCATCATCCACAATCGCAATGTGTGATGATTGTCCCAGGTAACCAGCTTCATGTTTGTTTGTTTTTGCTATACCATGGAAATCATTTTTTTATTGTTTATGCAAAAGACTGTATGTTGGAAAGCAAGCATTTATCAGTAGTGACACTGCGAAATCCCAGGACAGCCACTGGATCTCTGTATGCATTCTCACATCATAACACCAATGTGTATGAAATAAATCAATTTGATGAAACAAAAAGGTAAACAAGGATCTAAAACTAAAGTCAGTTCTTCTACTAAACAACAAATTCAAAAAATCACAGATCATGGTTTCTGGATAACTCTGTACAATCTGATGGTTCTTTTTTTCTAACTACCAAAATAGACCCATTATTCCTTATCCTGCCATATTTATGCAAAGTAACAGTGCAATTTATACAACACAAATCTATTGCTTTACAGAGAGATTTTAAACAATCATAACATTCAATTTTAGGCCAAACATGCCAGCCCAATAGACCAAGTTGTTGTTGATGAAGAGTATGTGGATACTGTGAAGCTTTCATCATCCTCAAAAAAGGATGATCTTGAAAAAATTGCTGATTGTAAGCAATCAGGAGATTTTCAAGCATGGAAATACAATGAAGAAAAAACACTGATGTGGCTTGGGAAAAAAGTGTCTAGTTTATGTCATCATTTCAAAAAATCAAATTTTAATGTAACACAAGCTGCTGTTTCTTCCAATTATGTAAAAACAGAAAAGGTAGAAGTCCCGGAAAGTAAGTACCTCGAAAAAAATCTCAATCACATTGTTTCCTTTATACAATTGGCAATTTTGTGATTCAGGCACGTACATGCGATACGCACACGGAATGGTATCTGAATATTTATCGGATGAATTGAGTGCAGTCCTCGAGAAACATTTAGATCTACCCGCCTTACCAAAAGGAATAACTAACGATGAAGCAAAAGAGCCCCCTACGAAACGACAAAAAGTTGGTGACGCCAACCACGAACCGTTAGAGGATTACAGTAAAGACCAGAAGCCACTCGTTAAAGTATACATTTTTTTTAGCAAAATGTTTCCAGAACCTTGTGTTAAACTCTATTCTGTTTAGGAAAAGCTTCAAGTTTCGGCCAAGTCCAAGGCGCTTGCCAATGCAGCCAAAGGCTCAAAAAGTATTTCTTCATTTTTTGGGAAGAAGTAGATGTAAATGCGCGTGCCTTCTGAATACATATTCGATCGCATGTGACTCGGTGTTTCCTTTGTAGGAAACGAAACAAAATAATAAAAAACTTTTTTTTTTTCCCCTTGCGCTTTGGCAATTTTGTTGTTGAATGGGCAGAATGCCCCAAGAAAGAAGATATTAATCAAGAGATCAAAAGTGGTCATATTTACTTTGGAACAGCAGATACATTTAAATACTTATTGCTTTTGCATCGGTTACTTTTTCCATCTTATTGATTTTATTATTCTACCTTACTTTAACGTGAAACAATTTGACACCTGCGTCCGAGTTAATTTGCATCCGGGCTGTTCTTCGATTTTTTTTTTTTGGGGGGGGGGGGGGGATTTGCTAGAAGCTGAATTGACAGAGTTTGGCAACGGCACGCAGAAACGCTCTTCAGACGCACACTAACTTTCAACCTTTCTTCGGTCGAAAACATTTGGATAGTGGAGGAATCATTCATTCCCTTTATTAAACATATTATAATGGCATCTAAGTTACCACCACCTCCAATCGTGAATCCCAAACGGAAAAATTTTCTTGGTCAACCAGCACCCCAAGGATATGTTGCCGGTGTTGGCAGAGGGTAAGTCTTCAGCGTGTTTGTTTTGACATTTTAGACATTCTTGTGTTATAAAGAATGCCAAAATTTTAATTTTAGTGCTACAGGCTTCACTACACGGTCAGATATTGGTCCAGCAAGAGATGCTAATGATGTACCAGATGACCGACATCCAGCACCAGCTAAACGGAAAAAAGATGATGATGAAGAGGACAATGAAGATCTCAATGATGCCAACTATGATGAATTTGCTGGATACGGTGGTTCTTTGTTTAGTAAAGATCCTTATGATAAAGATGATGAAGAAGCTGATGCAGTTTATGAAGCTATTGATGAACGTATGGATGAAAAAAGAAGAGAATACAGAGAGAAGAGGTTGAAAGAAGAAATTGAAAAGTATCGTCAGGAAAGACCAAAAATTCAACAACAGTTCAGTGACCTGAAAAGAGAACTGACAGCAGTATGTAGATTTTAGTTAATTCTTTCACTTTCATTTTCTCATACTCTCTCACTGCTATGCTAAGGTGTCAGAAGATGAGTGGAAAAACATTCCTGAAGTGGGAGACGCGAGAAACAGGAAACAGCGTTTAGCAGGACGACGTGAAAAATTCACTCCACTTCCAGATTCAGTTTTGACTCGAAACTTGGGAGGAGAATCGTCCACTTCGATTGATCCTAAGAGTGGGCTAGCATCAGCGTTCCCCGGCATGCTCACTCCGACTGGCGATTTAGATTTGCGCAAAATTGGCCAGGCCCGTAACACGTTGATGGACATTAAGCTTAATCAAGTCTCGGATTCTGTCTCGGGTCAAACAGTTGTTGATCCTAAAGGTTATCTAACGGACTTGCAATCCATGATTCCTACTTACGGGGGTGATATTAACGACATTAAAAAGGCTCGACTGCTGCTCAAGTCAGTCAGAGAAACAAACCCTAATCATCCTCCTGCATGGATTGCTTCTGCACGTCTCGAAGAAGTGACTGGTAAAGATTACTGAAGATATTTTAAATGGACCACTTATTACCTTCGATTTTTATCTAGGCAAACTGCAAGCAGCTCGTAATTTGATATTGCGAGGTTGTGAAACTTGCCCCAATTCTGAGGACCTTTGGTTAGAAGCAGCACGTCTTGTCCCCGTCGACACAGCGAA
This sequence comes from Ceriodaphnia dubia, assembly GCA_022539655.2. Taxonomy (NCBI): domain Eukaryota; kingdom Metazoa; phylum Arthropoda; class Branchiopoda; order Diplostraca; family Daphniidae; genus Ceriodaphnia; species Ceriodaphnia dubia. The sequence goes on along the minus strand of JAKUCG020000053.1, from coordinate 525,905 downwards.
AAACGTGATTGCTCAGGCGGTTAATCACTTGGTCAATTCGGTTAAACTGTGGATCAAAGCTTCAGAGTTAGAACAAGATATTAAATCTAAAAAACGGGTTTTCAGGTATGGTGTGTTTTCTGCAATATTCTATGTAATTATTATACAATAAACTTAATCAAAAATTTACATCATTACAGGAAAGCACTGGAGCACATTCCTAATTCGGTTCGTTTGTGGAAGGCTGCCGTTGAATTGGAAGAGCCAGAAGATGCAAAAATTCTTCTATCACGAGCAGTTGAATGTTGTCCTACTAGTGTAGAACTCTGGCTAGCTCTTGCTCGACTGGAGACGTACGATAACGCTCGAAAAGTGTTGAACAAAGCTCGCGAGAATATCCCAACAGATCGCCAAATCTGGATCACAGCCGCCAAACTTGAGGAGGCTCAGGGGAATAACGCGATGGTTGAGAAAATTATTGACAGATCGATCAATTCTCTGGCGGCCAACGGAGTGGAAATCAATCGAGAACACTGGCTAAAAGAAGCTGTTGATGCTGAAAAATCCGGAGCTGTACTCACTTGCCAAGCTATCATCAAGTTTGTCATTGGCACTGGAGTCGAAGACGAAGACCGTAAACATAGTTGGCTGGAAGACGCTGATAATTTCACATCACAGGTAAAATAGTTACAATTTTGGTGTTCTGTTCTCTAAGCAATTATTGTTAATGATTTCATTTGTTGATTGATAGGGAGCCTACGAATGTTCTAGGGCTGTTTATGCTCATTCTCTAGAAATTTTCCCCGCTAAAAAGTCTATTTGGTTGCGTGCAGCCCATTTTGAACGACAACATGGTACGCGCGACTCCCTGGAAGCACTGCTTCAACGGGCCGTCGCTCATTGTCCGCAAGCCGAAGTACTTTGGCTAATGGGAGCTAAATCCAAATGGTTGGCAGGTAAACGAAAAATTGATTTTAAAAATAGTGTCACCTAAAGACAATTAACCGCCGTTGTTTCTTTGTAGGGGACGTTCCGGCAGCGCGTTCCATCTTGTCATTGGCTTTTCAGGCAAATCCCAACTCGGAAGAAATTTGGTTGGCTGCCGTGAAGCTTGAATCTGAAAACTGGGAATACGAGCGAGCGCGAAAGTTGTTGGCGAAAGCTCGAAACTCGGCACCTACTCCTCGTGTGCTTATGAAGTCAGCCAAACTTGAATGGCATCTTGGTGACCTGGAAGAAGCTCTGAAACAGCTTCAGACAGCCATCGAACAGTTTCCCGATTATCCAAAATTCTACATGATGCAAGGCCAGATCCACGTCTTGCAGCAGCACATGACCCAAGCGCGCGAAAGTTACAACCTTGGGACTAGGAAGTGCCCAACCAGTGTTCCACTTTGGTTGTTACTAGCCCGATTGGATGAAAGTCAAGGCAACATGACAAAAGCAAGATCTGTTTTGGAGAAGGCCCGCCAGAAAAACGCCCAAAACCCACAGCTTTGGTTGGAAGCTATCCGACTAGAGTGGAAGACTGGCTTGAAGGATATTGCATCGGCCATGATGGCCAAGGCGCTGCAAGACTGCCCGGTCTCTGGACTGTTATGGGCTGAGACTATCTTCATTGTCGACCGGCCTCAACGCAAGACCAAGAGTGTCGACGCGCTTAAAAAATGTGAACATGATCCACATGTTCTGTTGGCTGTCTCTAAACTCTTCTGGACAGAAAGAAAAACGCAAAAATGCCGTGAATGGTTTAATCGAGCAGTCAAAATTGATCCAGATTTCGGAGACGCATGGGGTTATTTCTATAAGTTTGAACTGCTTCACGGAACGGCTGATGAACAAAATGATGTCAAGAAACGGTGTGTCCAGTCCGAACCTAGGCACGGGGAAATATGGACGACTATTTCAAAGAGCCCGCAGAACTGGAGAGCCAGAACAGAAGATATTCTCTTATTAGTTGCAGAGGCTTTGTCCGTTCCTGTGTAATTTGCTTTGGCTAATGCTGCTTCTCTAATACATTGTTTTACATTAACAGGTTAGAAAACAAAGGAAACTCATTGCTGTATTAAAAATCAGTTTCTTCATGCAAGTCAAAAAACCTTGTTTACAATATCCACATGACATCCTCGATGAATTTATTAAGATAAAATATTTCTTGTTTATGCATTTCAATTCAAATAGTTAACGTCAACGACCCTTAGTGATTTTTTTCTAAAACTGATTTTTTTCTAAAACTATTACAGAATTAGCTCATAAATCATCTAGCGATCTAAGTTAAAGACGCAGGTAAAAAGGGAGTGAGTTGTTCTATGACTTCCGAAAACGCAATTCTTTCTTCTTCTCGGTGTTTTATCATGTTCAAAATCAGGTCACGTGCGAAATGATCGCTAGTTAGTGATGGGGTGAAGTTTCTAGGGTCAAACTGTGCATTTTTTACTGTTGGTAGTTGATGCAAATGGAGGATTTCGTAACGTGGTCCAGTTTTTGTTATGCCGGTGAGCATAAACGGATTTTTAAGTTCTATATTTCTTAACACAACGTTGGGGCATCCGAATGGATGTGAGCCGCGGGTCAGAAAGTGGAAAAAAACACAACCCGCTGAAAATATATCGCCTTGGACTGTTCCGTACAAACGACTACAACGACATTCGTTTGTATCGTAATAAATATAAACTTCCGGTGCCATCCATAGAGAAGCTCTGCGGTATCCTTCAAAACTTTGAGAACTTATCCTTTTGTGAAACCCAAAGTCAGAAATTTTAATTTGGGCTGGAGTAGTGACTGAAACAAGAATATTGGTTGGTCTCACATCACAATGAACCATGTTTTTAGAGTGAATGTAATTTAATCCGTTAGCTATATGGTAGAGAACCAATGCATCAGGTGGCATTATTCGAGCTAATTCATCAATTTCGCCGCCTCTACAATAATCCGCGAGTGTTCCAGCGCACATTTCGAGCACGAAGAACCTGCCAAATTACAAAGAGGAGAAATTAGTCAATTAGGCCTTAATTCATCTCACCCAGCGTCCGAATGTGATGTAATATTTTGAGGCACATGTATGAATAAAGTCTCTACCTCTGTATATCGTCTCTCTCAAAATCGATGTGTAGTACCCTGAGCACGTTATCGTGATCAAGGTTTTTGTATTCTTCTAGTTGTTTCGCCAATTCAGCATCTGTCCTAAGACAATACTTCTCAACTTTTTTTATGGCCACTGCAGTGTTTCCTTCGTATTCCCCTCCGCTAACATCTCCAAACTCACCTTTTGGATATCTAGCCCTCCCATTAATCTTAAGAGGATAACCTAATGACCTTACTAAAGAGGAAAAAATGTTAGGGTCTTACCATTGAATGATTTTGTGCTCTAATTCTAACTTACACGGGAGGAAGTTTCCAAATATTAAGGAGTATACTGACGTTGGTTCTCTTAAGACTTCTTCTACTTTTTTGTACGCAAAGTGTCCAGCCAACTCTGAAATGACAAGGACAAATGTGGTGGAAAAAAGTAAGCTATTTGGCACAAGAAAAAAATAAAAATGCAAGAGAATATTTATGATTACCATGCAAATTGACTGGATTCATTTGATTGATGTTGGCTACAATTGAATATATATCTCCAAACGGATGCATTCCACGTTTTAAAAAGTAGAAGAACACACAACCAGTTGCGAATACATCTCTTCTAAACATTGGTTTGTTCAAATCGTCTCGTATAGACTGCGCTGGTTTAGGCAAGCTAGGTATCGACCAAAACTTGGGGTTGCCAATCTGTTCACCGTAGATTGCGTCCGTCGACATCAGTTCAAAGAAAACTTCTAATGTTTTATCCTGGCCGTGTCGGTGGTGTGATGTTTTATTGCAGTACTTCCTATTCGAACTTTGATTATCGTAAGAAGTTGTCGCAGTCTTCCTCAGTCCGCAATCTGCTAGTTTCATTAGAACAGGTTGAGATTGCACAATTAGGATAGTTGTCGGATTGATGTTTCCATGTGGCAATCCAACTCTGTGCAAATGATAGAGCCCCTTGGCTATCTGGAAGAGAACTACGCTGTCGGGTGGCATCGGTCCCGTATACTGCCCATTAACGAACTGTTCCAGTGTAGCATCGAACGGTTCGAGAGCAAAATACCTGTCACAGAATAGTTTTGATTAATACTTTCATTATAGGTTGCAATCAGTTCAGTTCCAGACCTTGAATCGGTGTCCTTTTCAAAACCAAAAATTTTTTGAACGTTGCGGTGGTTGATGCTTTTAAATGCATTCATATCGGCTCGATGTATTTCGACAACTTTTTTCCAATCTTGAGCACAGTCAGTTTTGGAAATTTTTCTGACAACAGCTTGCTCCCACTTCACATCTCTTGTGGTCCCGCGTAAGTTACAAACGTTTACCTTCCAGAATCCGTGATAACGCATATAGAACGAGCCAAATCTGCCTTTTTTAAGAAACGTTCGGTTCTCACACAACAGTTTTTCCCCCGCATAAAGAAGGTCAACATCAAGTTTAATTTGTTTAGCTTTAGGCTCCATTTTTAGCTTGCTTAATTTGCTAATAATAATGATCGTGCTTACCAACGTTCCGAAGGAAAGGTCTAATAACACTGACTATCAAACTGAAATACCGGTACCCCATGTCACAATAAACGTTGATAGCTCTAGAGACCTGAACATAGTCGTCGTTTGATTTACGTTGACATATTCTTGTCCATTCCCTTATTTACCTATTTTTCTATTGAGCCAGAGACTGAGCTCTAGGGGACGATGCCTAATTTTTGCAAGAGTACCGCTTTCAAACTCCGCACTTTTAATTACGCGGGTCATTTTACAGGCCCTCAGATCTCAGTATCGTTGTGGACACCATGTAAGTAAGGGGACTTTGTTTATTTTAAAAAATGTTTATTGCGTTTTGCCAAAATGTGTATTATATATTCAAATGATCAGCAATATATATCATTATTAAATCCTACTAAAGAGTTAAAGCAAGTCACTTTAAACTTCACAAATTTTTCATGCTGTTCTTAAGGTAGTCTTGAGGACTGAATCTACAACCTTTGTTTCGTTTAGGTTATTACGGATTGGGCGCATGGACATCACCCTGAACTATTTGAAAAGAAAATCACTATGAATACACATGTACTCAGCTTATAAAATTATAAGACTGTTGTTCAATTTCATGTCATAGCATTTCATGCACAGCAAAATTTTTTTACGAAATTAACACTCTAAATAATTTTACTTTGGATTTTTCAAACGTACTTTGCATCTGCAGACAATTAATGACATGTTGCAGCGAAGTTCGGGTTTCCAACGACGCAATCATGTCCTCGATCAATGAACAAGCGGATGGATAACGCCGTCCTATATCTAACAAATAGACTGAAATTAGCAAACGGGAAATGATAGCGCTTAACTTAAAAAATCTACCTTGTTGTTCCTTTTTCATCAGCAATGCAGGGTTCTGTATAGATATGTTGTATACCACGGTATCCACGTCGCTGCTAGATTCATCCATAAATGGGTGTTGACCTCGGGTTAAAAAGTAGTAGAACACACACCCCAGAGAAAAAATGTCGCTACGCAAATCACCCCTTTTGAGTCCTCTAGTTATCACTCGTCCTTTGCTGTCTCTAGTCCCATAAATTTCGGGAGCCATCCAATAGCGAGTGCCTTTCTTACCGCTCAGGGTGTAACTTCCTTTTTCGTTAACTTTTTTAACGAACCCAAAATCGGACAGTTTTAACTGAGCCGGTGTCGAGGTCGAAATTAAAATATTTGCTGGCTTAATGTCGCGGTGGACAAGGTTTTGTGAATGAATGTAGTTTAGGCCTTTTGCCATTTGAAGCAATGCCACCATATCAGGGGGGGGAGGATTTCTTTGGTAGTTATTTGGATCAACACAATAGTTTTGCAATGTGCCATCGCACAGCTCCAGAACAAGGAATCTGAAATGAATGATGTTAGAAATAACTATAATTATGGATGTGTACAGAAAAAAAGGTCACCTGTATCTGCTGTCTTTTTCGTCGTCCACAAAAATTAGCTTTACAACATTTTCGTGGTTTAATTTTATTTGTTCCTCTTCTTCTCGTCCTTTTGTTGGATTTTCCGCTACTTTTACTTTAATTCTTTTCACTGCTACTTGCTTCTCATAAAAAGTACCCTTAAATACTTTTCCATAACTGCCGCGTCCGAGCTCTGAATCCCGGTTAAATTTCACTTATAACAAAATATATGTTCAAAACGTAAACAATTGTACGATCAATGATCTTAGTCATAAATTATGATAGAAGTTGCATTTTTAGATTTTTACTGACATGGAAAAGTCTCCTCGAAGACGGAGATAGCAGCACTCAAAGGAAGTTGGGTTTCAGTTACTATGGTGCGAACTGTAATCAAATCCTAAATTGCTGTAATCCTAATATCTTTGATGGAATTAAAATGCATTAAACACGAATAGTGGAAATTATTACCAGAGATTTCTTGTCTTCCTCTGAAATAAAAAAAAGGTAGTTATTACCTGTTGAGCAATTGATAGAATTAAATAGCATTAAACATGAATAGTGTAAATTATTACCAGAGATATTGATGACTGTCTTATTTATAACATTTTGGATAATAGAACTACAGTCCCCATATGGATGTACTCCTTTTAAATAAAAAAACAACAAGCAACCAAGAGCAAAATTATCGTCTACGATTAGACATCTCGATTCTGGGACTTTCCAGTATTGCATCTGGCAAATTTCTGTTAAGTTATCAGTGTGCTCTGAGTTTTCACTTGATAAAATATTGTACATCCCAAACTCTGACAATTTGAGTCGAGCAGGTTTTGACTGCGAGATGACAATTGATCTTGGTGTAAGACTTGCGTGACACAGATGTTTGTCGTGAATAAAACGAAGCCCACTGGCCATTCCGTAAAGCGCATAATGGACGGACGGCATTGGTCCTTTGTATGTTTTAGCCCGGTATTGTTCTAATGTTGCGATGTACTTTTCGCAGGCAAAATATCTATTGCAATCATAAACGGCTCAAGTTTACTTACGAGACCTAAAGAGAATCACAATAATAAAAAATAACCTCAATTCATTTGTAGGGTCGTCCTCATAGCCGAAAACAGATAGGATGCATTCGTGGTGAAGTTCATCATTTTCGTAACGATCCATTATGGTCTTCCAGTTGTCTGTGCACTCGGCCACTTTGATTTTGGATATGGCTGCCTGTTTTGTAATCCCGTGCCAGTCTTTGTAGCTGCCACAATAAATCGAAAATCCACCGTTGATTAAAAGGACGGAGTTTTCACAAATCAAACGATTTCCTTTAAAGATTAAATCACTTTCCAACTTTTGTTTTTTTGTTGATGGCCCTGCTGTCTCTTGCTCGGCCGACATTTTCGACGACACGTTTTTAAAAATCCCTACTGTGCAGCAGTCAGGTAGAGAATTGTCGGCCGATATCGGTATGTTGCCGACAGCGAAAATTGTGCTCCTACTATACGTACTTAATTACATAGGTAAATGCAAACCCTTCCTTCTCTAAAGTCTCACCCCAAACAGCTCATAAAGTCTAAGCTGCTCTGATATTTTCCCCACTTGCATCGAGGCATAAAAACATATTTGTGGCCCAATTTAAAATTCTAGTGCTGTACAATTTCAACACTTACGCTGCTGCATTATGTGGTTTAAGCCACGGTTTAAGCGTTCTCGCCATAGACAAGGTATAGATAGGCTAATGTTTTTAAAGATCTATTTTAATTTGAGAATTAGCCCGCCATTTTCGCTGAGTTAATAACAATCAATTAAGGTTTCAATGTTGTTTCACCGTAGTAGGAAACAGGTGTTCTGGACCTAAAATCCTTTTTCCGTTCTAAATGATAGTGAGTTCTACATACTTGATAGGGCATAAACGCGCACAGGCACTGACGAAAGTGAAAATGTTATTGCAAGTCGTTATTTCCTCCAGCATCATTATTTACACAGCTGGAGATGGTTTTCCATTGAAAGGACATTTAATATCTCCTTTCACATATCCATTACGTCTGTAAATCGCACCTGGTACCGTCGCTCAAGTACTCCTATAAAGTTTTTGTGTAGCCGAGCGAACATCCGTAACGGATCATTGACGCGTTGTTTTCAGTTTCTATTGACCCTGAACATGTAATAGATTATGCCGTCTGGTGAAGTGTAGCCTACTGCGCACCGTCTGTTGCCGGCCTAGCCCTCGTCGTCCTCTTACGTTTTGTATTTTAATACAATAAGAAAAAGACCGGCCTGCAGCACTAAGCGTGAAAAATGTTACTGATCCGACGATAGAAGGAACGATCTCTGCAGGACGCTTTTATATGGCACTGCTAATGGCGTAGATTGCTGCGCCCATCTTTGACCACCGCTGCCATAAAGAAATGTACGCCTAGATCCTGAAGAACGATCAAGGAAAAAATTGCTTTTGTCAAAGAGGTCAGTAGTGAAGAATGAAGCAGTTGGCTCAAGCATGATTAATCGATTTATCTATTACGTGATCTTTCCGCGGATTGCTGAAGGATCAAGATCAGAATAATTCCTGGAAACTACTGGAGCCTAAAGCTTTCAGTCAACTATCTCCACCCTAGCGACCGGGCAGGCGGGAATTTACATCGTCAGTTACGTAACTCAACGAGAAAAAATATAGATTTCCGCACGAATTTGCCTTGGTTCACGTTACATGCCGCCTATATTAAGACTCGCTAGATGGCGAGAAAGGCTACATCTAATGCAAAATTTTAAGAAACAAATTTAAAATTCAAAGAAAATTAGAGGAGACATTGTCTTGAACTCTTGATCTTGTGGAAGGAAATAAAATGAAATTGAAATCCATTTGTTGAGAGGACCGTGGAACCCCTGGGTATAACATATTCCAAGGGAAAATATACGTAGCTGGATCTTTTTTCGTTTAAACTGAGTGAAATTGTATTTGACAAGGCAGAAGGTAGCTTACCTTTTAGCAAAGTTTTTTCAGAGTCCTTGACATAACCCTCATGCAACTTGGCTCTTATTATATCAAAGCCATCTCGAAGTCCCTCTGTTTATCCGAGTTAACTTTCTTTCAGTCTGGCTTGGTCCGAAACTCCATGATGGGATTACGGCTAGCTGGCCGAATAGTCTCGACGGAGAGGAGAGAGAGAAGAAGACCGTCTGGATGCGGTTCTTTGAACCGTCCTTGAGCGGATCGAGTCGAGTAGATACTTACGATTCTCTTAAATCAAGTAGAGGCAAAGAACAATAGTAACACAGTCACATCAGTAAAAAGAAGCTGGGGGACGAGAATTCCGTCGGATCGAACGTCATTATCTTGAAGATCTGCTTGTCAGGATTTCGAAAGCCCTCTTTCCGCATCCCATCCACCAAGTATTCCTCGGAAAACAACACAATCTTCGAGAACAAGACGAGGCAAGTATTCATGGACGAGTCGAATATATACGCGGATGCATAAACAGAGCATCAATACAGCGCGTCGTATCATCCACGGCGGCGGAATAGATGGCGGGCTTCAACATAATCATTCAGAAAAAATGAGCTTTGACGTTATTATGATTCGCTTTCGCTCTCCAACGAAACAACAAAGGGAGCGGAGATGGCGAAAGCTAATGAAGCAATTCAGCGCGAGACGGAGCGGGGAGGAAGAAAGATATAGTATATAGGACCGCCGCAGCTATAGCGACGGGAATGAGCGTGATTCACTCACGATTTCCAAACCTAAACAGACAGAAAAGACGCTAGGGGTATATACGTATACAGTACAGTATATACGAGCCTGGCGCAGCACGCAAGCACCATCAGCTACACCCGCCAGACACACTACAACAGCAGCGGCAGGCAGTGCTATATACTTTAACAAATAATAACTAACGTCTAACATTCCAGAGGGAAATTTATTTACTTATTCCGGCGTCTCTGACACCCCCGACCGGCGCATTCCGCCTTGGGGAATCGCTGCTGCATTGACGTCACCGTTCGACTGTGATATTCGATCCGACTGCGGAAGCCTCCGTTCGTCCTTGTCAATAACTAGGTAGAAGAGTAACCGAAAACAATTTTCAAATGTTATTGATACGCATTTGAGCGTTGGGAAAGAAAAGAGCCTTTCGCCGGGGACATCCCCGGATATGTCATCCCGTTTTCCCATGTTTTGTCTTGTTACCCTGGCAGCAGCCATCTGCTGCTGGTACATAGACCGCAGCAAAGGCTATTGTCTACTCACTTCCGAGAAAAAAAGAAAAGAAATTCAAGACGCAGAAACGAGATCCTTATACGAAGTCGATTAACTCTGTCACCGGCAGGAAATTGGAGGAAACGTTGAAAATCCCCATGAATTTATGGTTAGTTCCCATCAGCAGTCGTTTCCAGCTGAGATAATAGAGCCGATAATAACTTGGCTCATTAGCAACTACCTCGGTATCAAAAGTCTTAAGAGCCGGACGACGAGCAACAGAGAGATGACGGCCCGGCGAATTGAGATGGATGGCAAAATGGGCGGCGCCATGTGTACGATCCATTGAAAATTATACCAAGGCTGTTTGATTGAATTTCATTACGACTTTGCATGGTGAATTGTATTTGCTAGCTAGCTAGCCAGTATAGTGTTGCAGCTGTGTAATCGGGACACAGCAAGAGTTAGCGTGCAAGATGAAAGCAGCGGGCGCGGGGGCTGATTGAAACGCCCGGCATCGTCGTCGTCGTCGACAACGACGTCGCCTTGAATAATGCCCAGCTGCGTTCTAACACGATGATCGATGGGTTCGCTGTTGTGCAACAGCAGCCGGCAGGTTCAAGTTTGCCAAGCTATTCGTCTCCGGCAGGGAAACAAGAGCGAGTTTTCGATGACAGATGAGATGATCAAACGTTTTAGGGAAAGAATCAAACTTTGTCCAAACGGATTAAGTCGACGCCGCAGCACGTCCCTTGTTATCATTTCCCTTATTTCCATATATGAATCTTAAATGGCGACTGGTTTCCCTTTCTATACAGCGAGTCGAAAAGGGTAATGAATGCGCAATGGAACCGCCACCAATAATAACGCAACGAGGACACAACGGCTATGGACTCTAGTATTTGTAATACGGATAATCTGGGCTTTTGTTCCTGTTCGACGACTCGGTGGCTGCTGCTGGTGCCCTCGACTGGATGATGGCGTACGAAGACTGATGGTTCATAATAAGCTGACTGGCTGCGGAATAAGCTCATCACCATATAAGAAGAGACGCGCACGAAATCGAAGATGATTCCGCATGCGAATCGGATGTTTCCGTCATGTCGACAGAGACTAAGCAGAGTGCAAGAAACGGAAGTAAGATGACGGAGTCGCATTACTATCGCCAACTTGTCCTAATCAGCCAATGCTTCCTTTTCTTTACTCTCTTTCGCTATAGTTCTTTTCTGCCGACAACTCTGTACTGATGCAGAGAGAGATACCGTGGGAAAACTTGGTAATTTGACCAGCAGGGAACCGGAGAGCTGCCGCACACGTCTCGTAAAGATGTAAAAAGCAGGGTTTTGATGCTAGTGCTGCTGCTCTGCTCATTAGCCGGCGATGGCCAAGTTGGATGGTGCCAGAGTCTCGCAGCATCGAGTGAACGTCCCGAGGTCTGCGCAAACGCTGCAATTTAGCCGGTCGTCGTCGTCTCGCGCCTCGTCCTCCAGCTGCAACTTTACCCAGCAACGCCGCGAGACCCGAAAGCCCCTAGCGCCGTGTTTTCACTTGATTCTTCTTTCGACTTCCGTGTCTTCTTTCCGAGACACTTTACACAGGGCGTGCAGACAGCCACACCAACTGGGAATAAATGGAGCGCCTCTAATGGGGCTAGCTCCTCTACAGACGAGCTGCCAATCTTCATTTCCTTTTCTTCTTTCTTCTCTCGGTGCTAATCCAGAAGCTCGCCAACAACACATATCCATCGACACAACATGTACCAGATACTAGTGGGTCGTCCTACACAACTAAACAGAGCCCGTTTAATCAATATTGATTGGCCAAGCTCGCCGTCGGTTGCTCTCACCACAACCGCAATAATCGTTCTACTCTCACTAGATAGATAAGGTTTCACTAACCTCCGTCGTGTAGACGCACGCGGATTGCCATTGAGATCAAGCAGATGTGATTACGTCAGCAGAGGAAGGCTATATAGCCCTCCTTGGAATGAAAGAGTCCGGTCGGCAGCCATGTTGGAAAGGGTTTTTCTAGTCTTCTAGATGTCCCACCCATAGAAAATGTTCATCTGACGATAACAATAAATCGTTTCATCATTTCCTTTCACGCGATGTGATGGCGGTTCGACGAACTTGCGCGCCAGAGAGAGTGGGAGATGTCGATAGCAGTGCACGTGGAACGAGCTAGAAACGAAAGCAAGATCCTCCAATGATGAACGACTCGACGATTTTACACGTCGCCAAATCTCTTCGTTTTCTTGAAGTAAAATAACGGAGAAAGAGGGAGGAAAACACGACTAGCTCTAGCTCTCTCTTTTTCTCTCTATCTCTGACAATTCCATTTGCATCCGAAGGATCGTATACTACCAACACGTATCGATTTCCTCTTTTCATGTTTCGATTTCACACGACATCTCCCCCTATATTCTACTCCTACTACCCAAAGTTTGTCTTTTTTCCTTTCTCTAACCCTTCGCTCTGTTTTTGGCAAAGAGCCGCCATTTTGCAGCCGACAAAAAACTCCCTCAAATTCCAATTCCCATGCCGACATGTCGTTAGTTTCGCGCTCTTCGACGGTGTTGCCGCTGATGTAGCACGCAATTCATCTCATATTTATAACGCCGACCACGTACTCTACGCGGATATAAAGTATTACGTGAATGTATATATATATATATCCACACACGAATAGACTACTACCAACGCTATGTATGTGAAAGTATCAGTGTTTCGGTGGAGGGGAAGTTTGAAATCCATAAAATTATGATAAAGAAACTGCAGTTATGGTGGTGAGTGAAGTGACGCCGCACGCAGAGCCTTATGGTAATGTACCAGGGCAGAATACTACTTGTCGGTTGTAGTGGTGTATATATACGGTCGGACTGCACAGAAGAGAGCCGTTTGAGAAGTTTGGGAACGCTCACTTTAAAGGGTGCTGCACCGCCTTCGTGTCTCGATAAATTTTCCGCCGTTACGACCTGAAGTAACGAGATGATTTCTATGCTAATATGTAGTTTGCTGGTGGTAAGTCAATTTTTTTCCTCCTCGTTCTACTCTCTTTCTCCTTTCCTTCTTCTTTTTTCGGCCTAGACTCTTCGCCTAGACACGCGCACACGGGAGATTTAGCTGGCGACACTATCGAGTGAGTCGTACACAGCTAGTTTATTTTTGCTGATGATATTATTTCCGTTTTTTGTGTGTGTGTGTGTTTCTTTCCTCCTTCTTTTGGATGTTCTTCAGCCAAAAGGGGGAGGTGGCAAGGAAAAAAAACCATTATTTATTATGACATTCCGCTAGATGGCTCTTTGGCGTGCCGGTTGAAAATCCATCACAAACACACGTCGAAACAACAACGTTGTTCCTGCGTCTGCCGGTTTTTCGAAAAGGAAAAAGATACTAGCGAAATCCCCAAAACAACTCGGGTTTCACACGACGGAGAAAACACCGCATTTCGCAATATAGCGTGTGTCATTGGCCTGCGGTTCCCCGTCTTCCCAAACGACGATGAGCAGCACGGACGCAGAAACGTGCAAGAGAGTGCACGCGTTTCTGAGACAGAAATGCCAAGCCCCGTCGATGAAGGTGCCCGACGCCTGGGTCGATGGCTGTGTTTCCTGGTACAAAAACTCCCACCAAAACACAAACATACAAGACCTTTTGGATTTTGTCACACAGCAATGGTGGCTGGTTGACTTTAAGCAACTGAACCTCAGGTCCCTGCCCGTTAACCTGCAGAAAACAGTCTTGGTGAATTTGACTGAAAACTATGTCCTTCAGGTGATACACATACTTCAATCTTCATCAGCCATGACACATTGTAATTTATAACATGGCTTTTCTCTCCACCACAGCTGGTCTACGTCCTCAATGTCGGGCAATCTGCCTACTCCCAGCACCAGAAGATCACCAAAGGGCTGGAAAGCAACAGCGAGGTATCAGCAGACAAGAAAATCCCTTCCAAATGGGAGCCCAAAGGTAGAAGGATGCTGCTGCTGGAGTTGACTGACGGGACCCAAACCATCCAAGCAATGGAGTACTCGCCCATCCAAAGCCTTCACTTGGACCTGATTCCAGGCACCAAAATCCTCATCAAGGGCCCAGTCGAGTGTCGACGTGGTATGATTCTGCTGCGGCCCAACAACGTGGAGCTCCTCGGCGGCGAGGTCAGCGATTTGGTGAATACGTACGCACCAGAGAACGTTCTGGCCCGTCTCATCGGCAAGCCGGAGAATCCCAACCCGGTGTACGGCGGTTACTCAGCCCAGACGGCGGCGATCCCCGACATGGAACAAGATGGAGGTATACATTGTTCTCTTTATTCTCGGCATTCGATCTCAAAACTCATCCACTGTCGGCCGCACGGCCTCAATAGTTCACTCTGCCGGTTTGAACGATGAAGAGCATGGGCTGGGCGGATATGTCTGGCTGCCGCATGAGGAAAGTAGTCGCAGTCGTAGTTGTAAATAGTAGTAAGACGACCGACCGAGTGAAGTCGCTAAAGGGGCAAGGGTGGGAACGCGTCGGAGCGTGACGCAACTTGTGTGCAGCTCGCAGTGTAATCAAGTTAAATTCATTATCAAGTTATACACACAGCCCCGTTGATCAATAGGGAACGCAGTAGCTCGCGGGCAGCTGGCTAGGAGGAATTCAAATGTTTTGTACCCAGTCGAGTCGAGTCGTGCCCGGCGGCCCCTGCAATTCCGACTACAATCACCCCGAAAGGTGTAGGTGGTGGTGGGGGGGATGCAATTCTTTCCGCCCGGAGCGCCAGCAGCACTCAGTCATTCTGTCAAAGCTCCATTCGGACCCCCGAAAAGAGGAGAAAAAGTCAAAAGCGGAAGAGAGAAGTCCCCCCCACGAAAAAAACAAAAAACACATCTACGTTAGAAGACGACGTGAAAGTCTTTTTTTTCCCGCTCTCTTTTTGACTACAACACGCTGGGTCGATAAGAAGCTTCTCTGGGGGCACCGTGTGCCAGTGTGAAGGAGCGTAGGAGCCAAAAAGGGTCAACACAAACACACACAGAGAGAGAGCGGCGCGCGCTGTGTGTGTGTGTTGGCGGTGGTGATTGATCGGGCAAGTGCGCGCCCGCGCGCCCGGCCCGAAAGATGCCAAACCGCCGACGGGAGTAAAGAGTTTTTGATGGCGTCTCGCCCTGTACACAGATGAAAGGCGATCTTTTTCCCTTTTCACAGCCGACACCAGCACTCCTCTATTGGGCTCATATCACAAAGTCAGCAAAAGAAAACAAACGGAGAAAGACGAATGGATTTCGCGATCCAGCAGGAAAAGAAAAAAAAAATTGAATCGATTTGAAAAGGTTTTCTCTCTTTTTTTTTTTTATCGTGTCGTGGTCTAGACCATTTATTGAGGTAGTTTGCTCGTCCCCCTATTTTCAATTTCTTTTATTCTCTGTTCTTTTGACCGTGTAAATCGATTAGGTGACCGGTCGACCGGGGATCCAGCCGGCCGTGTATATATATATATATACGCAAGGCAACTAAGAGATACCGGTCAGTGGGTTCTGTGCCGGTCGACAGCTCACTTATCACGGGACAAGGCAGGATGTAGTATTGGCGTGGGGCTCCATTAGGCAAGGCGGAAAAGAACTGGCCGAAACGGAACTGTCCGGCCAGGATCAATGCTCCTCCTACTCCCTTTCAGCACGATTGGCTCGGAAGAAAGAAAAATCAAAAGAATCACCGCACAAAGAGTAGGTTCGTCGCGGTCGAGTGGGGCCGGTTTACCGGACGGGCCAGATAGAAACCGCATCGGCAGCCAGACGACAGGATTCAATTCCGAGCGGATTGGAAAATCTCTGGTCGTGGATTGAAAGGCAAATAAGCTCGTTGGAAGTCGTTCGGTTGCGGCGACAGGCCGGCTCGTGTCACGCGGACGATAATACAAAGTCCGTTTTCTGAATAAAACGGAAAGCGAGACTGTACTGCAGTAGTAGCAGACAGCAGGAGCAGCAGAAGCGGCGCACTTTGTATCATCTATTCTAATCATTTCATTAACGCGTCAAAAGGAGCGACGAGGCGGTGTGCGCTGCTGCTGCTGCTGCCCGGCTTTTTGTTATTAAGAGCTGTCCGTAGGCGGATGTGTCGTGACGTCTGGACGTGTTTTCTATGGGGCTCGTTAGTTGCTGCTGGCCAGAGACTTGATGATTCGTTTTGGTTTGTTTGGCAGATGATGAATTCTCCTGCACCGGAGCCAGCAGCTGCAGTAACAGCGGCGGAGGAGGTGGCGGCGGCGGCGGCGGATTGAAAGAGAAGCAACGACACCACCCACAAGGAGTAGGCGGCGGTGGCCGGTTCGCCTCCAGTGGCAATCTCAATCATCATCAAGGCCCTCGACCTTCGTCGTCCAGCGCTGCCGCTGCGTCGGCACCTCCGGGAGTCGGAAGAGGGAAGAGGGGCTCCGACGACAACAGCAGGGCAATCGTTTTCTCTCCAGACTCGGCTGGCCCGCCGGCCAAGAAAATCCAGTCGCATCAAAGTACGGCCCCGATGATGATGGACGATGACGACATGTTCCCCGACGATGATGATGACATCCTCCTCATGGCTGCCAACATCTCTATGGAAGAGGTCTCGTCGACGACAACGGATCTGGGCGAACAAGCGACTGCCGGCCAACCACCGGAAGACGTCGAGAGGAGTCGACAGCCGGCGCTTCTACCACGGGCATCAATTTTGACGAGGCCCTCTCCCGCTCCTGTCCGCCGGCCTTTCACTTACTTGTCTGCTCACCTGAGGCTGAGGGCCGCCGATGTCGACGGCTCGTCAACCGAGACGGCCTGCGTCAAGGTATAATTTGACTTGACAAGAGAAAAGACCGCAGATATGGAACGCTCATTATTCTTGTATCTTCTTGCGGATTCGATGGCGGTGGCGCAGGGTTTCGTCAGCACCATTCGGAGCAAGCTGGTAGCCAAGGACGGAAACTGGAGACTGTCCGCCACCATCAACGACGGATCTGCCGCATTGGACGTCGACTTTGAGCCCCAGGTCGGTGAATATTTCATTCCCGGCGACTATTTTCGCTGTCTTTTGCATTTTTCCTTCTTCTTCTTCCTCTTTCTTGACTTCTCCATCATCCTTTTTATTTTTTCCGGGACGGATCCTCGAGTGGATCCATCTGTTTGTCTTTCTTGGACGTCGTCCACCCCCCACTCTCTCTCTTGACAAAACGGAGACAGGGTCGGCCGGATCTTTCCACTCTGCATCTTTGATGTTGTTGTGGCCGTTGCCACGCCAACGCGTCCTCCTACGTTTTCTCTCGCCCTGGACACGAAACACTGGAACTTGAAAAAAAAAAAAACTGAATGATGATTCTTTGATCTATTGGTTACAGATTCTCGATCAGCTGATTGGTAATACACCGGCGGCTATGAGGGCAATGTATTCCTCGTCTTCTGCCAGTTCTGCTGTCGCCATGAAGAAGGTTAGTCTTTTTAAAAAAAGATTTGTTTGGCACCCATATTGAATCGTCTTCTCAACTAATTCAATGAAATTGCTTCGATTTTTCCCGATAAAAATCTAGCAGACGACATTCATTCTTGTAGACCACCCCTAGAATAATTAGGTTTATCAGAATAATAAGACTATATCATATTATATATATTGTATAATGATTTGAGAAGAGGACGAGGACCTCATTGATCTCGCCCAGAAAATAAGTAGCCCTAAGACTATATCGCTTCCAGGTCCCGCCTTACCCACCGTCGCCGAATCTCGGGCTATATATCTTGGCGTCCTTCTACTCTTTTATTTTTTTGGTCCCGCCTTGGGTCCCTTTTTCTTTTTTTTTTCTTTGACACGTCCGGGATCCACGCCATTTCTCTAGCTGATTGGTTTACGACGGAGCTATTGGCGCCAACTCCCCCACTCGACCTCCTCCGATGATGTAGCATAGACGTCAGAGTAGTAGAGCCCGGCCCCTCTGATGACGATCATTTCCTGCCCGGACGAATTTTTGTTTTCTCTTTTCCCCGCCGAGTTTTATTATCAAGTCTCTTTTAAGGATCGACGACCGGTCAAGCCTCGTCTTGCGTACGATGCCTGGGAATACGCAGATCCTGCCATACATGTTTTAGTCCGTCTCTCTCAGCTCTCTCTCTCGGTCCCCAAGAGTAGTAGTAGTAGTAGTAGTAGTTTGCCTACTAAATAGATCTGTGGGAACCGGAGAGAGAGAGAGAGACTATTGGTCGTGTTAGATGTAGTAAGGGACTGCGCCATATCGACAGACCCTGGGTCTCTGGCTATCAGATTGTCCGCGACTCGGTCTCCGTAAACTGGAAATAATTCAGTTGACTGATTAGTTCAGGGCCGCGGGGTTTTCGGGAGTAGTCGGCAGCGTCCGGGTCTCTCTAGACGCAACGGATGGCTGCACCAGGCAGCGACGGTGGCGACTGCGGCGGGCACCGGTGTAAGAGGAACCTGCCCGAGCGTGTCAATGATTCAACATAGATACACAGCGAAGTCTGCGCACACAACCGGGCCAGCCTCTCTCTCTCTCTCTCTCTCGTTTTTATAGTAGTAGCAGCATGGGGCATTTGTTTGTCTTGCCGCGTTTCCTTTAGACGATATCCGCGACGCCGGAACGTGAGAGCACACTCTTACGGCGGAAGCCGTTCCCGGAGTTTCCGGCACTAGGGAAACATTAAAAGTTAAAAGACAACGAGGAGGTCGGCGGTGTATTGGCACACCAGCCCCGGCAATGTCACCCGACCGCACACAAATGAGACTTGAAATGTTTTGTGTGGTCCTGGCCGGCTCGTCTTGTATATCCGTCCCGGGCAAAACCCAAACGCCGTCGCTCGAATACTAATGAGCAACGAATGTAGAGTGGTGGTCGTGGTAGGTGTTCAGCAGCTGAATCGTTGCGCTCCAGAGAGGAGAGTTCGACTTGACTCGACTCGAAGCCCAGGGAATAGAGCGGCCGGGCAGAATCGGGTTTTATAGACCGGCAAAGTTGACTTTAGTTGCGACGTCGTCCACAAAAGAGAGAGTTTATGTCTATTTGCTCTTTGTGCGTAGTGAAGAGAGAGAAAGTGAGACGAATTCTTGCTTTGGTTAGCAAAACCGTCGGTGGCGGCGGCGTCGTCGTCGTCGGGGTGATGAATGCATCTGTCACAACAGCTAATTGGTTCTTCTTGTCGCCCCAGGCTTTGCAGAATGCCAAGGAGAGACTCATCTGCTTAAACTGTCTGATGTACATCCGTTGGCCATCGTCTGACGTCACAAGCCCCAACCCGAGTCCTATCCCAAGCGACAGCGCGGCAGAGCCCGGCCAATTCCAGGAGCAGGGGCCGCCGCCGCCCAAGCCTACGATCTACCGTTTGGAAGAGATCGAGGGACGACATCTAGAAATGGTCGAGCTTTTCGAGTCGCTCTCTGCCGGCAGAGGCACTCTGTTGTAGCATCAACACCGCGCCATCACGGGCCGACCTCCGGGATGAGAAGAAAAGAAATGGTTTGCCCAGGATGTTGTACATTATGTACCTGCCAAAAACAGCTGGATCGATCGCTTGCGCTCCAGCTCCTTCTTCTTCTTTTCGCTCCGTCATTCGCTCCCTCTCATTTTCTCGCCTTGTTTGCTGCCTCTTCCAACAACGTTCGTCTCCTCATCAAAACGTCGCCGAGACATAAATACAGAAATTCCTTTTTTTCTTTCTTGAAATAATTAGGTCTTTTTCTTTTTTCATCATCATCTCTTCATTTCGTCCGGCCGAGTGAACTCTTTCTGGCTAATAGTCCCGGAGCAACAGAAACTCGTCGTGCATCAAAAAATATATATATATATATATATATCGCCAGTCGTCGTTTGTTTCCTCTGCGGGCACGTTCGTTCCTGCGAGAGCGTGTCAAGACTCACCTCTCTGCCGTCGTCTCGTTCCCTCAGCTCGTTGACGTCCTCATCAGAGTGGCCTCTCGAGCGCCAGTCATGTTAAGGAATCAAAAAAGGAATTGCCCTGCGCGTCGAGTTCTTCTTGATGATGAGGTTCTCTATTCAAAAGGGAGGAGACGGGCGAAAGAAAAAAAAGAAAAGTTATTCCCGTGTCAACCCGAAGGAAATTTGGGAACGTAGCCAAGATGTAGTATGGCGTTTATTCCCAAGAAAAGCGGAGGAGTTGACGAGCAGACATCTTGTTTCTCGTGTTGAAACGCTACTCATTATCGAGTTTTCTTTCTTCGGCGGGGGAAATTCCGTGGAAATCAAGGCCTTGATTAAAGGCGTTAAATGAATCATCCTGGCTAAAGCGGATTTGGACGGGAAAAGATGGACTTGATGACGCCGTGGACAGTATGCTTTGACGTCGAGGCGGTCGGACTCTGTTAGCTGGTTATTACAATCCGGAGGAAAGGGTCTTGATTACCATAATGCGGCCGTCTGATTGCAAAGAGCTGTCGAACGGCGGAGGGATTTGTCTCGACGGCGTCGCTTCTAAATCTATTGCCGCCCAGTTGGGGCGAGTGCCGGGCGTCGATAACGCCCCTACTTCGGCGTCGCCAGTCGAGCAGCGTTTTCTTTTCTCCCCTCTCTCTCATTTGTCTTCTTGTGATGCCTCCGCCACCGCTCTCCGTCGTGTTTTCTCCTTTTTTGGTGCCCGGCCAAACGGGCCGTAGAACCTCCGCTACATGAAAGTGCATTGGGTGGAATGTGGAAAATGCAGCAGCACACACAGCAAACTTGCTCGCCGGCAAATCGGAAAGGCAAATGGTGTACATAATGAATGTGACGAGCCAGTCCTCCTTCTCCAGCTAGTAGTATATACCCAAAAGTTCAATGTTATATGGATTGCCTTTTATATATGTAGGACGGGCGTCGGCAGCTCTATGAGTGGCCCGGCGTGTTGTAGAGGAGCGACGCGACAACCAGTGTAGTAGTATATATCCAGCTAAACTGTTTGTCGTCGGTGCAACTACTCTCCACGTCTACACATCTCACATGTAATGAAGAATCGATAGTTGGCAAAGAGCGAGAGCTACTACTACTCCTAGCGCTCTTCTGGCCCGGCTCTATATAGCTCCTCGGCATGACGTCAAGCTCTGCTGCTCCTGCCGGGTCTTGTCTTCCCTCCATTCCGACACCAATCCGCGCACAGCGACGAGGCTTTTTCGTCGACACTAGACATCGTCGTCGTTTTCTTTTTGACGATTGCACTTCAAATCCTCTCTTTTTTTTAAGGCGCTGCTGTCTCGTCATCACTCTTTTGATTTACCGTTTGAATTGCCAATCAGGGACCAGAAAAAACAAGGATGGAGGCCCAAAATGGCGAATATTATTACGCCGCTGTAAACATCCACCGCAGCTCCCATTTGCTCTTTCGCTCGGGAACTCGCCGGGTTATTCAGGACCTTCAACCTGGGCGTTTTCTTTTTATATATTTTAAGGTCGACCGCCCGTCTTGTGGAGGTTGAGCTTCCAAATGAGAGCCAGTCACGCCAATGCGCCATCGCGGCAACCTGACGATGGGCTTTCCCCTTCATAGATCGTTCCTCGGCTCCTGCCCGTCTCTCTCCCTCGGAAAATGCAGGAATTCTTTTAGCATTCTGCATCCGTCCGGCATTTTTTGGGGGGGGGGCTGCTACCGGGCAGAAGAGGGGCGGAGGAGCTGGCCGAAAAGGAACAGAAAATAAAAAGGGAGAGAGAGAGAGAGCGAACGTATATAGATATAACATGGGCCGGTCGGACTCTGGTCGTCGTCGCACAGCTCGTGATATGAAAAGCCAAAAGCTGGCCAGCAGCAGCTATAGCGGAGGCCCCAGCTGGAGTTCAAGTCATGCATCATGGATGGGCTTGTGTCGTCGGATCCCTTTTATATATTATATATATAGAGGACATTTATATATCTTCTAAAAAAAGAGAATGGGAGAAGAAGAAGAAGAATCTCTTTGGTCGGCCGCATAATTCCAGACTTTCTCTTGGCTCCTCCCACGGAGCGCGGACTTTTGGGTTGGCTGGCCACCACCGAATCTCTCTCGGGATCGATTCCCGCTTCCGCAATGTGTTCGCCTCGCGATCTCTGCGCACGTAACCGTCGTCCACCTTCCAACTATTGCGCGATTCATATTTATATATATACGTACTCTATCGTAGACTATATTACCTACATATATATATAATATAGGCTACTATTAGGGGAGGAATTGTGGAGAGATATTTGCAATTGAAAGACGGAAGGGAGTAGGTCGGGCGCCGCTTGGATGATGAATTGTTTTTGATAGATCTATTGGAGTGTCTGGTGACGTCACTGGGGTGCGTTCGCCGGATGGCGCCGTCGGGAAGCAATCCATAGTGAATCCGTCTTTTCTAGTACTAAGTCATCATCGACGACGACTACAAAAAGTTGATTGGAAATATATCGTCTTCTTCTTCGGGATCTTCTGTTCCAAATCAGACCGGACGTGCAGTCAGCGCAGTACGAAACTTTTCTTATATTTTTTGGGGGTCCTTCTTATATTTCTTCATCATCTCTTTCTTCCCAACTCGAAATGGTACCTACAATACTACTCTCTTTTTTGTGTCGTCTGCTTGGCTTCCGAAGGAAAAACTTTTCTCTCGCTGCCATGAAAGGAAGCGCACGGCATCGATCTGTCGCCGAGAGATCGTTCTTTTCTTTTTTCCTCTTTTTTTTTTCTTCTTTCTTGGCGTTCTACATCTTCTTATCTCCAGTCCATTTCGTAGGCAAAACGGCCGAGTCTTCAGAGAAAGAGTCCCACCCACTTGACTACTACGCGTCCCTCTCCATTTCCCTGATCAAACTGTTTGGCCTATTCATATTCAAATCCCTTCTCTTCTTCTATCTATTCAAAAGAGAGTCGCAACGAATAGATAAAAGAAAGAACTAGTCTCTACTACAGCAAGGGGCTCTTCTTCTCCCGTTTTCTATGGCCGGCCCGGCCCCTTTTTTTCCCTATTTGCTTCTTGTAGCGTGGATATAAAAGACGGGCAACCAGCGGACGCTGCTGGCTGGCTGGCTGGCTGCTGGATATAAATGACATTGAGACGGACAAGGAGCCCATATTAGTCGTCGAGTTTTCGTTGTTTCCGTTGATGCAAGCAGCAGCAGCAGCTAATTGGGCTCATCCGAAACAATTCCCAGTGTCATCCGGCCGGCCTTTTCAATGGACACCACTAGAACTAACAGAAAAAATGGGCAACATGTTTCGTGCTTCATCATCTGGCCGTCTTTTCGCCTCCAGTGGCAATGAATAACTGCCATTCCAGCTCTACAGTGTATATAGTACTACAGGCGGCAAATGTCCCGCCCGTCTCAGCCGCCTCGTCGCCTTATTTGATTCCATTACGTTCGCTGACCGTAGTTTGTTTTGCTCTGGAAAAAGAATACATCTCTAGAGAGAGACTGAGGTCGCTTCTGTTTTCCTTAATGACTTGCGAGTGGGCCGAGCCGAGCCGCGGCCCAGTGATTTATGACAATCTGACAAGATTCGCTGGGAAATGACGAGGCCTTTTAAGAATGACATTGCCGGCACTAAACAGAAGAGGGCTCGTTATATCCGGACCATAACTCCCACCTCGGCCGGCCTCGTTTTCTTTTCTCTAGCTCTTATTTCCTCCGCCGATGGCTTTCTACTAGCTATGGGGGTAATTTTATCTCGATCGGCTAGGAAGAAGGACGCCAATTACTAGCCACCACCAGCGAGCGCGCACTTTTGCGCGGCCTCTGCGCTTCTTTCTCTTCCGCCTTTCACGGCCCGTCAGTTTGTCAGGGTCCTTTATATGGCGCTTCTATATGGGGGAACTATAGTTTTTTCGCCAACACATACATAGGTATCGAGTAGACTGTAGACTTATACAGCCCAGTCTCATGTGGATGTCGCCGCAGACACGCTCGCGACATTTCATTTCCCATCCGGCGCGGCGCGCCCGGAGAAAATCGAATTTTTTCGAAACAAAACGAAGAAAAAGTCCGAGAACCATCGTCATCTTTTTGTATTATTTACTTCTATCTCGATCGGCTCCATTTTCTCGCCTTTCTTTTGTTTTTCAAGGGGTAAAATGGCGACTGCGGATGAACGGACGGATCAGTACCTACATTAGGTTTACGCTTGGACGGCCTCAACTATGACGTTATGTCGTTGTTGTGTTAGACAATGTCGGTAGGCGGGACGTCTTTTATATGAACGGACGATGTCGTATCGATCAAATGCGACCGTGATGGGGATCATAACTTGAGGCCAACGAACCGGAAGCGCTCTTCTTTTCTTTTTTTTCTGGACGATATCGCAGACTGTACATTTTGAATAGGTGTTTTCGCTGTCGAGAGGGAAAAATGGGAAAAAACAAAACGTCGAAAATGTTATGATCCCCGAAGCCTTTTCTCTCAGCTGGCGCGTCTGTCTATGCCTGAGATCTTTTTTCTTCCATCGCATCCGGGATTATAGAGGAGGCCGGAATAAATATGGCAGCGCAGCAGCAGTGAAGGAAAGAGAGAGATGACGGGAGGAAAAAAAATAAAATAAATAAAAAAGAAGATTTCCCTCGTCCGCGCCACTTTTGCTCTGCTCCGTCTATGCCGTGTCTCTGAACGCGCTCTGTCTCACTGGAGCATGATGGAATAAGAAGCACTAGATTGGACAGGGGGCGGCCCTGGACGGGCAGGAAGCGGAAGAACCCGGTCGATGAATTCAACCTCTCTTTTATATATAAATATATTTTTTTATTTACTTCAAAAAATAAAACAAACAAGCAGAAAATTGTAAAATAAAAAAGACCGGCCGGACGAGCGCATATACATATGCTCGGGGAATATGGCGCATCCAGTCCTGTGCAAGCTGCTTGTATATACTAGTATAATTTTTTTTTTGCACCAGCACGGTGGATCCTCTCTGGACACGTGATATGCATCGCACGCTATCTAACCCCGCAGGTCGTGCTATATTCCCTCTTCAAAGTGGACTCGTTGGCTAGTACTGTATACTGTAAGCGATCCGACGTCTCTAGCGCCTTGAAAAACATACACACAACAACAGCAACGACACAAAGAAAAAGTAGTCAGGAGAGAGAAAGAGAAAGATGTGTAATGGTATCAGAGAGAGAAGGAGGACGCGACGCGGAGCAATTCCAGTTGCGACAAACTAACCCCCATCGGACGAGAGGGGGGTTTGCCCGGGATTTTATTTTTTTCTTTCTTTTGTTTCGGCGTTGTAGATTCGCGACATGCAGCAGCGCACAGTAGTAGTGTTTAGATTGAAAATGCTTTCGCCCCGACGGATCGATAGTCATGGGGTGCTAGCACGTGCTGTTCTATGCCTATGACACGCTCTACAGCTCGCTTCTATACAGTCCTGATTTTTTTCCTTTTTTTTTCAATATATATTGTACGTTGTGCGATGTATAGTCGGATACGATCTATATAGCTCAATAAGCTAGAGAAAGAGCCTGGAGAGAGAGAGAGTGAGAGCCGGGTTGTATATTATATCCGACAAAACGGTGTTGCGACGGCGACGACGAGAGATGTTACTGCTGCCGTCGCCTCTATATGGAATTTTCGTGGAATAGACGGAGAGGTGATGCATGGATCCGTTGGTGCATGCGGATAGAGTTGGTACAGCCGGTAGTATTAACCGAGAGAATGGGATGGAAATAAGACTTGCGCAGAGCGGCGGCAACAGAGCGCAAGCCCGTCCTTTTAGCCTCCCCCGGCTTTCTTCTTCTTCTTCTCCGGCTCCTCTCTCTCTCTCTCTGTCCCGTGTTATATAGAGGCCGTGACGGTGACTCGTAGTCGCGTAGAACGCGGGTTGCAGTGGTCCTACCAACTTGGGAAGAGCCGCGCGGTGGTTATGAAAGACACGGCAGCCGCTGCTGTGCACGGACTCGACGAGGTTTCGCGAGACACCACCGTCTCAACTCAATTCGCTTAGTTGCCAAATTCATTCTTTATTCTCAAAATCGGTTACAGTTACAACAACAACAACAACAGAGAAATCAGTGTGCTTAAACAAGCAGAAAGAAAAATGGCCGTGCATCATCACAGTTGACTCGGTTGTTGTTCCGCCGGAAGAAAATTAAAATTTGTTGTTGAATTGAAACAATTTTTCGCCAAAAATCCGTCAGGTGTTGCTCAGTTTGTGCGAGGAAATATTTCTCGAAAAAAATTTTTGTCAAAACATCACATCAAAATGCTGTTGATTCTTCTAACGTCATTGGTGCTGTCCCTGTCGGGCCGGGCCGTTTTGGCCGCCAGTCCTGACCCTTCGTAAGTTTTTGTATTTTGTATTTTTGTCTCTGGCCGGCTAAGAAAAAAAAAACAAAAGTGAGAAAGTGGACGTATATATCTTTGACGACTTTGTCGACGGCTTCTATATAGTCTCTTTCTCTCTCGGGCTCTCTGCTGGGAACGAGAAAGAGAGAGTATTATAGATCTATAAAAGTAACGCCGTGCCGAAATAAGATGACGTTTGGTATGGGCCAGCTTGCTGGCCCTTTTTTTCTTCCTCTCAACCAAAGACTTTTGGGACATATCTCTTTTCTTTCTCTCTCTCTCTCTCTCTCTGGCGCGCACTCGTTTCTATATCGAAATGATGGGACGGACGGATGGAGAGAGAGAGAGGGCGACTATTCCCGCGACACAAGA
Source organism: Ceriodaphnia dubia (assembly GCA_022539655.2). Lineage (NCBI taxonomy): Eukaryota > Metazoa > Arthropoda > Branchiopoda > Diplostraca > Daphniidae > Ceriodaphnia > Ceriodaphnia dubia. The sequence goes on along the minus strand of JAKUCG020000053.1, from coordinate 499,136 downwards.
GCCATGTCCAGTTTTCTTGGACCGAGTTCACACCGGACGTGTTGAAAGGGGATGAGAGAGGGAGTGGGTAGGAGAGAGAAAGAGGCCGCAATGTAAAGCCAAGAAGAGCCTCTTTCCATCATCACTCTTCCTCATGGCTGCCCTCGCCAATGGATTCGCTCACCAGCAGAAAAAGGAGCCTGGAAAAGAAGAAGGAAAACTAATCAACTGGCTCTCTCTCCTGCTGGACACACACACACAGAGAAAGAAGAAAACCCTATTGTTATCATCAGACTCGAGGGCGGTAACCCGTCACCTCTTTTTGACGGGCCGCGACACCCGATCGCATTGTCACCTCGTTATGATTATCAATCGGACGGGGCTATTATTTCCTCCTAGCTCTCTCTCCTTTTGTTGCTTACTACACCGACCAAGGGGGAAATTCCCCATTCGTCAAGAAAGAAATCAAACAAAAGAAAAAGAAAAAAAATGATGGGAGACAAAGTGCGCCGTTCCAGCCCAGAAAAACCGCCTGTGCTGTCTTAGCTCTTAGTCCGGAGGCTGTATGTTAGCCTACATCTATGATATATTATATAGAAATCCCTTTTGGACAAATGGTGGTACATTCGCGACGCAAACATAATAACTGGCTTTGTAGATGTAACTTTTCTTTTGTTTTTCTTCTTCTTTTTTCTTTGTCTCCGGGATGTGTAGACTGGGCATGTAGACCCTTTGACTTGGGGCCGGGTACAGAGAGCCAATATAAGAGCCGGTTTTAGCCCGATTGATCCAGTCTCGTCCGGGAGTCTCTTACCTTCTGGGGTTCTGAATCAACATGAACGAACAGATAGGCGGTGGTCAGGTCGGCGTGCAATTCGATTGTTACGTGTGCTTCCGCCCCAAGTGCTGGAAGAGCCGGGGATATATTAGTAGTCGGGTTTGTTGGGTCTGGGTCTTGGTCCGTCTCTCTCTCTCCCAATGTGCCAATACGCACAGCATAGATATATTCCGTGCACAGTGGAGCCGGCCGAGTTTCGTTCGAGAGTTGTCGAGGGCGATGGCCACGAGCTGAGAGAGAACGTGCGTCGGAAACTTTTACAGTCGCGTCGTCGACTACTAGGGCACGATCGATGAATGTCTACAGAGAGAGAGAGGGCGTTGTTGTCTCTCTCTCTTTCATGTGACACATTCGGCTTCTATTTCCAGCAGCCTCAACAACGAGTTTCGATCTTGAGACTCTGTAGAAAATGACTGGACGATCCAATCTCGACGGGCGGCTCAAAATGCGACGGCCGTCGGCTGCTTCTGCTTTCGAAGTGTCGTAAATAAACGCCAACAGACTAAGGAGAGAGAGAGAGAGACGGACATGTTTCAACGCAACTGGGATTCTCCCTCATCATCTATTGAACGACTGGGATCCTCTACACAACTAAGAATGAATGAGGCGACTACTTTCGGTACGTGGGTCCGTGGGGTAACGAGTAACAGGCTGGCGGATCCTGCTGAATCAAATGGTAAACGAACGCGCGGAGCAAAATGGAAAGCGCAACATCAACGAGGGACTCGTCGTCTATTGATTTCAATCGGGAGCTCTCTCCTCTTCTAGCTCTCTCCTTCCGTTGCGTATATTATGCTGGCCGCGTGTCGCCCCGCCTCATATCGGCGCTCTCTATACACCGTCGGCTTTTCTCATTCGACTTTCGCGACACGGACGAATTGGAATTGCGTCCTCCTTTAATGGCCCTGGATCTTCCAATTGATTCCGCCAGTACCCGAAGAATTGCAATCGATACCATTCATTCTTCTCGTACAGCAACATCCATCTTTTTTCTTTTTACCTTTTACTAATTGCTACAGCAGAGAATATTTGATCGATAATTTTGTACTTTTTATTATTGTGGCCGCGTCCTCCGTTGGGGAACTTTTTGCGCCATTGCTAACTGTTCTCTCTCTCTCTTTTGTCTGTTATCAAAACTGGTAGGAAGCATCATTATAACATCTCTGGCGTCCTCAACGGGCTTCAAGTCGGCTACGATAAACGCGTGCGGCCCAATTACGGCGGTAAGTCTCCTCCCGTCTTTTTTCTTATTACTTTCAGACGGAGCAGAGACTTTTGCTCTCTTTCCGTCGGCCCAATTAGCTTTGCGGCCCATTCGGCGTGTGCAAGGTGAAGGGAAAAAGAGAGTAAAGCAATTGAATTGCCCCGAGCCGCGTCCGGAGAAATGAAGGGCTAAAATGGTTCCATCGGGACTTGGTGTTCCAGTACCGTTTGATGAGCCAATCAAACCTCTTTTTTTTTTGGCTTCGACGGAATACACCTTAACGTTTGTTGTATTCATCATCCTGATGGGAAGTCGTCGGCAAGAGAGAGAGAAAGTCGTCTCGTAAAAGATAAATGTTGCGGACGGAACGACGAGAGAGCGCCATTAGAGTCAGCCGAGAGACCCAGTTGATGTTCTCCTTCGCCCCTCGTCCTGGTTAGGTCATTAAAAGTATAGCCGGCCAGCACCCGGCTCCTAGAGCGAACAAGCGAACGAGCGATACGACGACGACGTCTTTGGACGCTGAACAAAAGATCAAAGGGGGAGGGATAGAATCACAAGGAATTCCGAGGAGAAGCACTTATTGGCTGAATGGTGATGACAATCCCTTCTTTTTTCTCTACTCTGTTTGGAGAGAGAACAGTCGTCTTCGTCGTCGATATGGTCTAGCTCCACTACTACAACGACGACGACTACTACTACACATTATCGATTCCCTTTGGGAGTTATACAGGGACGATATAGGATGCTGCTGCGCTTCCATTCCATCGCCTTTCCTTCTCCTTCTCCTCTTACGCTCCATGTGGTGTTGATAATGGGCCCTGGTGCGGCGCAAAGGGTCCGGCTCATTCCTTTGGCTCCTAGAAAGGAGGCCGGAGCCCGGTCCAGAGGAGAATAACCATTCAAACAATCTGACGGCGTCCGGCAACGTCGTCTTCGTTGTTATTACTCTTCTCTCTCTCTCTTTTTGCTCTTTTTTTTCTGCACTCGTTCGCTCCTTTTACCCCTCTGTGTCTATATACAAATCCATTACAGTCAACTGCAGATACCCCCATCCATTATATATTGGATGTGATTTATGGGCGGACGAGCGGGCGCCCTATATATATAGCCGCCCGCTTCGCCCTATAGGGAAGGAAATCAAAATACAAATATTATTAAAAAATAACGCGCAGAGAGAGAGCGAACGGAGAAAGGAGAGACCGCCCAACTCCCACACAGCACAGGGCGCGCCTCTTATCAAAGATTCCCGCGTGTTATTGATTTCGCCTTTTTCCCTGCTCATCCTCGGCCGCTCTGCCGCCACCACGCTCCTTCTTCTTCTCTACATTACATCTAGATATAGATAGAGAGAGAGACAGAAGAAGAGAATGTATGACTATGAGGCGAAACGACTTTTTGGTTTCTGCCTGCTACTCTACCGCGAGGGAAAACGATTCGACAATGTCGGAATTGTCTTGTTTTCAAAAGACGAGGTCCCTTTCTATTCATTAAAGGCGTCATTTATCATGATCGCTCCGCCGGTATAGCCTATACTCCCTCCGCCGGGTTTCTTTGTCAAGAAAAAAGAGAACAGCTCCTGGAGCGCGCGAGTAGCGCACCAGCAAGGAACAATGGCGACGGCTAGATGAAAAATCAATCTCACGTTGATGCTTAATGGTCGACGTATAGAGAGGATGTCGTTGGGTGGATCGTAAGAGAAAAACCCCGGCTAAGAATGTCGAACCATCCAACAATAACAACAACAGTAGCAAAAAAAGAAAGAAAGAAAAAACCCTATATATATATATAAAAGAAAAGGAGAAGCCCGCGTGGAGGATCTGCCCGCTAGATTAAAACAGATATACTATCTGTTAAGGCTTCTTCTCGTCGGTCGCTAGATAGATCTAGATCACCCACAAGGATCTCTTTCTGGAGCCTCTCTATTTTTTTTTTTCTCTCCCTTTTTCTTTTTTTTGTTGTTGGTACCCTCCCGATTCCTTTTCTTTCTCTCTGGGCTATATAGACGTAGAGCCCTTCACATGTAGGAAAGTAATAGCAATTTCAAGACGAAAGGCAACTCTCTGCGCCGCGTATATATGGAGGTAATTGCATCCCATCTCGCCAACTTTCTCCGGCCCTTATCGCCGCAATTCTTCCCTTTTTCTTTCTTTCTCTCTCTCTCTCGATGTCTTTCGCCGAGATTGCAATCGAATTGTGGCGGATTTTCTTCTCCAACTAGAGGCAAGGCCTATACAACGCTTTAATAGACAAGAGAAAAAACGCGCTAGATGACCGCCGGCTAGTCTAATCGGATAAAACGATGGTGGAAAATCGCCTCCGTTGTTACACACATCATACGCGGTCGAAATTTCAAACGTCGTTGATGAATTATTGATCCGAAGTCGGGGGTTAGCTAAAGAAGCGGAAAGAAACTTCAGAGAGACGAAAGTGAACCACTAGTGCGTCAATTCAATGGCTCTTTCCCCGAGTTTTGATTTCCGCGCGTCGCTAGGCAATCAAAAGATTTCCACGCCTTTTCAAACAGGGCTACTACTGTACTACTTTGGAGTCGGTGGTGTAGGCTATATATATATACTGCAGTTGATGCAAGCGGCGACTGCATGAATAAAGAAGCCTCTGGTAGATATACACAACCGCAGCCCGTTAAATCATTCAAATAAAAAGCTATTTTAGGCTTTCCTTTTGTCTGCGATGATTCTCTTTTCTCAAGCATTATATTATCATTCACTTTCGGCTCTGCCCCTTTTCTTTCTCGCCGCCGACGCCATTCATCGCCGGTCTCTTTCTGTGTCATCAAGCAATCGTTCGGGCTCCAGTAGGCTCCTCGCTCTTATTTCCTGGTGCATTCGCAATTTTTTCCCTTTCGCCGGGGCCAAAGAAAACTGCTCGCTCCAGGCGAATAGGTATATATATATATATATCGAGGAAATGAGAAAAAAAGAAATCCCATTCCTCGCTCTGCGTCCAATATTCCATACATCTCTGCGTCATTACTGTCGGATAAAATGAGAAAAGAAGGGGAAGAAGAAGAAAAAGAAAAAGAAACAAGGAAAAGGAGAAAAAAAAATGATACAACAACAAGAAGAGCAACAAAAGAACATTGAGTATATAGAGTGGATGTGAAGATCTACGTCCCAGACAATAAGAGAAGGGCAAAAGTTGTTTTGCCTCTCGACTGCTGCTGCTGCTGGTGGGATGCTGCGTGCGCGTACCAAACCAGACGTTGTGTTTCTCCCTCTTGCCTATTGTGCTGGATTGATGATTCTCTCTGTCTCGACGGACGGAACCCCAGCTCTTTGCTGGGCTGGTACTAGTCGTAGCTCTACTGTAACAATAGACGCGATTCGCTAGCCGCCGGGAATGTTTGGCGGGGAGCGGGGAGCAGAAACTCGGCTATTGATACCGAGGCAAATGTTTAGCCCGCCGGCGGATTCACGGGAAATCATCAGTCTGGAGAAACTGATGCAGCAGCAGCAGCGCCAGCAGTACTATAGAGATATCTAACAGCAGTCAATTTCGCCCCGTAGTCTTCGCCCTCGCTCCCAGAACCGTTATTATATATCTAATCTATATATAATATAGAGACGCTTTCGCTTTTCGGAAGAAGGAATGCTGACGTCATCGCCAAACTAATTGATTTTCCTTCATTTCATCCGTACAGGAATCCCGGTGCAGATTCAAGTGTCCATGGGCATCATTACCATCAGTTCTCTTTCCGAAGTTACCATGGTGAGTTATTTATTTAAATATATAAATACATTCGCCATTAATTTAACCCGATTCGTCTTCCTTTATTCTGTCGTGATTTATTCCAACGTCTCCGACGACCGGCCGGCCGGATCGAAATGATCCGTCGGAATTATGTTTATGGCGCAATAGATCGCGTGGTGGGAGGGATTTTTGGGACCGTTACGCACCGCCAAGTCCTCGAAAAGTCCTCCCAAAAAAAATCGTCCAGGGCCGTCGTCGACACAATACATCGACGAGATGTGTCTAGCGCTCTCGATACGATTCCATCTCTGCCAAACTTTGTTTGATCGATGGTTTATATAGATATATATATGTTTTGGTCCTTTTCTTTGTTTCCGTCGAGGACCTCGTCGCCAAAAAGATAAATGCCGGGCGGCCTATAAAGTTTTTGAGAGGGAAGAAACTCTTGTGGGTGTTTGCCGAGAGGCGGTTCATCGCTAGTCGGATGATGGTGACGAATAGACGGGCAAACTCGCGCGTCTGTTGACACACAAACAAACCAACAGCAGCAGCTTCTGAAAGTGAAGCTGGGCCTTTAGCTGCTGACGACATGGAAACAAAAGTCAATATTGACGACAGCCCCGAATCTTGTTTTGTGTATAGCCTAGATTGACACTTTCCATTAGTCTCTTTTGCCACTCCGAAAAATTCGACGCCGCCAATTTTCTTAAAGTGAACTTTTCACCTTTGCGCAGGATTTCACGCTGGACGTTTACTTTCGTCAGTTCTGGAAAGACGAGCGGTTAAGTTTCCAGCGGCAGAGAGGCGTCGAAACACTGTCGGTGAGCACCGAGTACTTGCGCAACATGTGGGTGCCCGACACTTTCTTCGCTAATGAGAAGACGGCCTACCTTCACATGGTGACCACTTCCAACGAGTTTGTGCGCATTCGACACGACGGCGAAATTTTGCGCAGTATGAGGTACGTCAGCAGCAACCACGAAAACCCAAAACTTTTGGGGAAACTCAATTAGGACCTCGCCGACTATTTGGATTCCTTCATTTCTTTCTTCTTCTCTTTTTGACTTAGAATTACCATCACGGCATCGTGCCCCATGAACCTCAAATACTTCCCACTGGACAGCCAACTGTGCCCGGTGGAAATTGAAAGTTGTACGTATATGTAGTTTGTTATTCCGCGCGTCCGCGCCCTCTTACAACTATGTCGGAACGAAATGAGATTTTCGGTGACCAATATAGTAGAAAAGGCGAATCCTGATGAAAAGAAATGCGACGACCTCGGTTTGATATCCCACCGCTGACTTTTTCTTCTTTTTTTTTTGGCTTTTCTTTTGTTGCGGACGATGTTTCATTGCAGTCGGCTTCACGACGAGCGAAATCTGGTACAAATGGGTGGACGGACCCAAGGCCGTCTCCATCTTCCCAGAGGTGGAATTGCCTCAGTTCCAGATCATGGGATACCGTAAACGAGCCTACATCTACAGTCTCACCACCGGTAAATCCACAAATCTTTTTTCAAATCTTTTATCTTTTCATTCAAATCTAAAAATTCAAGCTCGAACCCCGTGATGTGTTTGAAAAAATTCCATCCCGAATCTCCCGAATCCCTTTTAAGACCATCAACTTAATAATACTAAAAGGCCTTCCGGTGGAAATTGTTGACAGAAAGAGAGTGGAAAGCCACGACGGAGTTTGCTCTTTGGTAAAATGGGAAGGAAGTCAATATTTGATAATAAATTCTCCATTAGCCGGGCTCTAATCGAATCAAGTTATTTGTGGGGATGAAAGTTGCCGCCGAATTCGATCGATTTAAATTCAAAGTCGACTACTTTTGGGGAGACGAAAAAGAACGGTGATGGCATTTGATGCTGCTGTGTGCTGCCTTGGCCAGGGCTCCACTCCGCCAGACCGTTGTGTATACGTAGATAATGCAGGTGACGTGGGCGATTGAACTTGATGGCTGCCTGCGTCGTTTTCGGGTCGTAGGTTTTCGGCATCTTGGGAATTTCCTTGTCGTCGTTGCTATGCGCCCTGTGAATCTTTGATCATTCCACTAGTCTTGTTCAAATACTCCCACGCCGCAACTCTCCAAAGTTCCGTTGTTTCCCGGAATCGCGGACGGGCGGGCCTCTTCTGGTTCGACACACGGCGGCGACATCCCCTGAGTGATAATCATCGTTCATTTATGAATAATCTAATAACTCGACGCGTGTTTTCTCTCTCTTTCTCTCTGTCTATTCTATTTGCTTCCTCCTCCGGCTGGCCGCTTTGCTGTCTGTCCGATAAATCAGGCAATTACTCGCGATTGGCTTGCGACATCCAATTCGTCCGTTCCATGGGCTACTACCTGATCCAGATTTACATCCCGTCCAGCTTGATTGTCGTCATCTCCTGGGTTTCCTTCTGGCTCAACCGCAACGCCGCGCCGGCCCGTGTTTCCCTAGGCGTCACCACCGTGCTCACCATGACAACGCTCATGTCCTCAACCAACGCCCAATTGCCAAAGATCTCCTACGTCAAGTCGATCGACATCTACCTGGGCACTTGTTTCGTCATGGTCTTTGCTTCCCTCTTAGGTACGTTTTTCTTCTTTCTTCTTTCTTCCGATACTCCGATAATACGCCCTACAGTCACTGTAGACTACGGATGCGCGTTCCAATTCATCCGACATTCGGTACATATTCGATTGCGTGCCAGCGACTCGCGAACCGACATCAATTCGTCGTCTTCTTCCCATTCATGCTCCTAACGATTACCAATATTGGCATTTGATATATATAGTAGACGTATAGTATATATACATTGCGACCACCAACTCGACAGACCGGCTGCTGACGTTTCTCTTACCCAAGGCCAAACTTGCGAGTCACGACATTTCTCGCTCGGCCAGCGGGCACGTGCACCGGCTCCACTTGCTTACTACTTGACGTCCTGCAGCAGGAGCAGGAGCGGCAGTACTGGTATATACGAGTGCCGCCTGGGAAAAGCATCGGATTTTAGTCAAATATAGAGGCCAGAGTGGAATAAGAGAGCACGACGATTGCAGTTATATATTTATATACACGTATCATGAAGAGGTGGCCCTGCTCCTGATGCGCTTCTCCTGCGGGATCGCCGGAAAAAAAAAAGAGAAGACCAGGAACTCATTCGACATAACCTTCCGCGTCTTCTTCTTCATCTATACATAATACAATCCACTTTTCTTTGCCTTTTCTTATGTATTCTTAAATGGCCTCGTAGAACCTACTACCACTTTGAAGACCGAAATGCGTACATGCGCCCTTTGAAAAATGGCAGCGATGACGCACCCGGTCGTCAGTCGATAATCGAGGAGAACTTTATTGGCTCCATCCCGTCGAAGCTATTGAAATTCTTGTTACATTGAACAAGGAAGGTTTTCGCACAAACAACCGGCAAAGCGTTTTGTTGTCTAACGCTAAAGTTTCCTCCTAAAAAGGAGGAGAAAACGGCGAGATTCAACTCGAGAGCTTTCATTCGGATGGAAGAAGTAGGCTAACCTATTCAAGTAATTGCCGGTTTTGTTTTGTCGGAGAGTTTTGTCGTCGTTTATCTTTGACGTCGTTACGTCTCTCTCTTAGAGAGTGGGCGATGTTCTGGGCGCCGTCGTGCGCAAGTCTCGATAGCGACGAAATCCGCTTTTTTAGTCCGATGGCTGAAAAGTTTTCTTTCCTCATCATCCCGGACGACAGATGAGAAAACTTTGATGAATTTTCTTTTTCTTCGACACTCCTTTGAACTTTTCTATCGCGTCTTCTTTTTTGGTGTCGAAGAAGAATAGAAGAATAGCCTCTATACTACGGGATCTATAGAATTATATTAACCCGAAAAAAGAAATCAATCAACTTGGAAGCCTATATCTATATTTCCCTCTAAAACTCATCATCGTCCAATCAATAACAGCTTGGGCGACTGTTGCTGCCTGATTATATATTTTCGCGCTGGAAAAAATGGAGAATCCAATCAGTTTGAAAACGTCTGGAGCCTTATTCGGGCGATATTTTAGCGTAAGCCGATCCTGGCTCTCCTTTTCCCTCTGTGCTCGGTCGTTGGTACATATACGGAGTAAAGCTGGAGCTATAATAGAATAGATATTTAGATGTATAGGGAGAGGGCGCTATATCTGGCGCGCGTGATCGGGTTGGCGGAGAATGTCTCCCGTTGCCAAGGTGATCGGTTATATGCGATGCACAAACACTCGAGCTATACGGTGACGAGAAATCTCCCCGACGCGAACCCGCTTTTCCTGATCTCCTTGATGCCGTGAAATATCCGCATGGCCCACGCGGCTTTTGATGGCGTCGTCTACAATCGCTATAGAGCGGATGACTGCCATGCTTCCTAGAGACTGCTGTTGACTGTTTCGTCCTTGGACATCAAAAGCAACCGAGAGAGAAGGGAGAAAGAGAAAAAGGGGAATTTGTCTTCTTTTATGTGGCGATAACCGAGTTCTTCCGAGTCGTCAACGTTCCTACCCAACGAATCAAGCATTTCTGGCTGATGTAACGTAGAACCTTTGGCGGAGATGGAACGCGGGTCGCCCGCTCTCGCTCGCTCGCGCTCCAAAGACGACGCTTGGATTGGTTAGGGCGTCGAACAAGTCGGCCATGATTCGTTCAATGCTCGCAATCAGGCGCACAGCGACGGCCTTCGTTGTTGCATCATGTAGCGCCGACGGCACTGCACAACACAAACACGGCGACTCCTAACGAAATCGGAAATGGGAATAAGCAGATTGCATAGGAGGAGGAGGAAATGTGTGGAGGCGTGAAGAGAGTAGACTAGCGCTTCCGACGAGACATCCATCATCACATTTGTTTCTTCCTTTTTCGACGCGTCGCGTTTTCATTTTTCTGGATGACATTTCGATTCGCTGCCGCAGAAAGAGAGAGAGAGAGAGAGAAGGAGACGAAGCTTGATATATGCCTTACCGCCGCCTGCGGTACAAATCACCAATGCGACGTATCGATCACATCTTTCTTTTGACTGCTAGAACCCGATATTATGTGTCGTTGATACGGTGCATTTCTTTTTTTAACACGTATAGACGTATAACTATGAATCATGTCTCTGTGCATTTGCATTTTGGCATTTTTCAGAGTACGCCGCCGTCGGCTACATCGCCAAGCGGATCGAGATGAGGAAAAAACGCTACCAGAATCTCCAAAAGTTGGCGGAGCAGAGGCGGGCCGCCATGGCTAGCACCAACGCCGGATCAGGCGGCCCCGATCCGGGCGAAACCGCCTCTACTGTCGCCAAGTCACACGTAAGCAAACACGTCAACCCTTTTTTCCAACAACAACAACAGCAACAGCAAAAAAAAAAGAAAGACGGAGAGATACCGTAATAACAACAGCAACAACAACACAATCTTGTCGTCATAAAAACAATAGTAGTTGTATAATATGCAGGCAAGCGACTTGGTCGGTCTTTTCCGTTTTCAACGTTCCCGATTACCCCCACGTAGCCCTGAAGTTAACTGAAAAATAGTGTAGGAAGGTCAAAGCTGCTTGTGAACGATCCGAGTCGTCTCTTTCTTTTTTGTGTCGCGGAAAAACACGGAATGGAGTCGAGCAAGTTTCGTCGATATTACATATCTGTTTCCATGTTGCTGCTGCTGCTGTTGTTGTTGTTGTTGTTGTTCTGTCGATTTATCCATGTCGATGTAATCCTAACATTAACGACTGTCATTGGCAGTGCACGAACAAATCGGGAAGTACGGTGGTGCAGGTGACAGCGGTCGCGGACACGGACGACCTGGCGCTGGTCAGCCAGGGCAAGAACCTGAACATGATGTGTGGCGCCTCACCCTCAACCATCGACAAGTATTCTCGCGTCATCTTCCCCGTCTGCTTCGCCTGCTTTCATCTGATGTACTGGGTCATCTACCTCCACATCTCAGAGGTCACCACCGAAGACCTTACGCTCCACAATCCCAATCCTTAATTCAATAATTATAGACATAAATTCTAAAAGGCCTGAAGGCCTGGCAGCAAAGAAAAAATAATGGAAGGAATTGAAGAAAAAGCTTGACAGCGAACTAATACCCATGTATGTATACTTATATACAACACAAAAAAGCACCACCATCACTTTCGTCGACAACCTCCAAAAAAAAAAAATTTCATTCAAAAAAAAAAAATATATAAAAATCCAAACAACCCCTTTTCTTCAAATCTATTAATACAGTACTCGATCCTTCCCTTTATACTCTCATCTCTTACTATCTCTCTCTCTCTCTCTCAATCTCTTTCATATGCCTAGCATTCTTAGAGAGGTCCTACAACTATATACTGACAGAACAGTTTGTCTTGTCCCTCCCCATCCTCCTGCTGCATCTTTCTATCGATTTATACATAAAGAGGGGGAAAAACCAAATCCTTGTGAAAAAAGAAAATGATGTACATTGCGCATATCGGCATCGACGGAGTATTTTTATTTTTTGGGGGATCTTTTCTGAACTCGCGGAGAAGAAATTTCATCATTCGTTAACTGCCTCATATACATATTTATTTATATATTAATAATAATACAGTATTAATAATATTGATTATATATAAAGGAAACAACAAAAAAAAAACCGGGGAATTCGGAGAGGGAAGCGTTTCTTTGATTGTCACATTAATTACCTGACGATTGTTATCATCTCACCCAACAACATGTATAATTAGTGCATCATCATGTACATGCTTATATATTCCTGATTTTGACTCGATCTCTCTCATCATGTACGACGGCGTGAGATGAAAAAGAAAAAAAAAACACACACAAACACACAAATTACCATCTCAAATTGTCGAACCCAGTTCTAAACTATTAATACATTCCCTACTCTCGCTGCTGACACCTCCCCGATCCCTCCTCCTTTCGAACTGATACTAGAAAGACGAAAAAAAAGCAGTTGTGTCATTCGTTAATACTGTGTTGTACATAATTATAAAATTTTAGGGGAAAGATTTTGATTTGCCGTATTCTCTCTCGTTCTCACTCTGATGATGAAAAATGATGGGCATATATATACAATTCGGAATTTCAATTATCGTGTATTATGCTGGTGGGCTGGACGAGACTCTGGTATAAAGGTTGAGGACATCCGTCATCTAGCAACGGCCTCTCATTAAAAAATAAGATAAAAAGGAAAGATGAAGGATTCCAAGATCAAACAGACAATAGAAAATGTTCGAGCCGCTCATTTGTGACACACCTTCACTGCATCTTTTGATTGATCGCTGCTAGATGATATTAGTGTGACAGCAATAAACCCAAAACTAAAAAAACCCTTCCAAAAGTTATAAAACGAAAGAGTTTAAACGAAAAAAAAGTAGGTCTGATGGCTGGGCTCGGAAAGACAATTCAGTGAATAAATATATGATTATGATTGAATCTGATGACAACAAAATCATGGTGGCAATTTTTCTACCCTCATCCATTTTAGATCGAGCGAAAATGTAACATAATCTTAACAGAAATATAAATATATGCTGTGTATATAGAAACGTCTCAACCGACTGCGCGTTCTTTGCTCTCATTGTGGGCCTAGTGCGAGTTGCTGTTGAAGCCTTGGCTGTAATGATCGAATCAATCATGTTGATAAAAGCAGCCATCATATAATGTATCATATAATATCTATACAATCCCCGGTAATAAGGGTTCGGACACGAAACGCGATAATTTTCGGTAATCTCTTTTGCTATTAATGTCACGAAAGTCCTATTTAACAGCCATGACTATATATCACTCTCGGCGACGTACACTTGCAGTGCGATAATCGTAAAAAAGATAACAAAGGACGTCTCTTCGGCTGCGCGGTCCTCGTGACGCACGTCTCCTCGCTTGGATTCACCGTCACGGTAATCCTAAGCTAGTAATATCTACAATCGAGTTAAACTGTTAAAGGTTTTCGGAGAAAAAGAGATGCCATATGTTGGCCCATTCATTAGTCATAATATTTGTGATCTTCCCACCATAAACCAAGGCAATAGAAATTGAGCTATGCAAATAGCCTAACATTTTCGTTGGACTACTTAAAATCCCTTTCTTCCCCGAAAAATGGAAATGTCAAAAGCCGCTTTAAAAGAGTTAAGTAATGTATTCATTTCCATGCACCACAACTGGCACCGACTGGCACCGCGTCTAATGATAAAATGCGCATATTTACAAATTCACGTAAAAAATCGTTAAACTGGCAACCTTGGAATGAATTTTATTGTCTGCCGACCCAACTTTTTTCGTCTGCTCTCTGCTGTAGTGCTGATGTCTTCGTGATTCAGTATAATTCTCATACAGCTTATTCCATTTAAATTATGTATTACAGAATAGGTTCAGCTATCAAACCATTTGCAGTGGAAAGTTCTCATAAATGTGCAAATTTCCTCACTCTCTTGGGTAACGAACTTTTCCTTTCACCTCATCATGAATATCCAGCTCTAAACTCTTCTCACCCATTTAGGTGTCCAGACGAGAGCTTACAAAGCCGGAATAAATATTGAATGGGTACCACCACCTAAAGTGTCGTGCCTAGATCCTATCAAAAGTGGAGATAGAGGAACCCTTCCCCAGGTGGACCTAAACCGTCCTCAATTCAGATTCTCCCGTGTCAAGCCTCAAGTGCAGTTTACAGATCGTGATGAGTACTAACTACTCCCTTCTATACCGGCTTAGTTATAAGATATTAAACACTATTTTTGAAAATTGTTAGCATAACACCTGAGATTAGGCAACTTGCTTCCCTCAAGTTTGCTCCCATCAAGGAACAAATTCAGGTCATCAAACAAGATGCTTTGGCATCAGTTCAAAGGCATGCTTTTGACAGTGCGTCCTTGGAATCAGCAAGTAATAAGAAGAAAATATCTTTAAAATCTATATTCTTAAGTAATTACTAATATATACGATGTTTGCAGTTGCTTGTCTGACGATTAAAATCCGCAACCAACAGCGCCATGTAAAAAATTGCAAGAGAGACGTCATATCTCGGGTAGTCTGTAAGGAAAACATTGAAAGGCGAAACTCCCTTTTAAAACACCTAAGGGCCATGGATTATAAACGATTCGAATGGCTTTTGGAAAAATTGGATCTCGTCTACCATCCGATACCAAAGTAAATATTTACCTACCAGGCAATCTTTTAAAAAAAAACACCGTGTTTACTCTTGGGCTTTTTACGATTAGTCCCATAGTTCCCGTGACTCGGATTGGTTCCGTCACGAAATTGACCACCGTCTACTGCGACAGGATGCGCGCGGAACGTCTTGAAGCATACAAGAAGGAACTGGAATTGGAAAAAGCCAAGTTTGGGGAGGAGAAAGCAAAGCTACAAAAATGGATTGAGGACGAAGAAAGAGAACTTGGGCTGAGGACTTAAGTTTCTGTTGACTTTTATATAATAGTAATACAAATGTTTTTGATCAAAAAGAACTCGCTTTAGCCGCCATTCTTTTAATAATCCAGTTAATAATGCTGTACAAGTACACGGATATTAGTTGAGACAGAGAAATCAGCATTTAGCGCATCATTATGTACAACACTGTTCGTAGGTTCGTGCCTATAAAATGGACACCGTCAACAAAATCTTCAGCGAAAAGGTCTAAGATTAACTTTTGTGTTTGTTTTAAATAAAAAGGTAGTTTCATCCAACCCAAAAAGAATAGTCGGAGTAAACCAAAAAGAGTATTTTTTAAAAAGTAGTGGGCGCACTTCTGTTCTGACACCACAATGTCGAGTATAATTTTACAGGCTAGTCATGGCTGGTGGACGGGCGTATGCTTTGGGGATGAAGCCGTATTTGCGCGACTTGGGAGCGAAGGCCCAGAGCCAGCCGTCGACCGTTTGATTGTTCAGATCGGCGTAGACCCAATCACCTCTACGCACCGACAAATCGTCTGGAGCTTGTGCCTGTGATTGACGAGATTTCAAATGAGCAACACGTTTATACCAAATACTAGGAAACCTCAAAAGCCCTTACTTTGTAATCATAGAGCATAACCAATTCGGTTCCGTGGTACCGCATGTCGTCCGATCCGGTCGGCGAAGTGGGCATGTTATTGCTGTTGTTGAGATTGCTCATTGCGGGCACCGGACTTCCGCAAGCTTGAGTCACGTGACCTAAAACGAAATTACTGTTAGCACCCAAGAAGGAACATATTGGTTTGTCAGTGGAATGCTGATGAATTGTACTCTGTATGGCTTCGGCTGGGTAAACGAAGGCGCTTGGAACGAAGCCTTCCTGGCCGTCACTGCGAACCACCCAGTACCAATCAGGATCTTCCCGGTTCAAAACGGTCACAAACTCTCCGCGTTCCACGCTAACATCGTTTTCATCTCTGGCGATGAAAGTGTACAGCACAATGTATCTTCCAGACGGATCCTGTTCAAAAGAATTCATACTTGTCTAAAGGACTTTGTGGTACAGTTGAGTTAATAGTCGATTTACCTTGAAAAATGGATGGATATCCGGATGAGACAGTTGGGAGTTTAGACTTTGCGTTGAGCTGGACTGGACGTGCCTACTCGGTTGCTGTTGTGGTTGTTGGTGCAGGCTTTGCGGACTGTTGGCCGGCATTAGAGATTTAGTCCCGTAGCTCTCATTATCCGACCCGTCACCCAAAGCGAGCGTTCCAGGTGGGAAGAAGGACCCTGAGCGTTATTAATTCATCAAAATTAAGTTCTCATTCAGGGCACTCTAATGCTTCTAAACTTACGGCTGCTGTTGAGTGTCGTGTTGTGTTGATTGGTGGCGTCGCCTCCGCCACCGCCTCCTCCACCAGCACCTGTCCCTCCACCTGGTCCAGCACTCATCGTACTCACATTGAGATCCGCATTGGGAATGCCCAGATCTCTTGGCAGCTTCTTCTTGACAGTTAACGTCATTTCGCCAAGGTGCGGTGTATACGGAGCGCAGTACGAGTGCGGAATGAAGCCTTCTCGTTGATCTTCGCCTATTACATAGACCCAGTCGTTCTCCTGGTACAACACGTTCACAACCTGTCGGGAAACGGGCAATTA
This sequence comes from Ceriodaphnia dubia, assembly GCA_022539655.2. Taxonomy (NCBI): domain Eukaryota; kingdom Metazoa; phylum Arthropoda; class Branchiopoda; order Diplostraca; family Daphniidae; genus Ceriodaphnia; species Ceriodaphnia dubia. The sequence goes on along the minus strand of JAKUCG020000053.1, from coordinate 482,383 downwards.
TCAAGTCTGCTGCTGCTGCTTATCCGGTCGTCCATCATTTTCCGATTTTTGACTTACGTTTCCTTGTTTCACTTCCAACTCGTCGTCGACACACGGAGTAAAATCGTGCAGGACAATCATCTTACTGTCGGGCGATAGGCCATTTTCCTTTTCGATTCCGACCCGAACAAGAGTTTCGATCGAGGCGCTGCCGGTAATCCGGCCCATTCCAGGCGGCCTGATCGTGTCCTTATCATCAGCTGCCATAGAGTAAAGAGAGAAAAAAGAGGAAAACAAAAACAAAAACATGTTAAGTAAGATTATTGGGGATGAGATCACCGACGTCATTCGTCATGCACATTTCTACGAGTGGTACGGCACGGCCCGAATGACATGTGAAATGATGCATCATCATTCCTTTATCTTGCGAGTGTGGGAAGATATAGCTGTAAAATCATTTAGCGCCGCCAGGAGGAAGAAAAAAATCTTGATTCTCACAGTATTATTATAAAGCGTGTGAGAATCCCGGAGATGCCGGACGACCGAGAAAAGATGAGAGTTCATCGGGTCTTTTTTTTTCTTCTTGAATTTGTACTTCAACTCTTTTCTTTCTTCCTTTTTTTTTCGCTCGCTGGCTTTTTGTTTATCCAGCAGCTATTAAATTCCAATCTGCATCTTCAATGAGCTCTCAGTATGTGTGTGGATCGTAAAGGCGTGGCGTGAAGCTGCGTGTTGGATCAGCATAGCTACGTACGTACGGCCGTCTGACATTACTCACGTGATTTCTTTTTCCTTATTTTCTATTTTGGAATCAGAAGTTATGCCGTCGCCTTTCCTGATCATATTCGGTCACGCCATTCGGGGCTCTTTGATGCACGACATGGGCACATGGCGAATCAAAAAAGCTTTTATACATGATGCTGGCACATCCTCTTCGATGTCGTGAGGCCGAAAGATAAAATTAAGAGGAGAATCTAAACCTAACGGGACGCAGGGGGGATAAAAAGCCGCAGTTCGATTGCTGGATGTCGTCGAGCGTGATCAATCGAGTATCGAATAAGAGTTCAGCGATCGGGTCAAAGAGAGAAAAAAAATACATTAGAGACCTCATTCTAGTGCAATCAACTGCTCGTTGAAGGTAGTAATCTGTATGTTAAATTCCCATTTTCAAACTAGAGGGGGAATCGCGTGGACAACGACGACCGCAAAGTCACTCTTGCCGGGTTATTCCCTTTGTAACGAGACACTAGGTGGTAAAGAACACCTTCGGTTTCCCCGACAGTTCCTAATCATATATTTGAAAGAAGAGAAGTAGAGAGAGAGAGAGAAGAAGAGAGGAGAAACGGAATTTTTTTGTCTGTTTTGTTTGAATCCTCTTTTTCGCTTGAAGGATCAATTGGTACGGGAACGGATGTGGGATACCTTCAAGTCACGAACATATACTTGACATGCAATCCGAGTCGTCTAATGCAACCAGCTTTTTCTCTGGGACCGGCATATGCAAAGTTCACTTTGTGTTGTTGAGTTTGTTAGTTTGACATTCTACTACTAACTTCTCTATCCGCCCAAAACAGGAAATAAAGTGGTTGCTCTCGTAAACGCTCAGAGAGAGACCGACTCGTTTGACCATGTGCTTATCAGCTAACCGCCAAACACAATATAATGGATTCATTCCAGGCGATGGGATTAGAGCCGATAGTATACTACAACAACACAATAGTAATCGTCAATAATCAAACGGGGTGAAAAGAGACAGGTGTGCCGAACTAACAACCCACAAGAAAAGGAGGAAACAAGGGCTGACGATGTTTTTTTACTTTGTCTGGGGAATTCAATTGAATTTCAACTTCCAATGGAAGTCTGGTCTTGTGTCTGGCAACGAAGTGAAAGAATCGCACCGTAACAATGGTTCGTCTGTTGTTTTGTCGTATTCTTTGAATCATTCAAGAGGATATAAAAAAGGGAACAACATGTCGTGAATGAATATCTCGTCGCTGCTGCCTAGGGAGGCAATGAACGATCGACATCGAAAAGAAAAAAAGGATAACAAAAAACGAGAAAACTAAACTCGAAAAAAACAACCAAGCCGCCCGCCCGTCTTCTCTCTCTTTGCAGAGCAAAAGACGACGACGAGAGGTTGGAATTCGGCGAGAGTTTGCATGGCTCCGGGCGTTGCGACCTAATCGTTTAAGCGTAGTGTATAGTAAGCTTATTTTTTTCCTCCGCCTCGTGTGTGAGAAATCTCAACGAAGCGAAGAACGGAAACGATAACGAGCGTCTAAGGCCCCTTTTCCCCCTTTCACGACAATTAAGTTCATGTGGTCTGTTGGCTTCAGCTTTTGTTTTAGATACGAAAGCCGCACACACACACACACACACACACCTAGCTATCTAGCTAAGCTTGCTGCTGTAGCTAGGTAGGTAAGAACAATGGCTGCCTGTCGTACGTTCTATGTATATTCCTCCGAGCCGTGTCCGGGGTCTGTGAGCCCAGAAGAACGGCAGCACTTTACACGTAGTAGATATATACATTACCTTTTTTCTTTTTGCCTCGGCGTATCCTCACGGGGCACAAGAAAGCCATGACTCAGGTGGAGCAGCACAGGTGTATATAAAACTACACTGACACGACAAAAACCCCTACGATTTCGTTTCCTAGAAATAGAAGTTTCTTTTTTGGCGTAATTTACTAAAGCAGCAAGTCGCCCAAGTTGACAGGAAACACACTTCACAATTAGCACTGGTCGGAGAAACGAGTTTAATGAAGTCGATGGCACACAGGGAAGATGAATTATTAAGTTCAGGTGAGAGAAATGCAGCAGAGCAGCAGCAGGCCTGGTTGGAAGCGAGGCCTGGTTTTCTGCTTCTGTTCCATGGCCTCCGCCAATACCCACTGCACACCTTGAAAAAAACTCTCTGGAAGAAGAAGCCTCCTCGTTTTTTTTTTCTTCTTCTTTACTTCGTTTTCTTATACTACACCGTTCTCCCCTCCAACCATTCCATCCAGGTTTCTTAAGCAAGAAACCAACTGTTTGTTGCTGCTTTCGCTCCGGGCATTCCGTTCCGTCTTCTTCTTCTCCTTCTTTCTCCTTCTTTTCCTTCTCTTCTTCTTCTTCCTACCACATTCTTTCCCTTCCACCTTGCCTTTTATTATATTATATACCTCTGGGCTCTTCTTCTGTTGCTGCTAATTTATTTTTCTTCCCTTTCCAGACGTAGGAGACGACGACCGACCAGGGATTTGACGGGGGGTTGGGGGTTTACCTGTGCTGGTGTGCATCGAGAGGTTTTTTTTCTCGCTTATTCCTCATGCACAGCCCAGCGGCCACGTAAAAGGTGAGCGCGCATGGCATCAGCTAAAAGGCCAACTTGTTTGAAGAAAAGCTTTTTATTTCATCTTTTTACCATACCTGTCTGTGGCTGATTTGTAGCTTTTGATAGTTATCGAATTTAGAGAGGAAAAAAGAGCCTCAGGCGTAAAAAAAAAGTTGCACAGAAATCAGGTACAAGGAACTCGGTCAATTCACAAGACTACCTGAGCAACTCGCAGTAGATGACAACCGGTTCTTTTCGCCATTTGGTCTCAACCCATTTCTTTTTATTTAAATCAGCCGGTGGGGGAATATTTGACAATCGCATTAGAGGACCGATAATATATTGAGGTTGACGGGCAAAAAAAAAGTTTAGACGACAGTCGCTCCCAAAATCCCACAATTCGTCAGACTGATGCGGTTTATTAACAGCTGGCACATATATTCCACAACTTTTTACTAATTGTTTCACAGATCATCAATTTTCTTTGTAAAAAAAAAGTATTTGTTGTTTGCGTTTCTTTTCTCGCAGAGCGCACCCAAGATTTATTCTTGTCAATTGTCATCTTCCATAACGGCAACTCCGCAAGCTCAAGCTGAGACGAAGACAGAGACACTGAGACAGTGGGGCTTCAAAGAACGAAGAGGCGAATTGACGAAGCCATTGCTACCGTTCTGACTGTACCCGGCTTTAATTGTTTAACACTTGAATCTTATTAGATAACCTCACTTTGAGGTATTTCCCCTCGAAGTTCACAATGACTGATGCAGGGTTTTTCAGGGTAAGTCCTCATTGGCTATTATAAATTTTAGTAACGGTTTCTGAAAGATTACACACTGGAGGGGGTTGGATTCGGTTGTCACAGGTTAACTAATTGGGGATTGGCAATTACTAATTTTAATTATAGGGTTCAATCTTTCCCAGTGAAAATAACAGATATTTATGTCTTGGTGCTTTAATAGGGTACTTCCACTGAACAGGACAATCGTTTCAGCGACAAAGAAAAGAAGTTGCTGAAAACAATTAAGTTTGCTGACAATGTTACAAAAAAAGTAAATCCTTTTCTATTTCAAACAATAACTTAAATAAATGATTACATTGTTAACCTATTCAGGTTGATATGAGTAAAGTGAAACTGGAAACAATCAAACCATGGATCACAACCAAAATTACAGAGCTTATGGGTGGCATTGAAGATGACGTGTTGGTGGAATATGTTTTTAATCAGCTTGAAGCTGACAAGGTAACAATCATTTTTATTTTTAATTGTTGTGTAGTCTTTAATTAGTCAAAATCATTTGACATTTAAGCTTGCCCATCAATCATTTTTTTTTATAAAATGGAAAATACTCCAACATTAAACAAACAATACCTTCCTAGAATGATTGAACACAGCTTCTTTTCATTTGGTTTCCAATGTAATGGGTTTAATGAGAGAATAAGTATGTGAGGCGGATCTCCATTCTGATCATTACTATGTGTGGCCATGCTCATCTAAATATCTTGTACACTTTTGGGTCCTGCATATTGAAGAATTTAATGTGGCCTCATATCGCTTGGAAATGCATCTGAGCATTGTCATCACCATGTCGCATCGACTACCAAGACATGTTGAGGACAACGGTTCTTTCTCGACCCGAAACCTGGTCGCATTTTTTCGAGGTCTTCTCTTCAGCATGACTCGAGTTGCATCATCCAGTTGGCTGCCGGAGTCAAACTTGGACGACTCAACTGTCGACCACGGTCGGGCACCATAGTCGTTGACATCTTGAAGGCGTGGATATCCCATCCACGTTTCTAACGTTGCGCAGTCGACACTTAAGGGATCACTCCTGCGTAACGATGGAAATCGCGCTTTAAACTTCAAGTCGCACAGGGAGTTCTTTCCCTCGTATCATGGCTTGCCTGGAAAATGGAGTTTGACATCCATCTATTCAGCGAGACTTCGCTTATCCTCTAACCGTACAGTCGACAAGGGAAAACTCCTGTGCGGTTAATCCTGATGGATTTCTTGTCATCGTAGCAGTCTGTTGGGATTGGCCATGCCCATGACGGGCTGCAGACACTTCTTGATCTCCTCAAGGGCCCAACAGTGGGGAAGAGCGGTACAGTCGACAGAGACAAACTCCTGTGCCGTTCTCCATGGTCGACTCTGCTCGAGATTCCAGGAGAAATATGACGACAAATCAGTCGCCATGCATCTCCATCCTGTCAACCCTCTGTTAAATCGTGGAAGAGAAACGGGCACAAAAGCAGGACGGTACAGTCGACAGGATGACTCCTGTGCCGTTCGCTTGGCAGTCGTTTCTACTAAAGTCTAGGAAATGACAGCTTGTCTGTCTTCATTTCGGACGGATGGGAAACTCCGTTCAGCCTTGAGATTCTTCCTCTCAACACGTGTTGGCCCAGATTGACAAAATTTTTTTCTGTTATATCTCTGGCCGACTTTAAGGCAAGACAAAACAAATCTACGTAACAGCTAATCTTTAATGCAAACCTTAAACAAGGTATTGCATCTCTTTAATGCGCCGAAATCCTCTGTGAAACCGCACTGATACCTAATCACCTAGAAACTCGTCTGTGGCAATTGCCTTTGTTGTTTCCGTCTCGTTTATTTAAAATTTCTGTTTTTCTTCTTTTTTATTTTGTTAACAGAATCCGGATCCTCGTCGCATGCAAATCAACTTGACCGGATTCCTCAATGGCAAGAACGCCAGGATCTTGATGTCTGAACTGTGGGATCTTCTCCTTTCTGCCCAAGAGTCATCTGCTGGCATTCCCGAAGTCTTTATGGCTCAAAAGAAAGAAGAAATTAAGCAGCGCAAGGTAACGAACGAAGAGAAACTCGGTGGGCTATTGTTAGTAATAATTTATATTTTACAGGACGAACAAGACCGGATTCAAGAAGCGATAAAAGTTGCTGACCGCGATCGTCGTGCCAATCGAGACAAAGAACGCAACGAGCGTAACGAAAAGCGAGGTTCCAAAGATAGAAGTCGCAGTCCAAACAAGGACAGAGCTATTAAAAAGGAAGACAATGCCCGTTCTCCTCCTCGGCGCCGTCCTTCACCGGATCGCAGATCCCCAGTTAGAGGAAAATCGCCACAAGCTCGGCGCCGTTCACCTGCCAAATCGCCTGCACGTCGATCTCCTCGCCGTTCGCCTCGCCGGTCACCAGCAAGGCGTTCGCCTGTTCGACGATCACCTGCTCGTCGTTCTCCAGTTCGGCGGTCTCCGGCTCGTCGATCCCCTGCTCGTCGATCTCCAGCACGTCGATCACCTGCAAGAAGGTCTCCTGCTCGTCGATCCCCTGCTCGCAGGTCCCCAGGTCGTAGATCTCCCGGTAGGAGGTCACCAAGGCGTTCGCCTATTCGTAATCACTCTCCTCGTCGCCCTTCTCCTCGCCGGTCACCTGTGAAGAAGTCGCCTATTCGTCACCGATCCCCTGATCGACGTCGGTCGGCTCAGCGAGACCGGTAATTTCTCGAAGTTGTTAAATATCTAGATTAGACTGTTTAATTAAACATAATGTGTTATCTTAAGATCTCCCGATCGCCGTGACAGAGACCGTCGTCGGTCACCCGAATCAAAGAAGGATAGCGCCTACGGTGAAAAGAAACCGGCGGCTGTTTCTGGTCTGCAGGTAAGCTTTTGAGTCAGAGTAATTTATTACTAGTCTTGTGATTTTCTGTTATTTAAACAAGATAACATCTTTAGAGCGCGGCGGTTAATTGAAATTCCATATTCGTGGTATGTTTTCTAGGCAAAATTAATGCAAATGGCGGGACAAGACACTTCGTCATTGGCTATTGTATCTGCTCCTTCTAAGCGCCGTTCGCCCTCGGCGTCTTCTAAGTCGTCTTCGTCACGTAGCTCTTCTTCATCATCTTCACGCTCTGCTTCTCCCAGTAAGTCATTTTATGGATTGGTAATTTTGCTGCTATTAACCTTCTCTTTGTTGGTAAAGTCCAACGTAAAAGCGACAGTGTCCAGAACAAACGCAACTATCGAGGGCACCAAAGTTCATCGCCAGAAGCACAACGTCGTGGCCCGCGCCCAACGGAACGTGATCGAGTGCCCGATCGACAAGTCGAAAGGAGCCGAGATCGGGAGAAGGAAAGAGAACGTCTCCCAGACCGTGGTCGTGATAAGGATCGCGAGAGGGAACGTGAAAAAGAGAAGCCAGCAGTTGCCCAGCGCGGTAGCAGAGGGTAATAGCACGTTTCATTTTCATTTTATCGCCAGTTCTTTGTTTGAAAACTTAAATGATTGAAAAGGAGGGGTGGTTCTGGTCGCAGAAGCCGTAGTCTCTCACGTACTCCATCGCCATTCAGGAAGGAAAGCGATTCTCGTTTGAAGTAAGTGTTTTTGAAATTGCTTCCATTTAAGGATTTCCTTACAATTTAACATCGTTTGCTTTGCACATCAGGGCCCGAGCTCAGTCAGAAAGTCCCATCCCGGAAACTAAACGTGAAAGTAAGAAGGACAAGCGCAAGGAAGTTGAAAGGGAACAATCGCCTCAAGAGAAGGTTTTAAAGAAGCGCAAGTCATCTCCCTCTCCAGTCAAAAAGGTTAAAGGTTTACTTGTCAAAATTTTGTAACATTTTTTCCATTCTTTCATTTTTGTTTAGAAGAAGAGGAAGTCTTCGTCTGCATCTGAAGAATCAGAGGTCGAAGAGTCCGAGTCGGAAGAATCGTCTAGTGTCGAATCTACTCCTGAAAAGAAGAAACGAAAGAAGGAGAAGAAGAAGAAGAAGGATACTTCCTCCGAGACATCAGAAGTAGTGTTGATGCAATGAATTTTGAAGTCTTTATTTTATTTATTCCATCATCATCTTCTTTAGGAATCTGGTGATTCTGAGGAAGAAGAGAGAAGGAAGAAAAAGAAAAGTAAAAAAGAAAAGAAGAAGAAGGAGAAGAGGAAGAAGGAAAAGAAGAAGAAGTCTAAAAAGAGCAAGTCGAAGAGGCGCCACGATTCTGACGAGGAGTCAGAGGTGAGGGATTTTATGCGTGATTTTAATTTGGAAGTTTTGCTTAGTGATACCTGTAGACTTCCACTTTTGTTTGAGCACAGTTTAAGTTACTTTTTAGTTCGACGGGCATATAATTTTATCTGAGTGTCTTTTCTCAACAATTGGACTAGGATGGCATAGTCACGCCGTCGGCGGAAGCAGAGGCTTTGGAGAGACAGCTGCGAGAGAAAGCGTTGGAGTCGTTGAGCCGGCGCAAAGAACAGCGCAAGTGATTTGATATCAAATTAATCCGACAAAATAAATCCCCCCTTTTCATTTTCAATCCGCTTAGTAACGCCGCTGTGGAAGTTTGCTTCATGTGGCCATTCGTTTAGTTTCTCAAATATCTCACATTTTCAAGAATTTCGTGAACCCTTTTTTAAATAAATTGATTAAACGAAAACTGATCAAATGCCGTTTCTTCCTTACCTTATTTTCATATCGAATATTTTAATACATTCTTGGCAAAGAGCCAAGTATGTACAAATGGAAAGGTAAAAATTGGTGTGTAAAAATATGGCGGTAGTGCGACTAGAGTGCCATCTGGTGAAGGTAAAAATTCAACTTACTGCCATCTTGAATTTTTACTCAAGGTTGAAGAGGTCAAGGAGGGCTGTTAAGAGACTTCGAGTCGGAAGATTATTTGGTTTTTAGTGACAAATATCTTACAAGTTCCCAACATGAGTGGGAGAGCAAGTTTTGACACAAATCTTGATATTGAAAAGTCTTTTGATATCATCGGTGGACTGTATAGTAAGAAGCCCACATACTTCTGCCATTGGATTGCATGCCCACATGAACCGTTTTGGTTTTCATTTTTTTTTTAAGGCAGATACATGCTGAATGTACTCGAGTTACTTTTTGGAAAACTTGATGAAGGAAGCTTACGAAATGCGGAACTAGTTTCAAAAACATGGAAGACGGCCGTTTCCGGAGTAAACCCCGCTCAATTTTGGAACAAATTTCTTGGTGAAAAGGTACATTGTTATTTATTGATCTTAAACAATATATGTGAATTGTCATTTGGCTTAACTTTTTCCATGTGTTTTTCCCATCAGGCAACCAGTTCTTCTGTGTGGAACACAGTTCATTACAACCTTGTTCAAGCAAATAGTCAACACAACCCCCGAAAGCTCTATAATCAAATTCAGTTTGCAGTTCAAGTGAGTATATATTCATTAATAAATGTTCACATCCTGTTTTGTTTTATAAGATATATATTAAAAACAATTGACAAATCCGGGATTGATAAATGACCTACAACTGGTGCTACATTAGCCTACAAATAAGTACTTAATGGAATTAGTCGATAAGTAAAAGTAACAAATCGATTGGTAAGTGGAACCGCTATCACCACGATTTCCAAAAACAGCCTTACAGTCATCCCCGCCAGAGACCGCCCACTGACCTTGTTTTAGACGTTTTTCGTTAATTGCGGGAGTAACAATTAAAGTATGGTAATTTTTGCGATGCGAGTCGCATCGCATGATTTTTCTTCATTTTTTAAGTTCAATGTCACATTGATCTGACGTGTAACACCTGAGCTAGGGCGCGAGACAGACAGACAGAGTCACACGGCTTTTTTTTCTGGCTGGCTAGCTTATTGGCTTCGCCCTACGGGCTCGCAATTAAATTAATTCTTCTCTTGCTAAATTTTACATAGTCTATTGAGAAAAATTGGCTGAATTGTGACTTTACCAGAGACTTCATTGATTCTAAAGTTGGATTGGAATCTGATTGTGTTTTCCAATGTAACAGCAAATTCATATCTATGTGGGAGCCAACCTACCATGTATTTAAGATTTGGAATAGACATTCTTTGAAACTTGAAGAGGTAGATTCTATTGGTGTAGAAAAGAAAGTGGGAATTTGTAAATAATTTGTTTTAAAATAGGTATACCATGTGGGTGCTGGAGAGGACCAATGTAAAATTGAACACTATCAGCTGTATGAGAATGCACTCATCTTTATCCAATCTGATCTAATTTACATAAGAAACTTAACCACCAAAAAGGTATCTAAAGTATTTATTGAATATTATTTCCCAGCAGTAGTATTAAAACAATCTATGTTGCATATATTGTTCTATGGGCTTTAAATAGACCAATGAATTCAAACCACCACAGCTTGCTGAAAGCCAATCCATCACCTTCTTTCGGACGGAGAACGACATTTTGTATGCTGCCGTCTCCCCCAAGGTTCCCTTACATACATACTTTGCTCGCCAATTAAATATGCGCGCTAATCGTACACTAATTAAAAGTGTTATCCTTTCTATTTCTCATTCGACGCTTTGTAGTTTCGGATTGATAATCGCCATGACTTTATTGTGTGGAAAATGAAAACGCCAACTGATATTGATTGGAAAAATGGCCGAGTCATTCCGTCAATAGATATTGCCAATGCTCGAATTTTCGTGGATCACAGTTACCTCATTACTGCACATTATTATTCATCCCAGTTTGTGTGCAATGTGCAAGGAATGTCGGCAGCACCCGAAAAGAAGAAAGGACCAACCATCAGACTTCGAAATTGTTTACGGCCCAGTTCGTTGTTCTTTCATAATGGGTTCCTTGTCATGGCTACTAAGGAAAATGAAATTAAGTAAAAATTTATATTACATTTAGTTTGGGGAGGACTCAGGTTTCCAAACTCTTTTCTCTCAGGTTTGTGGATGTTGAGTCGGGTGTTCTCACGGGTGTTCTTCAAACAAACTTGGATTTTTCGTCAGGTTTCACGATGAGGTGACCCGAATTGCTTTTTTTTATTAACGTGAACTTGTCTAATTTTATTCCTACTCGTACCAGGATGCAACTGGGACTTGTTTGAGAAGCTGCGTAGCATAGCGGCATTTACATTTACTAATTGGCTTTTTTTTTTAAATAGTCTACGTAGCGATCTCCTATTCGTTTGCTCCTCGATTGGATGTCTGTTTTTCCCAACACAAATTCGCGTATGGGATTTCAAAGAAGCCAAAAATTCATCCGCTGATTCTCCGGTGCAGCCATTTTGCTCTTTTGAGGTACTTAATTTATAAGAAGTCAGGTGTTCGTTTATTATCACCACTTTTTGAACGAAAAAAAACATGAAAGGGTCTTGTTTGCGCTAACCACAATTAAGAGTCAAATCAATAATCTTGTTCTTATTGTGTAAGAAAGGTAAATCGTATTATTTATTTTATAGACGTTTATAGAACCAGGATTTTGTTTTGAAATTGACGCATTCGGTGTTGTGACCGCCAGATGTGATGAAGGCAATGATGAAGGCAATGATGAAGATAACGATGAAGGCAACGAATCCACGCCCTCTCGCGCTAGCATTCGGACACTTAATTTTCTTCCCACTTGCAACTTTTGCAAATCAATAAAACAAAACTTGACCTTCTGTTGTATCAGATGCAAATCTGCCAAGTACTGTAGTTCAAAATGTGAGAGATCTGATTGGGAACACCATCGCAAATTGTGTACAGTAGTGCGAGAAGTTTCCTCCCGCCACGAACTTGAAGCAGTTTTTGGAAATACCTCCCACGGTTAGTTCTTAGTCGTTGACCCCTTTGTGAACACGTATCTTACTTGCCCAGTTTCCATTTTTGTCCTTTAAACGACGAGGCTTCTATTTTAACCAAGTAAAAAATCCCAAGGTAAAAGTAGCAAGTGTCTACTTTGTCTAAGAAAAATGTATTTAATTTTGCCCGTCATTTGCTGTTTAGACAAGTGTCCATGTATTTAGTTGTAAGTCAAACAAAAAATGCCCAATAAGTTTTTTTTTTGTTGTGGTACCAATGGATTTTCGGATGCTCATGTGGCCTTAACGGCGTTGTCCTGTTTTTAAGTACATGTCGCGTTAAAACACAAATTGTATTTCGCTCTACTTTTGAAATCAATGTGAAATGCAACATGATATTTTTTTATTCGTTGCGTAAATACATACCCTAGGAAAATATAGAACCCCAGTGTTGTGAGTAAAGGGTAAAAAGTAGAATTAAGGTAGACCCGCAACCAAGTCATATATATGTCAGGGTTTTTGTTATCAACCTGCCGGGAATAGGTCTGTATGCCGCGACATCGCATGGACATTAAACATCCTTTCCGAGTGCAATTTCTGCCAGCAAATCAAGAGAAAATTGTTTCGATGCAAATGCAATGCGTGCACGCATTGCATTTGACTTGCAAGCTCCAGACCCGGAGCTTGTCAATTCCTTTGTCGACCCCAGTCGAGGCACACACAAAATTTTTAGGAGTGTCATTTAAGTTAGAAATGTAGGATGCGATGCGAAAGTTGCCAATGAATTTATCAACTTGAGTGATGTGGCATTACACCATAACATTTTCTATTTTTCTAATTTCAAGTCAAATTCAGTCCTTAATCCAGTACATGAGATGTCAAATGGCATGGCTTGACTAATATCGTAAAACATGAAACAGCATCTTTGTTATGCTTACACATGCCACATGCTGCTTTGTTACGTTTGCCGCAGTTTGAAGGATCCACAAATTTAATCTTTACTGGTTCTAGAAATTAGCAGTAAATTAGCGCTGTTCAAAAAAGGAGAATATCAAGGTTTTAAGCTCAAGTGCGCAGATGTATTATACTTCGTTTGAAAACCCCGAAATAAACACACGCATGTTTGCGTGCTTCTAAATGGGCCACGAAGGTCACGAATTACCCTAGCATCGTGTTTCCTATCAGTATGGCAAAAATTTCTACATAATCCTGTGAGCAGCATCGCGTTATCTCAAACATGAAGTCGAGTGGCTTAAATTTAGATATTCTCAAACATATTTTAAAAGTAAACAAACTCCCGAATCAGAATTACAAAATTAGGAAATTGCGTTTATTATGCCAACCAACTGAACAGAGTGTCGCTAGCATAAATAGTAAAAAAGTAGCACTGCAAATGCGCGTTGTTACCTTTAGCAGCAGGCCTCAAAGTATTGTACATCTACATCTATTCTCAGATAACCCCAAGGCACTCTTGAGGGCTTTTTTAAAGACGCTTTCTACATTGATCCTCTCTAAAGCCGAGCACTCTATAAAATACTTGGCACCAATTTCTTTGCTCTTTTTTTGGCCAAGCGAAGAAGAAACCTGGAAGAATTCGATATATTCCATTCTGAAACTATGATTTCCATTTCTAGTATTGGTGGAGAATTACAACGGGATTACTCACAAAAAGTCCGCTCGTTTCCGCGTTCCGTGTGTCTACTTTAGTGCCTTAAAAAGAATAAAAGTCATTAGCATCAACAAATCAGACAACCGTATTATGATGAGTTAGTTACCAACAAGAATAATTGGGATGTTGGGGTAGCGTTCTTTTATCTCGGGGATCCATTTAGACCACACATTTCCAAAAGAGGAACTGCAATTGATTGCATAACAGACCACAAAGACGTCTGTCTATATATAGAATCGGTTAATGATGCTAAACATCGATTTTCATCTTTCCAGAACTTTACGTGCTACCAGGAACAACTTACATTGGGGTATGTCAGGTGTCTTAGTCGGTCATAATCTTCTTGTCCCGCTGTATCCCAAATTGTCAAACTGTACATTTGGCCACGTAACTCCACGGTTATAGTGCATTCGTCTAGCCTACAAGGTAATTGCAGTTAGGTATATCTAGAAATTAAAAATTCGTAATGACTAACAATAAGTAAAAAGTGCTAACACATTGGGTTCGTATTCAGGTGGGAAAAAGTCCCTTGTATAGACGTTCCATAAGCATGTTTTGCCAACAGCTCCATCACCAACTAAGGACACTTTAATCGAACGCCCAGTCATCTCTTGCAACCGGACGAAAAACGAACTTCTTTATCAATAAAGATTGATGCACTTCTTTACTGAGAGTCGGCAACTATTCCCAATCGGAATCTTTGCATCGACTAGGCTTCAAATTCTAGTCAACTGAGCATATTTGAGTGTTTTAAAGCGGTTGGTTTGGCTGAGGAAGGAAATCCGTAGTTTAAGATAATTATGTTTCATCATACCACTTGCGTCAAACTTCGTTCTCGTAAATCCAAATGCATGCGCCTAGTTTTGTACGTTAGAAAAGATAATATGCTGCTACTTTTCAATTATTTTTTATCTACAAAAGAAGCGGCAACTGTGAATTTACAAATTCTTGAAAAAGAGGTTTTATAAGAATATATCGAAAAGAGGTATAGTACGTACCTAATGGACGATTGAACAGATAGGACTACTTTGAACAGCCGTGGACGTATACTAGGTAGTACATGGGATTTTTTTGCATGTTCGTTAAAATGTAAGGCTAAATGACTTAAGTGTTTTATAAAATTGGTCTAGTTCTTATTAATAAACAGTCTACAGTTTATGTTTATACAACGCGTGTTCATAAAGTGGCCCAGAACGCCCCTCGAATACATGCATGACCATCAAAATCTGTCTACTAAAAATTTTTTCGCTACGTCCTTACCTAAAAACACTTTTTTCCGGTTTTCTATAACTCTTGGGTACCGTACGGTAATTACTAGTTGTTTGATAAATCGTCAAAACATGCGTTTTTTGTTCAAAGTAGCCGTATTTGACGGCATAGTTCTTTATACAAAAGGATCATTCGACCTTACTGAGCTTCCTGAGTTTTCCATTACGCGGTTACAGATAAAGTATGACGCACTTGGTCTTCGATTAGCGTAGTTTTACAGACTTTTCCGGGTCAGGCATGAGCATTGATATCCGCTCTGAGAAAATGATGAAAATCTATCGGAATAGATTTGAATTGAAAGTTATATACTGAATTTCCATTTTATTGTGACTAAAGTTTTTTTTCAGAGAAAAGCGCGGATTTCTTTATTAACATCCGCCAAGCCAGTGTTTAAGTAACTTGTGTGCTATGCATTTTCAACATTCAGTATTCAAGCACTCATCAGTTTACGTTCTAGCACGTAGTTGGTAGGCCTACTACTAAATATATAAAATTTTTGCCCCGCCATTAAATATCTTTACTTCCTTAAAGTATTGAACATAATGCTAGGCATGATGATCTTGGCGTTTTACTTAATTCCACAACGGCCTTTACGGCTTCTTCAAAAACCGCCTGCACATTGATTCTGCTTAAAGCCGAACACTCGATGAAATGAGCAGCACCGATGTCTTTACTCATTCTCCTACCTTGGCAGTACGTAACCTTTTAATCAAATCATGATTTTTAAAATTAAGACATTCACAGTCAGAAGTCAAGGTAAATGACGATACTAACGAAATCCCCTTCTTTCTCCCACCCTCGCAAGTCTAGTTTCGTTCCTTGAATGACAAAGACATATTTTAACTAAGGACAAAAATGTACACAAAATATAATTATGAAAATAATTTTACCGACGAGGACAACAGGAGTCTCAGGGCAGAACTTGTTAAACTCAGGAATCCACTTAGATGTCATGTTGAGGAAAGAGGATTTGCAGTCGATGGCATAACAAGCTAGAAGGACATCCGTCTATGATATTAAACCGATGAGCTATTTAAGAATTCTGAGGTTGCATGTGCTGGTTGAGTGCTCTTACGTGAGAATATGACACATGCCGCAATTTGTCGTAAGCATCCTGTCCAGCTGTATCCCATATGCTTAAATCATACGACGTCCCTTTATACTCAACAACGGAATGGCATTCGTCTGCCCTGTTAAAATAATATCAATTGAAATGTGTGTTTGTTAATAAGAAAAGGAAGTTTAAAAAAATCGAACACAGTCGGAACGTAGTCGACCGGGAAGAAATCCCATTTGTAGACGCTCAGGAGACAGGTTTTACCAACGGTTCCATCACCAATCAATGTCGCCTTCATCTCTTTTAATAGGAGACTATAGACAAAAACGCTGTGACATCGATTCTCTTTGAGAGACAACTGTGACGCCACTAAACTCTAGCAGGTTTACACAAGAAAATTTTTCTGTCGCAGCATATTAGATGGTGAATTCGTCATCCTCATACAATACGGTACGTGATTGTTTGACGAATGGGGGTATAATATTTCATTTGCAGTGTAACTTGAATCGCTTTACTCCGTTCTTAATAAAATTTGCTTAACGAGTAGGGTTCGGCTACGTTAGGGTTCAAGTGACTAACAAGCACAAATCGTTTTAAAAAAGCCCATTTTATTATGGCAATCAATTCTTGATATTAAACTTTTAAAGAGTTTCTTTTTTTTCCTCATCATAGTCATCATAGTCGTATCTCAAATCCCTGTAAATAAAAATAAAAAGTAAGAGCATTTCAGACAAAAGAGTTTAAATTTCGAATACCGCAGAAAATCTTTGACGAAAATGACGTCACGAGCATAAGTAGTAGCAATTTTTCCAAAGTTAACGAAACCACTCTTTTCCATAAAACTCACGAGCGCTTCTTCACCTTCCTCAATATGTTCCCACTCCACTGCCAACGTCTATTCAATTTAATAAGTAACAAATATAAGCACACTCTCTTTTCAGTTTAATATTAAAATCCTAAAAGCAAACCTTGATATCGACTTTGTGCCATGGGACCGTTTTGAGAACTTTCAGTTCATGACCCTCCACGTCGAGACTGAAAAAATCTACCGATGTCCGTCCGAATGCCAGCAAAATCGAATAGAACGGAAAACACTGCACCGTAACCAATTTATCGTTTCCAAGCCAAGATGACTTTTGTTGAATGCTACCAGTTTGAAAAACTGATTTGAAAGTTACCTGAAACCAATGGTTCGTTAAAAGTTTATAATGCGCTGTATATATTATGTTGTATTTGATTACTTCTGTGGGATACATCTCTAAGCTCAGGCAAGCGGGTACATGCCACGCTTTTCTTTTGCGAGTCAATAACCCTTCAAAAGACGACGGGTCCGGCTCAATCAAAAGTCCGGTCCAGTTTTTGAAACGTTCCATGTAAAGAGTGTTAGAAAGAAATTCGCCATCGGAGGCGCCGCATTCGACGAAGAAGCCACTGTTTTGATTCCGCAATATTCTCATAATTGCTTTAGTCTGGCCAGCTGATGCATCGGCTTTGCCAGGATTATGTAAAGCAAGGGGCACTTCTGGTGGGAAAGGTTTTTGTAAATATTGTCTTCGAATAAGGTCGAGAACACATGGGTGATCCTGCTGAAGTCGGTGAGTGTTGGCGTATTCTACAAATTGTAGGTAAGTTTAAGAATAATCCGCTATTATAAATAAATCGCCATTTTAATCTTACCTAGAGTACAATCTTTAACGTGCGTGGATTGGTGCTTGTTCTCCTCCAATAAATTGTATTTGGTGACGGGTATTGGAGATGGCTTTTTTATTGTTGTATTTTGGTGAATCATCAGGAAAAAGAAGAAAAGTCCTACACACAGTAAAATGGATGAACTCTTCCGAGTTACGAAAATGCGGATTCCTCTAAAGCTAAATGTTACTTAAAGTTTAATATTGATACAACATGCGCAATTTTAACTTTATTTACCTGAATGCCATTTTGTTTTAAAGCGGCAAAAACTCCGAGAACTATTGTAGCCGGCTCATAATCTTTCGTTTGCTGAGAGGAACACGGAACAAATGGTGAGGTTGTTTGGAGCCACGACTACAATTCCTTGGTTGCCAGAACCTCTAAAACTTGTGGTTTAAGATTGTGCGCCTAGATCTTCAATCAAATGCAGCACACGTCATCAGGTAGAGGGGTTGGAAGATCTTGGTAACCTTCAACCATGACTGACGTGAAAATGTAATTGATCGCTTGAGGGCCGGTCGCCTGAATTTTTTTTGAGTTGATCAGTTTCTTTCTTATCCGCTGGGTTCTAGTAGCCTGGAGAATTAAGTACGTAGTCTGTATCAAGAACACAAAAAACTTCATACAGCTGCTAGCAACTGTGTGATTTTAGATTCGATTACCGATACTACTGCATGGATTTTAGTGGCTCCAGACAACCTCAACATTTGTTCCATGTTCCTCACTTCCTCTCAGAAAATATGGCCTTATAGTTAACAAAAAAATGCAAATCAGGTAAATGTAAAAATAGAAGCGCATATTATAATGATGGAAATTTACCTTGACATAACATACAAATATAATCCTTTAGAAAAATCTGCATCTATGTAAAAACTCAGAAGAGCTCGTCAATTTTACTGCGCGTATTAGGACTTTTTCTTCTTTTTCTGACGATAAAAAAGTATACAATACAGATGCCAGCTGATTACACTCCTATCGCTAAATACAATTTATTGGAGGAGAGCAAGCATCAATCCACACACGTAGAAAATTGTACTGTAGGCAAGTCCAAATCGCGGTTTATTTGTAGATATAATATCTTTTTATTCTTGTAAACTTACAATTTTTAGAATATGCAAACACTCACCGACTTCAGCAGGATCACCCATGTGTTCTCGACCTTATTCGAAGACAATATTTACAAAAACCTTTCCCACCAGAAGTGCCACTCGCTTTACATAATCCTAGCAAAGCCGATTCATCAGCTGGTCAGACTAAAGCAATTATGAGAATACTGCGCCGTCAAAATAGCGGCTTCTTTGTCGAATGCGGCGCTTCGGATGGCGAATTTCTTTCTAATACACTCTACATGGAACGTTTCAAAAACTGGACCGGACTTTTGATTGAGCCGGACCCGTCGTCTTTTGAAGGGTTGTTGACTCGCAAAAGAAAAGCGTGGCATGTACCTGCTTGCCTGAGCTTGGAAATGTATCCCACGGAAGTAATAAAAACTATACGTAACATCAATAATATAAATGCGCAACATTATTAATATAAATGAAATAATAATAAACTGTATCCTATTAATGATTTCAGGTAACTTTTAAACCACTTTTTCAAACTAGCAGCATTCAACAAAAGATATCTTGGTTTAGGAACGATAAATTAATTACTGTACAGTGTTTTCCGTTCTATTCGATTCTGCTGGCATTCGGACGGACATCGGTGGATTTTTTCAGTCTCGACGTGGAGGGTCATGAACTTAAAGTTCTCAAAACGGTCCCATGGCACAAAGTCGATATCAAGGTTTGCTTTTAAACTGTTAAGATTAAACTAATAAGAATATATTTTCTATCTAATAGTACTTATTTAATCGAATAGACGTTGGCAGTGGAGTGGGAACATATTGAAGAAGGCGAGGAAGCGCTTGTGAATTTCATGGAATTGAGCGGTTTCGTTAACTTTGGAAAGATTGCCACTACTTATGCTCGTGACATAATTTTCGTTAAAGATTTTCTGCGGTATTCAAAATGTAATTTTTTAATTTGAAATGCTCTTACTTTTTGTTTTTAATCACAGGGATCTGCGATACGATTATGATGACTATGATATAAGGCAAAAAAAGAAATATCTTTAATGTTTACTCAAGAATTGCCACCATGATAAATTGAAATTTTAAAAGGGGAATTGTGCTTATTAGCTATTTAAGATAATTACGATATTGAATTTTTAACAAGCACGAGGAGAAGAAAATTTATTTACACAGCAAATGAAATATTCGAAATAATATACCTTCCTAGCTCCTTCCTCCACATTTACTAACACTTACTTCTTGTGGAAAGAATATCGTCATCTGGGGTAACTTCGGACAAATACGGGTAATTTCGGACATCTATAAGTTATTATAATAATCGCTCGCTCTTCTTGTTTCGATACATCACTTTAAGAACTTTATTTACTTCTAATATATCTCTAAATGAGACTACATTAGCAAAAGTACAATCGATTCGTTATTTTTTTTTTGGCATTGCCAAAATTACCCCGTTAGTCCAAAGTTACTCCGTTTAACGGTTAACCAATAAGCTAGCCACCCGTTATTGCAATCTCGCACCTAGCTATCTCATACAGTACCGTACCCATTTTGTACTTGAATTGGGCGGTCACCCACCTAGGCGACGCCCGGCCAGGCCTTATCAAATCTGACTCCTGATGCCTGAGGGCAGATGTTTTTTTGTTCTATTCTACTGAGCTAGTCTAGACGGGTTAGCGGTTAGCCTTGAATGAGCTGAAAAATGCCGATGATCTCGTACCAGCCGGTCTACCTTTCGCAGACGTCGTTCCAGCTGGCATAATCTCGATCCGACGATATCGTATACTTGGTACTATACAGCAACGGGTGAAAGTTTCCTGACAGGATTAAAAAATTGGCTGCTTTTATTTTATACCCATTCATAGTTACGTTTAAAAAACTAACCCCTCACCCCTTCTGACGTAGGGATCGAAAATATACTTTATCACAGAACTACCGGTATATAAAAGCGCATAGATCGTCCAAATTCTTGCTGTATACGAGATGTCCAAATTCTGATTGCGACGGGGTCGGAGTCGCTGATAAAACATGTCTCATTAGAGTCCAAATCCTAAAGAGATTTTCCATTGCGGTTACGTTCCGACAGCGATAAATTATAGCTTGCTTCCTTTTCAGCAATACATGTTTTAATGGGTAATAGAAGCTATTATTAAAAAAGGAAAAACTATCACTCGGATATTCTCGAAACATCTCCTTTTGTGTAACAGTTCAAACTCGGCGGCTGACCCACCTAAGTTCCGGTTCCGTACTGTGGGTAGTCCTGGAGTAGTCAGCAATGTCCAAGGTAGCCTATGCCGAAGGTTTCCTGTTGCTGGACTTATTGTTTTTTTTTTTGTGAATGGTTATTGATCTATTTTTGGGATCTAATTTTGGGCCCAATCAGTACGTACCATACCTCCTACTTTTGTACTATTCCCCCATAGTTTAGCCTTCTGCTGGACTGGCTATGGAGTTGTGATTTATCTTAATTATGAATTTTCGTCATGTTTGTAATTTCTGTATATAGCTTCTAGCTAGCACCTGTAGCATTATCTACGATCGCTCCGTCTTTCCAGTTTCCACCTCACCTCTAGCTATACTCTCCTTTCGATGTTTTATTTTGTTCCGCTATTTTCCTGCATTTTCTTAGTTCCTTATGCCCAAGGCTTCCGCCAGCTGTATGTTTTGCTTTAGCCGCACAAAATGAGTTCATTTGTTACTGTACCGAATTCCACATGCGTTATAAATAAACGGCAACATTCGAGTTTTTCCGGATAAGCCATGGAAAGAATTTACCTCTTAGCACTTATGAATCGTATCATCGTATTAACGAACAAACAATAGAAACACGGGGGGCTCTGTGGGCCTGTCGGGTTCAGTATTATTTTTAAAAACAACTTTAATTGAAAATACTTTACAGAAAACTTGCTTCGAATCTATGCTGCTTCGTTTGACATTACATTTCCCTGTCACAGTGGCCCCATGTTATGCATTTAACGGCATTTAATTAGATGTGAACTGAATCCATCATATGGCATCCGGCAACATACTATTTAAACTAACGTGTTTTCTTTATTGTATAGGTTTGTTATCCGGGTGTTAAAGTCGATTAGATAGTGTGAATAGCAATTTAAAATCACCACAGGCCATTAAGGCCTTTCGGCTTGTTTACTGCTTTTTGCTTTACTCTTTAGGCTACGTATTGCCAATTCGAAAGGAGGCATAGCCTTTTACATTTCATTAACTTCATTAAATATTCATCATGTCAGTAATTCCTTGGAAGTCGAGAAGGACGAATTACTTATTTCCCCGGCTCTGTGGGTTGCGTCACTTCACACGGACAAGGCTGGCCAATAGGTGGGCCAGAGAGTCCGAACTAACATACAAGGGGAAGTGTTGCGATATCGTGTTAAAATCCAGTTAAACCGGTTTACTTATTAATACATTTTTTCTATGTCGTGAATGTTGTGCAAAAAAAAACTAAGATTTTTTAGTGTGTGTATATACATAGCAAAGCTCAGCTCTGCATAATAATGCTGAATAACAACATGTATGAATTACAAAAGAATATATATATCCAACCGATGTGCCCGAAGTTCTCATGACTGTATTTTCGGTATTTTCCTACGAACGGAAAATAATTTGAAAGTAATAGGAAGTATGAGAGCTCCCACTCCAAAATCCCAGTGGTAAGGTAACTGACCAGCACAAGAACTAACTGACCAGCACAAGAACTAACTGACCAGCACAAGAAACGCTTCGGGAAATTAAAAATTTTGATGCCGTTACTTGCATCGTATAATTCTTTCATCGAATACCAACTGTGACAATCCTTTAATGCTCTTGCATCTTGCTGCATTACGACACTAGTGCCGTATTCGTTAGAATTTGAACATTTGCAGTAAAAGAGCTTACTGGCCCTGGTCGCGCGTACTTATGTTCACTGTTCAGTTACAGAATCAGTCAATGTCTTTAACTGTTGTGACTATATAGCTGAGGAAGAAGCAAAGAAACAAAAGAAAAAAGAAAACTTATGCAAAGACGCTGGTAGTTGCTAGAGCGCATGTTCTAAGATTAGACAGATTAGAACTAACCATGGGTAATAGTTGGTAGGTGTAGGAAGGTGATACTCGCGCTTTCCCCAGCTACAAGGAACTTTGCAATTCGTATGACCGCTATGGTTCTACGGTTGTCTATTGCCATATTCATCATGGCCGAACTGACGGTAGTATGAGCCAAAGTGAAAACGGTAGATAATCTAGTAATATAATACCTTATCTAGTAGATAAGACACCGACGGTGCGAGGATTAGACACGATTTAATAAACAATCAGAGGGTATACAAGAGGAAGAGTAACAAAAAAAAACGAGTCTACACTAAACAGGTTCGAGTACAGACCGGATCTTCTTTAACTCATTATTTTTCTAGAGAGAAGAGTTTGTAATGTAAAGATACCGTACTAAAAGACTATTTTCCCTGATCTATGACAACATTATTGTTAAGATATTCTATCGCAATCTCAGGGCTAAACACGAAACCAGTTTGATATTCGTAGGAACTTTCATACATGGCAACCTAACAAAACTAGGAGTATCTTGTTCAATGTCGTAGCTCTAAGGGAGAAGCCGCTGCAGAACTACACCCAGAACTAGGAGGAAATCTATATAAAGAGACGAAAACGTGGCTCATGATTCTTGAACTCAAGATGTCGAGGGCAATGGCGACACCGTTACTTATGTTTCGTTTCTTCATGACGGTTTTTATGGTCAGTAGGGTGAGTAACAGTCAGGACAGAAATGAACCCGACTATCCGTCTTTACACATAGAAATCCCGTTTTCTGCATATTATCCTCTGTTACGGTATATTTCCGGTCGGCTAGAAATCGAAAACCAACAAAGGCACCTTGTACAAGGTTAAATACTGAATGACTTTACTATGCTTACTTAAATGTTCCCGCGAGTGGATTGTAATTTAAACTAACAGAATATTTTAGGTAGAGTGCCAAATGGCGCCATTGGTCCCTATTCGACAAATAATCTCCCAGAATATTATTTCCGTCAACGTCCAATAACATTGCTTCAAACCCTCGAGGGCTTGAAGGCCGGTTTGTGATCCTCCACCGAAGATCTTCGGTGGAGGATCACAAACCGGTAGGCATTTTAAAACATACCACTTTAATGAAACAGTAATCTAGTCCAGTGTTATTTAGTTGGTACTTTCATCTTGAATTTTATTTTTTATTTATTTTTTAAGGTAGTACTGGGTTTCTTTCGAACCTTTTTGGAGGAGGATTGCAAAGTGGTAGGCATTCGTCAATAATAAAATTATATATCAAACCAGAGTATCGTGACTGCGTTACCTTAATGTCATATTAGTATGTTTTGAGAATTTCCCGTTTTCATTTCATTATTTTTTTAAATCATAAAAGGCCTGTTGTCCAATGTTTTCGGAGGGGCGCTAACTGGTAAAAAAAATTTAATACGACTAGTAGAAGTTTCCGAAGAAAAATACAAATTACAAACATTCGCCTTCCGTTTTTACCTAAGGACAGCAATCTAGCTCATCTAGTCTCCAAGGTCCACCAGGTCCACCAGGACCACCAGGATCAACGGGTGACAAAGGGGAACGTGGACTCATTGGTCCACACTCCACAGGGGCTTACTGGTCCGGCAGGTCCTGCTGGAAGCGGAAGTGGTAGTCCGGGTGCAAAAGGAGAACCGGGAACTGCGGGTACGAATGGTGCTAATGGTACACCAGGTAGTAAAGGAGATACTGGCGCTATTGGCCCAAAAGGAGATACCGGCAGTACCGGCCCTACAGGGGCTAAGGGCGATACCGGTGCATTGGGACCTGCAGGACCTGCAGGACAAAAAGGTGAACCAGGCGAAAAAGGCGAAAAAGGACAGAGTCCAGGAGGAGGAGGAGGAGGTCGCCGTTAAGTTTATTGTCATATTGTGTTTCCCTAACATGGTTAATGTAGACTAGAAAAAATGCATAAAAGTTGCATGCTAGGAATATTCTATACAACGATAAATTCATCATTCTGATAATAACGTCAAGTCTTTTTAACAAAACGAAATACACATTCATTATCTTTTTAGGGCCCAATACTAATAGGTTGTATTGTCCTCGATATCATTTAATAATTTGGCGACTATTGCAAAAGCAATAAGATGGATCATAATGATTAGCCTATTTAGTTTGCCTAAACAATTCACTTAAAAGTGTTTTTTATTTTCGAGGCTACGGCCGTATTATCTTGATAAGTTGAACAGCCTTGGAAACTGAACAAACAAAGTGAATGGATTAGTATCAATTGGATTGTCTCTCATGAATTTTTCGTTTGACGAGAGTCTCACCCTTTCGTCCCATGAGCTTTTTTTGGCTTATAAATCCTCGTTTTATCTCACGAGATTGAGAACTTAATTTCTAGTAGATATAACCAATGTACCATTGCAATGGAATTTATGGAATAATTTGTGAAACAGTTTTACGCTGGCGCATTACCATTTGCCAACGAGAAGACACTAGCTATGTTCTCTCTAAGAATTACTTACCTGTGAGACAAGATGGAATGTCGTTTTTCTGTGTCTGGGTTCCGACACACCATACCGAGTTACCGACAAAACTGTCGGGCTTTAATTAGGTGGTCCGCTGGTGAGGGGAAAAAATATCATTCTAACGAGAACTTAAGTTAAACCGGTCTGCATAATTACATTTTTGCAGTTCCACGAATTTGTAGGAAAAGAGGGGCGTATTGCGTAGCCTATCAGAGCGTGATCAACAAAGTTTGCTTCAACGCAAACAAAGCTTGATATGGCATGAAGATTTTATAGAAATAGAATAAACCTTGGGATTATACATGTTGCTGGTAACATAAACCGCCATACTTTTGTTGGAAAGCTAACAAAAATAGGAGCACTGACGCAATGTCGTAGAGCTCAATGTGTACAAGCCGCAGCGAAACTACGCCCAGGACTAGGGGGAAGTCTATATAAGCTATATGAAGAAGTGGCAGATTCTAGAACTGAAGATTTCAAGGGGAAATGTCGACTCTGCTTCTAGTATATTTTTGCCTTCTTACCTTTTTGGTGGTCAGCAGGGTGAGCAACAGTCAGGAAAGAAATAAACCAGGTTTACAATTACCATCCATACACCTAGAAATTCCACCAAATTCTGCCTACTATTATCCTCTGTTAATGCGCTTAATTTCCGGCCGGCTAGCAGTTGAAAGGCAACAAGGGCACTCAGTACAAGGTAAATAGATATAATCAACGAATTTGATTATGCTCACTTATAGTTTCCTGCGAAAGGTTTGTAATGCTTTAACAGTAATTGCCAAAGTTCGAAGTACGGGAAAAACATTTTGAAAAACATTGGCTTGTACTCACAACAATTTCAGGGAGAATGCCGAATTCCGCCATTGGTCCTTACGGAACAAGTAATCCATCAGATTATTATTTTCGTCAGCGTCCAACATTTCTCCAAACCCTTTTTGGAGGAGGATCACAACCTGGTAAGCATTTAAGAAAAGTATGAGTATGGAATGATAACTAGTTCTTTTTGGCGTTATTTAATTTTTTTACATATAATTTATTTTGGGTAACAAGGTACGGGGTTCCTTTCAAACGTTTTTGGAGGAGGATCGCAAACTGGTAGGCATTTTTCAATACAACAAGTAAATATATTAGTGTATGTGTATGTGTTTATCCATGAAACTTTTATATTTCCATCTCCTTTAGGATCACAAGGACTACTTTCAAATATCTTTGGAGGTGCGTGATAACAGTTAGCATTTTCAACACGATAAACATAAATTTCCAATTGAACCGCAAAAATTTAATTTTCAAACATTCGCATTCCATTTTTACACAAGGTCAACAGTCCAGTTCATCGAATCCAGGTCCACCAGGTCCACCAGGACCACCTGGACCACCTGGACCGATAGGACCGATAGGTCCTAGCAGTGCAAAAGGCGAACCTGGAATCCCTGGTACACAGGGGATTCAAGGTTTGACGGGTCCCACAGGTCCACAAGGTCCTGCTGGCACCGGTAGTGGTACTACGGGGGCAAAAGGAGAACCGGGAACTCCGGGCACCAACGGTGCTAACGGTTCACAAGGTCCTAAAGGAGAAACTGGCCCTACTGGCCCAGCAGGGACAGTCGGCGTTGCCGGTCCTGCAGGTTCTAAAGGAGAAGTTGGCCCTATGGGCCCAGCAGGGGCGGCCGGTGCAGCTGGTCCTGCAGGTTCTAAAGGAGATATTGGCCCCACGGGCCCAGCAGGAACAGCCGGTGCTGCTGGTCCTGCAGGTTCTAAAGGAGATATTGGCCCCACGGGGCCAGCGGGAACAGCCGGCGCTGCTGGTCTGGCAGGTTCTAAAGGAGATATCGGCCCCACGGGCCCAGCGGGAACAGCCGGTGCTGCTGGTCCGGCAGGTTCTAAAGGAGATATTGGCCCCACGGGCCCAGCAGGAACAGCCGGCGCTGTTGGTCCGGCAGGTTCTAAAGGAGATATTGGCCCCACGGGCCCAGCGGGGGCGGCCGGCGCTGCTGGCTCTACAGGTTCTAAAGGAGATGTTGGCCCTATGGGTCCAGCAGGGGCGGCCGGTGCTGCTGGTTCGGCAGGTTCTAAAGGAGATATTGGCCCCACGGGCCCAGCAGGAACAGCCGGCGTTGCTGGTCCGGCAGGTTCTAAAGGAGATATTGGTCCTATTGGCCCACCAGGGGCAAACGGCGCTTCCGGAGCTGAAGGGGTTAAAGGCGCTACCGGTGCATTGGGGCCTGCAGGAGTAAAAGGAGACAAAGGTGACAAAGGCGACAAAGGGCAGGGATTTCCAGGTCGTTAAGCTCTTTGTTAAGTTTTACGTTAAGCTGTTTCAGCTAGTATATATAAATACACACATATTACCCATGTGGCCTATTATTCTGCTTAAAATGAAAGAGTAACATCATTCGTTTCAATTCTCGAAATCGTATAAATATCTAGAAAATTAATCTCCAAATGTAATAAGGTGAGTTTTAAAATGTAGCAAATGAACAGTTTTAAAAACATTAACTCGTTACTGGAGAAAACCTTTTAGGGAGATAAGTTTTTTTGTTTTATGAGCTTAGTGATATTTCCAATATAACCTTAATCTTTTATATTGTCACAAGCCTAAAATAAAATCTTGCGGACACGCCATAACTGCATTTAATTCGGAGACTACAGAAGGTGTCGGACGGCCCGAGACACCCACAGTGGACTAAAACGCATTGGGTGTTTTACAATGCATGGCAATGCACGGTAGTGCAAGGTAGTGCACGGTAGTGCACGGCAGTGAAAGGTAGTGCACAGTAGTGCTATTGGTTCATGCAGGTTCATGTAAGATATTTAATACTAAGTACCCAAACGCCCAACCGGGTACCTGCCGGTAACCCCACTATATTTCGTCTGTTATTGAACTTTCTACTTAATGGAGTCATCCAAATTAATTAAGTCATAAAACCTTGAGAGCATGAAAGGGAATGAGAGTAAATAAATGCACTGCATTACAAAAATATTTCATTACAAATTAACTGATGCAACAAGATTGTGATATTAAAATGGACAAGACTTGCATATCAATACAGAGACATTGCAACGCAAGTTCGTTTCTATTTTCACATTTGGAAACATGGAACTGGAACAATAAACGGAGAATATCCAGAAATAAGCTCATCTCAAAGCTGCGCAATGAACTGTAGGCCTATCGCCTAGAATGTGATTCGTCTAAAATGTGATTCGTGTGTTTATCTTTTGGGACCATGCAGTTTCAACCACAAAGTGAGGCGCATTTAACGTATAGTACTAGGGCCAGCATATCGGCTTGGTAACCAATGTAGCAAACACAATTTTACTTAAATATCACGGCTTTACTTCTTCTTCCTCGTCATAGTAGTCGTACCTCAAATCACTGTAATATGGAACAAAACAGTAAAACACTAATAATCAGGAAGCCATCAGTGGGGAAGAATATTTGTCCAAATAAAAACTTACTGAAGAACGTCTTTCATGAAAACAGCATCGCGGGCGAAATTCGAAGCGATATTTCCTAAGTTAACATAACCTTGTTTCAACATATAATCAGCAAGAGCGTAGTAACCTTCCTTGATGTGTTCCCATTCAACTACCATCACCTGTTGTTCAATTGTAAGATTGTGTTAAACATCCTGGCGAATCAAGATGCTACCCATGATTCTGATTATTAGTGAACTTATTAATGATATGGCAAGAATTCATGAATAACCATTAAACGAATATTTTTTTTCCATCATTAGCATACCGTGATGTTGACTTTGTCCCAGGGAACAGTTTTCAAAACTTTAAGTTCGTGACCTTCGACATCAAGACTTAAAAAGTCGATGGATGTTCGTCCATGAGCCAGCATGATTGAGTAAAGCGGAAAACACTGAACGTTCACCAATTTACCGGCGTCTAGTTCCTTTTGCGATACTTTAGCACCTTCAATTTTACCAATAATTTCCTTTTTGTCGAAAGATACCTTATTTTTCGCAAGTACGATGTTAGGGCTTAATAAAAACAGGTCTACATCATATTGTTTATACGTACTTCTGTTGGATATTTTTCCAAGCTAAGACATGCCGGAACTGTAATCGATTTTCGATTGCGTTTTACTAACTTTTCGTAAGATTCAGGTACGGGTTCGATAAGCAACCCGGTCCATTTCATTTCTCTTTCCAAAAAAAGGGTATTAGATAGCGTTTCGCCGTCCGCCGCACCACACTCTATGAAAAATCCTCCTGTCTACGTATTTAAAAAGTTAAAGTTATAATATGGATCTTCCGTCATATATAAAAATGCACAAGTTACTAGATTCCGTAGTATTCGTTGGACAGCCGTGACTTGACCAGCGGAAGGATTTAATCTATCCATAATATCCAGATTAAGAGGCACATCAGGTGGTGGTGGTTTGTTGAGATACTTATGGCGGATAATGTCTATAACACAAGGATGATCGTGTGGCAGTTTGTTGGCGTTAACGTATTCTGTGCATAAAATGGAATTATAAGTGTTGTAGCGTCAGCTCACATAATAATAAATGTTGATTGAAGGCCTGACCAAGAGTACAGTTTGAAGAGTGGTGATGGTGCACATGATGGTTTCCTCGCGTAACAGTGTAGCGATTTTTTTTCAACACCGTATTGTCATTACTATCCAGGTTTTCCGTCTTATGTAAAAACGCTAGCCAAAAAACGGCAGCTGCAACTAATGATACCAGAAGTGTACGACGCCGGATAACAACTATTTCAATGTTTCTTTTAAAAGAAAAATTTCGTTTAGTTAAGTGAACTACAGCTAAACAGATTTTGCGAGTTGTTTAAACAAATTTATCTACCGCAATTGCATTGCAAGCATTAGTGAGATGACTGACGTCAGATGAATGTTACTAACTCCGGGACATTTTTCAAACTGGAAGCAGGACGCCTGCCACAGTTGTCCTTTTATAGCGTCGGACTTATTTTAACAACAGTTTTTTTGAGGCAAGCATGGACGACTGCAAGGGTTGAGCGTTGACATGACGGTTGCTTGGGGCACTGTTACTAATAAATGTCTATGCTCATAAAGCTTTATAAAGCACTGTCAACTGGCCCCTGCGGGTTCAAAAGCAGGCGGGTTGTATCACGAGTTTCTATACGGTTGTGTAGCTATTTACAACTAGCGGACATAGAGCCAAAGTGCGTTCGTTCTTACCTTTGAGTTCAGTAACAACGATTCATGAAAAAATAGAATGGGAAATTAGTATTTGCATTGTTAATCGAATAAAAGAGTCTGGATATAGTGCAGATTTATAGAGTTTCTCATCAGCTGGTTTAAAATCTTATGTGATTATTGTAGCGTGTCATAACTCATAGGCTACGCAAACGCAATCAGGAAATAATTCTAGATCGTGAGACTCATTGTGAATAATATGTCGCGATAAAAAATACTGTGGAATTCATTCGTATAATTAACACTTGATGGCGAAGAAAAAAGAATAATCCATAATCAGTCTTTACATATTACAAGAAATATATGGAACATTATTCATCGTAATCATCATAATCGACCCTTAAATCGCTGAAAATTGATAGAAACAATAGTTAATAGACTCCACTAACAAAATTTAGAGATAAGGAACTTACTAGAGAAAATCTTTGACGAAGACAACATCTCTGGCATATTGAGTTGCGATGTTTCCAAAATTAACGTATCCTTCTTGCTTCATAAAATCAACAACAGCGTGGTAACCCTCTGGTACGTGCTCCCATTCGACTGCTAACATCTATTATCGTCCAATAAAGTGTTATCAATATTAAATTAAATTCATGCAATATTGGCAATGGTAGGCAACAAAGACGTTTAAATAGCAATGCTTTCCCGGCGAGTTACCGTGATGTTGACTTTTCTCCACGGAATGGTCTTAAGGACATCAAGTTCATGTCCCTCGACATCAAGACTAAAAAAGTCAACAGCCGTTCGTCCGTGCGCCAGCAAGATGGAATAAAGCGGGAAACATTGAACGTTAACCAACTTCCCGGACTCCAGTTCTTTTTGCGATACTTTACCACCTTCAATTTTCCCAATAATTTCATCTTTCGTAAATGATACCTTAATTTGTCATGGTGAAAATGCCTTTGAGTTGATGTAACAGAATGAAACGGTGTTTTATTTATTAAGGATCGTTCAGACTAGACCCTTTTTGGGGTCCTTATGTCATGATTTTCAAGAAACATAAGAAAAAAGTAAGCCAAAAAAATCTGAAAAAATTCGCTGACATAAGGTTTTGAAAGACATAAGATTAGGACTGAACCTAATTCTTATGCTATGTTTCATTTTTCTGTAAACTGATGTTTTTGTAAAATTTCATGACATAAGGACCTCTAAACATAAGAAAAGGGTGCTAGTCTGAACGGGGCTTTAAATGTATACTTCTGTTGGATATTTTTCCAGACTAAGACAAACTGGAAGTGTCCAGGACTTGCGGTTTCGTTGCAGCAGTTTAGAGTAAGATCCAGGTTCAGGTTCGATAAGCAATCCAGTCCAGTTCATGTCTCGTTCCAATACAAGGGAGTTGGAAAAACTTTCTCCATCTGCTGCGCCACTTTCTACGAAAAACCCGTTCGTCTGTGTACATATTGTTTAAATTTATTTTCAAGTTATTCAGTGATTATGAAAGAGGGGAAAAAAATTTGGTACAAGGTTCCGCAATATTCGTTGGACAGCAATGACCTGACCGGCAGACGGGTCTTTTATGTTCGGGTATTTCAAGTTAAGTGGTAAGTTTGACGCTGATGGCTGGGTGAGATATAGACGACGAATTAGGTCTAGAACGCAAGGATGATCTTGCTGCAATTTGTGATCGTTAGCATATTCTGCGGACCATTTACATAATATGCGCATTGTTATAATCATTTTAATCAAAATCTGTTATCGGTATTTACTTACCAAGGGTACACTCTTCAAGATGTTGAGGCATATGTTTGTTTTCTTCCATTAAATTGTAATAAACTTTTTCCCGCACCGGTTTCACATAGCGTCTATTATGTCCTGTTTCCCTGAACATTAATACGAACACGACAGATATTGCGGCTAGTGAGAGCAATAGCAAACGACGTCGGAATATACATATTTTAATTGATCTAAAAACAAAGACGAGTTTAAATACTATATAAGTTTTAAACAGTCGAACAACACACTCACCGCAGCATTTCTTCAGTAAAATAAAAGGCGTAAATTTTTTTGGTTACAAATTCCCTGCTTCGTAACCTTGACGTGGATCAGCTTCCACCATCTTCTCTTAGACTGGTGGCCGTCAAGTGATTTTACAACCCCAATAAAGAAGACGCTGTTGAACTCTTCATACACGTCAATAAGAACCCATCATGCCCGTGGCTCTCTGCTGATGACTGTTTGCCCAAGGCCGAAATTCTCAGTCTCCTCTCTGAAATCCACACTCTCCCCTTCTTAAGTATGGAAATATTGGAAACTGTGCTGGCCTTCACGTTCTGTATCTTGCGGCCGTGTCAAGCACCTCACTCAACTAGATACAGGTCCACATTTCCACAACGTCAGCAACTATCTATGATTTGTATAACTTTCGATTTCGTTAAGGGTCGGATAAAATATCAAAGTAAAAGCCATTGCAAAAAGGATACCTAGGATAGTCATTATGTTTCAAATTTCTCTGATGAATTGAACCTGCGAGTTTTAAAAAATGCGCGTGCTTCTTACAAACTGGAAAAAGCTATTAGCCTATATAGAAAAAAAGGAAAAGTCTCGATTTCCGGGTTAGATACTGGATTAGTACTACACTGTATGTCTTTAAACAATAAAGCACTGAGACTGGCGCAATTCAAGAGATGGAAATCCAAATTTTATTATATTTTTCCTTAATCAAACTGGAACGTGGAAGATTCATTGGGGATACTACTCTAGGGACAGTGGTTGCGGATGCTAAATCTACCCGACAACTGGCCCCATTATATATTTACATAACATATTATAGACATTGTACATTATTATTCGGACGCTAGGTCCCAAGCGACACTAATTGATTTAGTTGTCGTCCTATTCTTGAAATCGGTTTTTTGTGGTTGAGGAATTTCACCTAGTTCTTGTATAAACGAACACCATGACTCATCAGGCGTCGTAATCATAATCATAGTCGGGCCTTAAATCTCTGAAAATGTAGATAAAATAGAATGAATGAGAACTTATTGGGGAGAAATGGGAAACTTACTGGAGGAAGTCCTTTACAAAGACTACATCTCGAGCGTAGTGAGTAGCGATATCTCCAAATTTAATGTATCCTTGTTCCTTCATGTAGTCAACGATGGAGTAGTAGCCTTCTTTTACGTGCTCCCATTCGACCGACAGTAGCTGTAATTATTTAAAGAGTTTATTAGATCCATTCAACCTAGGTTTTGTTAAAAATAATAGTGATAGAAAGGAAAATCAAAGTGTCTTCGAAGTTACCGTAATGTTAACTTTTTTCCACGGAATGGTCTTAAGAACGTCAAGTTCATGTCCCTCGACATCAAGACTGAAAAAATCAACAGACGTTCGTCCGTGCGCCAGCAAAATGGAATAAAGCGGGAAACATTGAACGTTAACCAATTTCCCGGCGTCCAGTTCTTTTTGTGATACTACACCACCTTCAATTTTTCCAAGAATTTTCTTTTTGCTGAAGGATACCTTGTTACAATTTTGACCAAAAAATGTTGGATTGTAAGTCTGAAATTTTTCAAATCGCTAATAATATAATATATACTTTTGTTGGATATGTTTCCAGACTGAGACATGCTGGGACGGTCCAAGACTTGCGATTACGTTTTGTCAAATTAAAATAAGATCTAGGTTCAGGTTCGATAAGCAATCCTGTCCAATTCATGTCTCGTTCCAACATTAGAGTATTGGAAAAAATTTCACCATCTGCGGCACCACACTCTCAACAAAAAATCCTCCCGTCTGTGTACATCGAAGGAAATAGCATTTCTATCAACTCCAGTAAAAGAAGAAATGAACAATTACGAGATTCCGCAAAATTCTCTGAACGGCTTTGGCCTGGCCGGCAGATTGATCTTTTACTAGCGGATATTTCAGGTTAAGCGGCAAGTTTGGCGATGCCGGCTCGTTGAGATATAGTTGACGAATAAGTTCTAGCACGCAAGGATGATCTTGCTGCAGTTTCTGATCGTTAGCATATTCTGCAGAAAATTTACATTTTATTCGTGTTGTCGAATAAATCGAATAAATCGACACTAACCAAGAGTACACTCTTTAAGGTGATGAGACGTGTGTTCGTTTTCTTCCACTAAATTATATTTAACTTTTTCCCGCACCCGTTTCACATAGCGTCTCTCTGTATCCGGGAGCATCAGGAAAATGAAAAATGTCATAGTTAACGCAAGTAAGAGCAAACGACGTCGCACCATACATATCCTTATGTTTCTGAGTGAAATGGTTTAAAAATCAAGGTTCAAAATTTTAATTTAAAATTGGATATCACTTACCGCAACATTATTTTGGTCCCTTATCAGTAAGATGAATGGGCGTAATTTTCCCTCACAACTTAAAATATTGCTCAGTAACCTATTCACGTAGCGAAGCTTCCTGCTTCCTCCATGATCTTGGACTGGTACTCGTCAAATGATTTGATAACTTTGAATAAAAAAAAGGCGCTGTCGAACATGCGCGTCGAGCATGCAAGTAAAACTATCATACACGTGGCTCTCTCTAAATTACTGTTTGCCGAAGGCCGAAACTCCCAGTCTTCCCCTTATACCAAAAGGCTGGTTATTACTGAGCAATGGATGATGTATAATGCGCAGCCAGAAAAGGTTTTGTTAGCGTTATAGCAACTTTGATGCAGCGTATACTAGTAACCAATACACTGGAAAAGTTTCAAAAAGCAAGGTTCTCAGTAAATAAATTGTCGACTTTTGTTAATAATTTGCTTTTCTTGCTGTACAACATAGTCTTTATATCGAGACCAGCGAGGAAACGCGTGCAGCAAACAAAAAAAATACAGGAAAGCATCTTAAGCATTTGTATTAATTATATATAGACTGGAACGTGGAGACGAAGAATCACTCGTCGTAATCGTCATAATCATACCTCATATCTCTGAAAATGGAGATAAAACATGGCATGACGAAGAAAACTTGCTGGAAATAATAACGTAAAACTTACTGGAGAAAGTCTTTGACGAAAACGACATCTCGAGCGTATGGAGTGGCTATATTTCCAAAATTAACGAAGCCTTGATCTTTCATGTAATCAACGATTGCAGGGAGACCTTCTTCCACGTGTTCCCATTCGACTACCATCATCTAAATTCGTCATAATAAAATCATAGAAATTCGTTAGGCTTTTCACAGCCAGAAGCGAAAAGGGAAAGGGTTTGCGTCCTGACCGTAACATTGACTTTGTTCCAAGGGATAGTCTTAAGCACTGCAAGTTCGTGTCCTTCAACATCGAGACTGAAGAAATCTACAGACGTCCGCCCTTGGGCCAGCAAGATGGAATAAAGGGGAAAACACTGAATGTTGACCAATTTGCCGTCTTCTAGCTCTTTTTTTGAAACTTTATCGCCTTGAATTTTCCCTACGATGTAGTTTTTTTCGAATGATACCTGCATTTTTTATTTGGACGTCCTATTAGTAAGCATTACTAGAAAAAACTTAACTTGTGATCTGGTTTTACTTCTGTTGGATATTTTTCCAAACTGAGACAAACAGGAAGAATATGTGCTTGACGATTGCGCTTGGCTAAATTGGAATAAGATGTCGGATCCGGTTCAACCAGTATTCCAGTCCAATTCATTTCTCGTTCTAAAAGGATCGTATTAGAGAATAATTCGCCGTCTGCAGCACCACACTCGACGAAAAATCCTCCTGTCTGCATAATTATTGTTTGTTAAGGAAATTAATTTTAGGCGCGTGCTGGGCGCTTGTCCTTAATAAGATGGAACACGACGATGAATTACGTACAAGGTTTCGTAATATGCGCTGAACAGCTGTAGTCTGACCGGCCGACATATCTATCTTCTCAGGATAATCCAAATTGAGGGGCGTATTCCATGGTGGAGGCCCTTTGAGGAACTGGCGACGAATAATTTCAATAACGCATGGGTGATCTTGCGGCAATTTATGGCTGTTTATGTATTCTGCTTAAAGAACAAATGTATAGGAAGAGTCCTGTTTCAATCACTGCTAATTAGATAATCTAACCAAGCGTGCAATCCTTAACGTGTTGAGACATTTGCTTGTTTTCTTCCATCAAGTTATACAGAACTTTTTCTCGAATCGGTTTAACATGTCTTGTCTTCGGCCAGAGCATTAACAACACAAAAGCCAACGCAATGGCAACTGGTAGTAGGAACACGCGATACCGAATAAAATATTTTTTGATTTTCCTGTAAAATATTAAATGTTTTTTACTAACCTACATTTTAAGAGATGAATCGATAAACTCACCGCAATTTCATTTTACGGCTAACAGTCAACCGAAATTTAAAAATAACATTGATCGTAAATGTTGTTATGGGAAAACTACAATGGTACTACCTCGACTGACCGTCTTCTAGTGAATTTTTTAAACCCATCAAGTATATACACCATTGAATCCTTCAATAAGCTATCATCTTCCCCATGGCTTTCGTCTGATTACTCTTTGCCCGCGGCTAAAATTCCGTGTTTACTCTCTACTGCTCTTCTCTTTCCAACAATAGTATAATTCCAAGCTCTGATACATCGAATATCTTCTACCCTTTCCAATTATTGAAGTGCTGCCCTGTAGGATACTTTCAGGTGTTCCTCCAGCGGCTGCAACATCGCCAAGAGATATCGGTAATTATTATATCGTATATCAAAGTCAGAGTTGCAGCTTACCGCTCCCCTACATAAACTTTATTTCTCCAGCCATCTTTTTCCAGACATCAAATATTTAGCCTCGTCTTGTGCGGATCGCCCTACCTCAGCAATAAAGGTAATATTGCCTATTGATGGTATATATTGCATATGAGGCGCGCATTACCCGATCTATATTGCCAATAATTTTTTCTGTACAAGACACTGACAATGACTGCCGCGAAGGAATGAAGACGTATTGTAAGCCATAAAATGCCACAAGAAGAATTTTTCATTCCAGACGAGTGTGCGAGGAAGATATACAAGTCTATAGAATGAGAACAAAGTATAGAAGAAAACACTTTCATTAAATCATCCATCAAAGTCAAGCTCGCGTAGTTTCATCAGGACGGACAAAGGAGAGCACGGATTCTTCCTTTTATTTTTTCCGATAGAAAAGAGAAGATGGATTATAGCTGGCGCCATCCAGCGGACGAGGACGAGCAAGTCTACAAAAGTCTTTCCTAGACTTTCCTAGATGGTGCTCTGTGAATTGAGTTTCTTAAAAGCCACCCGTCGTCTTTTTAGATTGGTAAGCGGTCTGTACCGTCTGTCTGGATTTCTGGCGGATTGATGTCACGAAAAACATCGAGATACCCCGCAATGATGAATTCGCATTTGCATATACGTAGAGTCATCGCTTCTATAAGCTGCCCGCTCCCCTCTTGGCAACGAAAAAAAAGGGAGACGCAACACAATCGCCGATAAGAAGACCGAAAATCCCAAAGGTCATTTCAAGATCCGTGTCACGACAAAAGACGACAGTTAAAGCATTGTATTTCGGTCATCGGACAAATAAACAGCAACTCATTCCAACAACTTATTATTACAGACAAATATTCGTAGTCGTATATTTACATTTAATATATATAGATATATAGCTAGGCTAAAATGTCATGATTATTGTGTTGTTGTTGTTTTTCCTTGTTTTTACATTGATGATGTCCTAGTATCAAATCTATCGTCAAAACACAGACACGCAACAATGAAGAAGAGACAAAATATCAAACATGCTAAAAAAACATCAGCTTTCAACTCGGTTACAATCATTTTCAAGTCGGTGGGAGGGTGGTGCGGTAGAAGAACGACGTCACGGACCCTTGTAATTAGAAAAAAACGATTGTTTTGATCGCGAGCGTCAATTGTTTTTTTTTCCGAATTTGACACGGCCAAGGAAAGGACGAGTTGGCAACATGCATTGACTGATACAGGGCGGCGGCCAATTAGGTCGTGAGATTGAATTTCGTTTTATATTTCTGACAGAATTTCGCCTCGTCGCGGCGGATGCGCAGTACGCGCTCGGCATTGGCTTGGTTGTAGACGCGGACGTAACTGTCCGAGTCGAGGAGCAACCGGATCTCGTTGCGTCTAAATTTCCTGTCCGTCTTGCCCATGATGATGTAGTCGGTGCCCGTTCGGAGATAAGGGGCCGGGCAGGGACAATCGGCTACCGGTTCCGCCCAGATGAATTCTCGGTTCAAAATGGGGATCATGTTCTTGTATGATTGGACCACCTGCACTTCGTAGCGGGTCTCGCCGTTGATGACTTCGTAGTTGAGCACTTTACACCGCAAAACTAAAATTTCAGGTGGGAAAAGCAACAACCGTTAAAGTTAATCTTTCTTTGAAAAAAGAAAAAGAAAAAGAAAAAACGATCATTACCGAATTCACTGAGACAGAAATGTTTCTTTCCGTTGACCGTTTTCCAGCAAGAGCCGTCAACCGAACACGACGTCAGACCGTGTCCGCCGCCGCCTCCGCTTCGGACGACCGACGATTTTGGATGCTTCTTGTGTACCAATCCGAGGTGCTGACGGACTTGATCAATATTGTGGTGATCGGCATTAAAAGCCTTCTTTTTGGATCCTTTTTGACGTTCTTTTTTCGGCGGGGGGACGGTGCTGGTCGTCGTCGTCGTTCTGGGTGTAGTCGAAGTGGTCGTCGTCGTCGTCGGAGACGTGAAAAACGGCGCCAAGATGTGACCGTACGTCATTCGTGGTGGACTTCTAACTAAACTAGCCGCTGTCGGTTGAGGCTCGTACTGATCCCAGTCATTCAAATCAATTTCCGTGCTGTTGTTATTGTGATGCTGGAAAGCAACCGTCGCTGTTGTAGTCGTAGGCCGAGTTGTTGTCGTCGTCCTTGGAGTCGTCCTCCGCATTGTTGTCGGCTGGCTGGTAGTCGTCGTCGGAGCAGTAGTCGGCCTGGCAGACACGACTTGATGTGCATCCGAAGCGAAAGCGTCGACAGTCATTCGATAAAGTTGAGCTTGACGTGGTAGCCAGTATTCGTAATAAATGGCCGGGTCTTTCTCTCGCACCAGGACCTGTTGAATATGAACCACACAAGGGATGAATAACTAATCTCTCTCTGAAAACTGGTTGATCATTTGATGACGGTCTCTTCTTCTCAATGTCCACATCTAAAAGGGAATTGCGGCTACTATTGGAAGTAGTATTATGCGCAACCGCACGCTATAATACACTCGAGCGTCGCCAATGAGCCGTCATCTATTCGTGACCACGTCGTCGTCGTTGATGAAGGCAAAATCCGATAGACTGGAAAAATGGGTTCGGTGGGGAATAAAAGATAAAAAAGATTCTATAGTCGTCATCCGGCTCTTGATCAATGAATCACGCGTCTCCGTGATCAAAAGAAGTCCTCTCGGTCCCCTCTCATTGATCCTCAATGGAACCCACTGACTGTGAGCAGCCCTCTCCCCCTACTATTCAGCTAGGACGACGTTGTGCGTTACGGTTACAGCTGCAGCCTGCCATCACGGCCGCTGGATGCAAGTTGGGATATCAGTAATGCTCACTATACCAGAAGAGTCACGCGTCATTGAATCCGATCTCCCAAACGTACGAACTATACAGACTAGCCGGGCTAAGTAACATCCACCTAATAAGATGAACTAGACGTGTATAAATATATATCTACAAAGATGCGCACCATGACGATCAGATCCTGTTGTAAAGGTCCACGACTCCGTATGACTTCCGAGTCTTTGATTCGCTCGTACTGGAAAGCCACTCCGTTTGTTTCGTAACGGCCCGGCCAGTCGACGATCCAATTGCCGTTCAGGAAATACCTTTCTCGTTCGTCCATTAAAGCTATTTCGAAAACAATTATTAAAAAAGGGCAATAAAAAAAACTTGTTTATTTTTGTTTGAAA
This sequence comes from Ceriodaphnia dubia, assembly GCA_022539655.2. Classification (NCBI taxonomy): domain Eukaryota; kingdom Metazoa; phylum Arthropoda; class Branchiopoda; order Diplostraca; family Daphniidae; genus Ceriodaphnia; species Ceriodaphnia dubia. The sequence goes on along the minus strand of JAKUCG020000053.1, from coordinate 442,237 downwards.
AATAAAATATAAAATAAAAAAGGAAATTCAATATACCGAGGTAATTGGTGCTGTTGTCGGTCAAGCGGATGTGAGTGGCGCCTCTGGGTATACGCACCACCGGACTGTAGCCGTAGGTTTCAGTCACTATTAGATCAAGAAGAAAAAGAAGACATTTATTTTTTGTAGAAAATCTGTCATTTTCGTATCGTTCTGAAAAAAAGAGATGATCTGATAAAAACGTACTGCGCTGAGGGTTGCGTGTCTTGAGGGTAAAGTCAGCGCTGGGGAAAGTTACAGCGGCAACCCGCTGGCACGTGCCGTTGTTACCGCCGCAGACGTGGCACATGTCGCGTTTGGCCGCCGACCCCACCCGTCCGTCACAGCCCACCGCCTGCGCAACACACACACAGAGGGGAGGAACGGAGATAATCATCAGTCGAGACAGTTTTATTGCCCTTTTTGGAAACGGCTCTATTCTCCACCGGGCAACAATATCCTCTATGCTAATTTGATTAGAAAGGTGTGGCGGCCGTACAGATTGCGCATACCGTTTGCGACACAATTTATACGACCGGGCTATAGAAATTATGTTTACAGCGAGGGAACTTACAAGACATCGGCCGTTGATGCAGAACTCCTTGTAAGGATTTTCCGGATCGATGGTGCATCGAGTTCCGTCCAAGACTTTGCCGAACGAGTAGACTAGGCCATTAGGTTTATTACCCGCCCGGCAACTTAATTCGCATTGATTAGTCCCTGCAATAACAAATTGACATCATATAAATATACTGCTCCGCTCCGTGTTCATTCGAAAAAATAAAGGAAAGCCAATCGATTTTACCGAGCTGATATGGCGTCCAGGAAGCGACGTAATGGCCGCGGACGGTGCGGTTATTGTACAGAGAGCACTGGAACATCCGGAAATCTTCTGGATGTCCAGTCGCAGCCACCGAGCACGATTGGGGATTGCACGAAGAGTATTCAGACGAATCGCCGATGCATTGCTGATAGCTCGATCGGATTCCCGATCCTTCCGACACTCTAATGGAAATTTCGGAATGAACATCATCGACTATTTTGATGAGGAAGGCTATTATTCACCTGGCGTATTCAATTCTACAGGTGCGGTGTCTGGCGGTGATTCCGCCTCCGCAAGTCCGGCTGCACGGCGACCAAGCGGACCAGGGGCTCCAGACGTGAACCAAACGGCGCCGGGCGGCCGAGTAGTCGGTGGAATGCAGCAGAGTCACGTGACCACCCGAGGAGCGGTAAATACTTTTGAAAGGAGCAGCGCCACTACCACCGCTACTACTACTGCTGCCGCCGGCCGAAGACGCCGCATCGTGATGGACGCGCCGCATCAGCGGGGCGGAGGCTTCCGTAGCGGCCATGTAACGGGCGTAGGCTGCGGCGTCGTCCGTATCCTCTTCCAAGGCGTCGTGACCCTTTAAACGAACAAAAAGGAGGTAATTCAATAAATCATCCCGACCCTTTCGAGAAAATTGAATGCCAGGTCGTTAAACTGACACTTACATGATATGTTAAAGACTAGGTTCTCTTTTGAAACAAAAAAATGGGCACACATACTGCTGTTGGCGCGAAAATCAAATTTTTAAATAGCTCGAAAAAAACTTTTTTTTTTTTGTGACGCAGGAAGAAAAAAAGAAGTCACGACGACCCCTATAGTCGGTTACGCCTACAGTCACGAGACAACCCTTTTTTTCTCTCTCTCTCTGACCGCGCTTTCTACATACGATCTATACAAAACGACGTGCGTGAATAAGCAAGCGTGCCGGCGCGTGAATGGCTTATCTGCCGATGTGATCCGACATGATCGAAACGGGTTCAATGAGCTGTTAACAATCCAGTTGGTGGGGCGGCTACGCGTCGTGCATACCATCCATCGGAAAAAAGTTATTCTCTCTCTCTCTATGTATATATATATATAGATATAGATATCTCGAAAGGATAACATTGTCATCTCTGGGAGATTAGATCGAATATAAAAATGTTACCCAGCAATCCTCAATGTCTCCGATATCACGAAAGACCTCTTATACCATACACAGAAGAGGTTTGCCGGCCCATCAGAATTCGGGAATGGCGTGCGGACGCGGATCCCACCAACAAAAGAAAAAATGACGTACTATAGGGAACAAGCCAGAGATACTCAACGTATTCCTTTTCTATGTAGCATGCGGTTTTGTTCCCGCCTTCAGCTCTTTTCCGTGTGTGGAATGTTAATGCCAAAAAGTAGAGAGAGAGGCGCGCGCGTAAACAAGCAGCGTCTCGATTTCTATTCCCGTCATACGAGTAGCCGTTTCATATTTGGGTTGGCCATTCGCCGAGAGACGCTAGATGTACTCTCACGGCGCAAAGGGTTGATTTTCCGACCATTTTATTTATACGTTCTTTGTAACGACGTGGTAGAGCCACCCACAGAGTTTTGCCTCTCTCCCAAGCAGCAGCTGGCAATCTCCAGGTCGTGATTGATTCCGCCCCAACTCGTTTATTGATATTCAAGGAATGATGTAACTCTTTTTTTCTTGTTTGGTAATGAGCACGATGCAGGTGTTGCACCAACAGCGTCTAGAGAGAAAGAGATAATTACCTTGGCATTGCTGATGGTGGGTGCGATCCTTGGCACCAACATTAGGGCCACCACCATCGTCCAGACGGGTCTCTTCATGGTGCGCGCCGTTTGTTGTTTTTGGATGGGCCCGCAAAACTTTTCGGGGACGACGACCCGCGACGAGTCAAAGTATATCTATGTATATATACACCTAAAGGAAAGAGAGAAAAATAATATTTTTAAATAATGTTTAAGACATTAAGAGAATCGGTCTCGAAGTAGCAGATGGCGCAGAGTTTGTTTTCGAAGACGTCCGGTAACCGTTTAGGAAATGAAAAGAAATAACATCCAATCAACGAGCTGGGCGGTCCGAACCGATTCGGATTTCATCATAGAAGAGACGGGCAAGGCACACCGGTTTCGCGCAAGCGTCAGCTGCTGCGCCAGCCATAGAAAGAAAATTTAGATTTCTTCAAATTCTTTTTGAAGACATTCGATACGGCCGTCTCTCTTTTTTATATTCGGGGGTTAAACAATTCAGCTGTAAATCATTCTACAGTGCCTTGAGGCATCATCGGCTTTGACTCGTATTTTGTTGGGCGCGCGGTTTGAATATGTTGCGGATTATTTACGAGGATTTCCAGCGTCATCGTCGGTAGTAGAGTCCTAACAACACGTCGTTCTCGAACCCAAAAGAGGGCTGTTTAAGCCCATCTGAAGATATAGGGAGGACTCTAGGAGGAAGCAGAGAGAGAGACAGTGAGAGAAGAGCCTCAATAAAATGTAAAGGCCTTATTCTTTTCTTGTATCTATTTCGGGTATCTTCAGTGCAGGCCGTTCCAAGAAGAAGCGAGAAAAAGAGTCTGACATGATTGAGAGTTGGATTTGATGACACATCCAACAGGCAATCAACTCTGCTTCTCTCAGGAATTCCCCGACAGCTTCTTCTTCCATTTCTCTCGCTGCTGGCCCTTTTATATAGATATATATATATATACTACTAGCTTGATGGCTTTATCTTTTTTCATTCTTTAAACGAGAAAAATGCTGCGGTTGCCTCAGCCACAGATTGAGTGTGTATTTTTGGGGCTGTTTTTCGGAAATGGGACCCTTTTCTCTTTTTGAAAAAAAAAATATAAAATAACCATTGAAGGGGAACTGGCTCGTAAAAAACAGAATACACATAGAGACGACGACTGCGACCGTAGGTTGACAACTATTTTATCGCGACAGAGCGCAGCAACTCGTTAAGATGAAAAGCCCGAGTAAATTTGTTGCTGGCCCGTTGGATTTTGTGTCAATAAAATAGCGGGGCCCCCCTCTCTTTCTCTATTTTCGAATATATAAGATTTTTCTTTTTTTTTACTTTGAAAAGCGCGGGATGGAGCGTTCATCCATTTGAATAATGAATCGATTTCGATGTGTACTGTATACGAATGGCGCATCTTGTTCGATAAGGGAATTTACATGAATCCAATCAACAATCCTTTTCCCAACTAAACGCGATAATTTTTCCTTTCCTTTAAGAAAAAAAATTTAGTTTTTTTTTCCTCTCTTTTCTTGTTCCACTTACCAGCGGAAAAAAAATGAATTTCATTGTCTAGACTTCTGGGGGCATCATTCAAGAAAATAATGAACGCTAGGAGGAGGACTGACAAGTCGGCTCATATAATAAAGCTGATAATGACGGCAGTAATGACGGCCATAATCGCCTTATTCGGGATGTATCAACTCTCAAAAATGAAGCCACCGTCTTTCCTACCACTATACTATTACAAGCAGCTTTTTTTTCTTCCTTTCTTAAACATTAAGCAAAAAAACATGGAAAATTTCCAAAAAGGAAAAAGGAAGAAAAAAAACTCTAAAACAGCGCGCGCCATGCCGGCTCATGAATAAAAACTTTTAAGCGATGAATATCAACCGAGATAAACGAACATGGCCATTTGTATTAAGTTGTAGTGAAACTTTTTTTTTCGGGAGAAAATAAAGAAAAATCAGGAAAAGACCGTTGATAACGTCGATATTTTGATGGAAACGGGTTCCTCCACCTTGTCGACTGCTGCTGCTGTGACTTTGCGTTCTTTCGAGTGTTGGTAACACAATGGAGACTGTCGCCCAGCACACAATGAAAGACGAGAACTCGAGTTGAGGGAAAAAGAAAACGTTTCGAGTTTTTCTCTGCTGTTATCGGAGTCTTTTTCGAGTGTTTGGCCAAACTGTTGTTGAACAAACAGTAGTCGGAGTCGGGCGGAGGGATGTTTTGCCCAGACGACGTCAATGAGGAGTCGAATGCAAGACGCACGCCACAACTAAAAAAGAGCAAGCGCCTTTTTCGGAGAGTTAAAACAGCTTCAACGTATTTAAGGAGACCCCGCGACGTTGGAGAGAAAAACCAGGGACCCCAACAACGTACCAAGGCAGCAGGATAACGTAAATTGTTGTACTGTATCTTTTTCGGAGCCGTCCGAGTCGGGAGAGAGGGTGGTATAGAAACAAATGGTCTCTGACTTGTTGTATACGTTCTTTCTTATTTGTTCATCCCGAAAATAAAACAATAGACAGCCCTCCAGCCACCCTATCCATCTCTCGCCGCATCATCCCAGCCGCTATTTGTATGTTTTTAATCGTCCCGCCAGCCGCCGACTCCCGCCATATCTCTCTCGCGGGCGCAAAAGGGGTGCGCCGCCGCCGCGCATCAGAAGCAAACGAAGGCGGCTGTTGGGTGGCGTCACGCACCTGGAATTTGATGATCAAGGAATATGGCTGCGAGACCAGCGTGATATTGAACGTTCCACCATATAATCTCAACTCCCAACTATTTTTATATATTTTTAAAAACCACCGAAAAAGAATCGCCATTTTCTCTTTTACAGCAACGACATTGTCGTTTGGGTCGGGTGTCGGCCGGGACCGCACACGATGTGACCACTATCGCGTGACATCATCCACAAAACAAAATTCATCGCTCGTACATTCAACTGTGGGGGAATGTATGTCGATATCGGCCTCTCGATTTATCTGGAACGTTGGAAGTTTTGATGTATATAAACAAATAGATCCGATGTGCAATTTGTTCCTTTGATCATTTCAAAACTGAAAACGAGTTGGTAGCGTGACTGGAGTTAACGAAGTTTCTAAATAGTGGATCCGTGTTTTTTGTTATTCGTTGTTTGTTGGATGATTGGCAATCAAAGATCTTGTTCACAACCCGGACGGTTTTTTTAATTCCCCGACGGTTTTACGACACTGCTTCTGCCTGTCTGTGTGAAGTGGGCGAGGTAATAAAGGTCGGTGGTTGGGTTTCTTTTTATATTAGAAGGCTGGACGCGAGCGAGTCAGCCCTTCTTCTTATTCCATTGATCTTCATCTATTACGCCAAACCTTATTAGTAGAGGCGGGCCAAGAGGGATGTAACGCGCTGTCCGGCCGCCTGTCGGGTTTCTTTTCTTTTTATCACGCTGGCCCCAGCCAAAATAAGTTGATAGTTCTCGTCTAGTTTTAGTTAGTTATTCCCTGGACAGCATTTTTCTATATAACGCTGAGGGCCACAATAAGTAATGACTCACGCCCTGCCGTCTCCGCCTTCTCCAATTGGGAGAAATTCGAGATCCAATCAACTTGTTGTTTTGCCTTTGAAATGAAGATCCTCGTCTAATATCGAAACGGGCAACGTCGGAGTAGCAGCAAGAGCCAGCGCGACCGTGAATATATATTCAGTTTGGTTGGGGGGTATCGTCTTACGGCTGAGAAATTTCAATGACGGCCAGCAGCAGCTTTGATTTAAAAAGGGAACACACTGACATCTCGCTGGCGCAGTGACAATCCTCTTGTTGTGTGTATGCCCCGTGTTGATAAATCACCGTGGAAAAACCTTATTTGGTCTTGTTGTGTGTAGCCAGCGGGAATGCTACCTTCCTAACGGCTAGCTGAGAGCCTGAGACTCTACGACGAAATAGGAAATCATCCAAAATGTATATACAAGTCCGAAGCATTTATAAAGGGAATGACACAGCTTTCTTTGGTGTTGCTCTGGCCTCTATTCTCTGGACTAGACACTGTAGTACCCGGCCAGGAGAGAGAATATTACACTCACGAGCTTCTTGATTACGTGATTTTCTAGGAAACAAAGAATGTGGTCAGAAAAAATCGGCTGATTCACGCCTCCACTGTATATCACACCGTCATCCATTGAGTGGCGTCGTCTTGATTGGCACTAGGAAACACTCAACAAGCCTCGTATTGTACAAAAGTTTGTCCAGTACGAAAAACGACAAGAGAAATGTGTGTACATATACTTATTGGTGCGCCCGTCCGGAGCGCCATTTTCCCAAACAATAAAAAAAGGAAACATAAGCAGCAACAGCAGCAGCAGCACACAAAGTTTTATGTTTATTGAAGCAGGAATTTCAAAGAAAAAAAAACCTTTCGAGCCAATAAGGAAAGAACCAAAAAGAAACAACAAGCTCCGAGCTATTAGGAACCGTCAACCCCGCTACTAGTTATTTTATCAACAATATTTTTTCTTTTTCTTCTGGTTTTTTGTTCTGAAGGTTACTACCGAGCATTCAAGAGTTGGGTTTGTTGGGAGCAGAATAAAGAGCTGGATGAATAGAAATAGGTCGTCGAAGGGCACGCGGAGAGAGACGGGGAGTGAGGCCCCCCCTGGCAGCACGGTCCGAAATGACCGCCAAAAAAATGTTGCTGCTGCTGCTGCTTCAGCCTCTTAGAGAGAGAGTCTCTCCATGTTCCTTCTCTATTATTCAGCGCAACGCCAAAAGAAATTCTCCACGTTATTCTTCTTGCCTCCGAAGGGCTTGAACGGGCACAAAGGAGAAAGGGGGGAAAAGTCCTCTGATTTGAATCGAGAAATCCATCAGAATGGATAGAAGAAGAAGAAGAAGCAAAAAGGGGCCTTGTTCGATAACCGAGCAGCACGCCCATCGACTGATGGCATCAATTTCGTTTTAAACCGGCTGTAATGATCATCAATTTTCTAGAACAACGACAAGAAGCGATGGAGTTTTTGGTCTTACCAATAGCCTAGAGTAGTCTAGTGCTTAAATATTTGGTATACGGATGAGACAAGAAGCGCTCCGTCGGATTGGGACAAATCACAACACTTTTCTTCCCCGAAACGGATGACTTGAGAGAGCCGTGTGGCATTCGATCGGATGATGGATAGAGAGTGTAGTGTGTATGTGTGCGCTGGGCTTGTGCTGCAAAACTGCCTCGGGGCGGAGGAGAACGTGATCGATCATCTTCTAGACTACTCCAACCAGCAACCCGCAGTCTATACGCACACAAGACACTCGTCGTCCTCGTCTTTTACCGTTAAAGGTAAACATATATCGAAAATAGACAAGATTGCGCACTCCCTGCGCCCCGTTTTTCGCTACGCAAACTTGATCGAATCCGGCCCGGTGCGCGCGCTTGCTCCAACGGAATACCTTCCGGCCATTTTCCAACGAAATTTCTCATTTCCATCGATCAAAGAGATAGGAGAAGAGAAAAAATATATAAGAGACACTCTGCTGTAGCAGTGGGATTGGGTCTCCGCAACATCTCTTGATGTTATACGCCAGTTCGCATCCAATCGTTATTTGATTTCCCGCTTCCATCAAGAGAAAATTGTTCTCCCAGTACACTCGAAAAAGCCTTTCGAAAAATAAATATAGAAAAACCCGGTCCACCGGTTATTTCTCCGATTCCGGTGAGCCGAGTTATCGCCGTTTCACATCGACTCCTTCAGCCTTTTATCACCGAAGAAAATCATTTTTTTAAAATTTTCTTTGAGTGTGCGACGAAATCAAAAAAAGTTGACGTTCACGGCGACCGGTTTACCTCGACACAACAATTTTTCTGTTGAAAGAAGAACAATCTTGAACTCTCATCCGGTTGTCCAAATTTAGAATAGGCTCAGCGCACGTCTCTCTCTCACAGATATTGACATTCTACAAGCGCGATAAGACTTTCAGAAAGATTTTCTACGAGTTGCCGGGCAGAAGTTTGGACCGCTCCTTCTGTCTAGGTAGTAGGCATCATATCGGGTTTTCTTAATTAGTAACTAGGTGTGTTCCTTTCATTACCGAATTGTTACCAAAAAGGGGAGAGAGACGTTCTTATTGCCTCGTGTGTGAATTCGACCGGAGAGAAAGCTAAAATCTCTTTTAGAGCCCCCACAATTAGATACATAAATGCCGAGTGGAGCTCGGCCACCTGCTATCGTCAGTAACCGTGAAAAATGTTTCTCCAAGGTGACTTTCAAAGGAGTAGTACTTGGGCGCCGCCGAGCACTAGTAGAGGGGCCAACAGGAGAGACCTAATGAGGTCTATAGGCATTCTGGTTCATTTACCGTGAATTGCTCGATACTGATTAGATCCTGGATGCGCGATCGCCAGCAATAATACAGTCTGAGGAACCGCCGGCCAAATGAATAGAATCCTCGTCGTTCATGGCGACCATATCCGACCGAAGAAAAGGAGCAGACCTCAACACAAAAGTTATTTTCTTCTTCTTCCTTTTTTTTCTAATCTTCTTTTGATGCCCGTCTCCCCGACGCAGCACGCACAGAGAACCACTTTGATACCACCGAGCACTCTCTCTCTCTCTACAGTTTGTTTCTTATCTCTCTTCACGCTGCGTGTTTCTGTGTCCACGTCCGGCGTTTAGTATAATAGAAGGGAAAAAAACAACACAGAAACAAGAAAAAGAACTCAAACGACGACGACGGAGACGCAGATATCACGTGGTCCGTTGGTTCTTCCCGCCGAGCGACTGAAGTCGACCGTCCAAATGGTCCGGCATGTCTTTCAGGGGGGGCTGGAAAAGAAAGAAATAATCAACTGCTGCTGCAGAGGGTGGTAGGTTGGTGGAGGAAGGCTTCTCTTCTCTCCTCTTTTCACCGAGAGAAGAGTCTGCGGGAGTCGCGGCCATCTAGCGTTCGTCTTTCAATCTGCTCCATCCTGACCGCGGATTTTTCTTCTTATTTGAAATAAAGGCAAAGACTAAATCAAGATTAGTGCGCTCTTGTACGTTATTATTGGATGTCATTGGGGAGTTTTAGCCGCTGTCGGAGCTAAAACTACCGAGTCGGAGAGCAAGGTATGTGTAGCGCCGCATTAGGACATGATCCATCAACGAGATTGGGCGACTGCTCTTTCTCTTCAAAGAGGGGAATTACGAATGGCGCTAACGTTAGTACGGGGGGCCACTCCCTCATTCTCATTAGCGTTATTTGCCAGAGTCGGCGAAAAATAATAATAAGAGGGGAGAAAAAAAAGGGCGCTAGGTGGGGACTTTGGCCCTCCTGGTCAGCCCCTGGTAATGGGATTGCGCTTCCATCTAGCCGTCAGATTGTTATCGATCCAGTTCCTACTGATGCTTGTAGTAGCAGCCCCTTAGACTACTTTCTAAAAGAGAGAGAGACAGTCTATTTTGAACCCGACGGAACTCGATTGTCCGTTTAGCTCATCGGGGGTATATCTAGTATTGATCGCGGGATTTTCTCGACCGACACCGTGTCCAGCGCCGTTGATGGATGATCGTATTATCAATATTGGTTCGCCAGGTCCGGCAGCTGTTGGGGTCAAGGCATTTTGACACGCCATCAAAACCTGCCGACGACGCCATTCAGGGCATTATGGAGCGCGGATTTAAATCTGATTCGATTACAATAAAGCCCGGCGATAGAGGTGCGAAGCTCATCGATTTTGTGGGGTTTTTGAAGAATTGATCTAGGGAAAGAAAGGGGGAATTTTAAAATTGTCGGATGCCTCCTGCAGAGCCCTTGAATAATGCCTCAATGGGCCGCGTGACCGGGCGGTAAAAACAACGGACCGAAGGGGAGAAAAGAAAAGAAAGGGGGTGAAAGGTCAATCGAGAAGGAACTCTGTCTTATATAGCGATGCCTATCTCTCGGCGGCGTGATCGGACGAAGCGATAATCAATTCCATATCGCGTGATTTACCTCTGATGGATCGTGGGATTTATCACGTCTGTTTCACGCCGATTTCTCTCTCCTAGAGAGACTCTCTCACCGTACGCGCATCTATAATATTCGTTTCAAATTCAATTCCGTGTAAGAGAGAGAGTGGTACTAGAGGGGAGAGAAATGTTACCAGAGTCACCCACATCTTCTTTACCTCGTATGGATGGTATGCAAAGTCCTCTTTTGAATTTCTCTTACCGAATAGGTTGTCATAAATTAAGCGGCATCATCACCATAGAAGACGATCCCGCGCGCTCGACGTCTTGCGTTACATCGGCCGATGAGATCATATTTCATCAGTGTCTCGTCGATAGGAACCCGTGTATAAACAACTTTTCCCTTCTTTTTTTTACATGTTTTTGTCCCGAGAGCCCTTAACCTCGAATACGATTAACTCTAGCGCTTTTTTTTTGGGACACAATAGCTACGGATCTTAAGTTCGTCGCCTACTCAAACAAAATGCGGTAGAAAACGTTCGGTCGTTTGGGAACGGAACATGATACCTCTCCAGGGTCCGAGAGCCTTTTAAAAATTTACATTTTTTGAACAAATATGCAAAGGGTTCCCTTCTTCTTTGACGCAGGTTCGACGTATTTTTTTCTTTTATTTTTTAAAAATAAATAATGAAGTCGCTTCTGTCATCTAGCGGTCGATTGGATAACTTGAATGAACAATGGCGCCAACCGCACGTCGAGTTCTGAAAGCAGTCGTTATCAACTGGGCCAACGTTAGCTCGAAAAATTTCGATTGTTGACATTTGATTTATACGGAAATAGTTTGGTTTCATTATGGTATGTAAATGTTGATGGTTTTACTTTGATTTGTCCTAATAGTATCAATGTTTTTGTTAAATGACAGCCTCCCAAACCTGCACAAGGTCCTAAGGGAGACATTCGAAATTTCTTCACTTCAATAACATCAAAATCAAAAACTTCACCGTCAGAGAGTTTGAAATCACCTGGGTCTGCATCGGAAGATGTCGGGAAACGGAAAAAGAAAGCTTTAGTTCTTGTTGACTCTACAGATTCAGAATCAGATGGACCGTTTGTATCCTCTGCAGCTTCAAAGAAGCCCAAAAAGGAAGAGCCACCAGCAAAGAAGGAAAGTAGTACAGCTACCTCGAAGCTAAAGACAAAACCTTCAAAAACTTTGGTACCTGAAACACCTCTAAGGCCAGTTGATATTGGATCAGTATTTGGTGATAAACCTATCCACAGAAGCAAAGATCCCATTCCAGAGAAAAGAAAGAGAACTGTTGTTGAAGATCATAGTGACGATGACTTTGAAGCTACTCTGAAACAGCTTGATCAAGCCCCAGTAACCAAAAAGTCAAAAATACTAGAGGAGAAAGCAAACCACAAGAGTAAATCTCACAAGTCGCCTGCTAAGAGCGAAAAGTCCCCTGCCAAAGCAGAAAAGTCCAAGTCACCTGCAAAGGCAGAGAAATCTCAGTCACCTGTTGAGCAAAGGCAGACTAGATCGTCAAGTAGATCTCCACAGAAGAAAGCACCTCCCAAAGAGTCAGTTCGGGCAGAAGTGAAAAAGGAACCAACATCACCCAAGAAGAAGTCTGCTGAAGTAACTAGTCCCAAAAAGACCAGGCCTGTTGAAAAAGTAAAGGAAGAAAAAGCATCAAAGAATGGAACCAAAGAACTGGATTCCAATTCGAATAAAAAAACACCCAAATCGTCCAATAAAAAGTTCAAGGGAGAACCAATGACTGTGACAGAAACTCCAAAGAAGGCGTCATCTTCCAACGATGACTCTGTTATGGAATCACCGTCATTCGATCCACTAGAAAAAAGGAAACAACAAGCGGAAAATTACAGGAAATTTCTCTCGTCTCACAAAGAGGGGGCTAAAAACCCTGGTAGTAAACCAGTCCCCGAGGTAATAAATAAAATGAAATAAATTAACCATTGTGTGTGCACTTACTTTACCTTCTTCCTTTTATATTTATCATTCAGGGAGCACCGGGATGTATGACGGGCTTAACCATTGTCGTAACAGGTGTTTTGGAATCCCTGCAACGTGAAGAGGCCGAGGACCTCGTCAAGAAATATGGCGGTAAAGCCACTAAATCTGTCAGCAAAAATACATCATACATCTTAGCCGGAGATGATGCCGGCCCTGCTAAGCTGTCGAAAGTAAGCCCTCGAAGACGAATGCGTCACCTTATACCCGGCCGTTTCTCTTGATTGCGGGCGTCTGTACATCTAAAACATATATATTTAACGGGGGGCCTGGTATCCCGTATAAAGAAGATGAAAGTTGCACGGCATTGTAGCCGAACAATCGTGCATTTGCTCGCTATTCATGCGAGATGCGATACGCCACGTATTGAGGGCCCGTTATTGATCTTGATGTGCTTAGAGGGTGGATTTCATATGAGTCTCTCTCTCCCTCTCGCATTCATTTGTCTCTTGGCGCGCTGTATTAAATGCTGGATATATCATTAGTGTTAATGGTTTGGCGCTTTCGTCTTATTACTCGATCGGTAGGCCAAGGACCTCAACGTGGCCATCATCAGCGAGGATGATTTCTTGAACCTGATCGCCACGCGACCGGCTGCCCAAGGTCTCAATTCATCGCCGGCCGGCAAGAAGGTGCCGACAACACCCAAGAGCAGCAGTCAGCGAGCTCCCAAGATCGTCAAAACAGAGCCAGAGGCGCGCCCTACTACGACAACAACAACTCCGTCCAAAAAGAAATCGCCCGAACCCAAGAAAATCGATCCGAAACAACCAACGGCCAGCACCAGTTCCAAGAAGCTGGAAGTAGAAGAAGGCAACGGCGAAGCCCAGCTACCATGGGTGGAAAAGTACAAACCGACCAACTTGAAACAAGTCATTGGTAAGGAGCGCAACGTATATCCTCACAGCCTTTTGACTTTTCTAGCAATTAACTCATTTCAATTTCATAGGCATGCACGGAGATCGCAGCATCGCCAAGAAGCTGGTCTACTGGCTCCAGCACTGGTACGAAAATCGGGGCAAGAAGCACACAAAGCCCAGTAAGTTTCGCCTTAATGAATCAATTACAAGATTGAGAAACGGGTAACGAATGAAATTGCAATTTGCTTCCAGGTCCCTGGTCGACCAATGACGACGGAGCCTTCTTCAAAGCGGCTCTTCTATCCGGCCCACCTGGCATCGGTAATGTTTGGCCCTTCTCTAAATTGGCATTCTTGGAAAAGGGGGGAAGGATCGGAGAGAGAGAGATGGAAAAGGGGGGAAGCGCAAAAGACGTTATCACTGGCGTTGGCTTAAATTGCGGAATTTGATCACATTTGAGCCATGTCCAAACACTTGGCTCCCTGGCGGTAATGAGGAATGTCGGAAGCGTGGCCGGAATTTCTCCGTAGCTGCGCGTTGTCCTTCTTTTCACGGTATTAAAAGCGGACCCCGAGAAAAGATCTCGTATTTACTCGCCTGCAGCGTCCTCTTTCTCCCCTTCTGTCCTTATTGATTTTATTCCCCGGGTTCTAGGGGTTTTTTTTTTCCTCTTGATTACCTCGAGCCAGCAGCCGCCGCCTTTACCCTCTAAAGCCCCTGCAGCGTTCCTCTACGACTAGGACGACTCGTCCGTTTCTCATTTCTAATAACTCTTGTAGTAGGATAGCTGATGTTTCAGCTGCCGCCGGCCACCACCACCACCCTTCTCCCGCCCCGTCCTTTCACTCCTACTACTACACCCAAACCACCCCTTTAAGACCCCCGGACGAGCTGCTCTACGCTTTTAATCAAGTCAATTCCCGGTTTAATCGAGCGACGACGTCATTGTCAGAGGAGAGGAAATCACGTTTCAGTCACTCTCGCCTTACACGTCTGCTGCTGTGTCATCCGAGTCGGAAACCGGCGCCAGACATTGACAAGACAAGCGCTTTGAATATGACCACGCCCATCGTCGATGCGTCGGAATTCCGGCGATGGACGGAAATCGATGTTTTGGTTTTATATATATATTTTTTTCTTGTCTAGGTAAAACGACGACGGCCCATCTGGCCGCCAAAGAGCTTGGCTACGATTTGGTGGAGATGAACGCATCGGATACGCGGAGCAAGCGGCTGCTCCACGAGCACGTCACGGAGCTCTTATCGTCCCAGTCGCTCTCGTCGTTCGCCCACGGTTCATCGCATATTGAAGGTGGCCGCAAGCGGGTGCTCGTCATGGACGAAGTCGACGGTATGGCCGGTAATGAGGATCGCGGCGGCATTCAGGAATTGATTGGCCTGATAAAAACGGCCAAGATCCCGGTGATATGCATCTGCAACGATCGTCAGCACCAGAAGATCCGCAGTTTGGCCAATTATTGCTACGATCTCAAGTTTAGCAAGCCGAGGATCGAGCAGATCCGCGGAGCCATGCTGAGCGTCTGCTTCAAAGAAGGCATCAGCCTGAAACCGGAGGCGCTCGACGAGATCATCATGGGAGCCAATCAGGATGTCCGTCAAGTTCTCCACCACTTGTCGATGCTGGCCTCTGACAAGAAGACGCTGTCGACGGAAAAGGCCAAACTGGAGGCGTCCAGGAGCAAGAAGGACATGAAACTCGGTCCTTGGGAGGTGGTCAAAAAGGTCTTTTCGGCCGAGGAGCATCGCGGCATGAGCATCCACGACAAGATGGGCCTCTTCTTCCAGGACTACAGCTTCGGCCCGCTCTTTGTCCAAGAGAATTACCCCCATGTGGTGCCCAACGCCTCGAAAGGGGACGTCAAACGCACGCTGGACCTGCTCGGCCGCACGGCTCATTGCTTGTCTGAAACGGACCTGATCGAGAAGACGATCCGGTCGCAGAACGCCTGGAGCTTGTTGCCCGTCGAGGCTGTTTTCGCCAGCGTCGTGCCCGGCCAGTTGATGGAGGGCTACGTCGGCTCCAAGATCGAGTTTCCCAGTTGGCTGGGCAAGAATTCACGCCAGAACAAAATGGATCGGCTCCTGCAAGAGCTCCAGTCGCACATGCGCCTCCGCATCTCCGGATCGAAGCGCGCCCTCAACCTGGACTACCTCCCGCACGTCCTCAGCTCCATTGTCGGCCCTTTGAAACGATGCGGAGCCGACGGAGTCGAAGAGGCAATCCGGGCCATGGAAAGCTACGATCTGATGAGGGAGGATCTCGACTCGCTCCTCGAGCTGGCTCAATGGCCCCATAAACCCGACATCATGGCCGGTAATGAAGTCGCAAGCCTCTCTCTCTCTTTTCTCTTTGATCCAGGCGATTTTTCTCCGTCTGTTTCTCTCTCTCTCTCTGTTGTGTCGCTCCTAGGATCTCTTTCCCTCCTCCTAGGATCGAACCCAAAGGGCTCTGGAATCTATTCTATTTTAAATTGACAAAAGAGCATTCACCCGGGTAACTGGAATATTCTTCTCGTTATAAAGAGGAAAGCCGCCGGAGAGAGAAACCGAAGTGGTTGGTGTGCTCTCTCAGCTGCTCTTTCTGTGTGCAGTAAAAAGCCATTTTGGCTGGGTGGAGAGGGGGGGCCCCGACGGCGCAGGGACCATCAGCCCGATTGGAATATTTGATCTTACTCTGGCTGATTCGATTCTCCGCTATCCAGCCGGAGGCCACCTTTTCCCCTCTTTCTCTCTCTTAACGTAGTATAGTACAGTACATACAGATGTGGGTGTGTTGAGAGGAGAGAGAAACATTTCAAGTAGAGTGGTTCTGTTTGGGGTCTCTGCGCCATTGTGCGTGTTGATGGTGGTTTTTTTTTCTTTCTTCTTCTTTTATCCGGAGAGCTGTGGCCCTTCAACCGAAAGGTCCGGTTGTTGATTTCATTTCTCATGGCCTTTTTTTTATATATATTTTTCGCGCAGGAGTCGAAGGGAAAGTGAAAGCGGCCTTCACCAGGGCTTACAACAAGGAGGCTCACATGACACCGTACGCTGCCGGACAAGTGAAAAAGGGCCGTTCTACCGCCGCTGCATCGGCTGAGGGAGAAGAAGGTCTACTGGAAGAAGAGGATGGATTGGCTGAGGAGGAAGAAGACGAAGATCCTTCGATGGACGCCATGATCAAAGTCAAGAAAGAATCGAAGAAGACGGCAGCGGCGTCCAGCAGTGCGGCGGGCAAGAAAAAAGCGGCTCCAGCTGCTTCCACCAGGGGTCGTGGAGGAGGGAGTCGCGGAGGTCGGAAGAAAGCCGCTGAATAATTGACCGTGTGCGACTACTCTCTGTGTGTGTGTGTGTGTTTGCTGGGCGAGAGAGAGAGAAGGAGGGAGAAAGAGACTGGCATATTGCATCCTTAATGAAACTTGGCTCTCAATCTAATGGGACGCAGATGGGGGGAACGTACACACAAACTTACCCATTACTCTCCAGAGGGGGGCTCCTACTACCGTACTCTGGACAAAAAGAAAAAAGAAGCAGACTACTACGAATAGGGAGGGATTATGCCGTTAAAAAGACGGGCAGCTATGCGGACCGCTGCTGATTGGGTAAATATCATTTCTGGTGGCCAGCTCGCGCGCGTGCCTTTATTTTTCGATTTTTGGAAGCGAGTTCAGAAATGGCGGACGAGCTTTTTAGCCTGTTGCTGGAAACACACACAGAGAGGAGGAGAGTCTTATCGATTTCTTAAATGTATTTATAGGAGAAAAAGGAGATAAAATTTTGTTGTTTTGTTGTGTCGCCCATTTTGAATGAAGAAGAAAACGGCATTAAAAATTTCCTGCATTTTCACTCTTCATTTGTCTGGTTCCTTCCATTTGAAAATTCCGAGTCTTGAATATTCCATGGGTCCTGGAGAACGTGGTATTAATGTTACGGTTCTGAGACTGTTCCTTCCTTGTGCTCTCTCACGCGCTTCATATAGATGTGCTCGCATTTCCTTCGTGCATATTGCATCGCAGTCTGGAATGACAATCCTTTTTCTTCCAACTCGATTGATGGACCTGTTTTCCCCACTGACAGAGAGATCAAGGGGGATGCTGCTCCTCCTGTGGTTCTCTCTATAACAAACAATATACCAGGACCAGTAGTACCGTTTACGTATAGTAAAGGTCCGTCTATGGCCGCTGCTGCTGCTGCTGCGACATTGGACGCAACTAATGAAAGGTTCGGGCGCCATGTCTTCTAGCAGGAGCAGCCGAGGAGCCGTAAGTACTAGTGTAGCAAAGAGCCCGTAATCCAATATAGAGCCTCTTCAATGTGATGGGTGTGGATGTAAGAAATTGATTTGGATGCTGTCGAGGAGGAGGACGCGCCCCATCCACCGCTGCTGTCGAGGTATTGCGTCCAATTACCTCCGACTATTTTCTTCTTCTTCTTTTTCCTTCTTTTCTATTATTCATATTTTTTCTTTTCTTTAGATTTTAAAAAGCTTTTCCTTTCTTTATTTACCGGATCGATTGGACGTTTCGGATTTCACAGACGTTTTCCTCTCTCTCCTCTTTTTTTTCGTGGGATGTTATAGACCCCAATGTCCGGCTTCCGGTGCTATCACACGTGGATACAAAAGGTTTTTCATCCCCTAAGGCTGTTGCCGTGCGGCGTGAAAACGAGGAGCGCATTATTGATTTATACAACACGCTAGGAGCGTCGGGTAGAGAGAGCAGAGAGAACGGAGTCGCGTGCGAGAGAGAGAGAGACGGAGGCTGGATTAGTCCGAAACTTTGGGCGTGGCGCACTCGCCCGGCGCCGTTATTCGCTTCCAGAACGCGGAATCGAAAAACATAGGGCGTCGGGGTTTTTTTTTTCTTTTTATAGGATAACTATTATTCTCATCATCTTTTTTTAATAGTATATAAATAAAAGATGTGCGAAGGAGCCAAAAGAAATGTCGGGTTGCATCAAGTTCGAGGGGTTTTTTTATTTTATTTTTTTCGATAAATGGCCCAATCAAAACGACGCGTCGCTAGACAGGGGTGATGCTGCTGGTGCGCTGGCGCGGCCTCCTTATATAAATCTCCGTGCGCGTCGGGCCGGGTTCCTGCTGCTGCACGCCGAGAGATAGAAACTGCTAAAGCCCATCAAAATGAAATGTAAATGAAACAAGCGCTGCTGCCGCTGCTGCAGCCGTAAGTTTATAGTCGGGCGAAAAAGAGAAAGAGAGAGAAAACCTCCTACTCCTCCTGTACAGTAGCGACGACGCCGTAAAGATGTCAATCTTCAATGGCAGGAAATATATTGAACCGGCTGGCCCGAGAGAGATGCGGGCTTGTCACGTGCCATACTGTCGAGCCTGTTGGATTTCCTCTTCTTTTTTAGATATGATATAAAAAAAGGAAAAGCTTTTCGTTACTCAACCAGACACGTAGACTATTTGAATGATTTCTAACTCGAATACAATAGAATGTAGACATTTTTGGGGTAGGCTGGTGGTGGTTGAGGAAAAAGATTAGCTTCGTTATCGATTCAGCCGCTGAAAAAAAAAGACTTTACGACTATTACCGGGCCAAGTAATTGGATTCTCGACGCCGACGGTCCATCGAGTTCTACTATATATACTTTTTTCCATTGATATTTCTTATTATAGAGAAAAACGGAAGTTTGAATAGATATTTTTGGGGGAAGGGCTTTGGACAATAGTGCGTCTTCTTCTTCTTCTTTTATATGGATAGATATTCTAAATACGGAGGTATTATTTTGCGTTGTGTAAAGCCCGAGGAGTCGGCTGTAGTAGCTTGACGACGACGGGCAAACCCGCAGTGAAAAGCCCCCGAAGAGGCAAACGCAAATGGAGCGCGTTTGAATGCAAAGAGACATTGTGTGTTGATAATGTCTCGGGGACTCTTTGCTCTTTTCTTCTTCATCATCCGAGCGGAAGACTACGCCCAGATCCTTGTCTCTTTGCATTCGATCCACCAGTCCATAGAGCATCTCTCTTTTTTGTACCCTCTGCTCGCTGGATGGTTTTTGTTGGGCCGCATTATCCCACCATTTTCTATTTCCTCCGATAGTCTTGATTTCCGCCGACGTGTTTCATTTCCGTAAATGTCACTGATGCTTTCGGCTGGCCGGCATCACCTCCGTCGACGGATGGGTATGAAGCGGACAGCATCGTCGTCGGAAGAATAGTGCAATAGAGTCAGCCCTACAATATATATACGACGTCTATAGCCCCTATAATACCATTCCAACTCTCTGTTTAATGGCTGTTTTGGAACAATGGGAACCGCTTCAATTCAACAAGAGTTTGGTAGTACGTACGTATAGTGGTATAGTGGAGGGTGGCGGAGCTCTGTGCTATGGGCGAGGGGGATTACAGCCAACGCAGATGAGAGATGCTGGGCGAGACGACGAAGAGCGGCTAATTGAAACCACATGCTGCAGCAGCAGTGTGCTGTGCAACCCTCCTTGGTAGCTGCTAGCCCTCGGTATCGACGTTTTCTACTCCAGCTTGCTTTTCAGCTTCTCTTTCTCTTTTTCTTTTTTTTTTCTCTCTTCTTTACTTTTACCAAGAGCTTTTGTCGACGGTTCCCTCTTCTTCCGTCCAGGATTATGCGCCAGTTCACAACGGCAACAACACAATGGCCGTTTCTCCATCGATCCCAAAAAGAAACCCAGAAATTCCGCTCTCTATTTTCCAAGATTTTAATACCTCTTCTCCAACAACGAGGAGAGCTAGAGATCCCGGTCGCAAATACATGGCCAAAAACACTCGATGGATCCGATGAGATGATGGAAAATGTTTGACGAAACTTGGGATCAACACGACAAGGACCTTTATCAACTTTACGGACAGGAGGGGGGGGAGAGGTGGGTTCTCCTACCGTTTGGGGAATTGCATAATGGATTTACTGTGTAGACCACCTCCTGCTAGCTAGTAGTAGCTGCTGGCCAGTCAAGAAGAGTGGGTTATAAATCTCTCGTAGTAGACCGTCTATGTGTCTCGTCTGTTCCATTGATGACGTCATTGTGGATGACGTCCCCGCGTGAAATAGACGTCGTCTTTAAAATTTCAAAAAAAAAAGAAAAACGCGGAGGTCCACAGCTGTTTCTTTCGGCTCATTTGCCTAAGCCGCGCCCACCGCCGGTCCCTTTTTTCTTTCAAACATTTTTATTACTATATCTGTTGAGCTCTTTTTGAAGGAGAAAAAGAATCCGCTTCTGATCTCTTCCACAGCAGCGAAAGAAAAAAAAATAATATTCAAAAAGTTCTTGAAAATGTCGAAAGGATCTTATCACCGCGCCCCGTTTTCTCGGGATCAAATGCTCTCTCTCTCTCTCTCGGCCATTTTTCAAAAGCTCATCTATCTTTTCCCTTCTCTGAAACTGGAACATGTTCAGATTTCCTTATAGCTATACGGTCGGTCTGTTTACATGTAATAGTAATAGATTGTTATTAAGTTTGATGTCGATTGCGGTCGTATATAGTCTATATAGTATTGAAGAGATTTTCCAGCAGCCCCAGCACCACCACCACCACTTGTTAAGTTGAGAAATGTTGCTGCCGGCTGCGCTTGGTGAGGGATGATTCGGAAAATGTCGGTATATTCTTTTTCACGGCGTGTTGAACAGCGACGGCATTAAAAGATGTGGGATCCCCTCGCTACGCTCCGCTTCTTCTTCGAGACCACTTTGCTAGGAAACAAAAGGATTAAGACACTTCTACATGCTCAACTTTGATGATTCCAAAGCTCCCTCCACGCCAGGCACCACCACTACCCCAACCCGCCATCAAACTACGACGTCTCTGGGAAAGAACCCGCGCCGAGAGAGAGAATTTCGCACTCAACGGGACCCCATTATTATATGGTGAACGAACGCCGTGGCTTTGTTCCATTTTTATACTATACTTGATGATTCGTCTTTTAAAAAACTATTTCAACTACGACACTGTCCACTGGGACGACAGATTCCTCCAGAGGACCACTATAGGGGGGGTGTTGGGGAGATAATACTACCAAAAGTCTTGGCCCCCTACAAGTTTATCACATTTTCTTTGAGCCGCTTTTGTTGTCGTCAAGTGAAGAAACTGGGAATTAAAAAAAAGGGAAAAAGTTTCAACATCTCGCTCGTCGTTTGCTGATAAGATTCTTCGCGCATGGAATTCATTAAATCTACGCCCCCTTTCTTCGAGAGGAGACCGGCCTTTGCTAATAGGCACCAGAACGGGAGCTAAAGTCTTTTTACACTTGTGTTCCACATTCCGTTTCTAATTGATCGTTTTCTCTGGCGCTCTTTAGAATCGTATACAGCACAGCACACACACACAAGTTTTAACTCTTGTTTTTGATTGCCCAGCCCCACTGCGCATGTGCGACCGACGATAAGAAACTTTTTCCTCTTTTTGTCTTTTTTTTTTCGAAAAAAAAATAGCCGCCATTTTCTAAGGCATCCAATGACAAATCAACGAGATAGTTTCTCACAAGATGTTGGTACTAGACAGAGAGAATAATCAAGATGTGTGAGAATATGTTGCTGGTATATACTACGAGCGGTTATCGACTTTGAAAAAGAGGGAATATAGATTAGAAGTTTATCTTGGGAAAACGGCGCTGCAGCATCCCCCCCATCCCCCGTTCTCTTTGCTCCTCCCCTACATCTCTGGTGATGGTCTCTCTACGTCTGTAGAGAGGGGTGTCTGTGTGGGTAGGGGCGGTATTAAAGTTACTTCTGGCGTGTCCCCGGATCGCAGTCATCGGCTAGTCGACGTCCTCAACTGACGTCTCATTCTCCTCCACTTCTCCCAAAACTGTAATCAGTGTGTGTTTCGCCTATTTCACAATGTCTGACCAACGTCGGATTTCGGTAAAGTATCATTCGATCCGTTCTTAGCCCTTTTCTTCTTTCTCCAGCAAACATCCAAAACAGAGACTTTAGTAGACAGATAGCTGATAGGGGGCGGCCATCTTTCTCCGGCGCCGACGACGCCCGTCGTCCTTGTCGATCCGCAAATTCTTCTTCTTTTTTCTTTATTTTCGAAAAAACAAAACGAAAGAAGATGCCAAATTTGTAGCCGATAATTGATTGCTCTCGAAATTCTCTTTTGTTTCTGTTTCGTGTCATTCGCCGAGAAAGGAAACGACGAGACAGGACACGCAAACAGTAACCCACAAAAAAAAAACGAGAGTGATCTCCTAAGCGTCGACGACGTCAGCGCCACCGTAGAGAGGAGAAGTGCAAAGGATGAGAGGAGGGTGTGGGTGCTCCCGATCGATTGAGAGCCGAATGGGGTGGCGAGTAGGGTGGTGGTGGTAAAAGATGGCTACCGGAGTTGTTGGGTGGCGAGCTCGGTTTTGTCCTGGTCGACGCCGACGCCATCTGACGGTGATCTAGTAGCAGGGCGGCCGTAGGTCGGACAACGTCGACAGTTCGTAGCAGACCGTATTCATCATCGGACCCCGTTTCTCCTTGGTCGTCGCCATTCGGTATTTTATTTATCTCATCTCTCTTTCCTTTTCCTCCATTTTTCTCAACAACAGAAAAAAACAGGCTGTTGATGTGTAATCGCTGTTGCAGTGATCTGTTTCCACTCTGAGCGGCCCGACCGGATACAGCCTAGTAAAGCTGCTAATTGGTTTTTTCCCTTCGCGCAGCATCCGATACCAATCGTTTCTCATTGTCTTTTGTTTTTTTTCTCTCCCCTCGTTTCGCTCTCCCCCTCGTCTGTTGATTTCTTCCAATTTCGAGACCGTCAGTGAACATCCGCCCGTAGCAGCTCTCTCTCTTATCTCGGCGGTTGCCAACTTGTACATGTACGCACTTTACCGGATGCTTCATTTGTAAAATTCTTTCGTTTTCTCTCGCAAACTTCTTGATTTCGAGTTCTCTTACTTTATATTACATAAAGTAGGGCATTTTCCTTTCGTTTTATTCTCTCTCGTTCGTCTGGGAATGATTCAATTGCAACCCCTCGTCGTTTTAATCTAATCTACACGCCACACAGACACTCACACACACACGCATTGGCGCTATGTGTGTTGGGTTGCTCCGACAGCTGCGCTATCGCTTATAACCTTTTGAACCGGCTGTTGAGAAAAGAAAAATTGGGCGAGTTTTGAAAGAGAGAGAAAAAAAAACCTTTGAACCTTCCCCACCCTACTCTTTTTTAAAACGATGTCTGTTCATCTGTTCCCCTCTTTGATGGTTTTGAAAACGGTCAGACAAGGTCACTATTCAACAAACATCGCAAGCTGCTGCTTCTGGTCTTCCTTCCTCCCTCTTGAAACGGCGTTGAGAGACGTATCTCACATTGCTCCGGCTTCAATTTCTTGTAAGCAGCTAGCCGAGGTCTCTCTGAGCTTAGCTATCAGATGTGTGTGTGTGTGTGTGTTAGTGTCGGTACACAACATTTCCTAGACGATAGATCACTCGACGACGAACGGCGTATCGACATTTTTTTTGTGTTGTGTCGAGGGGGGCCCCTGAGCTCTTTTGATTTCCACGGCTACCCCCGGTATCAAACACAAAAGCTTCTCTTTCGTTCTTTTTGATATGGGAAAAGGGCCAGCAGCCGGGCAGATGTTTCCCATTTTGTAAAGGCCGCGCGTACAACAGAGAGAGAGAGAGAGAGGAAAATCTCCCCTCGTCGTCGTCGTCTCCGACACCCATTTGATGTGTTCCCCCCCCCATCGTATTTCATTTCCCCTTCCACCCAACAGTGTGTGCGTCTGCTCTTATTTCTCTTGCCAGACTCCCGCCAGCCGATCATCGACCAAGTTGTTTTTCTCTTTTTTTTTCCTGTTCCTTTTATTTTCTGCTTATTGGATTCCTTCTTTTTTATGTTTTCTCTGTTGTTGCAGCAAGCGGGCGTTTTCGACACCGGAAACGAAGGGTGAGGAGCATCACGTATCATCTTCTCTCATCATACTGCACACACAAGAAGTTCAACGACTTGGCCTTATCATTCACCAGTCCGGTTAGATTTTTGGGAAATTCTTTTTCTTCGGTCACAGCCGAGAAATAGAACCTACTGGACGGAGAACTGATAAGGGCGTGTCTTGAACACAATCGTCATACTCTACCAGCAGCAGCATCGGATGATATATATTCTTGACTTTGCTTAAATTCACTCTGCTTTCGTCTTTTGTTTCGCTTGTTTGTTACACGGATCCGATGGCGTTATTCAATACACATTCTCAGAACTTGATGAAATTGTTCGTGTTTCATTTCGACGGGGGACCTTCAATTCCCAGCTGCGGGGAATTTGACATAAAGGTTTGGTTTGGCAACGCCGCCTCCCCTGTCTCCTCTCTTTTTGTAGTCTGCTACAGTTGCTCTCGTAGTCTCGTGTACTCGCCGGAGACAAACAAACAAGTCCGGGCAGCCGTGACTGTCATTCGAAATACTCTCTGGCCACTTGTTTGATTAAAACAAAACAGAAGCAACATGAAGATCGTAAGCTTATTTTCATTCAATCTCGATGACGATAGTGCCTTCTGATAAACTCTGGTCTTTCTGGTTACTGCAGTACAGTCTTGGCGCCAACCCAAATAAGCCTTGCAACATCTTGAATTTCAAAGGCGTTTCGCTGATGCTCGATTGTGGGCTCGATATCAATTCGGCCCTGCACTTTCTCCCTCTGCCCCTCGTATCGAGCAAGAGGTTAGCAAATTTGCCCACTTGGATTCCAAGAGATACTCAGGATGCTGCACAACTTGATGGAGTGAGTGAACCTTGTATTGATTGCCCTTTGGTTTCTCAGAAATATTTGACGATTTGAGTGTTCAGGAGCTCAAAGAATGTGAAAACAGAATATTGGTTGATGGCCCAATTGAAATACTGCCTCCACAATCAGACATATTTGACATATCCAATGTCGACACCATTTTGCTGTCAAATCATGCCTGCATGTTGGCCCTTCCGTTCATCACAGAAGAAACAGGCTTTAAAGGAAGGGTCTATGCTACCGAACCAACCCTACAGATTGGAAGGTAACAAGTCAATATGATCCCAGAAGACACCCAATCACCATAGCCACCACAATTGAAACAGGCTGTACATGGAAGAATTGGTTCACTATTTGGAAAGAACTCCAAAAACCCAGCGATCAAGTAGATGGAAGCAAGTTCTTCAGTCCCTTCCACCTCCCCTGAATGCTGCATTGAGACCAAATGACTGGAGGAAAGTCTATTCCATGAAAGCCATAAATGCAGCTTTAGCTAAAGTTCGCATGGTCGGCTTCAACGAGAAAATAGTATAGTGATGATTCCTGATGCATAATTTAGGCGTTCAATTAATTAGTTGGCTTGGCTTAGGATATATGCGGTGCTCTCACAGTCATGGCTGTCAGCTCCGGTTATTCACTCGGCAGTTGCAACTGGATCATCCATTCAGGCTATGAAAAGATTGCATATGTAAGTGCATCTTCCACTCTTACTACTCATCCAAGGTACGGCAAGATCAATTAACTTTCCAAACAACTCGAACTTGACACCGTTTTCTAACGAAAAGGCCAATGGACCAAGTAGCTCTCAGGAACGCCGATCTGTTAATCCTTACCGCTTTGACTCAGACACCCACTGCTAATCCTGATTCGATGTTGGGCGAATTCTGCATGGCAGTTGGTATGCAAAGTCTTAATTTTTCGATTGGTATTTTTAAATTGTAAGTCTTACCTTTCACATCGCAGCGTCAACTTTACGAGCGGGAGGCTCTTGTTTGGTCCCGTGCCACCCCTCTGGTCTACTTTACGATCTGTTTGAATGCCTCTCCGTTCATTTAGACAACATTGGATTGAGTCAGATTCCGCTCTTCTTCTTCTCGCCCGTAGCCGAAACGTCATTAGCTTACTCCAACATCTTTGCCGAATGGTATTTGCGGACTGATTGACGGTGTAACGCATAATCATCATCAATTCTATAAATAGGTTGTCTTCTGGCAAGCAGAGCAAAGTTTATCTCCCAGAAGAGCCCTTCCCACACGCCCATCTCATTAAAAACGGTCGACTGAAACATTTCCCAAGCCTTCACGCAGAAGGTTTCACCAACGAGTATCGACAGCCGTGCGTCGTCTTTTGTGGACATCCATCCCTGCGATTCGGTAACGTGGTCCACTTCATGGAGTTGTGGGGCAGTCACAGCAACCATAGTGTCGTCTTCGTCGAGCCGGACTTCCCCTACCTCGAAGCCCTAGCTCCCTACCAACCTCTAACTATGAAAATTGTCCATTGCCCCATCGACACTAGTCTAAGCTTCACGCAGGCCAACAAACTTATCCGCGATCTCAAACCCGGTAACTTACTCGTTCCCGACGTCTATCTCCACCCACCAGTGTCGGCTCCTCTTAGATCCGACCTCGTTATTCAAGGTAAATCTTCTTGGGACAAATTGTTATTGGATCTAGTGGGTCAGAAAGATCCCTCTTCTCCACAGAATTGGAGCCTCCGGCATTGGGTATGAAGTCATATCAGGTGTTGCAATTACCAATCAAGAGGAAACAGGAAAAAGTGCACCTCGATCCTGCCTTGGCGTCGCGGCTTGAACCCATCCAATTTAAGACTGGGTTGTCAGCCTCTACCTTAACTGGAAAATTGGACGCACGCGACAACAAATTTACTCTTAAAGTCAGCCCATTTCCTCGCCTTCTGTCGACTTTTAAAGCCTTACTACTTTCAATTTTAGGTATTAAACGAAGAGGAAGGTGGGACATTGTATAGCGCTTCGGAAAGAATGCTTCCTCGCCACCCCTGGGGCTCTGTCGATACGACTCAACTGTTGCATTTGCTCAGCCAACACGGTTTGCCTGATGCCCAACGTTTTGTTTGATCTTTTCTTTTTAACATTAAAAATTCTTTTTTTTAGGTTTGCTCGATGCCCGAGTCGAAGATACTCCTCGAGGCGTCATAATTCACTTGGTACAAATATAGTCAGTTTGATTTCTTAGATTTACCTAAATATGCTTATTCTATTTTATTCTGAGTAGCCAAGAGAAGACACTGTCATTCAAATGGAAGGCTCCAACACTCACGTCTACTGCCACGACGAGGCATTGCGAAGGACTTTAAGGGATATTTTGCTACAATGTCTACCTTGTTTGTGAACATCCCGATAATACATTCGATTTTCTATGCGTTGAATTTGAATCATTATTTAGAGAAAGTTAAAGCTGGTGACATCTCGTGAATTCTATGCATCAACAAAGGATTCAAATGAGCAAAAGGGGAAAGTGCGTTGAGCTTGGAGACGTTCTATGAATTTTAAATGAATAATTTCGAGAGCATTAGGAGAAAAGAATGAACAAAAAACGTCAAGAAAATTCATTCAGGAAATGACTTCATCGATTTTAGAAATTTGAAATTCCATAGTTGTCACGTTTTGAACGACAACGTCGCTTTTTATATCGTCTGTTCGTTGAATTATAATGTGCTTTTGCAAAGACTTGCTAGGCTAACAGTAGACCCATATTATCAGCGAAGAAAGTACTAGTGCTCTCGTCTCATCGACCTAATATAGTCTTTGTTTTGAATTATGTAGCCGTCATTAAAGAGAGATAACTGTAGCTCAGTTAACCTTCACTCGCGTTGTTTTATCCCCAAGTTAAAACCCCAAGTTGAAGCTTTCTTGTTATTCCTCTTACTGTCATATGGGTGACTTGTCCTTCGTTGATTTTCCGTTGGTTGCCCTTTGATAGTAAAAAACGATGGATCAGTTAATGAGAACAGTAATCGATGTACTTCAGGAGCTCCGCATAGATTTACAGGATTTTGCATGGCTCATTGCTCAACAGCTTCGCATTGATTCCATATTGGTGAATGCATCAGACCAGGTAATATAATTGATGATTGAGCAATCCTGAGGGCAATCTTTCACTTTTCAAGGCTTATCTAACTTGTTTGATTTTCTAGGTCTTGTTCATTTTACAAAAGGGTGAGACTGGAAATCAAAAGAGCTTAATAAGAAGAGTAGCTTATAGACTGCCTTTGAAACCGTTGCCTCGTGTACATTTCACAATTGTGAATCCTGACTATGCACCCAGCTTTGATTGGGATGGACATTCCACCGTAGATGAAGGTTTGGCTGCAATTCCGATTTTAGACAACCATGGAAAAATTGAATTCTGGAAGTAAGTGACCCAAGTCCTTTTGAATCTAGTCAACAATGATTTAAATTTTATCGTTGTCCATTCTAGTAAAAAGATGAAGCCAAAAAGCTCATCATCTATTGCTGATTCTGAAATTGTTCCATATGAGGATGATGCTCCTTCAATAAGGTCAGCATCTCCACCAAGTGTGTGTGCTGATTCATTGTACAGCTCTCAGAGCACAGTCGACACAGTTGCAATGACCAAAATTTCTGCACTGGAAGACGAACTCGCTCGTTTGAGGGATCAGATTGCCAAAATTGTAACCGTCTCGGCTGTCAAACCCGGAACGTCTGGTAAATTATGGTTGTTATTGTTCTGTAGCAGTACATATGTTTAACTGTGTTATTGTTTTTGTCTAGCAGATTACGGAAGCATGCCTGTTACTCCAATCCCCCCACCACCACCTCCGCTTCCGTCATCCATGTTCGGTGGCCCACCCCCGCCTCCACCACCGCCATCCATGTTTTGTCCTCCACCCCCGCCGCCGCCTCCGATGGCCATGGGTTTTCTGCCTCCCCCTCCTCCACCTCTCCCTTCGTTCGGTGGAACTGACAACGGAACGCCAACCAGAAAACTGTCGTTGGCTGAATCCCTGCAATCAAAGAGCTTAAAAACTACAAATAAAAACGAAAGACTCTCTCGGGCAACGTCTGTACCATCCATGACCGATGTTCTTAAAGACATGGGCAAGGTTAAACTGAAGAAAGTGGACAGGTACGATTCAAAGTAAGGTTCATTTTTACTATATCCCTTTCTCGTCAATTAATTGTCTAAAAACGTAGTCCGCCATGGAAATTGTGAACGTAAGTTTTGCTTCTTTTTTCTGTCGTCTTGTGCCTGTGAAGTGGCTCCTTGCTGTTCGTATTCGTAACAAAAGACAATTTTCGTCCACTTAAGTCTTGTACTCGAGTCACGTAATTCATTTCCTCAACGTTTCTTCTCTAGATCGGTGAATGGAACCCCTGTTCACAGAGGCAGACAAGACAAGAACGATGTCGACCCTGCGACGATGATTGCTCTTGCATTGCGCAAGCGATTCGCCCAGATGAATCAAATAAATGATTCTCCGGAACGCGAACCCCGCGAAGAGCGTGATAGAGAAGATTCCTTCTCCGAATCGACCGAATACCTGTTTTGCTCCCCCAAAACTCCTAACCCAACAACTGTTAAACCTAAAGTGCCACCCAGTCCTAGAAAACTCTTTGTCTACACGCGACCAGAAGCAGTGTCCGCTGTTGACAAAGAAAACGGATCCAGCCAGCAGCCTGTACAGCTTTTGATTTGAACTGTTTTTTTTTTTGTTTATTTATCATTTCTCATTATTGCCCTTGTCTTTTGTTTAGTTTGGCCAACACCTGCTCAGAAAAACTGGACAAAGGAGTTGATGACTACGACCAGACGAATCTCCTATTAGTTTCAGATCTTGTGTGCGGTTCGTGGATTAATTTCAAAATTAGGCTCGTTTTTTTATGAGTTACTATCTAATGCTTTGTGGATCTGGGTTAAACTGTACCAGTTGATACATCTTAAGAATATTTGGGGCAGCAGTTTGGGGTCTAGTCTGCTCTGGAGTTGGGCATACGCATCTGTCTCTCTCGTCTTTCCTAAAGGATTTAACGTTTAAAATCTTAGTTTCATTTTTTTTTTTTTCACTTTGTGGACCTGTGTAAAAAATTAAAACCTTGACCAACATTTGACTGTTTGACATTTTGGCTCGAAATCGCAAAATGATATCCGATTTCGATTTTGCCGATTTGTCAAATTCTAAGTGGTGGTTATTATGTGTACTTTAAAATCACTCCGTCTTCTATAAATTCTGCTTTTGTGCTTATATTCCACACACGTGTAACCACAATATGCAGATAATGTGTCATGTGTCGAGATTATGTGGTTAGTACAATAGTGTACTATAGACGATTTGATTACTTATTATACTGGTTTATACCGGTTCCTTCATCATCATTGTTATACAGCTGTGCCGTCAAGCTGCGTGACTCTTGACGTCACACAATGAATGTCGTACCTTGTAACCTACTCTCTGTAGCGCATTACTGGCATGTTACTGCTACACTTGTAAACGAAACCAGATCCAACTATTTTTGTAGGTCATGAGGGACAGAAATAGTTATATTTGAAAGCTATCTTTGTTCCTGGATTTCCCGATTGAGTGAGAGAAATCTGAACCGTCTGTTTATACATCCCAACTCCTACCTTCCTATCGTGATTTAACTTTGGGCGCATTTTATTTGCCCTTTGTAGTTGGCAAGGCTCGACGGCCTGGCCGACATCGATGATCCAATATCTGTCCTTAAAGTAGGCTACAAGATGTTGAATTCAGACAAGTCATAGTGGATCAGCTTGCATTCGTGGAATTAGAGTTTGCACTTCGATTCGACGAACCTGGCCGTAGACAGTTTCGATCTCTTTGGCAAAGAAAGCGGAAGCAGCATCAGCCAATTTTGGAGCAGGCTGAGCATCTCGACCCGGGAAGGAGATAACCAGGATGTGTTTCTTTAGCATGATGAGAGCTGGACAGGGGATTCCTGCCTTGTGCAAACGGTCGAGGTTCTGCATTTCCTTTTCGGCTCACAAGTCACGAATCAGCCTTGCCCTTATAGCCCTTGGCGTAATCGGTAGTTGTGTTGAATGTACGGAACTGGTCACGTCCCTTGAATTGATGGTTCGACGAGCTCTTAATTTCTTTGATGGCACATTGCTTAGGGGTGCTCATGACAATTTCTTGAAATCCATCAGCGTGGACCACCGCAGACTCCTTTCCAGTGCAAATCGTGCATGATAAAAACTATGTTTTGAAGAAGTTGTAAATAATAGATGGTAGAAACGTTTCATCTTTCACTATACACTGCCATTAATAGTGGTGGGCATACACGCATCACGCAATACAAGCAAATCTGCTAACATACCAACCAGAGTATTTTCGCAAATAAAATTTGATCTAACCTTTACAAATACTATGTTTAAGATGAAACTGATCCGAAATAGCAGTATTAACGTAGAATCAACCAGAAAACTTGAAAAATAAACACGTGTAAAATAAATATTGAAGTTTTTCGTAACAAGGGGAGTTCGCTAATCAAGTACTGCTTGGGCAAATGTACTTGTCGGTGATTGGATTTCTGGTGGGTACCTTTCTGCTTCCGTGCAATACAGAGAAATCTCGTACAAGTACAGTGCTACAAAGGAATTCAAGCCGTGTTACTAGACGAACTCTATTCAACATGTCTTTTCTCAGCAAACTGACCTGGATGGCCGCTGGAGCCGCAATCGCCCTAACCACGGTTTACATCGTCCGTGAATGGACCCCCTCGACTGTAGAAGTCCCCGATGATCACGACGGTGATCGTACACTAACTTCATTTTCCGTTGCTGAGGTTGAGCTTGCTCCCCCCATCGAAAATGCCGTTATCATCGCCGAAGAGCCAGGTGACATTCAACCCGAAGTCGAGAGCGAGTGGAGTGAAGACGTCTTCATTGGTGGTGCCGATTTGAGTGAAGGCTATCTCGGAGACGACGAGCTGACTGACGACGAGGTGGAAGACGACCCGAAAGAAGAAGACCTGAGTGAAGATGAGCCGAGCGAAGAAGATTTGAGCGAGGACGAGAGTGAACGAGAAGAGACTGGACCTCGCAAGTTTAAAATGCCGATGCCAGTCATCGAGACTCGCGGGGAAGAAGCAACACTTTGGCCAAATTTTCATACCATCTGCCAGTTTGTAGACCGGAAACCATCTCATGTCTCCTCTTTCGTTTGCTCCAAGTTATCAACGACCGGCTCTAGAGTTGGCGTCGCCAAGCGACAGCTACTTTTCAACTCGTGCGTCTCCCTCGATCAGATCGTTCAGGTACTTAAACTTTACATCACAGAGTTTGTTCTCTGTTGGAATTGCAAAAGCCCCGACACAGTACTGAACAGCAAGACCGGACAACTGATCTGTTCTTCTTGCCAGCGTCACGCAGCAGTCAAATTGCCCGCCAACTACCACAAGTTAACTTGGAAGTGAAGCATGCTTTGGAAAATAAATAAAAAAATTTGGGTGTATTTGCACTCGGACGTGGATTTTTGGGTTGCCTCGTGCACCCGTCGCCTTCCACTTTCAAAATTTTGTACATATTTTCTGTATCAACAAATTGCGACCTGTCCAGCTGTATAGTTGCCTTAATCGGCTGGCATACAGAAACATTGGACGACCACTGGATTTTTATGCTCGGCTATTATACTTGCCTTAACTGGCCGGTATATATATTCGCCAAAATCAAAATTCTATTTTTTGGGTTGCCTGATGCACCCGTGGATTTTTTTATTTTTTCGGTTCTTTGCCTAGTACACTAAACGTACGTTGCTCACTTTTAAAACTTTGTACAGTACATTTTGTGTTTCAACATGTCTCGGTCTGTCCAGCTGTATGGTTGCCTTAAACGGCTGGCATACAGCAACATTGGACGGCCACTGGATTTTTTTCGCCCGGCTACTATACTTGCCTTAAT
The DNA here is from genome assembly GCA_022539655.2 of Ceriodaphnia dubia. Lineage (NCBI taxonomy): Eukaryota > Metazoa > Arthropoda > Branchiopoda > Diplostraca > Daphniidae > Ceriodaphnia > Ceriodaphnia dubia. Next base: position 409,221 of record JAKUCG020000053.1, on the reverse strand, counting down.
CGGCCGGTATATTAGCAAAATTCTAAATTCTCTTGACATTTTGTTTGCTACAAAATTCTAAATTCTTGTGTTTGTTGATTGAAGTTTTTCTATTTTTCCGACGAGGAACTAACTTCCGCCTCGGCCTACGGGCCAAGTAAGGAGCACGGGCAGGGCCATTGATGGGGGCAGGTCCCTATGGCGCTCAACCGTGAATGTATTGTTCGTTTGTACTTGTAAAATGAAAATAAACATTTAAGTAAATTAAAGTGTACAGAGAGTTTAGAAATAAAGCGCCGTCAATTTTTTAATTGATTGAATGGTTGGACGCATATCACCAGATATGTTGTTAAACAAGTCGACGGATAAGGTGCTCCCATGCGACTGAAAAAGTTTACAACGTTAACGCAGTCCTTGCGCAGGTACTCGTTGGCGTTAGGATGGCAAGGGTCCGTGGCCTGGCTGACATCGATGATCCAATATCTGTCCTCAAAGTAGGCTACAAGATGTTGTATTCAGACAAGTCATAGTGGATCAGCTTGCATTCGTGGAATAAGAGTTTGCACTTCGATGCGACAACCTGGCCGTAGCTAGCGTGGATCTCTTTAGCAGAGAAAGCGGAAGCAGCAGCAGCCAAGCAATTATGGAGCAGGCTGAGCATCTTGACCCAGGAAGGAGATAACCAGGATGTGTTTCTTCATTGGTCACGTCCCTTGAATTGGTTGGACGATCTCTTGAATACGTACTTTGATGGCGCATCAACATGGACCACAACAGACTCCTTTCCAGCGCAAATCATGCCGTTCACGCGGCTCACGACGTTGGAGCTGACCAATTTGTCGACAGCATGCTGATCGTTTGACGTAAGACACTTTAAAAAACGTTTGAAAAGTTTACTAAATGGTTTTTTTTCAAACAGAAGTAGCAGGAATCCCACAAAAACTAAAAAACAATTGCATAAGACGAACGGCGATCGAGATTTTTGCATTTTGGAAAATCTCGCAACCATGGAGCTCTAGACTAGCAGACGCAGGACAACTAGTGTAAAATGTATTGACTGCTGAACCTGCAATTGTTTATCAGATCAGTTTGTCTCTTTCAAAAAAGTTTTAACTGTATAATAAAATCTAGTTGTTTTTCTGACGTACTACCTTATTCTCTTTTGATATGGGGATAGAGCAAAGTACGTATCAAAACAGTCAGTCACCATCTGCGTCAAAATTGGCCGGCGTTAACTCTCGCAACAAATCACGACAAGACTCGACCCAAAGTCAAACTCCGGATGAGAATGGACGTTCATCCCCACATCCAAGTTGTTCTTCTGACACGGATGTTCCATACGTTTCATATACCGTAAACAGACCAATTGGAGGTAATCAGATGGTGTTTTACTAACATTCATTTATGTTAACTTTGAATCATGCATTACAGAGTCACCCAAACATCAAGGGAAGCCAAATGGTAGAAGTGGGAAAACATATAATGTTTCATATGGCCCTTCACAGCCCCTTAAAGGACGCAACATTGTTGTTGTCTCTCAGAAAGCATCTATGCTTGATGATGGCGAGGAGGACTCTGAAATTCTTACATTAGGAGTAAGTCACATTTTTTCCTGACAAGTGACAAGTGACTAAACTACTTTGCTGTATGGTCATTTTTGTACAGAGGATACCACTGTTTCTGCCTATCATTCGCAGTTCACTATCTACCACTCATCCAAGGGAACCAGATATTGTTGATCGCCTTGATTCTGGAGCTCTGCAAAGCATTGTAGGGCTACTTGAAGATCTTATGAAACAAAATTCTGACAGAGTAGCTGCTGATCAAAATCAATTGACTCAAAGTTCCAAAGAGGTAGAGGCCCAACTAGCAGCCATAATGGCAGCTCTTACGGAGAGACAGAAAATGTATGCACGCTATGCTGAAAAATTAGCAAGGATTCATGAAGTCTCGCACTCTTTAACCCGTTGCCAATTGGCTCTGGCTACCGCCTTGGATAGTATCGAGACGCTAAATCGTCAGCTACCTCCATCTGAGCGCTTGGAAAAATTTATCTGGTCTACTGGTTGAGCTGGATTTTACGGTGTCGGAACAATCTCCTCTTCAGTGTAAAATATTTTTTTCTGTTTCCTCACTTATATTTCTTTTTCTGAAAATTGAAATGAAATTCGTTAATAAATTATGTTCGCTTTAATTCAAATCCGCCCAGCCCAACGTGCGCTAGTTTATTCATTTTTCCTATATTCCAAAGGTGAAGACTTCAAAGACTAACCTAGAAACAAATAACTCATAACTGGTCATAGTTCGAACTGGGGTTATTTAGAAACACAACAAAAACAGAAGTTTTCCTATGACAGAGGGGTTTTCGGCATATACCAAGCAAATGATTGAGCTTCTCTGTAGGATTTTCCCGTTTGTACGAGCTGTAGCAAAGTTGCCGAACCCTTTTTCTTTCTACTACTGACTTGAATACAAGGCAGCCTATCATCATATGAAAGTGCTTGGTATGCCAAAACAGCCCTTGAAACCGTTCCCAGCGAAGATTTGAGGGGTTCAGCAACTAACCGTTTTCCCTAAGCAGAACTTATTCCAGCCCATCAAGTTGCAGAAACCCCAAACCTGGCTTGGAGCAGTTCAAATTGGAAAACGCCAAGAGCGGGACCACGTACGACCAGACGACAATTTAGTTCTACGTGTCAAAGATAGGCTCTAGCTACAGTCTGCTGCTGGGCAAGGTTAAACCTGCTGTTTATGGGAATGTGGTTTTGTGGCCAGTTAGATGTTCATGGGAGTGCCAATTGTTTACATTGTCAAAGTTAATGTTTGTGGGTGTTTAGTGATTAAATTTCGGAAATAATTGAATCTCAGTTGACATTGGGAAAATGAAAAAATCTCAAAGAAGATGTTATATCTGCGTTAGGTCACTTTTTGGCCTTCTCAATGGACTAGTTTGGGTATGTTTTCATTTATACTATTGTTACTTTAGGACTATGTAGAAAATGTATCAAATTCATTTTTACATGTTTTACTGTGAGAGTACCTATTTCCTCATGAATAACTGTTTAAAAAGTTATTTGTTATGCTTAAGAAAAAACTTTATTCATCAGGTGCTTGGTTGTGCAGTGGTTGGATTTGCAATCTGGTTACGGATTTCCTATCAGGGCTATGTCTCACTTCTGCCCCAGCATGAGTTTTTGAGTCTGGACTCTGTATTTCTGACGGGTGGTGCCATAATATTTGTTGCTGCATTTCTTGGCTGTTGTGGAGCATGGTGCAAGAATCGCTGCCTTCTCATCACAGTAATATGGGAGTTGGGTTAGGGATTAATATTTTGGTATTTCCTTAGTTAAATTTTTAAACTTTGTCATCAGTATTTTATTTTAGTGGCTATACTATGTGGAGCTGAATTAACATGTGGAGTTTTGGGGTTCTTGTACAGTGAAATAGTCACTACAACATTACAACAAGAATTACTTAATGGTATCCAGTCCCATTACAATACATCACCACAGTACAATGGAATTACTTTAGCTTGGGATCACATTCAGCATCAGGTAAATTTTAGAATAGACACAACAAAAAACTCTATAAACTCAAAGATTTTTTACACACTGTTTAACTTTAACAGTTCAGCTGCTGTGGTGTTCATAACTATGATGATTGGTTCAACATATCAGCCTGGCCTGGTGAATACTATGTCCCAAATTCATGCTGCATCCCATCATTTGAACACATGGAAGGTAAACTAGAATTGCATCACAATTTGTGTCATAAATTTTTCATTTTCAAATTTGTTTTTGTTCAGACTGTGGGCAGTTTAAAGAAGTTTCCATGTGGTTTCCCTCTGGTTGCTACCAGAAGGTCCAGGTGTGGTTTCAAGAACGCCTTCACCTAGTCGGCATAATTGGATTCGTTGTCTTCTTTATTCAGGTCATTACTTTATTCAAATAATTTTTGTATTAAATGTTATACCAATGAAAATTATGTTCCTATTGCAGATGACTGGGTTACTCTCATCGATGATCTTATTTTGTGCGGCTCGCCGACGAGCTGGATTTAAGACCTATAAAGCAGAAAAGTTGAATTCTCTTCTATAATTGTCAAGTGAAATTAGCATATCAACCACCTGACAATCAAAGCAGTTCAACGAGCTACCTGGTATATTAGTCGACGTTTTTCCCGGTCTTTTTGATTTGACGTGCCTTGCAGCCTAACTTTAGCTACAAATTATTTACACTAAAACTCAAGTTATCCTATAAACCGCACAACGTTATGTAGCTAGCTTACTGATTGAGCGTGTTTCCTGAAATATGTGGAGAAATATGTTTGTAACCCAAATTCACATCTCACGACGTGTTCGTCCAACTAGCCATTTGACTATTAACTATTCCTCACAGTCCTTATGTTCTGAGCTTAATTTCTATAACGAATTTTTTAGACTGGAACTTCCTGTGATACGTCAAGCCTCTACTAAGTAATTTTAAACCCGTTTATGGTTACATTTAGTAAAAAAATATAGTTTATAGTTTTATTGAATCTCATTTTCTGCCAACCTAAATACACAAAATAGATATCTTCTTTCCTTTTTTCAACAAACTCAATCGTGTAAGAAATTAGAATTGGCGATTGATAGAGCAAAACTTAAATCAATATTGTGCAAGGCAAATAAATTTTATCTCGACAATTCTTAGCTTTAAAAAATAATAGCCCTTTTTTCGTGCTTTCGTTATACACACCAAAGACGGGTAGGCGTTGATGTAAACACGTCGATCTACTGGTTTTGACACCTATTCAACTGGCTGGCTCTATTTGGTTCATATGTCAAAGAGCTATAGCCGCCTCTTTGAAGCAGTATATCACACCGTGTCACGCTTCTTAACAGCAATTAGACGAAGCTTTTTGATAGCAGACACTGGTCTCTTGCCTCTCATTCAATTTTCTTCCGTTAGTCTCAAGGGCGGAAATTTGTTCCTTCAAGGACATCAAGTTTCCGCGAGTTAGGTTCTCATCTTCAAAAGTCATATCATGACCTTGCTTATTTCATCTTCAAACAGCTGCGTTGGTCAGACGAGTCAATGGTGGAACGTGTCACCTTCAAGTGATCGAAAAGTTTTCTTCCTGTATTTTCTTGGTTTTCGTAGAAATGTCTTGTAATTACTTCCGTCTGGGTCCTATATTCCTTCTTGGATAAGGCAATCAAAACGTAATAAGGCACTTTCGTTAATATGATGAATATGATGTTCTCATTTTCCAATACCCAGTGAAATTCCATCCGCTTCATCATCTTTGGTGGCTCCCGAGAAATTTGAGACGAACAACTTGAAAATGTTGTATCGTCAATGTCACTCGGCACCCTCTCGACTGCGAAGAGTCAAAGTCTAATATTATTCTTCCAAGGATAAAACAGCAGCCCAGTATGACTATGTAATACCCTTCTTCATCAAGGCGTGATGTTGGTTCCCCCCTGACGACGATCTCGCATAATAGAGACGACTACATTGTTGCCCGGAACGGCACGTACTCTGTTATAAGTAATAAGAGAATAAGATAAAACCTTGACGAGAGACCATCAATAACAGTAAATTTCGTAGAATTTATCTCTCACTCGCTGCAGCTTGTTGAAAGGCGCGTAGTAACTGAAAGCTGTCAGGTGCTGCTGGTGAGTTCCTTTTTGCGCAGGGCAGACCTTCAGCATCCGCCGGCCAGCCTATGGGGCACCATTTAATTGGGTGCGTGTCCCTGTGTCATCATTCCAATGCTGGATGCAAGGTCTGTCGTGTTGGCACTCGTCGATAGCATCCGTCTACGATGATACGGTATTTGTCTTGTAAATTTATACTCTTGTCCGCGAGTATAAACGACCAAACATCGGACGACGACGACGGTCCGTGTATATATTTGCAGTGTTTCATAACCCTCTGCTGGACAGGTCTTCACTCACCGCTCGATTCGGCTCGGCACGCCAATGCTGAATCACTAGGATAAACTGATTACACATTGAGTCAACCGAATCACGTGCTATTTCACGTGATAAATTAGACAAGTTTCGTCTCGACGGATGCCCATAGCAACGGAAGTGTGAATCAAGTTGACCCTATTCAAGTGCAAACTTATAGGCTATATATATTCTAGATGGAATCCTATCGGACTGTCGCCCAGCTGCGCGTCCTACGCACATTTTCTCCGATTGAACCTAAAGAGGAAGTACTGATGGTCATTAAACAAATCTAATAATTAGACAAATTCCACGACGGCTACAATATTCATTTATTTTTCGGCTATGTTGCGTATACATCAAATAACAGCGAAAAGAAATTGAATGAAGATAGACGTTGAAAACATTTGGTATAAGAGGGCGAAGGAGCGGGCTGGCCGGGGGTAACACAGAACGTAAGACAAAAGAAAAAAACAACAAAGTGACGAATAGGCGCTGAGGCCATAGCGGCCATAGCGCCAGCTGCCATAGCGTATATTATAACAAATTCTGTACAGATATGTTTACACGTACACCTCTGGTGGGCTCTCTAACATTCTCCCAAACAATCCATCTCTCTTTGTCTCTCTATACTATATATAGCCAGTGATTGTGTACTAGTATTAAAGTCCTGAGGAGGGACTGGGTGTAATTTGTTTATCTTGGGCCAGTCGATAGACATCAGACTGCGCTCCCGACTACGTCGTCGGAGCCACGAGCTAAAAACAATGGCAGAAAAAGACAACGAGATAATAAACGTCGTAAGATTTATACCCATAAAGATTGTGTTTGTGTCTTAGTCCGTTTGCTGCTTCTAGATTCCATCTTTTTATTTCATTGTCAAAATAATTCAGACAGATGCAGTAATGCAAACGGTACCGTGCTGGTGGGAGCCCTTGGACGATTTGGCCGAAGACGACGGCTGGCCCTGGCCGCACCGACTCCGGCAACAGTCCAGTATGAACCAGGAAAGAAAGAAAGTGGTCGTCTCTTTAATGGCATTGGCCAGCTGTCGACTGTATCGAGGATAAATGAAGACCTGGATCCAATGGTGCGTGATGACCAGGTGGAACACGAAATCGCTGATGAGTCTCAGTCGGAGCGGGACCGTGTGGAACGCGGCGCCTCTCTCCACTTTGTGCGGATTCGTCGACAGAGACCAGACGAAGAAAACGTGGCCGGGCAGCCAGCACATGGCGAAAATGACAACCACCAGGATCATGGCCTGCATGGCTCTCAATTTGGCCCGGTGGATGCTGCAAGCTCCCCGGTTGGCCTTTTCACTACGCTGGGCATTGCGCAACAGTCGCGTCACCAAAACCGTGTAAATGATGCTGATGATGCAAAGAGGCACGATGAAGATGACGACCAACGAGACGAGATTGACGTTCCTGACCAGCTCGGGGTTGACCGAGAAGCAAAAATCGAAATCGCCGCACAGCGTTTGATTGGCACGAAAACATGAATTCGTGCCAGATCCTTCGTACTGGATGGGGACGTCGTCCAATTCCTGGACGGCCATCAAGAGAACCGCATAGCTCAAAGACACCGTCCAGCCGGCTAAGATGACCAACTTGCAGGTTAACGGAGCTGGACCGCGACGCTGTCTGGAGTTGGTCGACAACAGTGTCCGCCACCTCTCCACGGCGATGGCCAACATGCACCAAATGCCTTTTTGGAACGTCAGTTACACATCATCATTAAGTCGACCGATAATTCGATTAGAAACAAACATGGAATGCTTACTGTTGCATGCTGTGGCGAAGAAAATGGACGTCTTCACTTTCTGTACGGAACATTTCGGCAGGTTCAGCACCGAGACGGTGTAAGGGCTAGACATAAAAAAAACGAGAGTCTACCATTAACTCGAGTAGTGTATAGTGTATAGGGCAGTCTTAAAAATAGGATATGTCATTTCTGGAGAAAGAGTCGCCAATAAAGACGAGCAATTTCCTCTTTTGGCTAAAATTAGATTGGATATACGATCCGCAATCGGTTAAAAGGCTTTTAGCAGAGTATCAAGTTGAGAAGAATGATTTGTTAAGTCGGCTTCAAGTAAAAACGAGAAGGCGATGCATCAATATTTGCCAATCTTGTCTAGATTGAAGGAGTCGTCGGAAGCGATTCGTTTAGACGGCCTCTGCTGGGCCGCACAAGACGATAAATCATCCGTAAGTCAATGGTAAAGAAGGAGCGTTGTTTAAACACTCTGCCTCTTTTCTGCTGGCCGTATACTGTAGGAGACACCATCAATAACCCCAAAGGAAGAATCCATTACCAATAGCGTCTATTGCTGCTGCTAGAAGAAAAAAAAAGATGTTGTTTGACCAAGAAAGAGAATATAACTCTTTCGGCAACGATGCGGCCAATCTGGCGGTTGGGACCAACGACCGGATACATATCTCTAAGTGTAATCAACTTAATGGTCCACTGCCTCTTTCTGCCCAAAGCCACTCTCTCTATATATATACTAGTTGCCCTTCTATCTATCCATGTATATTTGTATCTATCCATCACATAAGAGTTATCGATCGACCACCACAGGCAATTCGTGCTGCAGCCGCCGCGGATCGCGAAAAAGATTTGTCTCTTTTGTGTCGCGGCAGCAGCGGAATTGCGACGGAGGCATCGCCAGCTGAGACAACAAAAACACCACAGAGAGAGAGAGATCCATTATCGTCTACTCGGAACACCACTCTGGCTACTTCAACATCCTGTCCTCTTGTTCGAATCGTTCTAGATTACAGACAGCGTGATGTCCTTTTGCACGTAGACGATACCACCTCACGTTTCCAGCTTACCCGACGTAGTTGCCGAAACCTAGCGGAACGAGGACGCCGGTGAAGAGCCCGGAGAAGCACATGGAACAGATGTAACAATTCATGGCGTTGAGTAGAGTTCGATGTCGGACAAATGTCACTACGAGTAATCCGTTCCCCATGACGATAGCGGTGGATTCAACTAAAGTGAAACTAAAGAGCCAGGTGTCGTAGACGTTCATATCCATCGCGGATGTTGTTGATTCGGAATTAATTTGTGTTAACGAAGCACAGAACGCAATAACAGCACACTTTGGTCAGTAACAAGTTTTGGAGCGACTGGAATTCATCTCCATCAACTTTGATGCCAGCGGAAGAGCTTGTCACTCGGCTCTCACCGTGTCGACGTCCGACGCGGAATGAAGAGATTCAACAGCAGCAGCAGCGCTGCGCCGCGTACACCCAGATAGAATTGGTTGGGCACGTGGCAGTTCGCTTGGCAGCGGGCAGTTGTTTCCGATCAGCTTGACAGGAGAAACAAAACATTTGTCTTAACGGAAAAAGGAGAAGGAGAAGATGTTGGATGAAGCAAAAAACCCGAATAGGGAATAGATTCGAGATGAGAGAAAAGAAGAAGGCAACAACACGGAGATGGGAGGGAAAAAATCGAGACACGACGTCGGCCAAGACTACGGTCACGGTTTATTTGATCTTGCCCTTCACGAAGGACAGATGCTCCAGTCTTGCTGGGAAACCTAAAACCAACAGTGACGAGAAACACTTGCTGACTAGTCCCTCTATCAACGATTCACTGGTGCGTCCGCTCCACTTTGACCGCTCCTATTGTCTAGCGCGCGCCGTCTGATGCTGTCGCACCGGCCGGGATAACAAAAATTCACACTCTTCTCAACCGACGACCGAACGACTACACTTTTCTTCCACTTCTTTCCATATAGTCTAAAGCCCAGCTGTTCGTTCCATCAAGCCGAATTCAGACAAAAGAGGGAGGGAAGTAACGCCCTCTACGCGCCCCGGCGCCAGCGCACTCGGTCCGAACAAAAAATTCCGCATGCCACGTAGATAGAAATAAAAGTTGCCTTTTTTTTCTGCCACGATGATGCTTTTGTGCGACGTCCAATCTGGAAATGAGACTAGAGATTTTCTTTTTTCTAGAAAAAACTATGGCGATAGATTTCCAGACTTGCCAAAGAGGTCCGCGCGGACACGGGGGAAATAAGGCGCTGGGGATCCAATAGTCAAAGAATGAAAGCGGCTTTCAAAGCGACAGTTGTCAACAGCTTTTAATTATACGCGTCAATTGCGCTGTGGGGCTTATCGCAGAAAGTCATCAAGTCAACCGAGGATGCCTTACGAATGAAGCGGATATAGGATCCATTGGGGGCGGCCCGGCCACCAGGGCCAGTCGTCATTGAAAGCATCAACGGGACCGAGAAAGGTCAACATGCAATAACTGCATATAGCAACCGTCACGAACAGGGGACAATAGATTAGCATTTTGGCAAGCGGATTTCGCTACCGGCGGGCCGAGCGGACCGAAAAGTTTTCCGCCGCCACTATAGCTCCTGCATTTCTAAATTATGAGCCACTAAGTCGACGGCGCGGTCTCTCAGTTCCGGAATGTCGCGAGGGGGGAAGTACGCTTGTATATTAGCCGTCCGACACGGATGTGCACTAGCTTAGAACGGGGAGTCAATCGCGCAACTTTTCTTTTCCCCAACGGGATCGTATACTAGTATTACATGCTAAATTTAAGCACAGAACCAGCCGCTGCCATACCCCAAGGTTCCTTTTGCTACCGCTATCATACGACTCCCGGAATACTTTTTCTGTTCACGGCAACAAACTTTTGGATGAGGGCTTCGTCTAGCAACCTGCTGAGAAAATATTTGCTTAAATCCAAATTTTCTCTTTTTTTGTTGTCCAGGTTGTAGGGGTTGTGCAGTGTAATCATTTTCGTTTGTAATTAAGAGAACCCCACCAGTAAAAACAAAAGGCGGCTAAAGAAAATAAACCTTTGACGGACGTCGCCGACGCGATCAAACCGCTCCCGCCTGTTGAAAAATGGCAACTTGACGACAGATTTTGAGGGAGTGAAAATCTCTACAGGGAACCCCTGTGAGAGTTCAAGAAGACTCATTTTCTTCTCACTCTTTGCTGGCCACATTTCGTGTATATTTATATATAAATATGTTCTCGAAACAAGCGGCGGAGATAAAAATAGCAAAAACATTTCACGCGATAACGATCGTGTGTTGGTGTTATCCTGCTGGATGATTTTGCGGAGAATCAAGAAAAAGTTAACTGGAATCATCACTGCGTGTAGGACCTTTTTTAGTTGTTTTTTTTTTGGCATTTCTTATTTGCATGGCATATTTATATGAAAAATCGTTTTATCGATTGCTGAATTGATCCAAATGTGCTCTTTTACTTTTATGGAACAACGATTGGATAGAAGCCAAATAATAGTAGGGCGCGTGCAATACTACGCAATTATTTTGAGAATGTTTGTCACGTCTCAACGCGAAACATTTCAGTCTCGGACTGTTGTGTTTCTCTAACCCAATTGTTGCAAAAATATTTGGCCATGCCCAGCACGTCCTGGATCATCAGCTGCGTTCCTAATCGGAGGCGTCTTAGTAATTACTTACGTAAGTTCCAAGCAGGAACTCTTCGTGAATTTTGTATCGCTTTCATTTAGTTTTATTAACCTATTTAGAAGCTTCATACCGTAGTGGAAATACGCAGTTATCAATTTATTTGACTTCCGCTGCAGTAAAATATAGCCTCATTTATTTAATGAATCTACTCAACCGATACCGCCAGACCATTTACAGTATTGGTTGGTGTACCCTGTGCCCCTACTCACAACGGTCGTAAATCCACGACTATCCTCATGAAATATATTGAGGCTGGGCAGACGCCAAGAAATACATAGGAGGAGGAGCGTAAGCAAATTATAACCTCGATTCTAATGGTCTATATCTTTTGACAATGTTGAATCAACAAAATTACAAAAAAATATATCTCTAGTATTGAAAAAACAATTTCAGACATCCCTTCGACTATGCAAGCTTAGACTATCGATCGATATAACCAACAGCGCTTTTAGTTGATTTGTCAAACATGTCGTTGGTACATAGGCCACATAGGCTTCCTTTTCGTTTGTTCTCGAAAGCGCGTAATTGCCTGTCGATCTGCTGCGCCTCTAAATGTTTCGAACTAGCTCATTATTACTTGCGTTTCATCGGCGTTCGACTAGAAATGTAACTATGAAAGACGGCTATAGAGTTAGATAGAATAGAAAGAGCGTGTTGTTGATTACTTCTTGTCATTCAAGACGTCGTCGACCACCCACATAAGACCGCCATTATTAGTGGAAGGAGGATATGAAAACTATTATATAGCGTCGGACGGAGCGCTTTCTCGTTTATCTTCTGACGGACGGCCGACGGGCCAACGGCGTCATTACACACACAAACAGAGGGGTAACAAAAGGTCCGACACATGAAAACACAAATTGCGTCCTACCAACTCGTTAAGGGAGCCGCCCCAAGTGGAATGGCGGTTTGGAAAGTATCACAGACCTCCGTTAAAGTACAGGCAAAGAATTACAGAGACCCTAGTTCTTCGTCTACAAAGACAGATAACGTCTTATCCTAGAATGAATGCACCATCTTTTACTACTATGTTTTCACATCAGATATATTGCGCAACTATTGTGCATCGTTAAGATACAGGGATATTGACTTACCATTTGATGGTGTTCTAGGAAGGAAGACTGCATAGTCATTGAAGACAACGAATCTTGGTGTTGCTGGGTGATTCGTCGGAAGCGGTGAATTGTAGCAGAACCAAAATGTAGGTAGCTATCGTTCCGGCAACCTACGCGAATTAGAGTTTTGTTAACAGGCGAGAGAGAGAGAGAGAGAAAGTGTTAGGTTGTGTTTACCGCTGGGAGCAGCTGTTTGCCTAATTTAAAAAGTCCACACACGGAAAGTTCAATCGGATCCCCTCTCACTTGTAAGATGAAAGTTTGTACCTATCCAACAAAATTCATGTTGTGCCAACAAAGTATGTGGATGAATAAGTTGTGAATAACGTACTTCACTCTTCTCCATGATCGTTAAGTTTTGAGTTGAAATCTTATTTACTGCGTTGAAAAAATTCTTGACCTTATATCAATCACAAATTTTGGTTGGAAACGCAATTATAAATGTAGTTAATTAGCAATTCTAAAGTAACCTTTCCACGAACGTGATCTGCTGAATGGAACGTTGTAAATATACCAATTATATCTGGCACTACGGTTGCTAGAAACCAATAGAAGGCTACGGTTCCATTTGTCATTATTCCATGGATGAACTGATGACAACCGATTGAAGCATTGATCAGTCTGGAGATTAGGTAGAACAGCAAAGATATTCCAAAAACCTGATTAAAATGAACTACTATGGATTCGCTTAACGTCAGATAAATCATTTTGATGAATGCCAAGCGTGGCGTCAAAGATCTAAACAGATCAATAAAAAAGTAATTCAAAAAATTGTTTAAAAGCGCTCGTCGTTAATCTCATTGGTTTCATACCGGCAACGTGAGCCACCCAATACTGTAATTGGGGGATCGATATTCGTCAAATTACCGTCGCCGTCGGGTAGGACTTGATTTTGAATTGAAGGCTTGGCTTTACATGCACTTCTTCTTGGAGACTCCAAGCTCATCCATCCATCCGACAAGCAACTGAGTGAACGTTCCGTGACGACTGTCTCCAGCAATAATTCCAGGAGGCCAGTAAAATAAAGACCGATAACGTAGCACAAACAGGCAAACTGGATTACTAACTAAACAAGAAACATTCAACATAACAAATCACATAAAATTTTATCATAAAAAAAAGAAAAAAACACGCAACCATATTGGAATGCAATTGGCCAATGGCGTGCATTGAACTGTCCAAAATTCTAGCGACTAGCATCCATCCGGAATCCTTTCTATACAGTCGAATAATACCTTCGAATGCAAATACCAAGAAGGCCAGGTGCTGGAAGCCAATAATTGTTTATAATTAAATGCCAAGGGTGTTGAAATTGTAGCAAAACGACAGTACCCAGAATAAGTTGCATAGGGAGCCGATGATGATTACTTTACGTGACCTCTTTATTGCATTGAACGGCAAAGGCACACAACGGTCGACAATATTCAGTCCCTGAAAAAACTTTTGGAACGCAGCCAAGTTGAAGTGTAATAACTTAGACAAGAGAAATGTATCGATCAGGAATCGTATCTGCGAGATAAAATTTGTATATCGGGCTGTTAAATTGCTGACGGACTGATTCGGGGAATCTTCTGGATGGTCAACTTTGGCACTCAAAGTAAAAAGTCCTCCAAAAACTTGGGCCGAGATGAAGGCCAAGTGGACGAGCGTGACAAAAGTGAACCACAAAGTCTGCGGATGACACCAGCGGAAAACCAAGATTTCGCTGACTGACGCTACATGATGGAATGGTGTTCCACCAGTTAAACGTAAAAACCAGAAGAGCGGCGAAAGCGATTGGAATAGATCTCCACCACTAGACATTGTGTACGGCGGATGAACTTTCAATGAAACCATTGTATCAGCCGTTGGATATATATATCTAGCACCTACCGATATATAGATATATAGTAATAGCCTAGGCATACTAGCCGCCTATCTTTAATCGAGTTTTTAAGAGTTGGCAAAGGACACCGGAGTCGGCGCGTGGGAGAAAGGATCGTATCTTTCATCTAAAACTGCGTTTAGATGATGGATTAGACACGTCTTTGACGGCTGAGAGCCAACACTCGTTAGGGCGTAAATTTTTTTTTCTCGCTAACGCCCAGCAACCGACAACTTTTTTTTCCAGTTGCGCATCACTTATACATTATGCGACAACAATTTCATTATGGTTCAACTCGCGATGACGATCATCGATCACTTCTCAAATTGGTGAAACTTATATTATGATAAGAGCATAAAAGCCGCACGCACAGTGCCGATGGATGATTGTTATTTGAATAATAACGTCGTGAATTATGTATATAGCAAGGACAGGGCATTAAACTAATCGATTTTGTCGTGACACCATTTATGCGCAGCTAAATGCATCTGGTGCTGCCTTCATTCGTAGCGTGGCAACGAAATGTGTGACGTTATTTTCAGATGTTGCAGCATTTCTCACAATATTCATGAAACAGAACCGCGCCGTTTCAAACTCTCTATTTTTATCTGTTAATCAAACGAAAGCCGACGATTATTTCTCCTCGTCAGCATTATTTATTTAAATTTATTCTTAAAGGAAGTTTTAGGACGCATACAGTGATGCAACTAAAGTTGTTGTGTCATTAAGTTTTTTTCCCAGTTGCTGGCTGAGTTATTTCACGGAGCCAGTTCTAGCGCGGACGACGATTAATAGTGCAAAAGTTTCCAATTGCATGGTGTGGGGTTTCGTGACCCAAACGAAGCGCTCGTGTTTTCAGGTACATCGCTTCCCTACGGTTTCCGTATTCCGAGTTGAAACTTTTGAATTCATATCGCCATTAGACAACGAACTCGTGCGTACCTATGCTATCTACTATCCCCGTCTTGTTTTAAGAAAATCACGACTGTTAGCACACGGTGTTGCCATGGGGCTTTTAACTTGTATATTATAAAGTTATTCCTGCACGGTGTCAACTTATTACAATTTAAAATAAACTGAGACCACCAATGTTTATCTTTGGGTTATTCTGGAAGAAAACGTTGTTGTCGGTTCTCGCGGAAAATAAACGAATTTTGTTTCAATGCTCATGCAGATTCTTCTCATCTTTAGTGATTAACATGCAGCACATTTTTAAGAAGGTCTTGATAATTGCTGCTTCACTTTAACGTTCATGACTGTCAAAGTAAATGTGATTCTCATTCAATTTCCAATAAGGAAACCTATGTGAAAACTGAACGACTTTTTTGTAATTAATGAGTGGTTCATCCTTCACTGAACGCAAATTTTTGCATTTTCGTACACCCTACTTAAATCTCCCATGTAATATAAGATACACAAAAAGTATGATCAAAAATTGGCGTATTTTGTTCACTTGGCCCGGGAGTGGAGAATCCGGAAATTAACTTATTCGGAAATTTAATACCGTACCTTAGTTACGAATATTCCGGAATATTCATTCGAATGAATTATATTACCAACAGGAAAACAAAAACTACCGATTTGCCAAATCGATTGTGTACACGCACACGCGCTACTGGGATTGGGAATGCTTGAGTGGGTACACGTGCGATGAGTTTAGTAAATAATGATACAAGGGAATAAGGACCTACCTGCGGAAGCCTCGTCGCATTAAAAGCTAGACAGACATATTATAATGAAGTTTTTCAAGACAAATAGACCGAATTAATAAAATAAACAGAGACGGTGAATCGTAATTTTTCGTTTAAAACCATGCATTCAAATGTTTGGTTTCAGTTCACTATCACAACAGGAAATCTCTTATAGAGCCTTGATACGAGCCCGAGCAGAGCCCGATACTTTGTTGCCGTTTATCTAGGACCAGAAAGGGTAAAAATTTTCAATAAAATTCTCGTATATCAGCCTTTACAGTGTCTTCTTTCCATACCGGATATCTCTGAATACGATCACAGCTGAAAGTAAAGAGCCCAGAAGTATATTTCAAGGTGTTCCTATATTGTCGGTTGTGGGCGTTGCATAGGTTCGAATGATATTACGCTGTTCGTATAATTGAAGGGTGGCGTGTCGGTAAATACATTAACTTTTAGGATTATCATATTTTACATAGTTGTAAGTAAAATGCAAAAATGTGAAAATGTTGCATACTCCTTGTAAACAGTTTCTCTGGAAGAGCGAAGAAGAAATTCGAAATATATCGCTGGACACGCTGAAGCGGGAGCTCTTCACTTTAGGAGCTTCATTTTCAAAAAGGAAAATTTACCAATCCTCGAAAAGGAAGAAGATTATGGTTGGGATTTGAGAGAGAGAGACGGAAGCCTTGCGATTAAGACAAGGCTTCCGCCTTGGCCTTGGATATGATGATAGCTTAAAAGGAATGTAATGAAGCCGCTATGATGGAATCGCTTCCCTTGATCACACATGAACACGCACAAGTTCATTCGACAGGTGGCTGTTGAAATAGGTGAAAGTAGTAGTAGGTGAACCAATGCGCAAGACTAGAAACCGGCCTATCAGTTCTACAATGATATATCAAAGTCGGCAAAGTTCAGAGGTTAAGAACTTTATTGAAAATTTCCTAGTGTTTTGATTAAAAACAATTGGACTCAAGTTGTAGTACACAGTAACTTACGAACAGGGATATAATTACTAACCAAACGCGGAGGCTTCGTTGAGGAACTGGATCCGCTCATTGGTGATGATTTTTAATTGATAATCTTACCAGCGAGGACGCACTTGATCTTCTCGTTCATGGTAACGGTGTTACTGTTACACAACAGATTTGGACCAGCTTTACTTCGTCCGCAAGCCCGCTTCGCGCTTCGAGCTACTCGAGTTACTGTTTTCACATGGACATAGATGGCGTGAAGGGTGTGAGGCCGTTCCTCGGTATATATCGACGTTGTTATCAATCTTCGCAGACTGTTGAGGACCCGCGACAGTTTATTTACCTTGAACTTGCTACAAGTGTCACCGTCGTAGTATAAGTCGTTCTTCGATACGTCTTTTTGCGGTAAAATTGAGAAATTGCCGTCCCGTATTACCTTAGACGGCGATATTGGGCCCTAGCTCTTCACATGTGACTTTGTTTCTTTTGAATCAAAGCGAGACAACCTTCTTGGTGAACTGAAAATACTGGCGGTTAAAGGCAGCACTAAGTTCAATATGAAGATTGAAGTAAAACAAAATCCCCTTGTGAAGTTAAAACGTGGGAGCTTCATCCCTATACCCGAGCCGCTCAGCTTCCGACAGAGTTGTTGGGTCGTACCACGTACAAACAAATCCAGTGCCCAGGCAAGCAAATCCGTCCAGTGGAACGGCTAGCTGCCAGAAAAGTCATTGGGGGATTCCCTCCCTAGTCCCTACGACCTACCAAGAAGGCCCATATTGATGTGACCTCCTCGGACTGACTTTTATAACTATTTAGGTACTTACCAATTTTCTGGACTTATAAGCGGATTAATTAACGAGATAAAGGTAACTATAAATAAAGTGTTTACCGGTTTCAACATTTGGGATCATTTTTCCATAAATATAACAAGAACTGCAAGTGCAAGGATTGGCGCTGTTGGTGCAAATCCTTTTTAACTATGAAGATCTGACAACATTGCAGACGGCAATGGCACGTATTCCGTTCTAAAAATTTAAATGAATAAAATAGGAAGTCTCTCGTCAGTTTGTAAAGAAACCAAAAATCAATTAAGAAATAAACGCGATTGAAAACCTTGTTTGAATATGGAAAGAGAAAGTGCCAGTCAAGAATCAAGAACTATAGTTGCAATCAACCTAAAGCTAGCGGGAATTTTTCAAATCAAGATTTCAGTCAAAACCTATTAATGCTTTTTGTCACGTTTTATTAACGTCTTAATTTACGTCGCAATTGATTATTATTATTATTTAGATTATGACTTTATGAGTTTAAAAGCGAAAATCGAACAGGTATTCATAAAATCAAATTAGCGCAACAACCGCAACTCATTCGGAAGTGCAAGGCGATACATATCGAAATAAGAAATCGTCGTATATCAATAATCGACTTAAGTGACAGCTATTAGCGACTTACTTGTAACTGGTTTACTGGTACTAGGTGTGAGGCAGTTGAGGGTCGACATACAGACGAGAGGCGAATATTTCCCCGTTACTTTTTCTTGGTAATTAAAATTTATTTTTACTTTTGTTAGATGTAATTCGTGTTCACTTCAGATTTTTGGGTATAGTTGAAGATTTTGGCGTTGTACGTGTTGCTTAGCTTTTCTTTTCTACAATCGTTTTTTCGTGTCACGTGCCAAGTTCTGACTTCTGACCACGAGGTTTACAGACATTTTTTCTCGATTCTATCTGCTAAGATTTTGCACATCTCGAATTCGAATTAGTATGCACAAGATTTACCATTGTCAGAAATTGAGAATTATAATTTGCAGTGGTCTTGGACTTAGCTTAATGTGTGAATTAAGGAAAGGTCCGATGACTTTCCTTTTCTGGTTTTCTTTATTCACTTGATTCTTTTTTTTACAAAATGAGCCAGGCTATGGGTATGCAACTTTCAATTTTTTTTTGTGTTTTGGGAATATATCAGAATTGTTTTCTTTTTCTTACTACTGTTCTGTCGGTGTATGAAACGTATATAGAATCCTTCTCCTTTTCTACTGAATACTGACAGCGGCCTGACTCAAGCTATTAGCATGGTTATGTTTTTTTAAAGCCTCACATCGCCCTTTGACAATTTTTGTTAGCCACTTTGCTTGCCACTATCGTCGTCTTTACCGCTTTGCTTGTTGGCTACTGGGCACTATGTTCGGGCCAACGATCTGTGGGTCATCAATTCAGTGTAAATCGCGATCATGCGACAATTTTTGTAGTTCTGTTTTAGCAATATTTTACAATAACCCTACTTGATTTTTTGTTGTTGCATTTTTAGCCCTTTTAGCCCTACCTTCGAATACGAGGCTTTGCTGATCCACATTAACGTGTGTCAATAAAGTAAACCTCCTTGACTTGACTTTCACGACAGTCTCGAATCGAAGACCGTCGACGTCCGGTACAGCTGAAAACAGGATAAAGAAGTTTGTCAAACCTCAAGCAAAAACGGCTACTTTGTATTTGACAATGGCTGCGGTTGACAGCAAGGGGTTGCCTCACGATGCCCCGTCCGTTACCCTCACGATCCGCCTCCTAATGGCCGGCAAGGTACGTTGAATTTCTTAGTAGCCAGTTGTAACTCGTAAACAGTTGACAGATGTCTGTTCTAGTAGTAATAAATTGATTTGTATTTTTTAACTTCCTTCCCTATTATTTAACAATGAGTGGCTCGTTAATTCCAAGGTTTTTTTCCTACTTGTCTTCATAGGAAGTCGGTAGCATCATCGGAAAGAAGGGCGATATCGTCAAGCGTTTTCGAGAAGAGGTACGTATATTATTTAATACAGCTTAGTTCTTTTTCTCAATCTCTCGTTTCTCTTCCTTGTCGAAGAGATAAATGTAAATTCTGCGTTAATATGTTCTGGTAGACCTTCTTTTAAAAATCTCAATTTATCTGCTCATTAGTCTGGCGCCCGTATCAACATTTCGGATGGATCTTGTCCGGAACGTATCGTAACCATAACAGGGACGACGGATGCTATCTTTAAGGCCTTCAACCTCATTTGCAAGAAACTGGAAGAGGTAGGTACCTTTTACTATTTTAAACGCTATTTCGGTTCTCATCGCCGTTTTTTTAAAAACAATTATTCTCTCGCCGTTATACTTCACTATTATGTAAGAGCCTCAATCTAAATTATGAGGAAAATTGCATGATGTTGCCTTTTTACACTTTTGAATTATTTTGAAAGATAAGAATAAAAAGAAAGATAGATGAAAGATTAGGGCGACAAGTCTAATGTACATGCTGGGGGTTCCGAGAAAGTCGTGGCGTCAGATGAATTTAAAGCAAACGCAAATTGAAGACCGCGCCTCACGCTACAATTTTGTATTCCTGCCCTTCTTGGTTTCTTTATTTCCCCGGCGTCTGCCAAAACTCTTTCTAGCTTCCCTTTATATTGATAAGTCACTGGTTAATCAAATATTGCACACAGGTAGACTTGATGGTGTTCCGTACAGCTCTCATTAATTCACTCGATTTTTGTTTATAGGAAGTTGGTGGTCCGTTGACAGGAACGGCTATTCCTCGGCCGCCCATCACGCTTCGCCTAATTATGCCGGCCTCCCAGTGCGGCTCGTTGATTGGCAAGGGGGGATCCAAGATCAAAGAAATTCGAGAGATCACTGGCGCGTCGGTAGTTGTGGCCTCTGAGATGCTTCCCAATTCTACGGAGAGGGCTGTGACGGTGTCTGGAACTAGCGACGCCATCACTCAGTGCATCTACCACATTTGCTGCGTTATGCTCGAGGTACTTAATAGGCCTTCCTCTAAACCACTCGTCCTGGGATTGTTTTCTTTCAACCCATTAGCTTGTTATGGGATTAAATTTGGGAGCAATAGTTAGAAAAATCGACGAAGTATATTGTCGAAGGTAGACAAATGGGCATAACCGACTTGTATATAATGTTTAGTGTTCCGTGTATGTAGAGTTGTTATTTCTATCGACTGATTTTATATTTTTCGTTGGTTTTCTCCCCCCACCCCCTCTCCCACCATCTAGTCTCCGCCAAAGGGAGCAACCATTCCATACCGTCCCAAACCCCAGGTTGGCGGTCCGGTTATATTGGCCGGCGGCCAGGCATACACGATCCAGGGCAACTACGCTGTCCCTGCTACACCAGACGTAAGTAGTTCTGGCGTTTGCATGTCATCATCGGACGTTCCGTCATTATTTTCGTCACTGAATGCTTATCACAATAACCTTCCTTCAATTCCTGTCACTGGGTGTTTGATGCTGTCGAGTTCCCACTTCCCATTTCTATGGGCTTGGCCATGATGCCTTCACACGATTTCTTTGCCTATCGTCTAAATACGCTACATTTTCTATGATTGGCTTCGACCACCAGCTGCATGTGGTGTACAACCAATCACCATTTTTGCCACTTCCTACATCACTCCGCTTCTATCCCAACGCATTGAATTCGAGTATTTTCCTCTACACCCACCGCCGGCTATCACCACCATCCGACATTGGCTCTTTGGATCTGTAACCTTCAGGGTTCGCCACCCCTTTATGCAGTGAGCCCCCCTCCCTCCCCCCTGAGCTTGATGTCTTCGCTGATGGCCTGTTGACCCTTTCAATTCACGAACGGAATAATTCCCTTAACCACGTCTCCATCCATAGGAGATCAACATGGAACTGAAGACAACGGGAACTAGGAGTTATGACAGCATCTACTCACTTATTGTGTGTGGCCGTCGTGCGGGATCACAAATAGGCCTTGGTATAATGAAGGACAAGAATCGACCCGGCGTATCATCCACAGCCCCCACAATTCAAACTCTTTATTATTGGCTTAAAACTTGTGGTGACGAGAGAAACGGAAAACTACTAGTAAAACAGCTAAGAGAAACTGAAGAAGGGTGTAAATGAAAATTTAACTCTACTCTGGTGCAACTAATAAGGTGAAAATTCCCCCAGAACCAACAACCCAGCAACCAAGAAAGAAACGAATACAACCATGCACTATTACTACCCCTTTATCCGTCCGATCTAACTTTCGTTGTTTCTATTTTTTGTACGTTTGGACCAATTTGTCCACACATCATCTAGCTGTTTGTAAACCAAGAAGGCGGGACTGATAGTGGCATTTTAGTCTTGGAACAGCACAATAATTTATATTGTATGTTTTGTTGACATACAGTTTTTAAGTATTGAAATGTTAATGTATAGCTGGAGTTGTAAAATGCCAATCTGAAATCTTAAATCTACTCTTTTTTGTTACTTGGTCATAATTCAAACAGGTGTCCAAAATGGGTGGCAATCCATTGGCTAACTTGGCGGCTTTAGGTCTCGGTGGATTGACTGGAACTGGTGGCGGTGGGTCCATGAACGCCTCAGGTAACACTTCGGTTTGAAAGTATTTGGAGAAATTCATTGATTTTAATAAGTGATTTGAATGGTAACTGATTGCAGCCTTAGCAGCACTGGCGGGCAGCCAACTGCGTTCGGGAGGCGGAGGTGGAACTCCTTCCGGTGCTCCTCAACAATCGCAAGAGATGGCGGTCCCCAATGAACTCATCGGATGTATCATAGGCAAAGGGGGCACCAAAATTGCCGAAATTCGGTATGTACCTCTCTTTTAAAGTGGAACTTTGTCGATCCCTCGTCGTCGAAAAACCCATGATACCAAGGGGAAATTGCTTGAACTTGCATGGTTTTCCAGATTTCCGTGTTTGCTTTTTCATCACTCCTAGCGCTTTTACATTGAGTTAAATCGATTTACTCATCGTTTTCTCTTCTATATTTGACTTATCCTATTGTGTTTCAGACAAATCAGTGGTGCCATGATCCGCATTTCTAATTGCGAAGATCGAGAGAGCAGTTCGGAGAGGACCATTACTATTACGGGCACGGCTGAATCGGTCGCTTTGGCGCAGTATCTCATCAACACCAGGTCAGGCTTCTTGATAGCATTTGTTGTGTTCCTGACGTTGAGCCAAGTACCCAAGTATCCCCTTTTCCCTCTGCGTTCACCTTTTACGAGTTGATTCGGCTATTACCACGCACTCAAGCAGCAACTACTGTCGATAATTACAACGGTTCAGAGTGAGATTAAGAAGGGGATTAATTCATTGTAATAATATTCAACTTTTCCAAAAATTGAAACAAACCTTAAGCTTGTAATGCTATGTGTTTTGTTTCTCTTTCCGTTTTTCGTTCGAATTTTCTTATTTTTCTCTAACCACAAACGAACCTTTTATCCAAACACAAACTTGACTTGTTGAACATCAAACGTCGTCCGCCGCAATTCGCCCGTCATATCTGTCCGCTGAAAACCTTACCGCCGTCTCTGCCATCCATCCTTTTTGCCTTGCTGACCTGAAACTATCATTTTGACCACTCAAACCAATTTGGCCAGCATACCAAAACTTTTGAATTTTTGTTATTACTGTGGTCTTTTTTTTGTCGGTTTACGACGAACTTTACATTCTCATCTTGAATGGGTTTTCTTCGTTTTCTTATTGCGGTCGCGTAGTGTTGAACACGAGAAAGCGAATGGAACCAGTAAATCGACAAACCAATCGACGACAGCGACCGAGCTGCAAGCGTCTGCCGTCAACAGTAATGGTGGTTTCGACTTCAAAGTCCGCTCTGTATCCGAATTCCCTTCTGGTGCCTAAGGAGAGGCAAACAAACTTGCGACAAATATTGGGTTTCGTTTTTTTCACGTGCATCTCGTTATTAAGTATACAATGCAACAATGGTACACTGAAGTACTTGATAAAATGAAAATGGACTTGTTTTTATTGTTGTTGTTTGTTGCTTGTTGTTGCATAATATTAAGAGTATGAACAAATTTTTTCATCAAATGCCTTATTCTAACAACTTGCAAAGTTTAGATTGTTAACTTAAAACTCCTTGATTAGTTATTCATTAAATTTTGTTTTCAAATTTTTGTTAATCCTTTCCATGCTTTTCCGTTTTCAATGTTCTGCTGGTTATGGTGGCAATATTCAGGTTGGCAATGGAGACTGCAGCCATGGGTATGATGGGGTACCCATTTATGGCACCGAGTCCAATTATGAAAGCCACGATTCATTGACCATTAACGGGCTACTTCTGCTGCTTCGAATGACGAAACGAGGAGAAAAGACAAAGAAATTCGTTGCGAAGTGAACGAAGGTAAAAATCAAGAATATCAGGAAGTCGGCAGAAGTGATGCAGTCATCGCAGTAAAGAAGTCACCGAGAGAGCAGAGGAAGGTTATGTAAACACGAACGTGTTGTTGGCGGTGGTTGGTGGTGGTAAGAGTATTAAGGACGTCGAAGACTATTCCCTGTTGTTGAGGTCCGCTACGACGTAGTGGTCTTGTTTGAGAACGATAAAGAAAAACATTGCTAGGATCTCCACGATGAAATCATGATTATTACGTATGTTTGGTGATTATACAAATGACAAAACTAAACTATAATAATAGGACGATAGGAAGACCGTTTTGCCGCGTGTGCATCCCCTTGCCCGTCCCCTTCTAAATCGCGGAACCCGCCCAATCCATCATGAAGCTCTTTTATTCTCTTGTTTTGTCTTCTCGCTCTCCCTCGTACACAACCACCAAAAATCCCTCTTTGGCCAACTTACAAAGACAAGCAATCGATTAGAACACCCCAATGCCCTTAAGTTTCATGTTTTATCATGCAGCTATATAATTTGCGTGCCTGTTTGTTAATCGTTCGTTCTTTTTTCTCTAATTTTTTTTGGGTATTTTTGTTGTTAATTTTCGTTCTTTTCCTGCAGTTCTCCCGCCCACGCCCAACACTCATTTCAACCCGCCCTAATCTTGTGACGACACACACACGCAACGCCGCCACTATTTTTGTGGTTGTAAATTTCTGCATTGGCACTTTTTGTGCGTGTTCTTGTGTGTGTGTAAGGCATTAAGTCTTAGTTTGCTTATCAATCAAAAGTTGGCAATTCAAATTTAACAAGTGACCGAATTTAGGAAAACTAGTCTTTTGCTGGGACTTAACAGGGGAATTAGCATTTAAACGTAGTTTAATTTTTTCTCATTTGTTTCATTTTTTTCTATTACATCTTTCAACAAATCGCGTACTTAACTTCTAGATTGACTAAAGAATTTTTAAAGAGAAGTTTAAAATATCGTGGGCTATAATGCAATGCCGTTGGCGAGCTAAATTGAATCAGTGCAAGGGAATATTTCTTTATATACCATTCCCAAACTTCTTTTTCATGGGCAACAGCCAAAGACGTGTGCAATAGTTTCGATAGCAAGTAACACAAGAAATTAGGGTAGAAAATTCTCAACTTGTTTGTGTTGCCCATTGATTTACCAATATACTCTCTTGAAACCCAACTAACCTCCTATCCCACTGATTTCATCCTTAGTTGTTATTCCCGCCCTAAGTCCTTTTACCACAGAAAATTATTGTCGTATCCTGTGTTTGTTCTGTCTATTCGAAAAAATTCCTATTTTGTTATGGAACGACTGACCAGTTCAAGCTTGGTTAAGAAAAGTTCCATAAGACCAAACAAAATTGTGCAAAAAGAACGTTTCAGTCCCTAAAATGTATTGAAAATGTTGTTGTGACGGGGGAAGAAATGTCAATTAACTGTCCATCGGGACTGTGTTATTTCACCTTTTCTGGCTTATTTAAGTGGCATTGTGTGCATTTTCCCTTCCAATGTAGAATTAAAACATTCTTTTTCGTTTATTCAAACCTTTCCGTTTTTCTCAATAAAAACAAACAATTTGTGATTTTTTGTTATTAATACCACCTCATCTTATAAACTATAGCAAATGAAGCTCAATTGAATCGATTTGAACTGCAAAATATACTTCGGGTTTATTTAATGACAAACATGGTTGTATCCTCGTAGGATTAAAAAAAAAAGGAACTGGGGGGGGGGGGTGAGAGGATTTACAAAATGGCGGTGAGCCGAAAGAGAAAGAAATGTCTGTCTTGGTTCATTTTTGAACCTTGAGTTTTTTAATTATGAGAGCTACCCACTCTTGAAACCTGAAATTGCTGTCAATTGGCTGATTGCTTGTAAAGCTTCGTCTCTTTTGTTACGCAGGGCACGACTCAAGTTCTTTATCTCCTCAGTCTTGGCTATTATTTCTTTTTGTATCGAAGCTTCCTTCTGTTCTATCTTTTCGAGTGTATTGTAGTAGTTTCCCATCTCCACGCAAAAAGAGTTGATAGCATCTATTAAGGAATCAAAAAAGTAATTGAGTTTAATCTCAGCGTATCGTAGCCATTTCAAATGATTTTTAAAACACCTTGAAAAAACGAGTCGTAGGAATCGGTTGAATATTCGCTTGTTGACAGCAAATTTGATGAATCAAGGGAATTTCCCCTAATCAAATGATGGTGAAATTGAATTTTTGAATTGTCGTGACTGATAATAATAAAACATTTACATTTGGTCAGTATGTTCCGTATTGTGTTCCTCAAACTCAGGATTTCCATTTCCATCATGGTCACCAACACCCTCTCCCGTTGACTGGGTGGCGGAATTGTATGCAGAATCGGCTCGTTGATTGCTCATGTCTAAGCGAAAGAACTTTGAAATACCAAAGAGAATTACCTAAACGACTAAGAATAACAATAACTTACTAGAATTCACTTACTTGTCAATTCGTTGCCGCAAAAGAGACTGACTTTTGGAACTTGTGGTCGTTATACTCATACACTTGTCGAGTCGAACTGGTCTAACGAAAAATGGTCGAAACAAGATTGTTGTTAAAACTTTTGACTCCGAAACACTGCTCTGAAAATTTCGATAACACTGAGCTGATGTACCTTTAAAGCTGATAATCCTTCAATGGATGATGAATTGAGAAAATCTCGTAAGGAAAAAGGATATGGAAGATAGAACTTTTAAAATATCTACACGCCTACGCTACCAGGCTTGAACGTTACTTTATGAAGGATTCACACTTCAACGAACTGGCAATATTGGGTTTGAGCTGCTTGGTTGACAGCAATTAATAGGAACATTGACCACCTAAGTGAAGTCTGGGTGTGTTCTGCTCATTTTCTTTCAGGTATGTCTACTAGTGTCATGAATTACACCCATATACTATAACACAAACCAATTGATTTTGCCAGGCCAACCGGCCAGCCATCTGGATGAAGGCCATGTTGATTGGGCACCTTCCCTAAAGCTAGTCCCCAAGTCACAAAGAGGTGTTCGGCATGATACTTGGAAAGCAAAGAAACTGTTAGCTAGTCACGTGCTTTCGTCTACTGTAAATCGCCACAATGACAACTGTATTGCTTCTGGTAGAGGTAAATTACTTGTTACTATAATCTTCAGTTAGTTCTCACATTAATTTTTTGGGTTTGGTAGAAATAAGTTCCAAACCAAATGAACAATGTGAAGAACAGCAGCCTATAATTATGATGATAGATGAGACAGTGGATTTCGACCTAGTAGGCCGTTACGTCGAACAAGGTTCAGCGTCTTACATCCAGGATCATGATTATTTATGCCATTCTCACCAATTAGTTCGAGGTATTTAAAACCCCAGAAGAAAAGGTGGAAATTACTTTAATGTAGAAAGATGTTCACATCGGAGTTGATTGAAATAGGTCTTGAAGCTGTCGATCCGCTGAAAGTTAGTAATTCTGATTCGTCTCTCTCATCAACTGAAGTTGCCTCGAGTACAAAAATGGTTGTATCACAATCTCCTTCCGGTTGTGGCAATCGGGATTGTGATCTTCGGTTTCAGGAATTGAATGCCCGTTTCAAAGAGCAAACTGAGGCGTTTGAGAATTGTCTGATAGAACTGAATCGCTGTAACTGGCATTGGGGAAAAGTCCCAGAAAGAGGGAACTCAATTTCGGAAAGAGTTGATGTCAGCTTCCGCTGAAATATACCCTCATTATCCATACAAGTTCATACGTGGCGACGACAAGAAAACTATATTGTGTACCTGACTGCAAAAAATTTCATCATAACAGTTCAAATATTTTTGCATTCTAAGGATTTTAAGCATTAATAAAAAATTAGAAAAAAAGAAGCTCAACTTAAGAAACAATTTCTTGTAACTGCTTTTATGAGCGGTTATCTCGTCGCCCACTTTTTCCAGCTTCTGGTTTTCCTTGGATTAATTTTTAGTTAAAAAATGAAGCTGGGAACCACCATATACGTACAGTCGTGAGTCTTTTTCCCCTCCAATTAATTGATCCAGAGTTAAGTTATAGAGCAGATGGTACAGCCAGCCACCCTGTGGTACTTTTGCCATTATAAGGCTTTGTCCTCACTGATTGTTATCGTCAGTAGTGGGGCGGATTTTATCGAGAGCAAAATTTAAAACTCGAACTCTCAGAGATTGAATATTGCATTATTGTGTCAAGCGACTTGCGTCGCAAATTTCCCGGAGGGTATGATCATGAATTGCGATTATGCGCGGGAGGCCGGGACATCGTGTGGGCGGTGTGGCCTGTCATCTTGTAACTAATTTTTAATCGCGCAACAGCGTACTATCGCTGTCAAAGTCAAAGTGTCCGCTCAATCCGCCAATCAAGTAGGGGTTGCACGTTGAGTTGAATAATGACAACTATTTCAGTTCATAGTCTTAAGTTTAGATGGTTTAATTGATTCGAAAAGGGTTTTAGTAGCTCTTATTTATCAAGGAGTTTTAAAAATATTTGTATCAGTTTTAACGAGTAGACATTGTTTGACTCTTTGGAGAAAACTTTGAAGCTGTGACTGGCTGTGATTCCCCATATGTTAAACTAGAAGATGTCTAAAATATGTGTGTAAGTCTGAGTTTATATTCAGCTCATCAACTTATTTAGTGTTGGTTATGTGATGTGAGTCACATCACAGTGACATGTTTTTTAGTAGTTGCTGTTGGAGTTAATAAAAACAGGATGAATGGTTATGAAATCAAGTTTTTATCTTGTGTTGACTGGGTCAGAAGACTTAGTTTTCAATGAAAGTTGTTTCCCATAGATTTCAGAGCTCTAGGCTCTGGCTCTAGGCTGATGTACTTAATTGTTCAATCAGCCCTAGGCCTACTAAAGAACTGAACTGCTTTAATCTGATGTCAATGTTTACAGGCTGTTTGAAATAAGCATCCTGCAGTGAAGGCTGTCGCCCATCATATATTTCTTATTCTCAAATAGGAATGCCAGGCAAGGTGTACTTGCATTCATTGTGGTAATGCAAGCTTGCTTTCTTAATAACTTAAATTTCCCTTTTTTTTGTAGTAGCACGATCCGGCTTGCCAATATCTCATCTCAGTCGCCACATCAGTCATTCTAGTCCAGCTGTGATGTCTCTTTAAAAAATGTGTACACACAATGGGGCTGATATGGTAAAACTATAGTTAATCCTCATATTGTTCAAAGCCTAATATGTCCCTTTTTTTTGTTCGCCGTTAAACTAGTTCTGTGAAAATCATCATTTTCATTAAAAATAATCTTTCAATGGACTTCCAACTGAAACTGGCCTCCAACTTTTCTAATCGATTATTTTTCATATCTGATAAACTTATGAATATCTTAATCTTTATAATGTTTCAGGTGTCACAAACTGTTTAAAATATTCTTTCCGAAACAAAAATGATTTTTATTTGTATTAGTTTAGCCTTCGCAATCATAGGGGAGGACTCGGAACGTTGGTTGGCCTTTCTGCCACAAAAAATCTCATCCTCCAATAGACGAACATGTGGATTTTATTCAGAGTGCCTGTGACGATGCCGAGGTGATCCAAGGGAAATTAATTGCTATTGACTTTAAAGTCATGTAGGTGTGTAGTTGCTAGATTATATAATGTAAGTTCATTCAGAGTACATTTCTTTCTTTTAATTTTTCAGGTAATTGCTGATGCCAAGCTGATACATGGAGTCATCGTTGCTGCTTATTCATGCGGTATACTCTTACGGTGACTTTTTGCCACAATTGCATCAGACGAAGTATTTGCAACTGCTTAAAGTTCTGCACGGGCAGATCAGCGGGTGTTAGGGATGAGCTCTGTACCGAAAGGGTGAATACAGCCAAGCGCCCGACTACTCGACTAGGTTCCATCGCATTCCCTAAGAACTGGCCCGAACCGTCACTCTTTTCTCTATCCGGCTCCCTTGTTAGCCATACCTTACGTGGGGTGGTACGGGCAGTACCGAGTGACATTTAGCTCTGAACAAATGATGAATAAAGAATTTGTACTCTGATGTTGTAGTTGTCGCCTTAACCGCTTATTCGTGCAGTATACTTGTATGGCGGCTGATTGCCTCAATTGCATCAGTCAAAATACTTGCAACTGCTAGAGTTTAGTTCCCGCAAATGGGAGACCGGCTGGTGGTAGGGATGGGCTCTGTCTCGAAAGGGTGAATACAGCCAAGCGCCCGACTAGGTTCAATCGCATCCCCTAAGAACTGGCCCGAATCGTCACTCTTCTCTCTTTCCGGCTTCTCTTAGCCATGCCACTCGTTGGGCGGTACGGGCCGTACCGAGCGACGAGTGGCAATCAACGAAATGATGAATAACGATGATCTCTTGTTCAGACTGTCGTCTCTGATCGTTCTGCCTGCACTACACTCAGGTGTTCCAGCTAAGCGTAGACTCTCCCTGTAACCTTTAATCCTTCCACTTCCGGTCCTGATACCCGCAATGCAGGAGGTAGGGATGGGCTCTGTCTCGAAAGGGTGAATACAGCCAAGCGCCCGACTAGGTTCAATCGCATCCCTGAATAACTGGCCCGACCTCACTCGATAGATTACGGAGTGGGCATCACTCTTCTCTCTTTCCGGCTTCTCTTAGCCATGCCTCTCGTTGGGCGGTACGGGCCGTACCGAGCGACGATTGGCAACTGAACGAAATGAGGGAATTATAATTCCCCTCTGATTGTTCGGAATGTAACCCAAATTTCAACTTATAAGAAATAATTAATAAAAAGACCGTCCGGTGCAAAACTATTGTATATTTTCATTTCTCTCACTTTCTCACAATGTTTTTCCTCTCGTACACTAGTATACATATACATTATATTATATATTAGCAGTTTCGTGTTGAATACCACGTTCAGTACCTGAAGAAAAAAGAGTTATCGACTCGCTCGGAAGTATATAATTTAGTAATAAAATAACCATTATAGTGTTGTTCCTTGACTAAGATACCATTAAATGCTTGCAAGGCAAAATGATCGGGTAAACATTTCATTTTCATTGTACAGCGACATTATATAATCCTAATTTCAATCAATTAAAAATGACATTGACATAATTATTTTGCAAGCATTTAGAAATATAGAATCATGTTTCAAGTAAATATGGACGCAAAATAAAAAATCCAATTTAAAAGTTGTTGCTAAAGAAATTACATTTCAACATTTGTTTTTCCATTTACAAAGATTAGCTTAGGAAAAAAAAACCTGGATTTAAGTAGAAACATTTAATGCAAAATTACTTCGCGTGTGGGAGACCAATTTGTAATTTGAATTTACAAAAGTGGGTTTTAGAATTATCAAACTGGGAGAGCTAATATTACCAATATTGCGATGCAAGGTTATTGTTTCGCTTGACGAAAATTCACTTTACATGAGAATCGACAAACAATTTACAGTAGCATGTAAATTAGGATGCAATTAGCGTGTCAAGAAGAACAGAAAGATGGCATGCTACAGAGCTATGTCCACGTGTACTCCTTTCCCTCGTGCATAAGCAGATGATTAGACACGACCAAAACACATTACTTCCCGTGTTGGAATGGATGGAAGGCACGGATTAAGACATTTGTTTCAAAAAGCCTACAAAAATTTTTGCAAATTTTGATTTCAACCCTCCACCCTTACTGGCAGAAGATTATGTTATGTAATTCAGCCCATTTTTTAGCAACAAAATACAGCAATCGAAATCCTCTGACACTTCCGTATTCAAACAACAAAAACTTAGACATGTTAGCGAAATGCTTCAGCCTCAAGGAAAACGGATACGTAATGCAACAGACTAAAATAAACTAGACACTGAACCCAAGAGTCAGTTCCTCTCAAGCAAAAATCCGAATTTAACTGTGGAAAATTTTGGCAAAGATTGCAAGCGTTCAGAGTCACGGATAGGTGACTAAATTACAAAGTTCAACCAAAACTAAGGAAAGTAACAATCCATTCAAGTAAAGAATACAAACGAATTGAAAAGATAACCTGTTGAGACTAAAGGTATTCCATAAAGGATGGCGTGGATTCACATTTCACAAAGCTCCAGTGAAATCGAAAGGCAGCAGACATAGATGATGCTCGTACCATCTCCAAGAGAGAAATGAACGCGCCGGCAATCCAGCAAGGGGGCGTTTCTTTAAACGTCACCTGGCGGAGACCATGACGTAATTAATTTTAATAACTAATATTACCTGTTGGCCAGTCGACGAACTGTCACTAGGGCACCACTGGCGACGCGTAGTGCCTACGTCTGCCAAGAAGCAGGTAGAAAGGATTTGATTGTTTGTTGCTGTTTTAAACTTCAGAGTTCAGAAAATGTGTTCGAACAATGTGTCGTCGTTCACTCTGACGTACTTCGTGATATTTGCAATAAAAATCAAGACTTGATTATCGAGTCACTTGAAAATGTAGTTAATTACTAAAATTTATTTCAAATTTACGCCTAGCGCCTCTATAAGCGACGAACATAAACTTTCTTTTGCTAAATACAACTATGAACTATTATGTCACCTGATCGGTAAATCGATTTCTCTAACAATCACAAAGACCTAATTAGTTCTAAATTTACATTTTAACTTTGTACCAGTGTAAGGTTGAATTCCGTAATTTTTGAACACAAATAGCCTAGTTTTAGCCCCTCCTCCCTCGAAAATTTGCCTATTAAAAGCCTCTAAGCCTTCGGCTTCTACTAACGTACAATCTCTCAGGGATTATGATTATAGCAAACTGGAAGTTTATAACACGATAGCCCTAAAAGTTTAAATGAGTAAGCAAATTGACCTGGTGACGACGAGGTGAGCCATTCCCAATAAACTCAACATCTAAGATCTTGGCACTTTTTTTATTTCAAACAAACTCTGTAGGACGAAAAGGAGAGTAGGATGAGTGTTTTTAACACATCGCAAGGATAACACGTCAATAAACTCTTAAGCTAACATTGGTTTACGCTTACGAATTTCTCATCAGCCATCAGCCTACCTTTGCTGCCCGTCCGCAATTAAAGTCCTAAAAATTAGTTGAATGACGGTTTTCCGCCCACATCAATCCCCGGTCAGAATCAACTTTGAACGGCACCTTAGTACTAAAAAAGCCTAGATATGAAACGAGTGAATTCCAAGTCCACCAGTTTGATAAATTGTATATTTCCTATGAAAGAAGACCTAAATTGGGGAGCACGTAAACATTCACAGTATGTAGGTCTGGGGATTATTAGAGCGGCAGCGTTGTTGTTTTCTTAAGTGTCAAGCGTGGATGAAACGAACGGAAATAAGGAAACGTAATTAACGATGAAAACGGTTCGCGTGAAAGAGAGGGAAACGGCCATCGGTGTCGACGAGACTGAGAAATGATAAATTAGTTGGTGAATTGTAAAAAGATGGAGGAAGTTCATAACAGAATGACCATGTTCCAATCTCTCCCACTCGCCAGTCACCGGTGACCAGTAATAAGTAGAAAGTCACCAGCTACGTACAAAAAAAAGTAAGAGGGGGACAAAAAATCATAATAAAGAGGCTTAAGGGCGATATTACAAGGCTGTACAACAGACCCTGGACGTAGATAAGGGAAAAAGATACAAGTACAACATAACCAAATTAAGAATGGCAGAGCAAATATATAAAAAAAAAAAACACAAACAAAAAACCGATTATGCATGGCCTTCTCAAAAAAGTGTACAAGTGTTTTCCATTCCAGAATGAACAGGCGAAAAAAAAATCGGGCGCGCAGATTTCTTTTTAAATGCCATAAAAGAGAATAGGAGGACGAGACTGCATTAAGTACACGGGGACGATTGATTGATTCGCTTGAGAATAATGGGAAGGAATAGTCTATAAAAGCACCACAAGACAGACAAATTTGAGAAAGTGGGGGAGAGAGTAGGTGTCAGAGTCGGTGACGTTTGCGGTACTTGTAAATTTTCGACAGAAAAGGGGGGAAAAGATCACCATTGTGTCGAAGGGAAAGTCTAGATTAGGGACCCTTATTTAATTTGAATAGTTACTCATTTTAAAAAAAACTCGATCACGCGTTTTCAAGAGTCGATGACAAATAAATAGTACGCCACGATTTTTAAGTATTTTCGATGTGGAAAAAAAAGAAGAAAGAACTCCTCTACGTGGCAAAATCAAGAGAAGATTCACGATTCGTAACTGTCTCGACTATCGCGCAGATGGCTCGCCACGCCCGGGCTCGGAGGATTGCTCAGCCCGCTGCTGTTGGAAGCGATAGAATGTCGTGGACTGCCATTAGTGGCCATATCGTGCGGAGTGGAGAAGCTAAAGGGCACGTGCTGGCCCGAAAGGCTACTGCTCGGCGTTATCGGCGTCATCTGACTGCCTTCTGGGGTCCTGTCAAACACACTTCAATCATCAGGTTGTTGTCGTTTACACCTTGATTTCATTAAATCGAAAGCTCACCTGGCTGACGTGGACGAAGTTAGAATCGGACCAGAAATGTGTAAAGATGGACGCGAATGAGGCGGCGCCTGAGGAGCTGGTCGCCTAGGAGGCAGACCAGGTAACGGTACACCTAATAAAAGGACAAAATTAAAAGTTAATTTCACTGGATAAATCGAGTTAGGAAATGATCGTACCATTATGAACGGAAGACGAGTTTCCTGACTGTGATATGGATCTACGAGGCGGTGACGGGTCGGCCGGTTGAGGCGGGACGCGTGGTGCGGTTAATTTACTACCCGACTGCTGGAACATGCTTCGCACCTATAATTGACATCGACGGTGATCAATGGCTGCAAGCAATGGCTGAGCGCGAGCCGGGATAAAAATAGATGGCTGGCACATCACTTACTCTCTGGATGCCTTGCTGCTGCTGTTGTTGCTGCATCGTCATGAGATGCGACGGTGATCCAGTAATGCTGGTATTACTCGAGCTGGTCGACATTCCGGCAAGAGGAATGGTACCAGGAAGATGCTGAACGCCCTGGTGTGGACCAAACTGGTCAGCCTTGTCCAACTGGGGCAGGTCTAGAAGCCGTTGCATTTGAATCCCGTCGCCAGGACCCATGTGACTGATGTGATTAAAATTGGACGGCGCCGAGATCATTTTCGAACGGCGATCGTTATTCCTGCATCACCAATCAAATCAATGAAGTTAACTGGTCTAGTATTATTCAAAAATAAAAATATTAAGAGGAGGAAAATCTTACGCCGGTTTCGAAGTTCGATTGTTCTCGCGGACGGAAAATCGCCTTCGCGTCCTCGGTTGATTGCTTCCGGCTCGGCTTTGTCCTCCCAGAGTCACTTCGCTTTCCGGAACATTGACGGCATCGCAAACTGTAATCCAATCCATCATTAAGCTCATTCTAACCAACAACAAAATAAGGATCTAATCGCACCTTTGTTGATGTTGCGCAAGTAGACGACGTAAGGCTGTTCGGTCGCGAAGCAAGCCGATAGGAGACCGTTGTGGTTCAATGGGAGACAACGTTTCAAGTTGAGTGTCTGTACCCAGTCACCGGTGAAACAGTCGATAACATCGACGTGAGTCTCCGAGTAGATCAGCAAGTGTCCATCGTAATTGACTGCAACAAGAACCCCAATTTCCTCGATGATGTTTACAGTGAGCAACAGCAAATTAGTGTCGAATTACCGATAGCCAAGGGCGGAGCGGGATACATGATCTCCTTCTCGCGCGATTTGCGTCCTTGATAGTCGACGTAGATGGCCAGCGTGGAAAAGACGAGCAGAAACTCTTGGCTGTTGATTTCGACAGCTCGCAAGGCGTCCAGCGGATGGTGGGCGATGAAGGAAATGCTGGGATGCTCGGCTTGGACGAGCGAGAGCGGATGCTGATCGCCCATCAGACTGTAGACGGCGAAGCCCGATGGATATCCCACAACGAGCCTTCCGTCCGATATCACGTTGAGGCACTGGGCTGGAGTCGGTAATAGAATATCCCTCAGTCGCTTGTGACGGGCCTTGGTCCGAGTGATCTCAAACAGGAGCACCTGTAAGTCAACAAAAGAAATGCCTCGTCGTTACAAAATTCTCTTTAGTCTTGCGCTGTAGGGACGTACCTGGCGTTTGACGGCGACGCAGAGACAATAGACAGCGGCTTGGGTGCCATGTCCTTGACGAAGAATACCAGTGGTGAAACTGATACAGGCCTTTGTGTCCGCTACTTTGACCCACTCGACATCGTCACCGTCGAGTGCGCGAACAGGAACCAGCCGGACGTGGTGCTGTTTACCACATATGACCACTAACAACTGTTCCTCGGGCAGATAATCGATCTGGTAGATGCGTTTACTCTCGCCAACTCGAGCGATTTCTGTACAAAAGACGACGACGACGAGATCGAGATCAACCGCTGAAACTCTATTAGTGGCGAAGACGGCAATATATCCTGTTACCTTCGCGATCGAGATCGATGCAGAGGAGCCCCTCCTCGGTGCCGATGGCCAGACGGTCGGTATCAATGACGGCGCCACTGCCAGCTGTCTTGGTCAGCGTGATGGAATTGTCCATGACCTCTTTGGGCTTGAACACAGCTCGATTTGGTAATTTGTTCCGCTTGAGGATGCGATGCAATTCGTTGAGAGCCACGACCCATTTCGTCTTTTCGCTTTCAGTGTCGGCCAACATGAGCAAATGGTTGCGGAGCCCTGGGGGGTCCATCATGGAAGTGCTCACCTGTCAAAACAGGAAATGGTTTCCCGCGTTAGAAATTGTCTGCACATTCCCTTTTCAACCGCTAACTAACTAACGAATTCATTAGAACAAAAAACTGACTCGGAAAATGCAGGGAATATCCTTCTTGTTGGCGTGAATGACGTCCGAATCGCGGACCGAGCTGACCTCGAATTGCTCGTCTCGCATGTCCAGCACCTGAGAGACGGCCACCGAAGGTTGGGCGTTGCGTTCGGCCGAGATGTCGTAGAGGAAGAGTTTAAAGTCGCAAACGACGACAAACTGTCGCAGCCAGCCTTTCTTGACGCCGCCCGGCTTCGGCACTTTGACGTAGCCCTCGTAGGCCGTCCCAATACCTCGGGTTGGATCGATACCCAACGGTCGTTTAGCTGCAATTGAGACATTGCATTGATTAGGATTAATCTACAGACCAACAAGGAGAATGTGAGCTGGAACTTACTTTGATCTGTGGGAAGCGGGCAGAGAGGGGGGACTTTGTCTTTGCAGGCCACGTGACAGGCGAAACCGCAGACTTCGCAGACGACGCCCTGGCGGCTCAAGCCGACCATCAGGGACGTACAGTGATTGCACTTGAGCGGCGACGGGAAGGAGCGGACGAGGAATTGATGCGATTTGGAACGCAGCGACAGCGTGCTGGTCAACGGCGATGAATGCAGAGGCAGCGATCCGGCGCTGTTGGACGGTGACGGATGAGATAGGTTGAGGCTCTGCTGCAACTGCATTTGCATTTGCATCATGTGCTGGCTCTGCGACATGTCAACCATTCCCGGCCCTTGCATCAGGCTCCGATCGACTCCGCGTTGGCCGAACGGTGAGCCGCCCATACCGCCGTTGCCACCGTCCGTCTGGCTTTGTTGTCCGGGTGTGTGGCCCTGCTGCGGGCTGAGATCGGAAGCCGATTTATTGCTACTGCTGAGCACCGATGGCGCCCGATTGTCCTCGATGTCACCCTCTTCGCTGTCGGCCGACGCTGCCCGTCTCAGAGACGACTCTTTGAGGAACTGCTCCAGGAATGACATCTGCGAGATAGGCCTGTCCAAAACTGAGGGGACAAGAGAGTCAACAACTACATTAGACAACCGTCCGGATGATGGCGGGGTAACGAAAGAAATAAAACAACAAAAAGAAAACAAATGAATATGGATTATTGTGCGGCTGGAACGGGCAGGCGATCGTGAGTAGGCAGCCCCATTTTATTTTTTTCCCCCTCTTATATCCCCGGGTATTAATAGTGTGGGATGGGGTTAGTTTGGCGGAAATATTCCATTCCGGGCTTCCGGGTCAACGAAAATGGCAGACAA
This sequence comes from Ceriodaphnia dubia, assembly GCA_022539655.2. NCBI lineage: Eukaryota > Metazoa > Arthropoda > Branchiopoda > Diplostraca > Daphniidae > Ceriodaphnia > Ceriodaphnia dubia. Next base: position 371,062 of record JAKUCG020000053.1, on the reverse strand, counting down.
GAAGCTCATGCCCTTTTGACGGAAGACAAAGAGAAATGTATGTAGCACGAAGAAGAAGTGAAAGAGAGTGCGTAGGACGGAACACGGTTGGTGGCGGATGCTAATAGGGTTGTAATCCAGCGGTAAACGATCCAGCACATCACACAGAGGCCATCCAGCACATACGAAGGATGCTCCAATGATTCGATTTGATTGATTGTTTTTTTTGTTGTTGTGTCATTTACCGAATAGTCTCCGAGTGTCAAAGTAAACAACCGGAGTAGGAGGAAAGTTTGCACCGCGCGGAGGCGATCCGGACAGGAAGAGAAGAGCCGAGCCCCTTTTGGTTTTGTTTTGTTTGTTTTCGAGAGATAGAGAAACAGAGAAACAGACAGAGAAACAGACAGAGAGACGGGAGAGAAGAATTTTTTCCATTTTTTTTTGTTCTTTTTGGCTTTGAGACAAAGATGAGGATGGACAGGTAAAGGCAAAAGATTTCTCTTTTTAGGTGAGCTGGGCAAGCCTTCTCAAAGTTAACAAGGACTTGTGAATTTGTAAATATGAAAATTTTCGGGGTTTATCTTTTGGGATTGTTTTTTGGTTGTTGACTACGGATGAAGGGGAGGGGGCCAGCGCAGTATATTCTCTTGATTATGGGGTCCTTGGTCATTTTAGATATCTTTTTTTGTGTCTTCTTCAATTTTTTTTTCTTTCTTAAAACGTGTCTACATAAAGGTGCGGACCAGCAGAATGACCAAGCCCCAAAGGCAGCTGGTCAAGCCGAGGAAGACGGGAATTTTGACTGGGAAAATTCAAAAAAAAAAAAAGAGAGAAGGAGGAAAGGCCGGAAAACCAAAGAATGTGAAATGACCGGGTGATGTGAAAAGGAATAAAAAAAAACAGAAAAGAGAGAAAAAAGAAAAAGGATTAGATCGTTAAAAAAAACCTAATTTCAAATTAAGAAGAAAAAAAAAAGATCCGTCAATAGCCGGAAGCAAGCTCTTTTTGTTGTTTTTTTTTCTAAACAATTGGTTCTGCTTGGCGCGAGCCAAAATGCCGCCCCCAGAAAAAAAAACGCAAAAAGGGGGAAATAAAAATTAGCCATTCACGGTGTAAGCAGCATGAGCAGCATTAGCATCATCACCCGGTTCCTTTAATAACAAATCATTCCGGTAGTGAGCGGGATCTATCGGTGCGTTTGTGTGTTGGTGGGGATTTTTTTTGCAGTCATCAGGTGGGTGCAACGGGTAAACAATGGGCGGCTGTGTGTGTCGTTTTGTTGTGCCAAGGAAGAGAATGTGTCGGAAAAGAAGAAGAAGAAGAAATAGTCAAAAAGTAGAAAAATAAGAAAAAACAGATCAGAATCAACCGATCCCATCGACGGCGGTTTTTTTGGGGGAAGATCATGGAGCCACTAGTATGTCTATCGATCTGACGGGTAGAAAAAAGTGCGGGACAACGGGGATCGAGCCTGAAGGATTCAAATCGCACACCGCAATCCAGCAATCCGAGAACAACGTCCATCTGTTCCACAAAACATCCTGCGCTACTCGATCGACAATACTCACATCCGTCGCCGGATTCCAGTCTCTGTTGCATCTCTTTCATCTGAGAGTCCTTCCGCACCAACTCTCGGGCAAGCTCTTCTCGCTGTTGTTTCACTTCCCACAATTCCCTTGAAAAAAAATAAAGAAAAATATTTAAAAATGTCTCAGCTAAACAGTCAAATCGGTCAAATGATACTTTTGCATTGCAATAAAGTCGGCCCGGATTTGAGTCAATTCTTCACGGATCGACTCTTTCGCCTGGATCTCCGACTGAAGGCTACTTTGTAAATTTAATATCTCCATCTTGTCGAGTTTTTGAGATCGCCGGTTTTTCCAGTTCTTTTCCTGCCGATTGCAAAACAATCGTTTAATGAAATGATAGGATGAGAATGATATCAATCCACCCAAAAGAGTCTTACGTTGCTGGGCGTTCCTCCGACGCCTTGCGTCTTTAAATTCTCCATCTCCTCCGTCATCTTGCTGGTCAAGGCTTGCAAATATCCACGGGCATCCTTCTCGTCGCTGACCCATTGAATGATCTCGGTAATTTGAGCTTCCCACTGGGCAACAGCGGCTTGTTTACTCCGTAATTCCGAGAGCTCTTCCTCCATGGCCCGTTTCTCGGCTTGGAGCCGTTGACAAGAATCGGAAAAGCGTTCCAGCTCGGCCACAACACGCTTCGTGTCTTCCAGGAGCAATTGTTTCTCCCTTTCGTGAGCACGTCGCACTTCGACGATGACTTCTTCGTTCTCGACGGCGCTCTCCTGCCTCGATTGCTCCACTTTCTCCTTCAGTAGAGCCGATTCCTTCTCGTAGGTGGCCCGCATGTTATCGGCTTCCAGCAGCTGTTCGCTTAACTCGCTCAGCTCGGCGGCGTGTCGGTTGCTCAATTGAGTCACCAGTTCCTTGTGCTGCACTTCCTGTTTCTCCAGCTCGGATCGGAGTCGGGCAAGTTCTTGATTGAGCTCTAACGAGTTCATGGCCGCTTCACCGGCCTGGGCTTTCTGCTGCAACCGCTCCATATCCTCGTGGAGAGAGCGGGCGTGCTCTTCCGCCCTTTCACGAAGTCTTTTCTCACGAACCACATCCGCTTGCAGCTCCTCTGCTCGCGCTTCCAGATCGCGTCGCAGTTTCTCGGCTCGGCGGAGGTCGTTCCTCAGGGCGTCCATCTTTTGCAGGGTGCCTTCCAGTTCTTCCTCTTTATCCCGTACCTGACGGGATAATTTGGCTTTCTGCTGACGTAACTCTGACAACCTTGCGGATTAGAATTTGAGAATAAAAAATGTACGGATTAAAATTGAGTCCTGTCGGTTTTATAAAAAAAAAAAATATTTTTCTTTTTACTTGTCCGAGACTTCGGTGTATTCCGTCATGGCCAGTTTACGCTGTCCGATGGCGTCTTTCAACTCTTTGGATTGCAGCCGCAGTTTTTCTTGCGTGTCGGCCATCTCCTACGGGCAACAGAGAAATAAAGGAGACGGTTATCGCTGATCGGATTAGGATTGCGGTCGAGGCTTGGTAGACGTACCCGCACGAGCTCGTCCTTTTCCTGCTTCCACTGGCGCTGACTCTTTTCCATGTCTTTAATTTTCTGGCTCTTCTCGCCTTCGCTCAGCTCAAAGTCTTTCTTCATCAGAGCCGACATCTCCTTGCCGTGCTGTTCCGCCCTTGCCAACTGCTGCATCAGCTCTGTTTTGACACGACGGATAAAAGAAGTGAAGGAAAAAGAGTTATAACTACTGTAAAAATGCGTCGTACCTCCGTTCCGCTTCGTCAGCTGATTGACTTCGTCTTGCAATCGGCGGACATCGTTGTTGTTGCCGGACGGGCCACTAGAGCTCTCGCCCGAGGACCCGTTCACCGCCGAGGCGGTGGCGGCGTGTGTCAGGGCGGGTGTGTATCCGTCACCGGTTCCGTTCGAGTGGATTAGCAACCGGTTCATGTCCGTCAGCAAACTGGGTCCACACAAAAGAGCAATTAGAGGTGAGAAATGATCGAAACGGAAACACCAATCCATACACACCTGCCCTGGGTGTAGGTAAAACCGAGAAAAGGAAGGTGGAGGGCGCTAAAAACGGAATTGGCTGTGGGCGGAAGGACGTCAGCGCTCCTGAGGTCCGTGTCATCGACATCAAAATTGGACGTGTCCGTCGGGCTGCTGACTTCTGGTATGTAAGGGGCTGTACTGTCACGGATATTGTCCCAATCGATACCGGCAAACCACGGATGATTCTGTTTGAATAAATAACGAGAATGAATAAGACACATTTCAATTTCGGGGCCTTCGTGAAATATTTAGAGGTATAACTATCTTGCCTGGAAATCGCTGAGGCCATTTTGTCCTAGACGATACTCTGCGCTGCAGATGAGCCTCCTCATCAGATCTTTGCCTTCTTCCGAAACTTCTAATCCGGAATCAGTGGGGAAATCAAAGCAACTCTATATATAATATGTATAAAAGAAAACAAAAGGAGGAATTGATTCATTAGAAACATTGTTGTTGTTGTCGACGGCGGAGATACGTAACGCGATCGCCCAAGTGGGCGACGACGGGTCATTCGATCTGTGCGGATGTAATTTCCGTGGTCTTATAAGCGAACGAACCTTGTGATTCATAATTCGTCCGTAGGTTTCCACCAGGGATTCGGCGTAGAAGGGCGTCTCTCCGTAGAGCATCTCGTACATGCACACGCCCAGCGACCACCAGTCACATTCCGGCCCGTAGCGTCCTTGGCCGTCCTCCATCGCCTGGAATGAGCCAACAAAAACAACAACAACGCACACAGAAAAAAGAAAAAGAAAATAATAAGAAAAATGCCATTAGACGCGTACGCCAAGTGTAGCGGATGGACGGGCAAAAGGAAAAAGAAAAAAAGGGAGAAGTTTTTTGGCAGCGAGTGCGCCATACAACCCTGCCGGCCAAAAGCGTGTGCGACGCCATATTTCTGTTGAGTTTGTTTGTTTGTTTGCGAAAGAGACGAAGGAGGAAATAACGATGTCGACTCGGGGGGTGCTGATGTCTGATGATGATAGAATTTATTATGATTTTACCCTTAAGATTTCAGGCGAAATGTAATCTGGCGTGCCGATGGCCACGTTGCTCTGAACGGTGCCGTCCTCGCGCAGTCTCAGGCACGAACCGAAATCGGCCAGCCGGATGTGTCCGTTGGCGTCGAGGAGTACGTTGTCCGGTTTGATGTCGCGGTGGACGTAGCGCAGCCGGTGGATCGAGTCGATGGCCAGCACCATTTCGGCCAGGTAGAATTTCGCCATGTCCTCCGGCAGACGGTCTTCGAACTTGGAGAGAAGCGTCAGAAGGTCTCCGCCGCAATAGTAATCCATCACCAGGTACTTTTGAAAATAAATAGAAAAAAAAACAATTATGTTAATTTCTCTCATGAAGACGACGACCGGATTTTCGCAACGTTTCGACAAATCCATTTCGAGAAAATACGAGCTAATAAATCATCGAGTCAAAGAAAATTTTCTAGCGTGATTTACTCCGGTCCAAATGTTTGACACCGTCCGCCCATTTTGTCAGTCTGCCGAAAAATGAATATTGGCATGGCCCTTTTTTATCTTCGGGAAAAATCTCCATTTTTAAAAGACTCTAACTGATTTACGACAAACGATTTTCCTACAATTCTTCCGTTCGACGTCGCCGTTTTCAGAGAAAGTTAGGGGCCCGTGCGCGAAATTGTCCGTCTGCAGAAACGCTTCCGCTTAAGGAATGTCTTGCGCCGTCTAGACGGAGGCGACGCCAGCGTGTGCGCGTTCATCCCAGGTGGTGAAGATATCGCCGAGAAAAGCCACGAGGGTGGAGAAATTGTAGCCGTAAATAGACACAGAGGGGTTGTGCATGGCCTGGCATACTTCAAAAACTTTGTGTCTTGCTCTTCTTTTTTCCTCTCTTTTCTTTCTCTCTCGAGTTTTTGACGTCCTAAATAATTCCGCACAAGCTGGGTCCAGGAGAAAACATACAGAACCCCCCTCCTTGTACCTCTATCCCTGGGTTTAGCCTCCTATTGGATCTATTTGTCTCTGCCGGGGCGGAAGAGAGGGATATGTAGCAGCTGCTTTACATAAGAGATGCGGGAGAAGGGGGCAGCTGCTGCCGTGCTCTCTCTTACGTATCACACGGCAAGGAAGGAAAAAACGCGGATGTTTCCTATCCGTTCATTAGAGCTGGAATGTTTCCACGGAATTATTGATCTGTTGGACCAAGGGGCCTTCAAACTTGGCTGCATATTGTTCTTTTTTTTGGACATCCCTGTAAGGTAGGATAGGAGAGCAATAACTGTTGTTTTTTGTTGCCTTTTCGTCATCATCGCCGTCGTCTCCCATCTTTTCTTCTCCTCTTCTTTATGTTTTGTTTCATTCCCTCTTCTTTTTTTTCCTGTGACAACCGCACGGCCGGAAGTGGTCGACCGATAAGTCAAGCGTTGCCAAACTCAATTATCTCGTCAAAAGCGGCCAGCCACCTCTCTCCGTCTCTGCAACAGCTACACGGAGAACGAATTGTCTAGCTCTTGTTTTGTTGTTCAAATGCTATTTGATCCCCCTCGTATATGGAAATCGAATCATTTAACACCACAGCTCGAAACAATAGACGGAGGTGGGCGGCCATTTTGTCCTCTCAAATGAAGACGTCAATGCCGGCATTCGAAAATAAAAGGGAAGAGATGAGAAAAGAAGAAGAAAGTCGTCCTTGTCGGCTATTGCAGAGGACAAGAGAGAAAAAAGAAGAAAGCGGATCTCAAATGATCTAGATAAACAAGGAGCGGACGTCTTTTGTTTTAAGAATGAATACCTGGGCGGGATGCCAAAAAAAAAGGGAAAATGGAAGGAACATACCAGATTGTTCTCGTCCTGGAAGGCGTAATGGAGGTCGGTGATCCATCGTCGATCGCCGCGGACTAGGACGTCTCGCTCTTCGTGGAAGCAGGCCGCTTCGGCTCGTTTCAACATCACCCACTTGTTGAGGATCTTCATGGCGTAGACACGTTCGGTGTGACGGAGTTTGACGACGCAAACTTCACCAAAGGCGCCGCGTCCAATCACCTTGATCAGCTCAAAGTCTTCGCGTGTCAAACGAAGACTCTTGATCTGACTCACGCTCGGTTTCACTATTGGCGGATTATTCCGGAAAGAAAAAAAACGGAGAAAATGTAAAGAAAGAAACAAATTAGAAAAAAAAAGAGAAAACGCGTCTTCCGTCGTCCGGAAGGTGCGTTCATGTTCGACAATGTGTAGGCATAATGGCGGTTGTTGGTAGTACAAGAAAACCACACGGTCCAACAACTCGTCGCCAAGAAGAACAACACGTACTCCCTTTGACTCTCTTTATATAATTTCGTCACCCCGACGGTTTATGCTAATGGATTCGCTAACGCGTGACGCACGGGAAGTCAGGTGTGCTACCCGTAAAGAAAGGGTGGGAAGGGTCGCTGACGTCACCGCGAGCGGCGCGTCAAATTGAAAAATCAAACAGTGCCGGGCAAATAAGTTTGGGAGAAGAAAAAAAATTTAGTAAAAAAATTGTCACTCACTTAAATCGAGAAAGTCCGAAACGGTCTTTTCCCTGCGCAGGGCCGAGTGGAAACATTCGTCGTAAAGGACGAGCAAGGCGTCGAGTAGCGTCTCGACGCTGATGGATATCGATGATGCAGACGAAGAGACTGTTGTGGTGACGGCGCCATCCTCACCGCTGGTCAAGAGCAGCCGTTCCAGCTGCTTGAGGCGCCGCTCGACAGGCGACAGTCCCGTCGACGACAGGTCGGCCGAAGCCGACGCTGCCGACGCCATAGCCATATCTCAACAATTTTCTCGCTGCCCCCCTTTTTTTTCTTCTTTCAATCAACGCGATCGTCGTCAACACGAGCTGGCCATGACTGGACGCATCTTGCAGGACTCTTTTCAAGTCGACGGCGAATCTGTAAAGAGAGAGACAACAAAAAAAAACGGACAAGTATGAAGAAGACAGTCCATTACAGCACGTCTTTGTCGAAATCACTTAAAGACGATCCGTAGGTAACGAGCTTCCCGCCTTTCTTTTACGACCCCCGCGTCACACAGCGAGAGTTATAGATCAGTTCGACTCCCACCACCCCCTCGACCACTCGCACGCACGCAGCGGGAGGCGACGTCGCCGACCGACAGGGCCATTTGCGGCGTCTGAATGGAAGAAGGAAAACTTACGAGCCAAGTTGCTTTTTTTTCTTTCTTTTTTGTGAGGAAAAATATCCCACACACCCTATTCCTCCTCCTCCTCCTACACCGAGAGGAAGATGCCCCGAGACAACCCGATTTATTTATACATCACTCCTCCCCTACTACCCTGGCCCGGCCCAGCCCTTGTATTTATATATACATAAGATATATATACTGTGCGGGACTAGCCGAGAGGAGAAGACTGCGAGGGAGGTCGGAGGAGAAAAGAGAAAAGAGAGAGAGACACGACATTCCATCACCAGCGGGTTTTCTTGGTCCGCCGCCCGGCTCTCTTCTCTCACCTACCTAAGCTCCACACTATAATACTGAGCTACTATATACTAGATATTGCAATGGCGTTGACGGATCCCTTCAAGTGTTGCTGCTGCTGCAGCAAGGCTACGACATAACCAGTAGCCAAGATTTCGAGTCCTCCAGGTAATCGACGGGAGCTATTTAGACGGGCCGTTATTTCTCTCTCTCTCTCTCTCCAACGGCTACGCTTCCTCGGACGGGAATTGTAATCGAAATAAAAAGGATTTTCCCACATTTAGACGGCGCCCGGGAAACAAGTAAAACGGGTAAAGAAATCATCCGAGGAAGCAACTCTTCCGCATAACCGCTCCTCCTCTCCCCCGCATCATATACACGGGCGGCTGTTCGCTGCTGCTGCTGTTGTGTTTCTTTTTCTTTTTTCCCGAATGCAGAGTCACGATTCAGGTGCCCCCCTTCTTTTCCTACACCTCCCCCTTTCACCGCACTCCGTACGTACACACACACACACACATCACCTTATGGAGACATGATCAACACGGCCGAATCATCAAACCAACTTCCTCCACACACTTTCACACACACAAAGATCGTCTCTTCTTCTTCTTTTGTCGCCATCGCTATAGGCGGAATGGAACCGAACCGTGCAAAGTTGACAAATGAGAAAGTTTGGCCCCACGGATTCATTGAGAGTGGAGAGTATTGATCACCATTGCCATGAACCCTCATAACGTTGCAATGTGGGTGCTTGGAGGATGCAGCACGCAGGCTGAGTAATAGTCTGGCAAACACTCCCTGCAGACTGGAGATTAGATTAGATGGGATTCCTACGAGTTGTGTTTTGGGCTAGCCTGTGAGACAACTGACACGGAACCTGCACTGTCTGCTGGACACTCGGTGTCATCTGGGAAACCTGTCTTTTTAGCATTTATTAGCATACCTGATGTAGAACAGAGCGATCAGCTGGGCAGTGGGGTCGACACACTGGATTCCAAAGTCAGTTTCTTTTCAGCTCATCCTAGACGAAACAAAAGGCTATCACAAACACACTATGACTTGTTCAGGGATGAAACTATACACGTCGAAACTAAAATACGGCACGGTCACAGAGGCACGAAGTGAAATACCGTTCAGCACTGAAGATTTCCTCTATTTTCCTTCGGTTTTTCTCTGTTGGCGTATACGCAGCAGTGAGAGCCCCGTTCTGCCCCACGGTGCAGTTGATAAATCAAACACGAAAATAACGAAAAACATCCAAACGACTTTGAAATTCGCCAACCATGGGCTGAACGGGGCGGCTATGTCCAGACACACAACACAAAAACTGCAGAATCGCAAAGCTCGTCTTCGTCACTGCTTGCGGTCAAGAAGCCATTGACAGAACTACAGAGGTACACACATAAGGCAACACCCAACCTCTTTTTTTTTACACACACACGACTCGTCCTTTAAGAGGGAACCTGTGTCGACATCTGTGCGATGGAAATCGAACCTCTGCGTGTCGACATCTGTGGCCAGCATCTTTCGGAGTTGTTCGTCGCAGATGTTTGTTGACTTGACGACGCGGAAAAAGAGAAGAACATATTGAGTCGTATTTAACGTCTTTTAATAATTAGGAAAGTCTGAATTGACATCAAGATAATTTACCAAACCATCTCAATGTAAATATCACCGCGCGACGAAGAATTTTGATGTCGGCTGCATTCTCGAATTTCATTTCCCTTTCTAAGCAAGCTGCAAGCTTACAAATACAATGAAACAGAAACTGGATAGAAATATAGAAAGACATCTTGTGTATTCTTAATGACTGTCGTGCGAGTTTTAGAAAGAAAATGAGTGTTTCATAAAAAAATAAAACGAACTGTGTGTCAAAAAATAGTCGCCGTAAAAAAAGAGAAAGCAAATCCTTCTTTTAATCCTAGATGGTGTTAGCGTCCAAAACGGGGGTCGTCGATCACAAACGTGACTTGTCGGCTCAAAAATAGAAAAGGCTTTTGTCTTTTCCTTTATATCAGATCCATTAGTAAAATGATGGTATGTTGGAATCATAGTTATTGCGACTGTAGTACACTGAACTGGGCACATTGGCCGAGATGTAAACCATTGTGCTCATGTTCTCCATGCCAATCGCCATGTATCGAATAGACTGATGGAGTGCCTTCCGCAATCGCTTCCCGGCCATCTTCAGTTTCTGATAAATGGAAAACAGGTTTTACACAAGACTTATTGCACGTTCGTTAATCAATCAGATCCTTTAATGCACTTACGTCACGAGGGATAATGGGCTTGCTTTTCGGTCGAGTAATAAGGAGTGGTTGAGCTTCGTCGGTCGATCCACTCCGAACCCGCTGAAATAGTTCCTTCATTTTCCTCTGAAACGAACGTTTGATCGGCGTCTCCCATTCTGCAACAACAACTACACGAATGAAGTAATTTTCCCATAACCTTGTTACTATTCTAATAAACGAGACTTACCACCAGTCTGATAGGTTTGAAACGTGCCCGATCTCTCCGCTGGTTGCTTGTCGTGTCCAATTGTTTCTTCGTCAGGTTCTTGCGTTCGTAGTTTTTTTGCCGTACTGATTTTGCGATTGATCGTCCACGACACGGTTGGACTGGTCAAAGCACTGCCAAGAATATCCATAACTAGTTACAAAGTTTTGTTCGAAAGCTTTTTTCGAAAAGTGCGGAATGTCGTCTTGTCAACCTCCGAATGAAATGGAAAACACACAAGTCACTGTCGTCTATATCTATACATAGCCGTAGAGGGCGCCGAGTACGACACAAATAATATCTCCAGAAAGTGAAAAGTCTTCGAGGGGTGAGGACGACACAGAAAAAGGTTGGGACAAGGTCGGAGGAGGTCACATTTACACCCCAGATTAGGCCTTGGGTCCACATAAAACAATAATGTTCCCTGTATGTTCCACACTACTCCCCGAAATAGGGCGGGGTCTCTCTGTATTGTTATGCTACCACACGCACACCATTTCTGGTTCAGGGATGATGGGGGAGGCGATTGTTTTGGGAAGAAAGAAACTTTGACCAATGCAGATAATGATGGATGATAACAGTTCACTTGGGACCCGGACCTTATCGACTTATCGTCTATATATTATACAACGTCAGCGATGACACAGGGAAATGCAGTTGCCATCTGAGACGCAATTTCCCTTCCATTTATTAGCACACCTGTTCAAGGCATCTTCCAAAGCCGGGCAATCAAATTTTAGCGCTTTATTATCAGGTGGACGAGTATTTTGACAAGCTCGCTAGGTGGCGTGCTGGGGGAATTAGGAAGCCGCGAATCCTACGAAAAAATAAATAACAGCCAATAGACGTTCAAGGTAGTCTTAGTCGGAACAAGCAAGTTACCTTAGTTGTCTCGATATCATCTTAATGACCCAGGAAGTCTCTTCAACTGCAGACTCCCAAGAACTCCGTAGTGAATAATCTGCAGTGGATTTCGCGCAGTTTTATCAATGACAAGTTGCTCAATCGAAGCTCTTGAGAATGTTTACATCCTTTTAAGACTTTTTAGTTATCTAAGATGAGAAAACCAGATGCAATGAGGAAGACACCTTTAGGGTGCAGTAGAAGGTTGTATCAGAAGTCATGTCCTAGTTCGCCAGGAGTTATAGCATTGCACCTTATGACCGAAAAGAAGCACCGATATCTTGTTGTCTCTCCTCTCTGGTTCGACGAAAGCTAACAGTGACAGTGTCCGACTCCGACTCAACGATAGAATGGAAGATCAAGATGACCTTATATTATTGGATAAGTCTGAAGGGGGTAAACGTTGGGACTGTGAACAGGAGGCTGTATAAGAGTTGAGTAAGAAGTTTAAGACGAAAGTGACACGTCTTGTACCAAAAAATAGTTATAGTTAGCTTATTATAGTTTACTGATAACTAACATTTAGAGAACAGAACACTCACAAAGGGGTTATTCATATGTATTGAAATTTGTTCACTTCCCTTCGGCCATGCCGAGCGATTACATCGATGATCCCTCATCGAAAATATACATTAACACTTGATAAAAATTCGAAGGGAAAGCCACTATTGTATAAGTTTTGGCATCCTCAAACGAATAGAGAGTAGAAATAGGCCGTAAGTTTTTGAGAGAAACAGGAAATTCACGCAGGACACGTTCACAACATTATTATTTAAAAAAAAAAAACAGGAAAGAATCAAAACGTCTGGCAAAAATTGGTTGCCATGGTGCGAATGGGTTAGGACGGCAATTGGCGATTCTGTACACCTCTCTCCAAATGTGCGATGAGACTGTGTGGAAAAGGAATAGCAACCCGTGCACGATGAATTTTCCTATTTGTTCTCGAAAGAGACACAGCGAAGCAGCAAATTAGACGACGCACGTACGAGAATCTTCGGTGTACAATCCTGGCTGGTTGAATACTTTGATGATGGCAATGCCAAAATACTTAGCACCTTTCTTCAGCAACCACTCGATCCTCTGTCCAGCTTTTCTGACGATCTAGATTTTCAAAAATAGAATTTGATGGAGAATAAAAAAAAATGGTTAAGTTTCAAACCGAACCAGCTGGTAGAGCTACACATGAAAAACAAGAATAAGTAGGCCAGCACAAGAGCACCACAGAATATTCGTCCACACCGGCCCGTAGTATGGCTTACGTGACATCCCTAGCAAAGCAAATGGCTGCCACTTCAAAACAACACACACACGCGGTTGGCGACAGGAATTTCAATCGATGTCACGTTTGAAATTTGCAACGTTAAATTACTAGTCACGATGACGAAGAATCGTCTCGCTTTAAAATTGTTCTCTTTTTTTGTTGTTTTTTTTTCTTACCTTCTGGGAATGCATTATGAAAATATAAACTTTAGAGAGCAGGGCAAGCAAGACTCGACTGTAAAGCAGCCGGCCGATGAATAAACCAAGTTCCTCGTGGAAGAGAGCTTCTTAAGAAGAGTTCACCAAATTGTTTCCCATTTCTGTGTGCGTCCACATCTACATGTGCCTGCTAGAGTGTGTATGTGTTTACTACTGTGTATATTGGTCGATAAGGTAAAAGTAAAAAGAAAGGGAAGGATAGCTTCAGGGCGGGATGTTTTGAAGGGCGACCGCACCGTTGACGCTACCGGCCTCCTAGCATATAACCAACGTTACACCAGCAACTGTGTTTCAACGATCTCTAAACGACGGAAAGGTCCAGCATGCGAATGAAAATCAACTATATTTGATATCTACCTTAAAAGATATTTTCCTTTTCTTAGTCTTCTTTTTCGTGTTCTTTCCGGTTTCACTCACCGGATCCGACTGCATAAAAGCATCCCACAACACCGGATGTTGAAGTTGCGTTGATGTGCATTGCTGGATTTGTTCCGTTTTGGCTTTCTTCGATTTCAGTTGATGTCCCTTCGATTTCCTCGGTCGAACGGAGAATTTCGGGCGGCGCGAAGCTGATTTCCGGATTGATTGCTCTCGGATCAGTTGCTGACCGTCGTCTTTAGTGAAGGTCTTGCGTTGCGAAATTGTGGCTGGTACGGGCGGAATCATTGCTTTCAACTTTGTTGCCATTGTAAAAACACGACCGTCTACTCGAATAGGTTATGGAATGCAATTTACGATCGTCTCCACCAAGGTTAGAAGGCTGCGAAAAACGCTGTTTACAGAAACAACACTAGGTGAAATAGGAGAGTTAAAAATAGGAGATCGTTCCGGCAAGGTCTGTTGGCTTAAACTAAACTCGCGAGATTCTCCACAGCTTGCATTGAATTGAGCCCACGTATTAAATGCGCAGTTCGTGCCGACGAAGGCTGGCCCAGGTAACCAGCTTTACCCGAGGCGAACATCTGAGATGAAGCTCCGCCCCGCCACAGTTACAACAACAAAAAAAAAAAGACCCGAACAATAAATTGCAACCACCTGATGGACCAAACGGATTTCAGCTCGAATGATGACGTCCGAATCACGGGGAAAAAGTGGATTAACCAGTTTAAGCTGGTCAGAATCGATTAGTTCATCTTCTTTTAACTATTCCGTAAACGATGGCTTTTTATGACTCGAAAAAAGAAGTCTGTGACGGCAGATTGGTTTAAAGAGTCAACTCTTTTCTGCTGAGTGCATCTTTGCAGAAATACGCGGTCGGCGTATCGATTGTTTCGAATACGGAAGAATGAAAATAACGGGTCATGAATGTAGAGTACGGAAGTAAAATACTTAATCATGGAGACGCGACTTTTCTTTTAATTCAACAAAAGCAGAACGCGAAATGGTCCGCAAGTACAATGAAAGGTCTACATTGGTCTACATGAAAAAAAAAACATTTGCAATCTCATTGACTGCAGACTTTCTCTTACCAGTTGCTCCATTTTTCTACTTGCGCAAGTGTTTCACTCGGTAGCCTATATGATCCAAGAGGAGCAACAAGGCAAGAACCGTCGCCCAGGAGGTGGTGATTGTTGCTACATGGCTGTCTTGTCTTGATATATTGTGAGTCAATTTTAAGTCGGGCTTCAAACCTGACATGCTCTGTTTTACTACAAAAACAGAACAATAAAAATTGACCAAACGTATTCTAATTTTTAATCAGCCGCCGACAGCTGTCGTAACCAAATAGAACATCTATTCAAGCCGTGCTTAAAAATGATCTGATACGCGCCTTTCACACAGACTTATTCCAGTGTAAACACAATAACAAAAAAATTCAGGTGGATCCAGTTTAACAAACTTGTACATGCAAGAAACACAAAAAATTACACGAACGATCATCGAGACATCAACCTAACGATTCAGATGGGTTTAAAGGAATATTTAAATGAGAATGTTTGTGATTCACTCCAGAGAACTGAGCATCAAAAGCTGCTTCAAAACTTTGGTTTGACTGGTTTCTCGGATTTCTCCAGCTAGAAACATTTCATCAACCACACTGTAGACCTGATTAAACAATAGACATTTCGTAACTTGTCTTTCTTGTTTGTGAATAATTATTGTCTAAGAACCATACCTTGTAAAAATTGAACACCAGATCTAATTCACAGACATTGTGGAAATATTCATTCAATACTTCAACAAAATTGTGAATGGCTTCCAAGTAGCATAGGTTGTTGTCATTGATATCTACACAGATGCAGAAATAAAGGCCAGCATACCTCCGATAGATGATTTTGAAGTTGCGGAACTAGAAAACCCAAATATTCAGTCACTTCTACAAGACTTGTTAAAGTAGACTCATTTACCTCAACAAAATTTGTGTGTTTTGCATCTCTGACTGTAACAACGGCGTGCACTTCTTCAATCAGTTTTTGTTTCTCATCGTCATCAAAGTTCATGTACCATTTTGCCAACCTCGTCTTGCCGGCACGATTTTGGATCAAAATAAAACGAATCTTGAAAAGTAAAATTTCATTTAATAACATTTCATTGACGCAACATTTTGAAAATATAAAACGCATACCATGTTGGTATTTCTTCGGGGTTTGAGGGAAGACGACAAAAGATTTCAGAAAAATTGCTGTCAGATGAAAACACCCACCACAGCTGACAGCTTAAGAAATCGATATCAGGGACACCTAACGGCGGGAAGATCAGTTACTCCTTCTCCGTCCGTTTTCCTTCACGACCTGGCAACATCTTTTCATCCCATCTACGATTGGATCTTCTGTAAAACATGGCCGCCCCAACGAAACTCGCAGTTCTCGTGAGTAAAAATGATTGTTAATTCCATAAGTTAGAATATTTGTCTAATTCAATGTTAAGGAACTTCAGTAACCTTAAAATTCCTTTTTCGCAATATTTCCTGTTGTATTGGCGTCTAAAATGAGTTTGTTTGAGAGGCACTGCTGTTGGCCAAAGTAACCGGTTGTTTTCGATGATAAAATTTGTAGAAACAGTATAATGTTTTAGCCGTATTAGTTATTTCACATTATCAGCGGCTAAAAGAGAATCATTTTCATGTGTACGTTATCTCTCTAGGCTCGCAGCTTCAGCACCAGTTCATCAGCTCTCCAGTTGGTGAAGGTAAGTGGCTCATAGTGGTAAAAGGTATATAGAATATTTTGCCTAACTATTTGATTTTCATTAGGCTCCAATCCAGTTCTACGGAGTGGAAGGTCGTTATGCATCTGCCCTTTACTCTGCTGCCTCCAAGAAGAAGTCTTTGGACAAAGTAGAGAAGGAGTTGAAGGACTTCCAGGTTACCGTGTCCAAAGATGCCCGTCTAGCAGAGTTCATTGCCAACCCTACCCTTCAGAGAACTTTGAAGAAAGATGCTCTTGACTCAGTTGCTAAGAAACTGAAGCTTAGTGAATGCACTGCCAACCTTCTTGGTAAAACTTGTAATTCCCTCTTGTATGTAAACATGTTCTTAATTTTGATGTTAATTAGTGCTTATGGCTGAGAATGGAAGACTGAAGAAGTTGGACACTGTCATTGGTCATTACAAGACCATGATGGCTGCTTTCCGTGGTGAAGTGCCATGTGAAGTCACCTCAGCTAAGGTAAAAATATATTTGTGGTTGGAATGTAACAAAATTTACAACTCTGTCTCAATGGCATTACAGGCTTTGGATGCTGCTACCTTGAAGGAGGTTGAGGCTGCATTGAGTGGATTCTTGCAGAAGGGACAGAGTCTCCACCTCACAACCAAGGTGGATCCCTCCATCGTTGGTGGTCTGGTCGTAGTTATTGGAGATCGCTACATCGACATGAGCTTGTCGTCCAAGATCGAACGCTACACCTCCCTTCTTAAGCAACCCGTCTAGAAACCTTTTTAAGTTGGTTGAGTTGATAGTGGGCGATTGTTATGTACATCAAATGGCAAAAAAATATGCTGTAGTGGAGGAAGAAAAATAAAAGTGTATCACGAGTCTCTCGTTGTATGCAAATTCAACATAGTTAATTAATCTTTCACACACCACATTCAGCCAAGGATAGAAGCATGTGTAAATTACATCTCGTTGAAATATTTTGCTCTTCTTGGTCCATAAGTTCTCGCATATGATTATGGCGACGATCCCAACTCCGAGTCAACTCCGTCGGATCGGCCTTGATCTTTGTTTTCGAAGTTTCTACTGCGGCCAAGTGATCCTTCAGATCGGGCAGATCACTCACAAAGCGAGAAGAGACTTCAACAAGCTGGCGCATCAGTGTTAGGGTCAGCATTTTAGGGGGTGTAACGAACCGAACGGTTCTGAAATCCTTCTTCTGTGCTGCTTGAATAAGCGTTTTGGATTCGTGGATATGCTTAGCGGCGCCGCAGAGAACTCGCGTGTATTTGTCGAAGTCGACATAGCTTGGCTCGGCGTGATAGAGTACTCTCCACAAGTTGATCATCACTTGCATCAGCTCGCACATGATCCAGGGGGCAATAACTTGCTGTTGAATTGGGAGCAAATTCCAAATGGGTTTCCTGCAGTTGACTTTGGTAATCGGTTTCTTGGTAACGTCAGATTGTTTTTTGTTGTCAATGGCCCTGTGGTCGCCCTCCTCTGCTTCCAGCATTTCAACTTCCCGTTCAAGCTTTGCTAGCGATTCTTCGTCGTCCTTCTCTTGGGAATTCCTTTTCCGTTGCATGTGAGTGTAAAGTGTGTTCCACATGGTTTCCACTACAGCCAACATTTGACCGACGTCGTCTGAAAGGGTGTCGCTCATCAAAAGACTGTCCAGCCACATCATGAGGCCGCGATGTTGGATCAAGTCGTACGTAATAATGGAGTTTTGAAGTGAAGATTGTATTACTTCAAGAATCAAGCCCTGTGATGGAAGAGGAAGATACTAGATTGCAGTTGATAAAAGAGAGAAAAAGTCACAATTGCTTTACCTTGTCTGCTTTATCGGCCAACATGTTGGACGGCTGGAGTGATAGAAGTATACGAAAGACTCTTCTCCGGGCGCATACCAAGTAGTCCTGTCGACTTCTGATACCGTCTCGCAAGAGACTTAGTAAAAAGCTTCTATACAGCGCTCTCTGTTCCGGCAATTCGGTGCTGTGAAGCATGACGAAAAATTCGGGCACTTGATTCACATCCAAAGTTGGTTTCACCTGGGAAAAAATAAGTTTGGAGAAATACAACGAGAAAAGAAGTCGACTAAAAAAAAACAACATACCAGAAGAAAGTTGTTGATTGCCCGATACATCGGATGAATGGGATCACGAATGATAGCGGCAGCTTTGGCGAGGAAAAGAGCGATGATGTTGGAGATTTTTGGTGGTAATTGCCTAACGGCTCCAAATCGTTCTTTGAAGAACTCTGCAGCGCCATATCGGACGCAGTCGACCAGATGCATCCACAAACAACGTTCCGGCCATGATGTAGCGTTCTCAAATTGGTGGTACAAGCGTCCCAAAGCAAGCCAAGCGAGTGATCTCATCTAAAAACAAGTTTGATGTAGAAATTGTAACGCTACAGAAGAGTTCCAATCGCATACTTCGCCGCAAGGACTGCCGAGAGCGGCGAAAATTAAAGAAACCGCTCCTGATTGAGTAAATCGACCACACTGAACGGCATACTCTGCCGAGAGGATGTGTGCCAAAGACACCAAGATAAATCTTGGATCGTAATCTTCACTTTCTTCAACAAGTTCCGTCCCATTGAGTTTCATTTCCAGTGGAAACTGATAAGCGGTTTTGAGCAACTTTTGACTGTTTAGCAGCGTAAGTACTTCGGCAGCTTCTGGCATCTGAGAAAGACGCGTGGCTGCGCCGCGCTGGATCGAGTAATGCGCAGCAGCGGTTTGTCCCCACATATAAGGTCTAAATTGGAGGCGACAAGTTATTGTCTTCTATAATTTCTCAACCTATTTGAGGAAATACTAACTTGTAAGGTGAGAGAACGACGCCGTTCTTCTCGTAGGTCCGCAGCAATGCCAAAATGATTTGATCCGACGCTGATCTCGTGGCGTAGTAAGAGGACAATAGCAAAGGCACTTGACCACCTTGACAAAGTTTCGGATTGACTTGAACCAATACAGTCAACAGTTGCAACAAAGCTATCTTTTGCTCAACATAGGTTCCACGTTCGTCCATTATGACAGTGATGAATTCAGAGTGACTGGTGATCATCTCATACACCTGGATCAAGAAAAATGATTTAGAATGCATAGTAGAAAGACCTAAATTTGAATTGTATACTTTTGTAGCAACAGTCGTAGTTTCATCAGATAGGCCGGCTAGAAGGAGACCCCAAACACTGCTCATTACTTTTAGGGCTAAAGGTGGAAGAGTTGACTCACTAGCAGTAAGCGCCCGGAGACCAATACGTAACGTGTACTTGAGGAATTTGCTCCAAATGGTGTCTTCAAGAATAGATTTGGCCAAGGCCGGTAGATCAGCTTGAGTTTGCTTAGAGAGCCAGTCAAATTCACGAGCCAATTGCTCAATTTCAGTCGGTTCGGGAGTCTCGGATTTGAAATGACGAACAGTCGCATGGAGGCATAATTTAGCGTGAAGATCGTGATGGGCGCCGCGGCGGCCAGCTTCAACAAACTGGGCACAATTCAATCCTCTTTTGCGCTCGGCGAGCAGCTTAGTCGCTAGATCGCGGCACTCTTCGGTGCTCCAGCATTTAGAAATGAGAACGCGCAGAAATTCCGGCAATCTCGTAACTTTGGCAGAAACTTCCAGGTATTCCGAACGGCTCGTCAAAAGGTTTTGCAAAACCGGCGAAATTTTTGTATGCAACATGTTCAAAACTTTTCCATCGGTGTTGGAAGCGAGATAAGCCGGAAGAATCTGCAATCTCCAGTTAACTTCTTTAAAGTGTTTCTCGTTTTCCAAGCACCATAGACCGAATGCAGCGCACATCTGGCTGGAAGAATTCACCAGAAGTAGACAAAAGGTGCTATAATCTGACGACGAGTCGAGACAAGCTCGCAGAACTGCCGTAAAGTCATCCGTATAATCCAGAAATTCAAGGCAGACGCTCACGATGTTGTAAATGCCTTTTCGCAAAACCGGCGTTGCATGTAAGGATACAAAGAGACGAAGAGCTTGCGCAAAAGCTCCCCATGAAATCCGTTGAATGGCACCTTCGAGTCGTAGGCGGCCAGCTAATTGAAGAAAGACGTTCAAATATCGTAGAGAGACCTCGCTAGCCGTTGACTTGATCCGCTGAACGAGAGCAGCTATCTGAGGTTCAATATCGTTGATCTTTAGTTGGGATAGCAAAGCGAGCAAATCTTCTTCCTTAATGTCTTCCAGTGGTCCTTCTTTCTTAATTCCACAGGCAATAGAATCGTTCAATTTGCGTTGATACGTCTCATCCAGCGCTTGATTTTGGACCAGTTTCAATGAATCTTGGACGAAGGTATTGAATTCTTTGACGAAAGGATCCCGCGAGTTCATCATGTCGAACCAGCCTAAAGTTCGGGAATCTTGGAGCAGTTGAACGTGCAGAGGATATCCCGATTTCTCCGTTTCGTCGTCGATAACGACTCGCAACAGGCCCAATATGTTTAATTGATTAGCTTTCACTGACGGGGCCAATGAAAGACAGGTAATGGCTTGATTTAGAGTCACTTCCAATATGTCCAGACGATTTCTTTTGGGAATGATTTCTTCTTCCCATTTTGAGTTTAGAGTTGGCCAGTCCAGACCCATGGGGAAGCAAACTCGATAGAGAATCGCAGAAGTAGGACTCATTCCAAGGGCCGACGTGTCGGCAGGCTGTTTTCCGGACCACGATTTCAAAAAATTTCCCACCGATGATTTTGACAACAAGTTTTTGGGAGCGGCTTTTAACAAAATATCTGCGAATGATTTTAGATCATCTTTTTGGCAAAGTAACAGTTCACACATGACTGCCGAGATATAAGTAGCGACTGGCTGCTCGTTTTCCTCCCTGACTTGACTGAAACATTTCCAGGCTACAAGAATGAGCGGGCTGCAAGGTGGAAGGGGTTCTTTGACCGCCGGATCCGAGTTTTTGCTCGACGGACCAAAGATGGACTCTGCTTCTTCCTTGTAAGAATCAGGCGAAGTCAACATGGTTGAAAATGCCTCAGCAAAGAATGATGCAGCCTTGGGATGGCGTTCCAAAGCCGATGCCCAAATGTTGACTTCGCCGGTAGACAAGTGAAGTTGAGCCTCTACTTGACGGGCGAGTTTGAACAGAAGCGAGCCAGCGCAGAGTCGTACTTGGGCGATGTTGTTGTCAACCAAACAGGTGGCAAGGTGGGAAACTAAAAACTTCCACTGTTCCGCCGTCATTTTCGGCACCTGCGACAGTGACAAAATGAAAGTGAAAACGGACAGTTTCAGTTGGTCCAAAAGCTCCTTCTTGGCCGACGACTCCTTTTCACAATCCATGACAGCTCCAACAATTTGTGTCAGAGGAAAATTGGATTGTTCCTGTTGAGAAAGAAAAATGTTCAAATGAGACTAATCTGAAATGGAAATTCAAACCGACACCTTACCTCCTCCGGAATCCACTCCATTTTAGCATAGTTTGCTAAGAGATCCAAAAAGACAACCCAGCAATCGATGTACCATTCCTGGGTCTTGAACTGAGGCATCTCGCAACAAACTTGAACCAGTTTAGAAAATGGCGGTACTTGCGCTGTGATTTTTCCTATAAAAGAAGATCAGGTATTAAATCTTGTCTTGGTTATTTTAAGACTTCCGTTTCACCTTTGAAACTTGAGAATAATTCTTGTTTTTCGGAATCCGAATACATGTTTGCTTTCGGGTTTGTAAACAGAATGCTTTTAAACTCATTCATTTTGGTAAAAATAGCTTGAAATATCCGCCCGACAGTTAATCTGATTCCAGAATTCTCCTTGACTAATCCTTTGAATAAAAAGTTCCGAGGAAGGGAGCACGGGCCGATCAATGTCGCAGCACGGACTGCTTGTTGAGTGACGGTGTGTTTCTCTTTCGGATTGAAAACGATGGCCAAGTTTTGAACTTCTATAATTTGTTTAACCATCGAGCACAGAGTCAGCCAAGCAACAGACATTCGCGCCTTTTCCAAATCAATCGCCAGAACTTTGAAATAAATTTCCAGAAGATCAGGACATTTCTCGATCGTCTTGATGACGAGTTGAGACTGGATCTCAATGATTCGAGGAGAAGTCCCACGCCAAAAGTCGAACAAATCCTATTACCGTTATTACATAAGAAAAAGTTGAGGGAAAAGCCTTTGTAAGTAATTGAAAGATTATGTGATAACCTGTAGCATCTGAAAGACGATATTATTCTTAGTGATTGAATCCACGCCAAGGCCGTAATCAGGAAAAGCAATTCCGAACTTGTGAGACGTCGTCAGAGCGAGTAAGACGTCTTTTAAGAGTTCAGCCACCGCTACTTTGTCTTCCTCCAATTCTTCATCAGGTGGAGCTGGAGCTTCTTCGGTTTTATCGTTTCCAGTAGGCTTCTTTGGTTTTTGCGGTCCAATCCAGGAGAAAAGACGCATCAATTGCAACAAGTTGCGCGAGTTGAAGATGTGAAGTTTTAAAGTTTTGCTGAGCAAGGTGCTCATAATCAATTTGTCGCGCAGGGCCGTCAGGAAGAGCTGCACCGTGCCAATTGTGTCTGTGCGAAGATGGAAGAAAACGGGCCAGAGAATGGCTGGATTCTCACCGATCGTGCGGAGTAACATTGCGTCTTCTTCCATCAAGAATGATGTAATGAACATGACGAAAAGAGAGCGCACGTCAGGAACATCATCGAAGGACTTGCGCTGACTAGCCTCGATAATGCTATCATGTGCAAAGTCTACACGAGCAATTACTTCGCGAGCTGTTAAGTGGCCGAGCGTCACCATGGCGGTAAGAACCCGAAACGCAGATTTGATTTGGTTTGCATTAGAAGATGGCGACAGGGCTCTGTAGACCATTTCCATGTGAGACTTGAGAATGCTGCTGGCTACTGTCTGGCCAACTTCGCGATATTCGGTTAAATCGCTAGCCATTCTGTAATGATTTCAAATGAATTGATTACACTCTAGTGGTCAAAAAGATAATGAGTTGGTGATTACCTTTGAAATATGGCTTCAAGACTCAAAAAAACCAATGCAATTTCACTTGGTTTTCTCTTGGGGGCTTCAAAGAGAGCAAGAAACTCTGAGCCTGTTCCCCCATTCTGTAGAAAGTCTTTAACAATATCTGATGCACCAGATTCTTTGTTTTTGAAAGCTTCGGCTGCAGCGATGAAACGTTTAATAGCTTAACAAGAGAACCATAAAAGAGGGAAATGTTAAACATGAAAAATTGTAAATTTAAAACCTAAAAATTGGATATAGGTACCTTCAAATGGATCTTCGCTTGCCAAGCCTTCCTTCAGCCATGCCAAATCCCGTTTACGTTTCTTAGATATAGCAGGGGCCGAAGCGACGTCATCGTCATCTGTCTTGTTTTTTCGCTTTTCTGGCGTAGTCATGGCGGAAAAATACTGTAAACCTTTTGAGAAACTATACAAACGTTATCCTTTTGAAAATAATAATCAAACAATTCAAAACTCAGGTGTCAACCACGTGAGTGCAAAACGATTGTAAATTTTGGTTTTCAAATAGTCGTCTGCTAGAAATGCAACGTTGTCATGTTTGGCTAGACTGACGATTGAAGAGACAAGGAAAGTGCGTTCAATTTGCTGAAACTAAATCTTCAACTGGGTTAACTGTTTATTAAATAAAAGGTCAAGATTTTTCATTTTAAAACAAGATAACCATTCCTCCATGTTTTCCATCAACATTCCTTTTGATCAAGCGGGTGTAAAAGAGCTAATACGTTTCCGTGTTTCCGCGGCCTAGTGCTCTCGTTTCAGAATTCGTTGAGCTAATGAATTTTCTTGTCAGGTCAAGAAAAGGGCACAAGAGGCACATGTTCGTGATGTGGTCGCAGCACATGTGACGTGTTCGCGTGTAGCTGCTAAATTACGTTCCAGCCCCCTAAAGAACCATGATATGGCAGAGGGGGAGCTGGTGGGAAGCCTATATGGATATCCCACACACATACATATAAACGAAAATCACGATTGATTGACGACTGTTGATCCAGATTAGCCACAGCTATCCCCAACCCGTTAGTTGTCGGCATCACAAACTAATAACGAGACGAAGGCCGAGTCACGCTAGCGGAGAAACGTATATATATTTACGTAATGGTAGAAGAAGAATACGCGTAGCCTAACGGCAAAATTGTAATCAAGCCAAAACTCATATATAGACGTCTTTTTAGGCTGGCTGTCTGTTGTGTTATGCACTATATATCGAACGCTGTCCGACCGGCTGACACTGCAGACTTTTCATCATATACTACAGCATAGTATACGTTCTATGTGTTATACTATCGCCTTTGGGTTCTGTATCGAAAATTGAAAGCTTATCGGACACAAAGTATGCTGGCAGCAGAGTCTGCGTGCGTGGGATGTTGCTGCACGGCATCGTGTTGTCTCCATGACGACAACCTGGAGAAGGACAACCCTCACAAAGGACTAGTGTCCAATTCTTTTCTCTCTTTTACACCATTCTCACTCGACATCCGGCGGAGAATCTCGTTTTTATTTCACCCTCTCGGTCTCGGCCGGCCCTTCATTTTCGACGGGATGTCCAGCCAGAATAGGAACGCTCTGGGATAAGAGCGAAAAAAGAGTCGCGGACAAGAGTGTCCACAAGATGAAGAGTCGTCCAACAGGCAAGCCGGCCCAAGTAAGTGTAGTACTAGCAGTACTGGGTTACTTGTGATAAAAAGAAGAGAAAAGAGAGAAAGAAAAAATTGAAGAATAAGAAAAGGAAGGAAAAAAGTGGTGACAATGGATTTCGCGGAAGAATCAGAGGCGGCTGGAGCATCTTCTTTTCGTCCGGTCGTATCCAGCAGTTGCAACAGCCCAAGTGGAACTGGCAACAACAACAACACACTATGTCTTTTCTACTCGGCCAATGCCGCACGCAACAATGCTGTTATCCAGAGCAGCCGAGCGTCCAATTCGTGGATTGCATCTCTTCGCAGTAAACAGCACGGTCAATCACCAAGGTAGTATATATATTTACAGTGTACGCTATATAGAATACATGTTAGTCCACTATTCTGACTAAATCTAGCTTATGTAATACATATAGAGTACCAGCAAGATGGCTGAGACTTTATACTACATCAGTTCGAATTAATCTTTTGGATATTTATTTACTTAAGAAGTTGTCCGTCGACGACCTAAGGGCTTGTTGTGCTGCACAGTGGAGACGCTGAATTCTAATCTACTCGCAAGTTTCCCCTTGGTTGAACCGAGTCAAGAGTAGCCTGAAACTTTCTTACAGTGCAACCCAATAGCTATTAGGCAAAAGGGTTTCTGTACGAGAGCCGCAGTATCCATGGGCTGCTCGTTTTTCAGACGAAACAGATCGTACACTGTCTACATGGAAACTTGTGTCCAAGATACCGTATAGAGTTTCGGGGGGCCAACTAGGAAGTTTAAAACATTGATATATTAACAATCCATATGCTAGTTGTAAAGTAGCTACTTTCCCTCCTACGCCTTCGTTCCCTACTTACTTATGTAATAACAATGCTGCAAATGTCGTGGTTTGCAACGTGACTTTGAGTGGGCGTTTGGAAGAACGGATTCCAAACTTGAAAAAGTTCGGCCTTCTCTCGTGGCGACGCCTTTCGAGAAAAAGTCGGTGGATGATTGTGAATGGGTCGCGAGGAACGGAATAATCGATGTGTCGGAACGGGGGAGAAAAATGCCATCACCACTTTTGTAGGCTTTGAGCAAAGCCCTGTCCCTAGAGCCGCCCATATTTTTTGAAGGTTCCATAATTATTCTTTTCACCGTAGAGAGAAAAACTTGTTTCCCTTTCCTTTTTGTCCCGCTCCAACTTTTGATAGTCTTTGTGAACGGGGAAAACTCCTGAATCTTTAGCGCAATAGACATCTGAAAAGATATCAAGTTGTAGTTCTCTCATCTCTTTTTTTTTTTATTCGGCAACGATTTTTGCGGGCGTCGTAAATGTCGCCGTAGAGTCGCCGGGGGAATATAGGACAAAAGGAGCTAGGAAAAAAAAAAAAAAGCCGTCGACTGAAGAAAAGAGATGATGGAGCGGGCGGAAGGAATTCCCCATACTCTACAACACCATTTTCTCTCTGTGTTTAGCATGGGCCTGGACGGCCGCCAACATGCTCCTGAGCTGTCGGCTAGCGGCCGGATGGGGAGCAGCACCAACGTCGTTTACGGCAGGTCGTGTTCAACACCATCTTTGATGAACAGTCTCCAGCACTCTTCTACTTCTTCCGGGCATCCCGGCCCAGCAGCTTCATTCGGATTCCAGCGGAGTGGCAGCCTGGAGTCGATCCAGAAGAACCGTCGGCTAAGGCAGTTGGCGGTTCAATCTACTACCAAAGTCAGGTACGTAGTACAGTATTTTATTTGAGAAATCCCCAACCATCATATTGCAGATAACGCCCCCCTCTTTTTGGCGCAAAAAAATAAATTTTTTTTTCTTCTTCAACAAAAGAAGATGAAAAGAATAGAAGAAAAGCCGATGGTAAGAAAACCGCCTTTAGATTCTCGTTAAAAAGCTGGCTGTCTCATTATACCGGGGCGCTGTTACTTCTCCTTTTTGGATAATAGACGGTCTCTATAGAAGTAGTACGTAGTGTGCCGTACAGACTACCGCCACCTCCTACTGTATACCCTCCCAATGGGTGGCCAGTGTGTATAGACGCCTCGAGTTCGACCTTTTTCTCTCTCTAGACTACCTTGCGCCTCTGGCCCAGTATATATAGGCGCCTCAACAGAGAGGACTGAAAGTCAGCTAGCTTCATTATAAATTAATCCCCCTGCAGGGCTCCCTTTGTGTGTGTGCAGCGGCTTGATCTTTATGTAAGATGCAAATTTCTCTCTCTCTCTGAGCGCGACGCGAGCCCGGCCTATTCTCTCTCTCTCTCTGCCTTTTCGTCTTATCTCTCCATCAACTCACCCCCTGGCGAACAGGGCGGGTTTCGATTATATGAAAATGAACGCCGGAGAACAGTAGGGCGCATATAGTACTGATGCTTTTCCTTCTGGCTTTTGCCAATTAAAGGTCTCTGTCGGCCAGGGAATCGACGGCGGCCGCCGAGCGCTGGCGCTATATTCAATCCGTTTTGGAACGGCGTCGACGGGAGAGTCGGGAGCGCAGAGAGCGGTTCATCCGCCAGCCGTTGGAGAATATTATACGGCAGAGAGCTGCCGCTCAGGTTTCTTCGAATTCGTCTGCAAACATCAGCAGCAGTCGGAATGTTGTCCAGCAGCAAGACCATTGGGGATCGCTCGTTAGGAAATCCATCCTAAAGCACCGTCCGGAAGTTCGTTGGGCTCAACACTGGCTAACCAACACTGGGCGCCATCATGTCCGGTTCCAAATCCAACGGACGCCCAGTCACGACGACACCGTCATCGACTGTGACCGAGACAGCACTAATGACGAAGACGACGACGATGAGGATGATGACTATAGAGAGAAGTTGCCCGTCCTTTCGCTAGAAGAAGCCAGTCGAGACAGTCCACGGGTAGTGTTGTCCAGCAGCAGCCGGGTTGATGACAACCAAATGCGACGTTTGCCTCCGCTCCTTTCGACCGAATCGGAAATGGACGTGTCGCGACAGTCGGGCGGGCCCAGTTGGGTGGAACGGCAAGTGGCCAAAGTGAAAAAACGCAAATTATGGGCCCAGCAGCAGCAGCAACAGAAACAGATGAACGTCCCTCCCATCAAACAGCAACGCCATCCAACTAGAATACTCAAACGGACCGTCTCGTTGCTGGTCAACGTGTCCGACGAATGCGACACCGACAGTCTTGACGGCTGCGACAGTCGCCGGGCGGACAAGGCGGACGAGCCGGTTGAAATCCAAAAAGAAGAGATTAAGCGATCGCTAGCTTGGGATGTGATGCTGGACAAGGCGGAATTGCAACAAGAAAAGAGGCAAGATCCGCCCAGCGACGAGCCTTACAGCGGATGGGCCGACTTTCCCCACAGATTGGCGGAGGGCATAGCGAAACGGCAGGCGATTTTAAATGAGCGGAAAACTTTAAGGAAGGAAAAGATGGCGGACAAGGCCGGCAACAATTCTTTTGTCCGGCGGAAGATATTCAGCAAGAGCTTGCTGATGGCCGTCATCCGTCTTCGGAGTCGCAAGGCTGCTGCCAAAAAGGCGTCGACGTCGGCCGTCGCTCAGACTACAAGTTCGATTCCATCTCCACTTGTGGTGGAAATGTCCAATCCAGTCTCACTGCCGGACATTCCGGAAGAGACAGACACTCCGAAATCGACCGGGGAGCCTCCGTCCAGCGAAGCGGAAGATTTCAAAGCAGCCGGATCGATCGAGGACGACGACGACGACGGCGATCCATCTATGGGAATTTCTAATAATAATCCGGCCATTGAAACGGAACCGGATGACAATAGACATTCGTCTGTACTAATCACTTGTTCTCCAGCAGACGACATCAAAGAAATTGAAGAAGAAGTTATCGTCATTTCGGTTGTGGTTTCGGCGAGTTGCGATGGCCAATTCGACGGAAGGGCCGTCTACCAAGAGCCGTTCGTCATTGCCACTCGAATGGAGGAAGCAGATGTGACGCTATCCATCCGTCAAGATTCTGAAAAGGATCCGACGGCTGTCGAGCCTTGTCTAGACGATATGATGGCGGATAGCGCCGCCGACAACGACGGAAATGACGACGCCGCACCTTGGCCAATTTCCATCGTCGGGTTGTCGTTTCTTCCAGAAAAGGAAAACATACCGGATGCGGATTCAATATCATTTCCTAGCGATGCGCAAGGAAGAGTCTTTGATGAAGAAAAATCTGCTGCCGCTGTTATTCCAGCAGACCCGGTCCGGATCGATTCCGACGGCCCACCTCCTCTCCCAGATATAGGAAATCTGGCGACACCGTCGGATCCGATTCCGTCGGTAGCAGCTGCTCGCGAATTCGACGTCGTCGCTACCGTTTCATCGGTCACTGGGGCTCAATCGGGTGAAGACGCTTTGCCGGATTCTCGAGTTTCCAGCAGGAGGAGCAGCGGGCTAAGAACGGCAACGCCTCCGATTTCGTCTATTTTTCGACAAGATGCCCTGGTGATTCCGTGGGATGAAGATCCGCTTTCTTCTAGAACCGGAGACGCAACTTGGTCGATGGCGTCGGCGGAGTCGGCGTCGGCGCCGATTTCAAATCTCGACATTCCTCCGACAGTTTCCAACCACTTTGAAGATCAGAGTTCTGACGGCCAACTGAACACCGTCCAGCCGATTCCTATTGTTCCCTTAGGCGTCGACGACGACGACTGGCCGCCGCCGGAATCGTCGACTTTACTCGACAAAAAGACGAAAGAAGCCCGAAACGCCTGGAGGATGCACTCGGTGACCATGTCAACGCAAACAGACCCCCTACCGCCGCCACCGCTATCGCCGCCCGTCCGGCAAGAAGACAAAGGTGTCGGAGAGTTGGAATCGGCGGTCAAGTCACGCGGCTCGTCGGCGGGATCTTCAAACGGCGACGCAGGTAAGCCAGAAGAATGTCGATGTCTACACAGGGCTGTTCTCACTTGTCTGCTTCCCGAAGCCGCCGAAACGCTGGCCAATTTGGAACTGATCCGTCGCCAATTGAAAAAGGCCCGTCTGAGACAGCAACAACCGAACAACAACCTGAAATTACAACAGCAGCAGAGGAGGCAGCAGCCACTTGCAGCACGTGTCGACCCAACCGGCGCCGATCCGACCGCATAAAACAAATACTACACCGTCGAGAGAAACAACATGTTGGCGCGTGCCGCCCGCCCAATTGCGCAAACTCCGTCCGTCCCCTAGCCCGTCCAAAGACCTTTTTTCCGACAGTAGACAACCTGCGTTTCAGTCAACGATCTCGGTTCAGTTGAAACACATCGAAGCCGCTCTTCGTCGCCCCTTGAAGAATTCTTTTTGTTGGTTCGCGGAAATTGTTATCTTCGATAAATTTAAAAAAAAAGGAAGCGCGGATCAAAACTCAATGGCATTATTCGAAAAACAATGTCCGGCTCTATCGCGTTAAACAAACCTTCTTCCCTTTATCTCTTCCTGTTCCAGCGCCAGCAGAAACGGACCATCATCCTCGGAAATCGGTGGAACAGTGTCGTTTAAAAGGATTTGTCATTTTGCGTCGAGTGTTTTTTTTTACACAAGCCAGAACGAGATTGATTGAAAATTTATAAACAGGAAATTGTAACCGAGAAGGAAACAAGTGATTAGCGAACGGTGCCACACGGGAGAAAAAAAAACGGTTAATTTGCCAGGACAAAAAAAAAAAATAAAAAAGTTGTTTTAAAAGGTAAGAAGAGTCGTCGTCGTTGGTGTTTTGTTTTATTCAACCAATTGTGTTATTCCTTTTTTTCCCCCTATTTTTTGTTTGCTGCCACTTCTGTTGGTTGTTGAATTTTGTAAAGTGTCGCCGTTTGAGAAAACGCGTCGAGCGGCAACAGTCAGAGTCGTTAAATAAATGGGTAAATACAGTCTAGAAATAGCGACGTCAAAGTTGAAGAGTTTCTCCGAGAGGGAAACGTGCGGACGTGCGCCATTTCCGAAATCGGGGGAGACTCGGGGGAACGAGACGTCGCTGGCTTGTTTTATTTTTTCCATCAAAAAATGGACGTGACGTAAAAAAAAAAATAGAAAATGTCTAGAGGAAATGGTGGATGACCGTCTTCTACACGACATCTTCATTGGCTTAGTCAAAAAAATAAAAATCCGATGCCGCTTTATTTTTTTGAGCTGGAGGAGCGAAAATGGCTGCTATATAGGGGATGATGACAAAGTTTTTCAATAGCCTATCCGTCAGCCGATTGCATCCGAGTAGAAATATCGGAGCTGACGAGCGCGATTGCGCCCGAGCAACGAAGCCCTGATGCCATCCTTTTCTTCTTCCCCCTTATATTCTATAAACGGATGCAAAAGAAGGGCCCGGCTAGAAAGGGAAAATGCTAACGATTCGCCAAGAGTCCCAAGACGATAAAACTGGTGCAGCAGCCCGGCAGAAATATAGAGCGCCTCTTCTTAATTGTTCTATATGTATACACATCATCTCTGATGTTATAGAGAAATTTCTAAGAAAGAAAAATGTGGATAAAGATAAAGAAGAATCTGAAGAACAGCTGGAATGGCAACAGTGTAGACGTCCGTGTTTTTTTGCCCCAGCGAGAAAATCTGAATAATCGGCTTGTAGTACGCGACATTCTGCAGATCTTCTCCATCGACGCACAAGAGACTCGTCGAAAAAGAAATGGCGTACAAAAAAGAAAGAGACGGGGCTCAGACAAAAAACAACAACAGACGGCCTCCATAATAATGATAGGGAGAAGCCAAGAGTGCGCAACGAACAACTGCTTGTTGCGGCCGTCGTCTTTTAGCCAAAAAAAATAAGAACAACAGCAGGAAAAAAATTGAGAAGATGTTCAAGTAGCCTTTGTCAAATAAAGTTTGCGATGAAAGACGGTCGAAACTTTGTTTGGTCGCCCAATTAATCTTGCGCTTTTTCTTTAATCAAAGAACAAAGTGTCCAGAAATGAGTTGCTGGATTAATGACGTCATGAAAAATGCACGAAAAGAGCCGATATATATGTTGAATGGGGCGGTAGTATAATTGGTATACGCAGAAATTGAATGAAGACGTCAATCTATTTTTGTGACGACGATTCTTAAAGGGCAAACGAACACGTTGCCATCAGCCCCAATCTTTTGTTGTTGGCTGACGACGACGACGGGACCGGGGGATCGTATTTTCATTTTCTTCGTCTTCGGCAAACTGGATTTTTCTTTCTTTTTTTTTTTGTTGACACCCGGGCGGATATATTCCCCCAGGCGTTGCCACCATCCGGGCCGTCGGCGATTATTCACCAAACCGGCGCTCTAGCTCCTTAAATCCCTGTATATAAGGCGGTTGAGAGACTATAGCCTATATATATACACCGAGCCGATACGGGAATGAGGCTGCACAAATCAATCCCTAAGACTCACTAACCAAGGCCTATAGAATCGGCGGCGGCGGCGGCAGCCAACAACAACAAAAAAGAAAACCCAACAAGTTCCGACCGGGAAAGATATCGTCCCCGTCGACAGCAGCGTCAGTCTACGTCGATATATTTCACCATCAACTCAATCAAGAGGATGACGTCTAAAATAGAGACAATGTATTTATACAAGCGTAGGTGTCTACTGGGATTGCGGATCAAAAGCCGCCATCATTCCGATTCCTTCTTAGTCTTCAGACGTCATCAGACAACACCTGACCTTTCTAATCCTTTCTACTGCAAGAAATGAAAATTGCCAAAGCCGTACGGTCTCTAGCTCGATTCACTTTGATGTTAAAAACACGTACCTACAGTAGTAGGAGTATCCAGTAGTATTACATCAGGTTTCACCCTAGAAGGCCGGTACGAACGAGAGAGTTTTCCAGACGTGTTCTCTCCGTCCCGTATAAATGGAGACGTGTACGGTGCTATATATTTAAGCAAGTAGAGTAGACTAAATACTACGAAACCTAGGAAACTTTGGAATTCAATTCAAGTCTCCATTAGCGCTTTTGCTGTTGGTCTTTCGAGCGAGTCTCTTAAGTTTCTCAGTTGCTTAAAGCTCCCTATTCAGCAATGCACCGCACCTGGCGGTCGACATGAGGCGATCGTTATTCACGAAATTTCGGGACTACTACGAATTTGACAGTCACGTTGGTGGGTCCATCACGCGCCGATAATCGCGGCGACAACCAATCAACAACAACACGTGGCGCTCTACGAGAAATCGAATGGAACCAGAGAGAGAGAAACCGGTCACGGACTCTCCGGGTTTCCCGCAAAG
This sequence comes from Ceriodaphnia dubia, assembly GCA_022539655.2. Lineage (NCBI taxonomy): Eukaryota > Metazoa > Arthropoda > Branchiopoda > Diplostraca > Daphniidae > Ceriodaphnia > Ceriodaphnia dubia. Next base: position 338,273 of record JAKUCG020000053.1, on the reverse strand, counting down.
ATGCCTCGGGACTCTTGTTAAAGTGTTTGGCGTGCGGAACTCTATAACAACAGAGGTCTCTCTATATTAATACTGCATGGTAGCGCGTCCGTGCCAATAATCCAAGTCTTGTCGGCCGGCGTTGGTTACTAAGGTACCGTATAGCTAGATATCTACGCCACCAAAACGTGAATGCCTTTCCTAATAAGGAGGCCGGAGGGGTTCCTGATTGGCAGTTGGCGAGAACTGTCTCCTGGGAGGGGTCGAGAGGACTCTATAGCGATGAAGTAGGCGAGAAATGGAAAGACGTGATGCCGGGCAAACCTTGTTGTTTCTATACAGAGACTGGGCCCAGCCAGGGGCCAGCCGGGCATATCTCTCTCGAGGAACTTTCTGGGTCGCTCATCTCAATCCATTCTCCACAACCGGACGGACGCTGGGTACTATAGGATGTATAACGGAATGCGCAATGAGGATATTCACATTTCGTCATCAGGAATTTCCATGTCGACATGGTGGAGCGGCCGAATCACCTGGTCCGCCTACTTACCCGTCCTGGGTGGGGTATAGACTATGTAAACAAGCCAACAAGGATCAAAAAAAAGAGAGAGAGATATATATATTTCCCTGGAAATCCCCCCTTCGGTCGGAGAAGAAAACCCAGACGTCGGTGGGCGTCTATAGAAATCCAATAAGGGTATTCGCGTTCTCCGCCCTTTTTTTTTTACTATGTGGGAAACTAACGGCATGCACCAGACTACTATACCACCAGAAAATATTTAGAGTTTTAAAGTTGATATATAGACTTGTACGCAGATGAAAATGGGACAATTGGGAACGTTGCAGGGCCATTCTAATCCAATATGAAATACTAGAGGTGGAATTGTTGTTTGTTTTTTTCGCAACACAAGATGATCTAGGGTCCGATCTTCTCTCTTGTTCTTAGACTTTTGAATAATTCCAGACATCATTTCGCTGAATAGATTATAACGATCTGCAACCGTTCACGGAAAGCAAGCGCTTATGTTTTATAAGCAGCAGCACTATATATCCGTCTGTATATATATATTGCATTATTTCTCTCTCTTTTTTTTCCGGTTATACAACTTAGCGGAAGCACGCTCTTCTCCAATCCACTTTAATTGATTTAACGTCTGTGCTTTCACAACTTTATTTATACCCGAAATAAAACATGTCGCAAAGGGAAGGAAAAACTATTCAACTATCAAGTGAAAAAGCGACATCAGATAATCAAAGCTTTCTTGGATGTACTGTAAAATTTATTTAACAGAGTTGATCCAATTCGCTGATGCAATATACAACATAGTATGCTGTTTTCTCTACAATTCCGGCACCTTTTTTTTGCGCGCGATAGAAATGCTTTTTCGCCAGGGACGCTTTTTATACAAAGATAGCGAAGGTCCTTGATGTCTAATCCGATTGATTGTCTCGTAAAAAAAAGAGGCGACGAGTCAGAGGCGAGAGAGAGAGAGTTCCACTCTCCCAAAGAGAGAGAGCGTGATACCTTTTTCATGTTGGCGCTTTTCCCCGGCGCCGAAATTTTCGTGGAAACGACGCCGGAATAAGTGAAGACGGAGCGGCGTCATAACTCTTGTATAAAACCTGATGTGCCTATGGGGAGGAGGAGAGAAGGAAGCAAAGCCGAGATGATGAGAAATATTCATTGGCAGAGGGAAAAGAGAGAAGAGGCCGCTAATCCTCTTGTCTCCGATGACGATCCGCGATTCAGCAAGTCTCCGCCATCTTATTGGGTCTTTATTGATGACAACCCGATACTACGGCCAATCATTCATCCATTCTTCGACTTCTGTGCGGATGATAAAAAAGCGCTTGATTACATTCTAACCGGATCAAACTCTTTCTGGCTCTTTCGACGCCAACACAAGACTATTTACACTTGATGACATTTCTAGACTCTGCAAATGCATTAAAAGATAAAAAATAAAAATGGCGCAGCTATATATAGAGAGAGAGACCGGCCTGAACCGAGGGCCTCATCGTTTACAAATGTACACTAACCACGTCCGCGTCGGATAATATAAGACGGGGCCGAGTTCTACTGGTCCTAGAAATTTCCACAGAGACTGAGCGAACGGCGGAGCGGCGGCTCAGGACGGCAGAGATTGAAGGCCTTGTGTCTCTTTTTCTCTTTTCTTTTTTGTTTTGTGGGATTCGCTAGTCTTCTTCTTATTTCGTGTATTATCATTCTGTGGTGGCCAAGAAGAGAAGAGAAGGGATTCTCTCCGGCTTTTGCGATTGTCTTCTGCATATTAATCCACAGAGCAGCAGCGGATCCGTGACGTCCCGTGCCCTTCTTTCCGTTGATGACACATCCAGCCGGGGTCTCTCTCTCTCTGCGGAAGCTAATGAAGTTGATGCGTGAGATGCCACAACGCTATATACAACCACCGACGACGACGACGCTTGCTGTTTTTCTATTGTTATCATTCGGACACCCAGACAGACGGACGGACGTCGTCGGGATCTGTTGCCCGTCAGAGAGAGAGAGACAGGGGCGGATGGATCGATCAAAAACAACAATAACCTCATCTCTTCTTCTTCTTCTTCTGCGCTCGTCAAGTTATTCCAACGCTCAAGAGAATAGAAAGAGAGAGGGTTTATATAAGGGCCGTCCTTTAATGGAATTAGAAGTTGTTGTACCAATTTCAAACTAGATACCAATCGAAACAGTTTTCTTTTCTTTTCTTTTTTTGGGTGAACAGAGAAAAAGAGATCAACGGATTCAATCTAGCGTCCGTCCAACTGTTGGCTTATATTCGGCTGTTGTCTGCCCGGCCGTCTCTCTATATCTATAAGCTCTTGTTCCTGGTTATCGATGCGACCACTTCAATGCGCAGCAGCAACTAGATCCATCGCAACTTCAAAGACAGCGCCCTCTACTATAGGACCGACTCTGGATATTAGAGAGAGAACTAGACCGGCGGACACACAACAAAGAAGTTGTACTAGTTCAATATCCTCGACCCCCCTACCCTTTTCACATCCTCTCTCTTTCTCTCTTACGACAGCTCGCAGTTTTTAAAAGTCCTTGTCATCCTTCTCTCCTTTTTTTGTTCCCAACCGAAAGAGGAAGAAGAAGAAACAATCCGATTTCGGACGATGTCGACTGGACGGAATCGGATTCCGTTTAGGGCCCGGGCGACGACGAAGACGGGCGAGAGAAGCCCGAAACATTGTCATCGATCCATCTATTTAGTTAGCAGCCCTTTGGGTTTTTTGGCTGTTATTTTTTCTTCTTCTGTGTATTGTATCGAGCTCTTTCTCTCTTTATCGAATGCAGTTGGAGAGGCGCTCGTGCGTATAAAAAAGAAAGTCCAGCGCCTCATCAGAGTTGCCGGCCGGCGGCGGCTCTGGATGTTCCTCCTATATAAAATTATACGACAGTGTTTTCCGCCGATTGCGATGGGTTCTCTCTCTCTCGTCCGCCCGGATTTGTCGACATATTTGAATAAGCCAATTGATGTTTTTATTGCTTAGAGTGTGTCTATTGACTCTTATTCCAGACTGCGCTTCGAGACGACATCAAAAAGGCGACCGTCACAACGATCCGCGTCACGGCTCACGCTCGACGGAAATAGAGAAAAAGAAAAAGGGCGAAAATATTTTCTAGCTGCAATCGGATTTGGCCATCAACGAGCAAGAGGTCCGCGAGGGAGATGGATGTCGTGCGGCTCTATAGGGACTGCCGTAGTAGTTTTGATGGACACTGGACTGGCCACGGTCGATTCTGTCGTCGCCACAAAACAAAAAGAGACATCACGCAATGGCGAGCGTTTCGATATCCACAGCGCTTTCCGCACTCAACTCTCTCTGCCTTTTTTAATTCCTCTTTTGTTTTATATTCCTTCTCTCTCTCTCTCAACTTATATTTCTTTCCCCAGCAAAAGACAATCGCGTGACGATCGTCGTTTTTTATTTGAAAAACTCGAATGAAAACATCCGGTCAATAACTGGATTAGAAGGCAGCAGAGAGGACGTTCTAGTAGGAAAACGAGTAATGCAAAAGATAACAGAAAAACTCCTTCACAAGTCTTTTGCCAGAAAACAAGGGCTCAAGTAACTGGGGCGTAGAGAACACGGACCCCGAGCTTTTATATATATATATCTATGTAGTAGAGCTGCAGCTGGTTTGGGCAGCCGTAGAGAGCATCTGTCCATACAGGGACGTTAAAGCTTTTTTGGTCACGGCCATTCGCTCGTCCTGTTTTTTTCTCTTTCTGGACGGAAAGGAAAAAAAAAAGAGCTTTGGCTGATCTAATGGCTCTCTCTAGTACAATAAGCCTCGGCTGCCGTTCCGTCCAGCAACCAGCGACGCTCACAGAGACTTTGATTGGATGACATCGTCTCCTTCCACCCTTTTCTACCTCCCCGTCGACACCAAACTCTTTTTCAACCGATCTCTGGCTCTCCAGCCGACGTATAAAAAATGTCTAGAGAGCCGGTCAATGGCCCCTATCGCGGCTGAATGTTTTCTAGCGCAAAAGTGTTGTCTTCTTCTTATCAGCACCGGAAGAAGACGAAGGAACGAGGGTTGTTGGGTTCATTCCGGCAGCAGTGAAAACGCCCCCACCCAAAAAAGACTTTGGCGGCGTTCGTTACACGCAATAGACTAAACGAATGGTGGTCGGCTCTATATTGACGCGCACAAGTTGTTCCTAGTATTATAGCGCGCTCTCTCCGGATATGAAGCCGTATAAACGTCGGGCTAAATTACCAAAAAAGAGAATTCTCTAATTCTTTTTTTTTTTCGATCCGATTTTTCCAGTCGACAAAGACTGGCAGAAGAACCCAAAGTGCTTTGTCCATTATCTACCAAGTTTTTCTGCTCGATCCAGATTGACGAGTAGTAATGCAGCAGCCATAACCAGTTGCGGCGCTTCTTTCTCGTATCGACGGATAAAGATGAGCAGCTCATTAGATTGATTGGTCGAGCGCATGGAAATTAAAGACAAGAAGCGTCTCGTCGAAAACGAGATGAAAGGCTTTGCGAAATCTCAAAGAATTCGCCAAACTAGGAGAAAAGAAACTCGGTTCGTGACGCACTCCATGTCGCTCTTGTTAGACCATCAATGGTTTCACTAGCAGTAATGAGACAGTAGGCGTCATTCAAAGATGGAGCGCGCAGAGCAGGAGAAGCAGCAGCTCCACTTTCGTCTGATGCCGTAAGATTCTATAGTACTACCAGTGTCGTATATCGAAATAATAGAGTAGGTTAATGCATACTGCGAAGCTGTTAGTGCGGACGTGCACATTTAGAAGAGCCCCATTGCGATAGAGAGTGAGAGATAGAAAGGGCCTATCCTTTTAGCAGTTGCCGGATAGGTGCTTGATTGGATAGCAACTAGGAGCACTTGACCTTTCAATACCTACTGTAGTAGACGTAACGTTTGTTTTGGGCTCTTGTTCGTCATCAACCCCCAGCTCTCTACTACTCGACGTCGATGAAACAAAGTGCAAGTCAGAGTACTACTTCTTTTTTCTTTCGACGCGTCCTTTAAATGGCCTCTCTTCGTCTCAAACGCCCCCTTCTTTTACTGATCGGCTTGCGACGATCAAGGCGGCATTAGAAATCTGCTGGAATCGAAAAAGAGAGAAAGACATTTCGTTCCCCCTTTAGAAGAGCGCGTCCGTGCGCCAGGAACCCGCTCGATAGACAGCGCTAGTAAGTTTTACGTGACGCTTCAATGCCGCAACCTCCACCTCCGCTTCCGATGTTAGACTGAATTTCTTCCGATCGTCACCGCACGAATTGTTTCAAGATGGAGCGTGCTGAATTCTACATATTCCTATATACCGGCGGGCAAGAGAGATATGGCACGAAATTGTACCCATAGTAGTCCTCTTATTACCGTATAAGGTCTACTTTTCTATAGTGCCTTTCAAATACTTGACGATATGTCCAATTGAAATTAATAGATAAGAATCTATAACAGCCTATTGGAGAGACCCAGTCGACGTATAATTGCGGGGGGCGATAAGGAAACGAAACGGAAAACTTTTCCCAGAGTGTTTCTATTAACAGCTCTGAATGGGTGTCTGGCCAACTAGGCCATTAATTTGCGGCGCAGAAAACAAAAGAAACTCGGCGGGCTTCCCGGTAGATGTTTTAACGTGACGAAGTTTCTACGAAAGAAAGAACCCAACCAACCGAAAAAAAATAAAACAAAGCTTTGATGCTGCTACACATGTCTTGACCGACGATTGGTTCAATTTGAATTTCTGAGAAAAGAGACAACAAACAGGAAACAAACTAAAAGTGTTTCGGATGGCTAATAATGCTCGCTGCTATAAATAAGTTGGTGGGTGGGTTGAGCTGGACTGAATTGGAATTTCCGGATGAATTATCCATAATATCTCGGGCGGGGGAAAAAACCCAATCATTGAGTATTACGCGCGGAAGAGCGCATTTGGGGGACGTCATTACAATTTCCCCGAATATTCAATCGATAATCCGAAAAAAGAGGCTTTTGATCTTTTCTTCCGTTGCCCGTTCGTCCGCCAATAAACGGCCGTTTCTTTTCTCCAACTTGTTTGACTATCGAAGCGCCTTATCTAAGAGAAAAGAGACATTTCGCCGCAATGTTCACACTCGACGGCGGAGTGGGCGGCCGTTTCAAAAGGAGCTGCGTCTCCTTTTGATATACATCCCGTTGACAACAAACAACTCGTCTTTCGTCGGAGACAAAAGAGGAAAAAAAGACGTCTCTTTCTTCTATCCAACTTTTTGGAGATCGTCGACTTTTTTTTTCATAGCTTGTGACACCTCTCTGCTTTGAAGATATAGTTGCCCAACTTTCTGTCTTCCGTCGCCTTTTGTAATATTTTATATATTATCTAATATAGATGAACCAAGTTTCAGACTAGGCAATACTGTAGTTAAGGCCTCCTCACAGTCTCTTGTCTTGTTATTTTTTCTGGGAGGCCTCTAACAAGCAGCTAAGATCGAGGACCGTAAAAGATTGAGGGTCAGAGGTAACAAAAAAGAAGAAGATGCTGCACAGTGTAGCGAGAGCTGATGCCTTAACAGTTGATCCCCAAACAAGGCCCTTCATTACCCGCGTTTTGTTTTCGGTAGGCTTGATGCTCCTGTCCGCCTACTCGCGCTCTCCGGCAACGTCTCAAAACATTAGAAGCGTCTCTCCTCCTCGCCCCTCTTCTGCTGCTTGTTGTCTCCTTCATTTGTCGCCCCGAAAGTCATATTGCTCGCGTACGGGCTATTTGCAGAGTGTACATAAAGAAGGGAGCATCAAACATTCTCTGATATATAAAACGCCCGTCCGCCCATAAGATGGATGCGCTTCTAACGATGACAGCTATACGACGACGATGCCAAGCGCCGCCATCCCTTTTGATACTTTGTCGCCGGTTGTCCTCCAGCAGGTCTTCTTCTTTTTCTAGGCCTATACGCTCTCTATAGATCACGGCCGTTGCCGAAACATCGCCAAAAGAAAGAAGAAGAGGGAAAGGCGCGCTCTACCACCTCGAATGTGCATCACGCGGCTCCCACATATCACGTAATCGTTCTGTCGAGACGCGAAGACCTTGATCTGTATGGATGGGGCGGGGTGTAGTAAGAAGGATGAAATGTCGTCTCCCTCTACATATATCGAAATATACAAGGGTATATAGTATCTATTAATGTATAGGACCATTCGTCCAGTCATGGCTGTGGGCGTATCCAATGTATATATGTATGCGGAGCCGCAGGAAATATTATATAGCTCGAGACTTCTAAATCCACCACCGAGATGATCGATGAAGACTTGATGGTCATTTATGCCCAAAGGGAAATATATATATATTTTTTTCTTTTTTTTTTCCTTCTTCTCGGTATAGCTTTAAATGATAGATTGCTCGGGGAAAAGGATGCTGTACCTCATCTAGCACCACCAACTCGTTGTGTAGAGAAGAAAGTTGTCAATTTGCGCAGCAGCAGCTGCTGCAACGCACCGTCTCTCGAGAGGCTTTTCCCTATGACAGGTCTTTCAATCCCATCTGAAGCAGCAGCGTATTGTCGGCCCGGACCCATTTGAATAACCGGGCGGGCGAGTACTACAACAATATAGAGAGAGCTAGAGAGAAGGGAGGGAAAGGTTTTTTGACAAAGTGACGGGTGCCAATCTGACGCGTAGCACCCCTTTTTTTATTCTCCTATTCTCTCTTGATTGTTAATCAACGGCCCTGTTTGACCTTTTGATAGCCAAAGTTAATTCGATTTAGACCCACCGCATTCGATTGTTTTCTATCCATTTCCTTGGACATTGACAGACACTTTCAGGCGTGTCGGCCATCAAACAAAAGACTATTTACTTTTTTTTGTTTTTTTCGCCTCAAATGGATTCCTTCTTCTCAATAGAATCAAACGCCATCATATATATATATATATAAAGAGAGAGAGAGATAAGAAACCGCTAGCGGTGTAGAGTGAATACTACGAGAGGGGTATAACCGAATTAGATTGGGTCGGCGCCAGTGGCTGCCCGATCCCCACGGAGAAGAAGACTAGGTCTAGGAGGAGAGAAAAGGGGACGAATGCCTTCCGACTCGGATCCAGTCGGGCCTCACTAATGGCACCCCGGCGCGACGAAAGACATTTCTTTCTTTTTTTTCTTGGGTGCGCAGCAGCAGAATCCTTTCCTTCTTGTTTTTATTCGCCATCAAGACAGAGAGAAACAAAAACATTCGATAGATAATTTCCTCGACGTTTTCCATTATCCAACGTGCGCGATTTAGTTGGCTCCAAAGTTCACCGACTAACAATTCCATTAGCGTCGAAAATGGTTTCTCCCAGTTCCTTTTCTAGACGACGACAGTTCTCTTGCCGTCGTCACATTAGAATTCGTTGGCTAAACGAAAAGACCGCCCTCCGAGCCGGGGATTTGTTCTACAAAGGCCAAAGTGGGTTGCGCACTCAACTTCCATCCGTGTACCAGGGATTGGCGCGAATCCGCTTCCGAGACGACAAATCCATCTGAAAAAAACTTACGACAGCTTGTCGAGGAATCTGTAATGATACTGCATCAACTTTGCACCTGTTTGCGAGAGCTCTTATGTAAAAGAGATACTAAAATATTTTTTTATTGATCAATTTTTTTCCAATGACTACTGATAGCGCTACGTTGCCGGGCGGTTCTCATCTCTTTTTTTATTTTTTGTGTTTGGCTTTAACAAAAAAAATAGGGGGACTAAACAGAGTTAAGAGCTGCTGCTGTTGACGACGAAGGAAATCCTGGTGGAAGGGAGAGTCTTGAAAGCGGCGAGGGGATCGAGATGATTACATTAGGTGGTGCGCGTGACGTAAGGCTGAAGAAAAAATAGAGAAAAGAAAAACTTTTTGTATTCTTGACGCGGAGCTGCTTCTGCTGCTGCTGCTGCTCTTATATATGTTGTGGCGCTGACTCGTTTAAGTGGGCTAGCAGAAGCGCTATACGCAGAGCCGAATATAACCGTTGAGGTCTTAACCTATCTGTAATTCAATCTCGTCGCCAAAGGGGAAAACGGTGTCTAGTTTCGCTAGATATATATCTATAATCAAATAATGATCGCTTACATGTTCCCTTCTTTTTTCTCTCTCTTTTTATATTTTTTATTGACCTTTTGTTTATATTTGCCGTCTAAAAAAACGTGTTTTTCTCTTTTTTCTCAGAAGATTCCTTCGTCAGACGACCCTGGACAACAAGAAAGCCAAAGAATAACAATTTTACCGAAAAAGAAAAAGAAAGAAAAAAGAGATAAAGAAGGAAATAATGGCAACGAACGGACCTAAGCCGGTCGGGCTTAGCGGCTGTTTGATCGTCTTGGTCAGTTTTTTCGTCATGACTAGCCATCAGAGTCCGGTCGTCGTCGTGGCCGCTGCGCCTTCGTCAGCAACAGCTACAACTTTAGCAGGTATATAATTACGTTCAGCAGCAGTTGACCTATCTTAACTATTGAGATCTCTTTTTAATTTTACAACAACAAACTATTTAATAATAAGGCTCTTACCGGGAAGTATACACGGATTACTAGGATCTATACTAAAATAGAGAAAGAGAAAAAAAAAAAAACATTTTTCCATCAACAAGTAGCGGTCGCAATCGATAGTTTTGGGCCATCCATAGATGGCAGAGCCAGAATTCGATATCGGGGTGGTTTCTATTTGATTGCAAATGTGTCTTTAAACGGCTGGTTAAAGGTGGCCTCCCCATAACTCTTCACCAGACGGTTCCCCGCTCCCAGTTTCACAATCAAGTTAAGAGCGCGGCGAGAGTCTTGTCCGTCTTCTTTTCTATTAATACCGAGAATGGTGCCGCCGCCACCGCCGCCGCTCTCTATATGAGAACATGGGAGAGCGAAGCAATTGAGAAACTTGGAGCCTCTTGACGATCAAAAGGAATAGCTTTCTCCGATACTGGAAGAACCTAGCGCTGCTACTAGGGAAGAAAAGAAAGAGAATCGAACCAACTGGTGGAGATTTCATCTCTAAAGGCCTACTAGGACGATAGAGTTTAGAAAAAATCCTCCTTTTCCATTTCAATCGATAGACAGTGTTCTAGAGTCTAACAACAAGAGGGGCTGCAGAACAAAAGAGATTCCCATAGAACTATCTAGTGCAGAAATCGCCCGGTTGGAATCAGTGCTGCGTCGTTCGTGGTACTCATCGATTACGGGCCGATGGACATCTAGAAGACGGCCAGAAACTCTAACAAAAGGAAGGAACATCTTCCATCACAAGGCCGCCGGGTGTTGTGACAACGAGACTCCAATTTCGCGGGGATACTACTACTACTACCGTCTTCTGTTTGAAAAAAAGAAAAAATGTAGAACAATGCGGCGAGAGACGGGCAAGCAGCTTAAAACAATCGTGTTCAACTAGCGGATTCATTGTTGAACCAATAGTGGAGGAGCTACACAGATCAAAGCCAAAACACAAAACCTCGGAGGGTTAGCCGGCAGACATCAAGTCAACGTATCTCGTTCCAGTTCATTCTTGGTCGTGACCTTCCGTTATTATTCGGTACTAGGTACTATATTACTTTTATATTTTAGGCAGCCATGATGATTGATATTCAATTAGGGATACAACAATACGGTCTGCAAGCATAGAGAGAGAAGGAGTGAAGCCAGCAGAGCGAGAGTATCGTTAGGAGCGAAAATGGAGGAAAGATCAAATGACGTCGGACTTGCCCCCGCCGTCCGCGTCGAGTCGTCGGCCACTTTGGCTTTGATCTCGAGGACAAGAGCCGAGCGACACAGAGAGTGGGAAAACCCGTCGACTTGATTCCCTGCCGGGTAATACGAGACCGGGCAGCATCAGCTTGGCTAACAACGCGACGGACGGACAGACAGGGCCTCTTCACCAACTTTGATTGATGAATATGCAACGAAACGGATATATCCTCTACGACGGCCGGACGAGTTGATCTCCTGCTCTGGAAGAAAAGCTTCGATCGGACTGTGACTCCCGGGGATTTTCTGCTGAACCCTGCGGCATTTTAGATCATTGCTCTCTCTCTTTTGCGACATCCATGAAATATGAGGTCGTCTTGCTTGATTCATTTCCCGATTGGTTCCAGGGGAGGAAAAAGAAGACGTTGTCCTGGGCGACAGTCCAAGAAAAGAAATCTTAGCAACTCGAGTAACTGTTGAATAACTTGGAGACGATCATAATGGTGTTCTGACATATATCGATCGATAAGAAAAAAAAGCAACAATGAAAAAAAAAGAAAGAAATCCCATGTTAGATAACCGGAGCGACCGGGCGGATGATTGTGCGAGTCGTCCGTTTTGCGCGTTTGTTGTCGCGCGATTTATCCCTCTGCTCTCTCTCTCGGAGCGATTGTGTCCTATACTCTATCCTTTCCGCTCTTCTGTAACATTAATGATGATGAGACGACGTGGAAGAAAGATCGTCACGGACGATGATGAGTCGCAGAGAGCGGCTAATAGCCGGCCGTTTCTCTTTTGTGGCGAATGACGACCATGGCCGTCGGCAGAGTCAGGCCTATCATCATCATCGTCCGTCATGTCGACGATGAATAGGCCGGCCCACCATTCCGCTATATACTGCTATTTGATTACCTACTATACTATGCCAAGAGATGATGGTCGTTGACTAATCGCAGAAACTTTTGCCCAGTTTCAATATTTACCATATAAGATGCCCCCGTTTCACGTCATTACAGTGGCCAGCGTCGATAAGCCCGTCGTCGGAGCATCGCTACCCAAGGCGTCGACAGCCCCGTTGGCGTCCAGCGGTGTGGCCGTCGAGTTGGAAGAACTGCTGCCAGAGACGGCCGAAAACGGAACCATCAGCCACACGACCGTCCTCCTCGGCGAGACGGTCCTACTGCCCTGCAAGGCCTACAGCCTCGGCCAGCGAACGGTATACACTATTCCATACCCAGCTCATTTGCTTACATTATTTCGCCATTTATCGATCGGCGAATGGCCAGATCGTGATGAATGGAACGTCACGTCCATACCAGAGCACTTCCATACCCGGAGTAGTGAAATCGAATCAGGTTTTGAGGGGGAGGCTCCTGCGGTTAAGAGAGCGAGCTGTCTAAGCTACTAGCGGCCAACGACGTCATCATTCATGGCACCAAGCGACCGCAGGGGAAAAGGGGCAATTCTCCTTTTTTGATGGTTTAGACCTCGTCGATATAGCGGGACATCTGTCTCAAATGATCCCAACATACTCGACGAACTCTTGATCTCAAAGACCTTTTCTTTCTCGAGAGACGTCGTTTGTCTCAACATCAGATTTCCGTCCTGATCCTTTTGAGCATTCATCTCTTTACCCGCCTATTTGCGAGAAAGCTACACAAAATCCCCCTCAAACAAACAAAAACAACTAGAGGAGATTCGATATTTATATACTCCAGAATGTTTGGATTTTGCGGTGCTTTTATATAAATTTTAAGGATTAAGCGGCCCGTGCGTCGTTGTGGTTTTATTTATGTAACGTTTTTCTTGTGGCGTCTACCTGGAATTTTTGTCCATGTAACAAGAGCGTAGGATCCCAAGTGTCTGAACAAAGAAATCTCGAGCTCTTTGGGGGAAAGTTGGGGTAAAGAAGATGCTCGTCGCAAAGTTCCTTCTTCTTTGATGTGGAGTTTAATACGCGGCCGGCTGAGAAACGGCCCTCCTGGCTTCTCCCCACTAGCGGTCCGGCAATACTCTAATCTGCATCGGAGCGGATAAATGCTTGTTTATTCGTCTAGACGATAGTAATGATCAACAAAACAGTTGGATAACAAACAACGAACATAAAGGGGACACGTGGTCTAAACACGAATCAAAAGGAGCCAATAAACAAAGAAAGAGAGAGAACAACTGAAAATAGCGACGCAGCTGACTAAATAATAAGACAACATTCTTTCTACTACACCCAAAGAGTTTGTCTCTACAGGAAAGAAGAAAAGTTCCGAATTCGAGCTCATTAAAAGCTTCCTTCGTTTTTGTTAGCTCCGAACAGAGAAATGAACGCTTCTAGACGTAGTGAGACGGGGAAAAAAAGAGCGTGGAAGAATAGACAGTAAGAAAGGGCCGACGGGATCGCTTAGTGGCTCCATTGGGTATACTCACGGACGGAATGGACCTCTTTTTCTCAACTTGTTCCAGCCGAGGCTGCAAGTCCGTTTCCTTGTATGTAGTAACTATTAACACAGACTATAGAGAAATGGAGGGAATTTTGAAAATCTACAATTGCGTAGTTGGAGTAGAGCACGTTCCCCGATGAGCAACCCGGACTTTTAACGATCTCTCTTAGCTCCGGCATAACGGAGAAGTCGCTTTGAATTATTCCGAATACAAATTACACCTGTTTCCTCGTAGTAGTAGTGCAGCTAGATACTACGTACGGTACATCTAGATTCGGCAGCGACAACCGACGCACAAAGTTTCGCTTTGCATCTCTCTCTCTCTGACTTGTTGTCTAAGCAAACTCGCAACGTATCGAACCCGTGACAACAAACGACCAAAGTTTCACCTCTCCTAGTGGCGACAAAAGGCAGGACACCACACGCCGTTAATTAACTTGACGTCCGCCCCACAACGTTTCTATATCTTATTCAGTTTCTCTCTCGATCGCTGCATTTTGTGCGGATAATATCCGAGGACCGAGTTGTTGACTATAACTCAAAGTAGACAACGACACGGCGGGGATTCAGACATTTTCGAGTGGGAAGTTGCCGCGTCCCAGCTCATCACCAATTCGAGGTGATAAAACTTGCAACGCCCTCGATTCGCCAGCTCGTCTAGCGTAATAACTGAAATAAATAGAATCCCACGCAAGAAATGATGGAACACGTCGGGAGATGAAGGTGGTGGGCAGACTAGGAGCCGAAAGTAACAGATCGATAAAGAAAACGGCAAACTTGTTGAGCGGGCGCCGCACCGCCTCTACCACCTTCTTTTAGTAAACGGGTGGCCCCATATGGCATCTCCAATGTGTAACCATACATTAGAATGCATACTACATAAAGAACCAATATATGCTCTTTGTCATCGTTGGTGGAAAACCGTCAGCAACATTGTGAATTCATCCAATTTCGCCGGAAAACAGAGAAGACCTTTGGAATAAGCGAGCATATATTCACGGACGTGTGCTGCTGGGCGCGAGAATTTAGATGAAATAACACAACAACAGATGATGGGTTTCTCATATTATAAACAAAAGAAATATGAAAGCATCTTCTCCTCATAACGCAACTCGACCTGTCGCCCAAAAAACCCACCGGGGACGCCGCCATGAATCAGCCAGAACCAAAGTTCTCGTCTTGCCAACTCTCCGATGATGACAAATGTGTCACCGGGCAACTACCTACTAGTGCACTTGCAACTCACGCATATTGGCACCGTACGCAAGTCTAGCCGAGACTTGTAGTAACGATCGGTCGCGCTGCAGCGTCTTGGGTGGGCCAGCAGCAGGTTCGGGGCCGTTCGAGAGGGAAACAAGGCAATTAGAACCGTCATTGCTAACTAGTCAGCGGGAGACAAAGGGAGGTGCTATGAGAAACACAATGACCAAAAGGAAGACCGGCCTAAGATGAATCGCCCAGCAAAAAAAAGAAAAAGAAAAAACCTTTTTTTTTTATCAGCTGGAGGCCACATTGATGCGCTCTGCGTATCCGGATGTTTCCAGCTGTTCTCTGTTCTTCCACCAGAGCTATTAAAGTCTTCGTCCGGCTTTTCTTTTCTTAAAAAACAAACAAAAACAAAGATGGCTGGCCACATGACAAGAGCAAAACGAATGACCAACTAGGGCCCGGCTCGTTGCGGATTAATTGGATGGTTTGTTCGACTGTCTCTGCTACATCTCGAGAAAAGAAAGTTGTGCCGACAACCTCTCTGTACTACGTAGAAGCGTTCATTTTGCTGCCGGCCCGGGCACATGACTCTGTCGGCACGCAATGTGTGTGTGCTGGGCTGCTGGCTATCGCGTCGGCGAAACTTTTGGGTGAGAGACTGGGCTGAAACTTTGCGGCCGCAAATCTCCTTGTTCTGGCCCCTCGATAGAGAACAACATTGGAAAGGAGATCGAACAAGACCGCCGGTCTCATTTGAGCTTCAAGAGCTCTCTCTACCAAGCTCCTATATGAAAATAACTATCCGAATGGTAGGAGCAAAAAATCTCTACGAGACTAGTTTACGGTTTGCTACACCACGACGGCCGTCTTCTTCCTTCTTCTTTTCACCCGATAGCTTTTTACTTGTATTCTTTAAAAAAGGAGAGATGTAACCAAGTTACAGGCAGCTTCTTCGTTGTATCTCGAGATACCGATCTCTTTCCCAACAACAACAACCGCGCACACAAGTGTAAATAATACGAAAAGCTTTTTTTTCTCTCTCCTGCTTTTGCTGTGGAAGAAGAAGAAACTTGGAAGAAGAGTGGTGGCGTGATGGCGTCGTCGCCCGAGATCTGATGGAAATCGATCGCTTCCTGCTCTACGTCGTCGTTCCTTCTTCTTTTTCGCTTGTTGGGAAACGGCGTTGTTTAACTGGTTGGAAATGCGAACAGAAGAAGGACGTGGAAAAGAAACACCGTCACATTGGATGGAAATAAAAAACCACAAATCCCTGTAGTGACGTCGTCGATTCCGTCCCCTATTGTGTGCGTCGTCGATTCCCTTTCGCATCACGACCGGGGCAATGGTTCCCATCAATAACTAGGAAGGCGCCCCAGAAATACACTAGTTTTTTTTTCGTCTTCTTGACGTATCTTCATTGTACCGATAGTTATTTACCAATTCCTTGTGCTCCGGAAAACGAAAGGGCGTCGCGTCTGTGTTGACAACAAGGAGAAGACGCGAACAATGTGTCGACACATCAAATTTCCTTCTCTTGGCCTCTGCCAGCAATGCTCATCCTGTATGGGCAACACAAATGGACTCATCCGGGGTTTGTTACTCCGATTCCATTTCCGTTACGTTCACCATTGCACTATAGCAGTACTACACTGACGACTGTTACGTGCAACGTTTCCGAGCCAGTGACTTCGTTGTTGTTACATCGACAGGCCCAACCAAAGTTTGCCGGCATGCCAGAAAAGCTGACTAACTGGTGTTTTTTCTCTGCAGTCGCGATAACAAACTAGTAAAGAATATTTGGAATGATATTTACTTTTTGAAGGAGATAATAGTTTCCTAGAAGAAAGGATCCACGTTGATGGGAAATGGAAATAAGAGCCTGGTTGATAGGCTACTGGTGGGGCACTCGCAGACGACGCCAATTACATGGTAGAACAACGCGACATGTGGTACGTTCCTCTCGCCCTTCAAAGATTTTCCGAACTCATCAACTAACGTCTTGTAGCGGAAGGCACGATGATAACAAACGATGGGGGAAACCAATTAAAAGAGACTTCAAACACCCCACATTTTTGCCACGTTTTACATTCCGGGAACCTACTCACTCTTTCTAGACACGTTCTCACATGTGAACAATCGTCACGTGTCTGTCAGTCAAGCCTTAACGAACAGAAATTGAACAATTCACTTTTTCAAAAGATACAACTTGATTTATAAACTAATAAATCACAAATTCCACTTTTCCATCCCTTTGAATCCAAAGTTTCTTTCACTCGTCTGGTCAACGATGCCAGACAACTTTTTTTATTGTTTTCCAAAGATATTTTTCTCAAGTGTTATTGCCAATTTCGAAAAAAAGAAAACTTTTCCCCAAGCGTTTCGACAAGTCGAGTATACAAAGTTTAGTAGGAATAAAACAAAGTAAATTAGTTTCGCTATGGCAACGGCATCAGTACGAACAAGTTGCATGTTATTTTTATTTTGCAAGTCTACTACGTCTTGCGAGATGACTGGCTTCTCATTTCAAAGTTATTCTCATTGGGAATCAAAGCGGCGTGAAAGCTGACAGGTCGTCTCCACGACTCACAATAACGAACCAACGTCCAGTCCACTACTCGTTGTCAAGTTTTCAAGATGACGACTCTGCCTGAGCTGTTTCCTAGGCTTTCAAAAGACCCTTTTTTCTCAATATCTCGTCGTCTAGGCACGGTTTATGTTCGCATCAACCTTTCACAACGACTCAAGGTCCTACAAGTTGTCTTCGTAGAGAAAATTCAAAACATTTCCAATGTTTTCTTCATCCAAAAGCTTCAAAATGAAAATCAGGTCAACGAAACGTCAACATTCCACGAATTAATCCACTTAGTGATTTCAACTTGATTATCCTTTCCTCTTGCGTTGATAATGACGAGTTTTCTTTTTCCTCATCCGATCGATTCTTCCGAGGCCGACGGTTGAAGGTACACATACCACGAAGACCCGAGAGTGCTTGTACGTCGAATTCCCCCCCTCATGAAGCGGGGGACGATAAATAGTCGTGTCAATTAAGCCCTCAGTCTGTTAGCACGCGCTGAGTCAGACCGTCGTTGTGGTAGAGAGGCGTCGTTGTAGAAGTGCTGAGGATATCATAGCGATGCTCACCGGCATCGGGGGCGGTGGACGAGTTTCGAATGTCACGAACTACTGAATCTCGATGGGGTGTGTCCCCGTGTGTCAACCTCAACTCCGGTTGACTCTAATCTCACCGCACGCGTCTCTTAATTCAATAACGAGCCATTAGCGAGTTGGTAGGAATCGTCTGCTCAACTTGTCAAACAAAAGCAGCAGCTGAGAGACGAACGACGAATCCCGTGCTGCTGGATGCAAAGCTCCGCGGAGCGTCAGCTTTGATTACCAACGGCGTTTTAATGAGATGATGCTCGTGTTTTGGAGAAATAAAGAGGATGAGAGAAACAAAATGTCAGAGAATCATCCGTTGTCAGAGTCGAAAAGAAAGAGACAAAAGATCAAAGATTAGTTTTCGACTCGGTCCATCATCGATGTCTGCCGCTCTTTAGTTGAATCCTTCCGCTCCATTAGACGCCACCGATCCGCCCGCCGTATCTTTTCGCTGTCTGTCAAAGAAAACTGGAATAGATCCAAGATTGCGTAAAGAGATATAGGGATGAGGCTCCTCGATGTCCTCCTGCATTGATCGGCTGGCCAAACATCGCTACTACCGCTGCCATAACAACAACAGAACCAAAACCGCAGAAGCTTCAGAGTTGTAGAAAATATATATCTTGGAAAGAGTTTCCGTTCTTCTTCTTCTTCTTCTTCTTTCTTTGTTGCTGCAAAATAACAAGATTATGCGAGCGACGACGGTGACGACGCGGGCTGGTCGCGTAGCAGCACTCCATCACTCTCTCAGGTTCCAGCCTTATATACCACCACCACCACCACAAGCATCGTAGAGTGCATTACTACGCCGCCGGTTTGAATAAGCTACAACGGCGTCTGTATTAATGGAGGGAAGTATATGGTAGAGCTAGTAGCAGCCTCCCGGCACGATCTGAAACTTCATCATCAGTCAAAAGACTAGACTCTCATCTCTCTCTCTCTCTCTGCCCGTCTCACCTCCAGCAGACTTCCCACACAGAAAACAAACACACAAACCACCATTAAAGCATTTGGCTAGCAGGAACTCCCTCCCCGTTAATATGCTAAGGGCTTTCCATCCTCTTTTCGCTGCTACAATGTAACAGCTCATTTGCGACGTCGACGTAAAGTGTCCGCCCCCGACGGCTAGATCTCTAACTTGCTGTCCACTTGGTGGCCAAAAGGCTCTGGTTGGTGTTTCATCGTGTGACTTGCCGCATCGGTTCATCAAGTATAACCTTCGTTCCTCCACTTTTTTCCCAAAATTAAAAAATAGGTTTCGTGGATTAGACGGAGAGACTGGCACATCATGTCGTCCGGTAGTCACGTCTACACAGCCGACAGCCGTTTCAGCGTCCTCAACCGGCCCGGTTCGCCTGACTGGATTTTGATGCTCAAATCACCTCAACTTCACGACTCGGGCACTTATGAATGCCAGGTACATGTTTGTTCAACTATCAAGATTTTTCCTTGACAATTTCTCAACGCAGACATACAAATATAAAGTTTTCAAAAAAATAAGGAGATTCACAGTCAATGCTTGCGCGTGTCCAACATTGAAACATTCGTGCGTGTTTGTTTTTTCGTTTTGTCGGGTGCCAAGTTTTTCCGATTCAATGATTCTCTCCCGTCAAGTCCGATTCCGGTTCAGTTCTTCTTTCTCAGCACTATTTCTCTCTTTTCGACGACATGTAGACTCGTCCACTGAATATATATTTATATATAAAATACTAGACGGAATAAGAAAAAAGGGAAAAGAAGGAAATGTTGACGTGCTCTAGTACTATACAGCCACGGTTCGCTGAATTGCGTGACGATGGCCACCCAGTGGGCATGAATATGTAGATTTTTCCCCCAGCAAATTCTAGGGAATCAACTGGAATTTTCCTGTCTACAATTTTTTGGTGGGGATTGTTGACAAATAAAAGTTAAAGCGTATTATTTGGTCTAGAAGAGGGGTAGTGCTAACTAATGGATGCGGACAAGATGGAGGGGTTCTTATGCGTCTTCTTGTGTATATGTTGCTCTATACGTTGTTTGCGTCCGGCCAGATTGCGGGTGGACAGGGACAAGTTTCGCACTTTGTGGAACTACTGGTGTGGGCGCCAGTGGCGTCAGTTGCCGAAGGCGGGGAGCATCACGTGGAAGCCGAGAGTAACATCCAACTTCACTGCCAACTCCGCCCGGAAGCCAATCTCCATAATAACAGTAGTAGTAACGACACCAACAGCGCCGGCAGGGACCAGCAGCAGCAAACGGCATTCCGTCACTTGACGCTTCCTACGGTATAGGCTACACTTTCTTTTGTTCTTTCTTTTGTCAACCAGTTTTGTTTTGTTTTTTCAAAATCTTTCCTCGTTTTACTTTTTAAGGTGGTCGGCGGTGGAGCGCCTTTCGTCTGGTTCCACAATGGCCGGCCGTTAGTGCACGGAGGCAAATCGTCTGGCGGGCTGGGATTGGTTTCCATCTACCTCGAAGGTGGCGGCGGCGGCGAATCTGAGAATGGCAAAAGTGGAAACGACTGGACGTCATGGACCAGTCGTCTTGTAATCCAGAGGGCGGATCCTGCCGATTCCGGCAATTACACTTGCGCTCCGTGGAGAGGCAAGGCTGCTTCGGTTAGCGTCTTTGTTTCACAAGGTGAGTTGAAAAGCGCGTTTTCGATTGAAATATTCACGTCGTCTCCCAAGTGGCTCGTATTTTATTCAAACATCCAAGGAATGAAAATCGATGCCCTTGTACTAAATTGGTGTGAAATTGTCCTCGATATCAACTTTAAAGATTGTTTACTTTTGTTTTTAAAAATTTCTCTTGATTTTTTTGTCGGTATCTTTATTATTAGCATGTTCGGCGCTGGCTCAAAGACTATTGCTAGCAAACAGGAGGACAAACAATCATTGATCTATTTATTTCGTGTTAGTTTCCCCTCGAGAATAATCTCCAGCTAGTTCTTGTATTAAAAAAAAAACAAGACCTCTTTCCCTGTATAAAAAGGGTTGCGTGCCCGTCGAAATCCATTTGAAAAACAAGTTGAATTAAGTTTCGTCTGGTATTTGCTACTGTGTTTTCCGTGAGCTGTGTTACACAAGTTACGTATTACGAAGAAGAAGAGCTATATAGACAGTCGACGTTGTTGTTGCATTGAAAACGGAATTCCGTGATCGGAATCTAATAACATCAAAAAAGAGATATTGTCTCGCGTTCCATGAGAATTTCTCTATGGGTCATCATCGACCGTGTAAAAAGATTACACAAACAACATCGTCGTCGTCGTCATCCATTGTAGTATAAACAAATAACATTGTACACAACATTTGCACGACGACCTTCGACTTCTCCACGGCTCACGTCCGACGAGAGCATAGAAAACGCATTCACGCCATCCGGTCGTCTGGTGTCTATAATTATATATCGATCGTAAATCGTGACTGACAGTTCGTTAAACACCGTATACCAGGTGAATAATATACACGTATAAACCGTTTCTGATTGATCGCTATTGTGGATGTACCAAACCAGCGGGGCATAAACAGGATGGTAGAACTCTGGCTCTTTTCATCAAACAAGATTGCCTTTGCCTTTCTGGCCCGCTGAAAAGCCCGTCAATTCTTTGAATTTCCGCATGGAGGAAAGAGACAGAGAGAGTGACTCTTGAGCAACCAAAAGGGTTGCTCGGAGACGCATTAAGGAAATGGCGAAGCCAAGAGAGACGTATTGACTTGAGCGGGCGGTGGTATCAAGGGGTACTACATCAGTGGTTTTCGCTTATTGGAACAGTAAGTTTATTTTCTTCGGCGTTCATCTTTATTTCCAATGGCCTTCAACAAAACACACAAGACGGGCCGTGCCGAGCTCATCTTTTCCCTTTATATCCGCGATCTCTCACAGCAGTCGGTCGATTAGAGTTGGCGACTGGACTTGTCCATCTCCTCACGTTTCCGTGTTATTCTTACGGCTCTTCTTTCACAAATATTGTATACGGCCGTATAGAATCTTTACATACGATCCAGCCGACCAGAATGGCCTCCATCGCCTACGCTTTACGTTCTATTCTCTCTTTTTTATTCATGGAGAATGCTTGCCACTCGCAAAAGTTTCTAACCCCCGCCGACGAACAGTAGCGAAACCGACGACAGCCATGTCAAGAAACGTTGACATTTTCAATCCGATATATTTTCCTTTTCCTTCTCTTTTCTGCGAGGGATTTAAACCGTCTTTTGCGTGTCGAGCTTGATGTCTTTGCATCGAATATCTGATGTCGTGCTGATATCAATTGCCCCAACTTCGGTCCCCTTTTTCGTACGAGGCTGTCGCCTTTGAGTAGTCAATAAAAAATTCGTTTCGAGTTTACGAGTTTCGCTATAAAAAGTTTTAGGATTTTTTCCGCGATCGGGGTCGGCGACGAAGCTATTCCCCAAAGAGGAAGAGAGATCTCGGAATCTGTGGAATGGTCCACTGACAACCCGCCGAGATCTCGGTAGTAAACGAGCTTCCACTCGTATAACCGCAGTGTTTGGCTTTTCAAGATCACTTGGAACCCTTCATTCCATCTCTTCCGGCTGCCATTTGTCGTCTCGTTTTTCTCTGCAAAGTGGATGCCGTCGTTTTAATCTCGTGCGGTCATAATCCCAATCTCGAGACTATAAGTAGAGGCGTATGTCTTTCATCAAGTGAAACAATCGTCATGGCAAGTACCTTTCGTGACAAGCTGGTGACGTCATTATTAATCCTTCCCCCCAACTAGACTACTCCTTAGTCCGGCTTTCTGTAGGTGGATTGAGGCAGATTGAGTCCTGGATGCTTCCGGACTACGACCAGTGAGCTCTTAGCTCTGGCGACAGGAGAACAGCATTCCCCACTTCTCTCTGGTTGAACGTATTTCACACTGGTCGTTAGCAGCCTACGGCGCCGCGTGAGACAATGCGAACATGTTACACTCACAAAAGCAGAGTGGGAGACAAATACAGGGGCTTGCTTATTAAAGGAATCTTTAAATGCTTGTCGGCTGCAGCTGGCGCGGAGCACTTCGTCCCATCCGCGGGGCAACTTCGTTTCCCTCAAGCAGAGACTCCGCTGCGCCACACAAGTCTTCTTCATGGCTCTAATCCGCCGGAGCGGAGCATTAATTATACATTCCCGTCGCACCACCTTCCTCCCGTCATCCAACACGTTTTTGCGGCTGGTTCGGTTCGACTCGAAAGCTCTGGTTCATTATGGAACGATTTAAAACGTGTCAATCAAACCGAGCACGCGCTTTAATGATGGAATGAATTCTATAGAAAAAATAACGATTCCACTACACGCGCTCTTGTCGTCATGTCAACCAAAGTTTTTGTCTATTCAAAAACTAAGATGACGTTTTAATCAAGTTACTGGTGATAAGAGAAATACCTTTCTTTTCTTCTTGCAAGATTGATAGTGCTAAGGAGCTCATGGATTTTTTTCTTGTCTTTTTCTTGACTGGTTGATAAGGTGATCGACCGGCGGCCGTCCAGAGGCAGGCAGCGCTGAGATCTTCCATCCCGCTGAATGTACTGATCTTTGGGCTCAATTTCCTTCTACTTCAGATGCCTCTTCAGGACCGGTAATGCCTCTCTGTCGTCGTTATGTTATTTGTTCTTTTGTTCCAATTTTGTTCTTGTTTTCTAGCGGCAATACATAGCCGCCAAGAATCTGTTGCTATAAATTCCGGTTGCATCGTGCCCATACATGTACAAAGTTCTCTTTCTCGATGACTGACAACAAAAAAAATTACTAATACTTTCAAATTATATGATATCAAATCCTCTTCCTCTTTTATCCTCAATGTCTCCTATGTTTCTTTCCCTACTGATTTTTGTTTTTCCCAACATACTTCATCATCCATCACTAAATTGCAAGTGCATATGCTAAAACTGAGTGTTTATCCGTCTACTGTATTTAACCCGACAACCTGAAAACAAAAAAAAAAACAAAAAAAAAAGGGAAAAAAGATATTGTTATTCTGTAATACCTCATTTATCTATCTCGTCTTCTTCGAATATTCTTCGAAGTATTAATAATGATGGTTTGAATGGGGGATATAATTGAATACACACACGATCACTTGGTATCGGTCCTCTTCGCTGTCTCTTTCTTTTCCTTGTCGACGTCGATGATGTACTGCAATAAATCGTTGAGACCAGAGAATTCTGTGCGGCCCTGGGGCGGATTGTTTTGAGGGACGACCGGCAGCCAAGTACCAACTTTCTGCCGAAACTCTTTCATCTATTGAAGTACATAGATAAAAGAAGGGAATGGTGTATCATAGAGTAAACTTTGAAAATAGCTTGGTTCAACAATAACTTCTTTTCAAATTATTTCGTCCTCTATAGCATCTCGGGTGCAATCTAAAGAAAGTCTTTCAACTTGAAAATCCTTGATTAACGAACGCTAAAATGTAACATTTTCTTTTCTTTTGCCAACCGAAAAAAAATCTTTCTTTTGAAACTATGGATGGTCCATACCATGACGTAAATGGGAAATGATCATTCATCATTCAAGTCTTTATAGTTACCACCAGAGAAATTTTCCTCCTTGTTGAGCACCGCCAAGTAACATAACCCTTGGCATTTTTTTTTCTTTTAAAACATAAGCAGTTACCAAGAAGATGGAGAGCGGAAACCTTTTGAAACGGATGCAAAAGGCCACGAGTGAACGAGTTAAACCAAAGCAGGCTTTTTTTTTTCTACAGTGCCCATTTACGCGTGTGCTAGCAAGTATGGTGCTGATCACACTTCAAGGAAAACGAGAGCCTTCTTGTGGAGAATTTTTTTTCTGTCCTTCTCTACACAAAACTTTTTCCTTGTCTAGTAAAGAATTCACAAAATGAGAATGCCAACGGTTAAATCCATCGAGAAAAGAGTAAAGTTGTTTGGCGTAAAGCCGAACTGAGCCAGACTCGGGGGGAGAAGAAACGTGCGTTGCGGAAAGTTTGGTTGTTGTTTATGCTAGTTGTATATATTGCGGGAGTATAATACTTACGTCATTAACGGCCATAAGCTTCCAGATGCCGTAAAAGAGGACGGAACAGCCGGTCACCGCATAGAGAGTGCCCCAGCCAAGTGCCCGAATAGCTAAAGATGCACCCGGTTCCACAGATGCAATCGATCCAGGAACACGTCTCCTCATTGCTGTTACTGTTTCATTTGAGATTGATTCGGCCGCTTGTCCTTCTATGCGTCCCGTCAGCCCTTGGTCGAAAAAATGAGGATCTTTCTTTTTTGCCGCGGCGAGAGTTGTGCCAAATCCAAATAATATGGAAACGCCAGTTACGCCGGCTAAAAATGCCGCAGCTGTTAGGGAACGCAAACAAGATAATTGGATGATACGAATGTTGCTTATAAAACGAAAATACATACAAGATTGCACTTTATACTAATGAATCCTGCCACAAAAGCAATACAATAACTTATGGAGGCACTTAATTATGCATCCTGCTAAGTAATTAATCTCTAGACTTGAGTTATATCTTCTAGCAATGTGTTTCAGTGAAAAAGTGGTTAGATAGATTGTAAAAATAGGTAACCAACATAATCAGATAACTTGAAGAAAAGTTGCCACCATTACTAAGTATAGATAGAGTTTCTATCTCCATTCATGAATTTAAAAAAACATAAATGATTCTATTAATGAATGAAGAGGAAAAAAATCAAGGAACTTATATTATAGCACTGTAAAGAAAGAAAAGCTTAACAGGGGCACCATAATGAAAGTTTTCAAATAATGTGCTTTTCTCGAGGGATTATTAGAACTAAGTGTGTAGGAATCCCAATATTCTGTGACTTCATGAAAAGGTAAAAATTACAATTAAATTAAATGGAAGCAATAATGATCTTTACAATTGGTGTCTTATCATATAGTTATTTTACTTGAATAGATGGTTCATGTACCCATGATGTGTAAGGCGTATGAGGTAAATGCAAATTTTAAAAACAAGTGTTGGTTCCTTTAAAAGTCTGTATTCTTTGGACAAGATAACAGCTACTTAGGTTAAATCTGTTTTCAAATGAACTACCTTAAGACTAATCTTTCTAAAGGGTAGGGTGGAGGATTCAATTGGAATTAGCAACTCACCCTTGTATTTAAAAGCTTTTTCCTCTTTTTCCTTGTTTGCTACACTCGTTACACTAACATTATTAGAATCGTTCTTTTCATTTTTGTTCATGACTAGAAATCAAAATTCTTTACACAGGAGTAGACAAGAACAAGAAAACTCATGTGCTTTGATCCACATGTCAACAACTTTGGACATCCAGTGTTACCAGATTTCAAGAAGTGACAAATTTGTCGGCAGTCCAAAAAGCTAGCAAAATTACAAAAACAAGCGTACAAAATAAATGGAAATTGAAAATCCCGTTGTTTTATTCTGGACACTGGATTAACAACATCAAACCACAGACGAACGAGTTTTCAACAAAGAAATCCAAATTCACTACTTCGATACCGTAGAGTGCATCGTAGGCACGCCTTTCATGAAAATGTCACACGTAAAGACCTTTTCTCATGTGGCTGTGCGGCTGCGGCCGTTACCTACTAGGTGGATTCCCAGCTAGTTGACGGATTATTGCAGGATCACAGGGGGTTCGAATTATGTTTGCTTAATAGCATCGTAAACAAATCTAGATAGAGTAGTCTTATGCATTCCTTTTCCTTTGAGAACTTGGGATGTTGCGTCTTGAATCTGAAAAGTAGTAACATTCCCATGAAATCTATATCAATATCGAATTGGGAAGTTTCGCATCAAGCGAATCTAAACAAAAATATTACTTTCACTGCAATGTAGTCTCCTGGTTTGACGTCTTCAAGTCTATTATCCCCAGTGGTCAACTGCTCCTTCGGAAAAATAACTTTAACGTTACTCTCACAGCGACCGGCCAGAAATTGGTCTGATCTTCTACTGTCCTATGTGATAAAACATAAAACTCGATAATGTTATACAGACAACAGATAATGAGCGCCAACTAACTCCTTCAACAAGTACGAGTTGAGTGGACCCAACAAGTCCCTTGTTAACCCTTTCGGCACCCTGACGGAAGACGTGCATCAAACGCGCGCACCTCTCATTTTTTATTTCAAGAGGAATGTCGTCTTGGAAACGACGGTGTGCACTGGTTTTCTGCAACGCAAATTTGTAATTTATAAATAAATTTTGCTTTTTTCGTACCGATGAACTGTAATATTACCTCACGAGTGCTGTACGGAAATATGTAAGCAGTGCTGTAAGGAACCCGTTGTACCAGATCAAGTGTGTCTTGAAATTCTTCTTCAGTTTCTCCGCAGAAACCGCATATAAAATCGGAGCTTAACCCGATGTGAGGTCCGCATATGGATTGAACTTTCTCCACTAAAGCAAAATAGGCTTCACGGGTGTAGTTCCGTCGCATCAAGGAAAGAATTCTATTGCTGCCTGACTGGGCGGGAAGGTGCAAGGATTTGCAAATGTTCGGTCGATCTCTGATGAGCTGAAGAACTTCATCGGGAAAGTCCTGTATCGGTTGATCTACATTAGACGTTGGCACAAGGCGTCACACAATGTAGAATGTGACATTACTTTTGGATGGGGTGACGTAAAACGTAGACGAATTTCTGGGTCTATTTGGCTGACCTTGTCCAACAGATCAGCAAATCGACGACCACCAACCTTTGCTTTATAAATGGTGCTGAACCCAGACGCATTTACTGTACTTTCTGACTTCGGTGGCTCATTATAATATGTTGATTCTGAAGTATCTCTATAACTGTTAACATTCTGACCTAAAAATAGATTGCATGTTTTATTAAAGGTGCACTTTCATGTTTGAAAATGAAACAGACCAAGTAAGGTAATTTCTTTGATCCCTTGATCGGATAAATAACGAACTTCATCAAGAATAGAATCTATTGGTCTCGACCGCTCTCGCCCTCGTCTATAAAATTAAATTGGACTGTACATAGTACATTACATCAATTGGCCGTATTTAAGATTAATTTCGTACGTAAATGGCACGATGCAGTAGGTACACATATTGTCACAGCCCCTCATAACAGACCTAGAGTTAGACAATAGTACATAATTAAGATTTGAACTTTCTGTACAAATAACATAGACTGACACATATGCTGATGGTGACTTTGAATTTAATCTCACTGGGATGATGTCTGCATAAGTTTCATCTGCTGAAAGCATCACATCAATGGCAGCCTGAAAGGGAACAATAATAAAGTTTAAATCCCAAAGACAATTTTATCTTTCAAAATATACAGTGTACTTGATGGGAAGAGACATGGCTCAACAAATAAGGTAATGATCTATAACTGTCTGGACCAGCTACAATGTCTACAACACTCTCTTTCTCCAACAACCTGTCTTTTAAACGCTCAGCCATACATCCTGAAGAAAAATATGAAAAAGATTACTATATGAAAACAATTAATTATCTTGATTGAAAAATAATATATATACCAATTATTCCGACTGTTAAATTTTCTTTTAGAATTTTTCTTTCATGTTTCTTGGCTTTCAATTGATTAAGGCGATGCCATATTTTACTTTCAGCTCCTTCGCGAATTGCACAGGTCATTAGTAAAATAATGTCAGCATCATCACCTGAAATTGCTTTGGCATAGTTGTGTTTTTCAAGCACAGCATGAACAATTTCAGTATCATTAACATTCATCTGGCATCCATAAACCTCAACAAACACTGAAAAACATAAGGTAAACATATTCCAGGATTACTCTTAAATAGCCATTGTTAATCCATTGCAAGTTACCTTTCAACCCACATCCATCATGTGCTTCTTTATTCAGGTAAGGGTGTTTTTCCTGAGCAATTACTGTGTCCGAATTATCTGCTGCAGGCACTTTAATACTATTGTAAATAAAATACTCGAGACCAGGTCCCTTTTTAATATATTGTCGTGATGGTCTGTCAACGTGGTTTCCAAAAAAGGGTTGTCCATTACACACACCTCTTAACAATTTGAGGTTGTTAGAAACATTGACGAAAAATTTCAACTTGCACCAAGATATATTATTTAAAAGGGCTTGCATTTCAATTTTAACTTCTAAGTTTTGAATTGGACTAACAACCAATCCACGTTATCATCTTAACAACACACCGACAGTTTCGTCTGCTTCGTGAATTTCCCGAAGGGATTCTATACAAAGTTGTTTTCGACCTCTTTAGTTGCCGTATTTAAGTCTAGGTGGCAAGAGTCGTTTTTAGTTATTTTAAAAGATATTAGATGGCGCTTTATCGTTCCAAGTTTTGCAAAATTCGGATGTTGGTAAAATGCAGAAAACGGAAAAAAGAAGAGTAAAATACAGAAATCGAACGCAGAAATTCGGTTTTTTAGAAAATAAAGCTCACGGAGGAAATTTCGGGGAAAATTAAGGCTTTACGGGGGAAATTTCGTTCGCTCTAATGTTTTGCATTAATCTATTTCATAATCGGACGGTTTCTGTTTTCGACTTCTGTATTTTACTCCCTTTTTCTGCATTTTACCAACGCCCGCAAAATTCAAAAAATTCAAAATACTAATATCTATTAAAAGAACAAAAACTTACGCAAGAAAAAGGTGGCATAATTCATGCTTCATTCATTACATAGGCCTCTATCGAAATGGATTTATTTCATGAACAAAAAATTTTGAAGGAAAATTGGTTCTCTTTCTAAAAGTAATAAGAAAACTGAGTCGTTGGGCAATCGTTTATGCTTATGCATCGAGAAAAAAAAAGCGAGGACTCACATAGTGGAATATACGTATCATCTGCTCAATGAATGTAATATGTAGCCGAGCCCGCGCGAGACAATACATATATGGGTAATTTTATGTGACACAAAAGTAATGCTATAGGCCTACCTGTTATTGTAACCGTTTCATAAATGTTACTAGGGTGGGCCCAACTTCGATAATTTCAGAAATATGGTTCTCTTGTGAGACAAGCATGTTGCGGGAGCGAGCGGGGTGGGGGTGGGGGGCGGAGCCCCCCAACCCCGTCCCGCGAGATCCCCATATAAATACGAATATAGTTTATGATTTCCCTCTTGATCGGCAAAAAATATGAACAGCCTACCAATTTTTTAAAATTCAAACAGGAAAACTTAAATCTTTTCGGCACTCTTGCGCTTAGTGCGCAATCAGTGGGTGGGGCATATTTTCATTAATGCAGAAGGGTGAAATTTTTGAAGAAGAACAAAATTTCTCTTTTAATTTTTGCGTTGATATATTCTAATTCAAAATTTAGCGAAAATTTCCCGAAGGGATTCTATGCACTTTTGTAAACGACGCTTTTTTTCGTTTTTCTACCGATAGATGGCGAACGGCAAATATTCTAACATTGATAACTAATTAAGTTTCTCTCGTATTTAATTGCAAGTTATTTGATAAATCACGAAATTTATTGTAAATTTGCACCAAACTATAATTCGTAGGTTTTATTTCTGAAAAAAAAACGAAAAATGTCAATATCGATTCATACAAATTCTGCTGCCTGGTCTCTGAGACTCCGACGTTGATGATACGTCTGAAACTCTGATATATTTACCTTTTTTTTCTTCATTTCTTACGAATAAAAATTATAGCCCCATAGTCCCTTAAGACAGAGGGAGCGAGGGGGGTGGCCGGTGGGCGGCTACCCACGAGCTCCGTGCATTTGAAAATCCAACCAATATTTAATTGACAATTTAATTAGTCACCGGGCCTATTACGCATACTTTATATGTTGCATATTCCGCCATCGACAAGTGGAAGGCCCTTCGGGAAACTCGCGCCGTACTCGGCGCTGGCCAGAATCCACCCTCCCCCTTTTTTTCAACACAGAATTCACTAGAGATCAGAGATCTGGTCCGTACCAGGCGCCACCTAACCGGAAAATCTGGAAATTTAGTGGATAATAAATCTGTAAAATCCATGTCTGGGCCCACTAACTTCCCTAATGTGGACCAGACTTCTATTTTTAGTGAGCTATTGCAGAGCTATTGCTTTTTGAATTTGGATTTCTAGTTTCGGTTCATCCCTGGTATGGATTCGATTTCTATTTTCTATATATGTTATTCTTTAGAAGGACATATATTTGGGGCAAAAATTTTGTAAAGTTTGGATTATTATTTTGGAAATTATAGAGAAAAGTTGTTTTGGGGCAAAAAAGATGTTAAAAAACATGCCGCGGTGGATCGAATAGGGCTTTAACCGCTCGACAGAATAATTTATTACTGTTACGATTTATTATTTTTAAATATTTGCGCCCTGTCCCATTCAACCCCCCACTCTGTCCCATTTTACCCCACGCTGTTTGCTCCGCCCCTAAATTTTGGCGCATTTTGAAAAATCGTAGCAGGCCCATTTTTGAAGCGACGAATTTGCAAAAAATAATGGAAAGGGGGGCAATCAAGAAGAATGCAATTCCAAAATATTTTTTAGTTTTGTTGATAAATACTCAAGTTATGAGGGAAAAACCAAAAGTGTCCCATCCAACCCCACCCTCCCCTAAGCCAAATTACCCGAACCAAACCGGCAAAACCACGGCGATGATTACCTAAATAGGCGGCAAATTTCTAATCAAATACTCCGCCAAAAGCTGCGGTTTGCTTCGAAAGGGGTCAAGACTTAAGACAGCTAGTGCTATCTATAGCGGATTAACTAAGGCCCAAAAGTAAAAATCTTATTTTGTGGGCTTAGGGGTTCATTAAAAAAACTTTGCGCTGTGCTTATTAGAGGTAGTAGTAAACAGGTAGGCCTAACGACTAGACTTCTTAGCCTAAATGCGAGGATTTCCACTCGCGTAAACTTATTAAAATATGCGCGGCGAGAATTATTCAAATATTCCGCGCGAATAGTCACAGTTCGAACAGTTAGTTCGTTTTGTAATCATAAATTATCTCACCAGTATGCAGTTTCAAAATTTAAAAAAAGTATGTATGAATGCATTTACACATGTATTAGTTGGACGATTATTCGAAGCCAATAAGTAAGTTTGAATGGATAACAGAATACACATGATCGTAAGGCTGTGATCCAATTTCATAATAATAATTTTATTTGTCGTCGTTGCTAAGACAATCAACGATTAAAGTTCAAGCAAATCTTGAATAGCCCCATTTATTCTAGCCCAGGAAATCCCGTCGTCCCTCCATCACCTGTTCTTCTGTAAGAAATAACAGAATATCATCAATATTCTATACTTCAATAATCAAACAAGCCCAATATTTAGTTATAAAAGATATTTTACATTGTCAGAAAAGAAAATTCAGTAATTCAAACGTCATATCGTACCTGGAGAAAATTCGAAGTTATCAGCTTCAGCTCGTTCAGCTTCAAACTGTTCATACTCTGAAAGCTCAGCATCAGCATTCTCCTCATTTTCAAGTTGATCTATATGCCGTTGGAATATAAATAAAATAAAAATGACAAGTCTTTCTATAGGAATTAAGATCATGATTTTTGTCTCAAAAAATCTCGAATTGCATATCTCATCCTACCCGAAGAAAATTCGAAGTTTTCAGCATCAGCGTTTTCCCCGCTTTCGAGTTGGTCTATGCCAGTATGTCGTTAAAATAAAATTTAAAATAACAATGATTATATAATAAACAAAATTTGATTTTTTACCGGTCAAGTCTAAATTCTGTATGTAAGTTATATAAATTACCTGCTGATGAAACGCAGACAAACAAGGCCAAGACGGCGAAAAAGCAAACAGTTTTCATTGGAGACATGTTTTCAGATTCTGATTCTAGATTTACAGGTTCAGCACCAGCTTATATACAGGAACTGAACCACCGAATATCCGCTCAGTTTCGTCCTGATACTTACATATCAAACATATGTAACGCTTTAATTTTCTTGCCAATGGTTTCGATATATTTTTGCAATGTTGTATTGTGGTTGAAAACCACAAGTACCATTTCTATTAAACTAGTTTCACACTGCAGATTTATAACACAATATCTACACCAAAAGGAAATCGTATTATCATATCGTATGATTGGAATGCGTTTTGGGTCATATAACAAATTCAAAAATCAACGTACAGTACCAACGGAAAGTATTTGAACACCCCTCTTGTTTTGCAGGTTTTAACACGGCGTCTTATGGCAGCGTTTTTCTGCGCCCGCTCGGCGAATTTTGGAGATAGGGTGTTCTTAATTTTAGAATAAATTAACTAACCCAGTTTGCATGCCTGTGAATTATTTCAGAATTTTCTGAAAACGGGATCATATGGCAGAAGGGTAGTTATCAATTATTTGAACGGCAGTCGTCCGCCGTGGTCTCTTACGGCAAAAAAACGTTTCGTTTCTCGTCATAACTAACGTAATGAGATAGAAACTTAATTTTTTCCGTGAATACGTAGGTGCCTGATTCCATAGCGTTAATTAGATAACTAATAAGCTATAATGTTATCTAAGCTGTAAAAACTTATTGTGATAACGAACGTATACATTATAAATTACGGAAACTCCTGTCTCGGCGTAATGTATATTGAAGCGATTTTAGAAAAGAATAAATTAATTTTCGATTAATTTTTTCTAGATTAAACACAATACAGCACAAGTCTGCTTCCATTTACCTTTGCCGGAACAGGCGGTTAAGGCGATGGGGCGGGCCAGAAAATCGGGCGAACCTCACCAAAAACTGCAATCTGGTGATTTCAAGTGTGGTTTGTCACCACAAGATGTTTTAAAAAATGAATCCACTTGTAATGGGGTGGATCACGAAAGGAGAAAACTAAGGAGAAAAACATGGTTATATTCTTTGATAATTTCAGTGTTATCAGGAAATCGTACTTACGAAGTACCTGAATCTTTTCACCGTTTTGACAGGATGTACAATGATGATATTATACATTACAAATGTGTTATAGCATCGATGGTTCAGTGGTAGAATGCTCGCCTGCCACGCGGGCGGCCCGGGTTCGATTCCCGGTCGATGCAAATTTTTTTTGTCCTGTTGCTCGTTTCACAAAACTGACAGTTTGTGGACTTTGTTTGATTTTTTATTACTAGTTCTGATTCTTTTAAATTAAAAATTCCTTCAAAGAAAGGAGGTCTTAAAAAGATCATAAAAGATTGTAAAATTGCACAACTATTTTACGGGAAAAATTTGAGAGAAAAATGATTCGCCCAACGTGGGGCTCGAACCCACGACCCTGAGATTAAGAGTCTCATGCTCTACCGACTGAGCTAGCCGGGCTTGTATTATCTGGTCTGATTCTGACATAATATAACGTAGAAATTTTTTTCGAACTGGACTGACAAAGAAAAGAGAGGGGGGAAAATCGTTTTAGAACCTCTGGTATTAACTTATAAAATAAAAATCTTGTCTTTTTCTTTTTTTATATATTCTTCTCTGATTTGTGTTTTCGCTAGTCTGTTGCTTTGTTTTTAAACAAAAAAAAAAAGAAAAGAAAAGGATACTCGGACGACTACACTTTATTAGATTGAACGATATTAAGAAGAAGCTTTGAACGTCAACAAATGTATAACAGAGTTGACATCGAACATTCAGGATACATTTTAGTATGGTTTGCTGCTAAAAGATCCTGGCCCAGCAGAGTAACTTCCACCAGGTGCATTTGGAAGGGCTCCTCCAAAATTTCCTTGGCCGTTGAAGGCAAGCGGCAGTTGACCAACGGACCCGCCGCCAATACTACCACCACCATAACCGCCTGCTGATCCACCTGAGGAGTAGCTGCCTCCACCGCTACTTGGGTATTGTGCCTGGCCTTCATATTGAACATCAGCGGTGTAGCCGTTGTACGGATCGGCTTTAAATTCTACAGTTTGCATACGGCCATCGGGTAACTGCACAAAGTAACGTCCGGTAACTTGATTTCCGTCGCTGGACTGCGAGTGTCCAAAGTTATTGCCGTATTCGTTGACACTATATTGAAACTGATAGGGCATTCCAGCATCCTTTTCAAACCAATATGCTGTTAATAAACTTTTTTTCAGTTGTAAATATAGTTAATAAGACTCACAGCGTTGCCTGCATATCCACCTTGCGAGACAGCACCGTATCCAGCACCTCCACCTTGCGACGCACCGCCGTATCCAGAGGCTCCGCCTTGTCCGCCTCCAAAAGATCCAGCTGGACTGCCGTGTGAACCAGATGGGCCACCATAAGACCCACTTTGACCACCAAATGATCCAGATTGAGCTCCGTGTCCAGAAAATCCACCACTACTCTTTGCAAAACCCGTCGCTGCAGCGCCTCCAAAAGCTGTTGCAGTGAATCCTCCGCCCTGGGGGCCACTAGGAGGTACACCGAAACTTCGACCTGAAGAACCGATACCGACCGTTCCAACACTTCCGTAAGCTGGAGCGCCTTGTTCGATTTCTTGTCCGATACGACCAGAAGATTCAGCGCTCCATGTAGCACCCTCTGGTTCATTTTCCGGGAGTTGGGAATATGTGCTTTTACCATTTGGTTGGACACCTAGCGTTTGTTTGCTTGCAGAGTCGACAGAAGAGCGTGTGGTTTTTAGCGCATCGTAGTGTTTTCCGTACCCGAAAGAGCCCAAGACAGAATCTTCGTAGTTGTAGGAGTTTCTACTCGGTTTTAAAATCGATCCTGAGTAGGAATTTATTCTAGCGGCCGTCACAAAACATAAAATCAAAGGCAAGAGAGCAAAAGGCTGCAAAATACAACAACAATATTTTAGTAAAAATATTTCAAACCGTGAGGACAGTAGGTTTACCTTGAGATGCATCTTGTTAGTTGTTTGAGGAAGTCGAAATGTGACTGGATACCTTACCGACGAATGTTCCTGCTTTTATGCGCGAGTCGGGAAGAGGGAGAAACCAGTCCGACAAATGACGAAAGGAAGCAATCGTCCGTTTGTGTACTTCGTGTGTTGGAGAAATTTAAGCGGCTTTAGACATTCTGACGTGTTAGTCTTCATCACTAAAAGACGGCTCCCGCGATCAATCGAAACATCCGTGAAAGTTGTCTTTCAGTACACAGCTCAATTTTTTTTTCTATCTTGTCATCCTCTTCAATGCGTCTTAGACTTGCTAAGAGAAATCAAAACAGCTGGCGCAGAAACAGATTGATCTGAAAATGATCTAACGAGCCGAATGGGCCTAAATATTTACCAGAGAGTGATATTTGTAATTTAGTATGATGCTGTGAGTCTACATTCTTTTGTGCGACATGGAATAGAGTTTGTTCAGTTTGCTGAATGAAGAAGGAAAGCCGGTGAAAGTAGGAAATGATAGGAAACTGTTGTAGTTACTTCAGCGAAGTCACGGAGAGAATCCGAGATCGGAAGATCACGCGCTACCGGACAATAAAATGTAGCGGTATCTTCCTCACGACAGCAAGTAACGCGCGACGAAAGCACTTTCCATTTACCTCTAGTTTACATGTTTCTGGAAATAGGAAATAGGCTTACCGACTTATTTGCGAAATTCTACTCACTGAATTACTTTAAGATGCATTACTATTATTCTAAATAAGATTTGAGATCTGAATTGAAGAAATTGTTTGTGTAATGGAACAAAGATTAGTCATTAGAGAGGTTCTGAGCAGCATCATTTAGAGTATCAATTACATCTTTCACATAAGCAACTTGAGTTTTGGCAACTCCAACATAATTGGGATAAGAAATGATTTCTTGATTGATGACAGGTTCTTGTCTCACTACAGTCACTTGTGATGGAACATGCCTCTGCCCACTGCTAACCTGAGATGCACATCCAATTGCGGCTTGAAGATTCAGCTCTATCTGATCACAAATTGAGTAAAACTCTTCGAGTTGTTTGTCAAAACGAGGTACATTTGTCTCTGTTCCTTTCCTATCAGATATATAAGAATATTCATAGGAAATATTTTTGTGTAACACTGAATAGTCGAGACTTACATGGTTCCAAAATCTATCATTCCATTTTGGTTAAAATTCTGTGCAGCAGTTTTAATGCTAGTCTGTAATAGTAATAAATTGAATACATCTTAATATTAAGTTCAGTGGAACTTGCTTCATAAATAAAAACATTACTATTAAGCTCTCTTTGAGTGGCCAGAGAAGTGTCTTGACTTTGGCAATGTGATCAAGTTTTTGTTGTTCAGCACCAGGGTTTGGAATACTTGCAGCAGGATTTGCAATATTAGGATTCGCTGGTACTTGCTGGTTAGGAACAGGTGTTTGTTGTTGATGCTGGGCTTGCAATATTTGTTGTGGATTAGCTGATGCTTGCTGTTGTTGTTGCTGCTGCTGTTGCTGTTGAAGAAGCTGTTGCTGCTGGAGGGGAGTAAGGTTCATCATTCCTTGATTTGACATA
Source organism: Ceriodaphnia dubia (assembly GCA_022539655.2). Taxonomy (NCBI): domain Eukaryota; kingdom Metazoa; phylum Arthropoda; class Branchiopoda; order Diplostraca; family Daphniidae; genus Ceriodaphnia; species Ceriodaphnia dubia. Next base: position 301,043 of record JAKUCG020000053.1, on the reverse strand, counting down.
TGCATAGCCATCGCGGCGATAAATAACTAAAATAAGTTGCCCAAGCCAGGCCCAAGCTTGTTCACAATAGAAATTTTGACAGTTAATACAGAAATGAAGTGCTGAAGTTATTAAAAGTTTAGTCTGCTTGGTTGTCGTCTGCTGTATATCTGTTCTATGATTTATCCTTGAAGATTTGTCGCGGTTCACGTAAAGTACATTTTCTTGCTTTATTCGTGATTATATAATATACTGATTTTACCGATTTATTGAAAATCGTGTTTAGTGTGTTAAGGCTAACTTTATTTCTCTTGCACTCAATAGAATGGAAGGATCTTGGGGACAAAAATGCTCAAAGTTTGTCAAGAAGAATATTGTAATGATTGTTATGGTAAGGATTGTTTTGATGTGTATCACCAGTAACATCGATAACATTGATTTGGGGGATTTTTAAGGTACCAATGTTGGTTTCAATCCATTGGGGATGGGTGAAACTCCAGAATGTTGACCAGTTTGTCCCAGCACATGAGAGGCGAGAATTACCTCTTCTGAGTGTGAGTTTTTTTCTGTGGCTCATATTTTACATGCCCTTCATCATTTTTCTCTCTCATATAGGGGATAAAAGTAATCGAGGAGAAATTGACACCCACTCCATCACCAAAAGAAACAGAAAACAAGTAGTGTTCAAAATTGTTAGGATCTTTATAACTAATTTGTATACTGAACAATGTTTCATTTATTAAAGGATGATATAGAGCATTTTTTTCTTAAATATAAATGATTGCCATTATAACCATTTAGAAGATCACACTAACAAATCTCTCACTTGCTGAGGAGTTCTGGGCATAATACTTGTAGGATTTGTATAGCAATTGGCTGGGTTGTGAACAGCATTGTACAATTGCCCATAAATGGAGAGAACTGTATCAAGGGCTCTTCTTTGAATAGTCTTTCTGTGTGAACCACTTATTAACAATTTCCATTGGGCAAGTTGTAAAGCATCTGGTGCTACCAGCAATGCATCCAACTTCACCTACAAATTACACCAAGTTATTAAGCTAAAATTTCCACACAAAAAAAAAATGACAGCTATACCAAAAAAGACTGTAAACTAGAAGAATCCATTCCAGGAATACTGGACAGCATTTCTCCTTCTCCTTGGTTTTGCAAAAGGGCACACACAGGACCAAGCCCCAAGGAATGAATTAAACTTGTGGCCTGCTCTGTGCTCAAAAGGGCTAATTGATTCTCCATAACTCCCTGAAAATAAGAAAGTGTTGGTTAAAAAAAAAAACTATTATTGCGTACCGAACTTACTTGCAAGTTATCCAGTCGCTCTTCAACGTATTCATAAAGTGATAAAGACGAATGAATTTGGTAGACACAATTTAGAGTGTAAGCAGCCTGATCGACTCTTGGAAGGCGACCAGCAGTTTCTTCTATACACTGCATCAACGGGTCTACAACTCTGCTCACCACCTGAGAAAAATGATTAAAATTCGAATAATGGGAGGAAAGATTGGAAAAATGTAAAGTTGTACATCAGCGACGTCGGAGGGCTGTGCGTCGACGATATGTCCTCCCGAGAGAACATCTCTTAACAAATTTAGAAGTTGATTAACCCCAACAGAAGGGCTTAAATCGCTAGTGGGTGGTTGAATTCTCTCCAATAGTCTATTGACATGGGACTCTAACGAAGTTAAAAATGTGTGATGGCACTGATCAAAAACATCATTTAGAGTGTCAATCAATGCGCTATTAGGCACAACCTAAAGTTAAAATGGTGGTAAAAAATGTCTATCGCATTTTTTAAATTTAAGGTAAAACCTCTCCAATCGTGTTGAGATAAAAACGAATTAACCCAGATAAAGTATGGAGCACAGCGGGACCAATATCGGGGGAGATCACTTGTTCTAACCGCAAGCGCAACGGACGACAAACGCCCTCCGTAACGTTAGATAAGGCGCCTTTGACCAATTCGCTGATATCTGTGATGATCAAGAAATGCGCTCTCAGAAAATTGTAAAGGCAAAAATTATTATAAAAAGAATATACTAAAAATATACCTGATTTGTCACAGCCTTTAAGAAGCGCTTGTGCGTTTTCCCTTTCTGTCGGAGTCATTTGGTGAAGCCAGGCCAACATATCTCCGACATAACCTAAACATATTTGAAGGTGAAAAATAGTTGAATTTGTGCGTTTCGGATCGATTTTATTCATACGTGCAGGATCATGAGCATGAAGCTCAATGGGTCGAGGTGTTCCGTGGGGTCCGCCAATGGTTAAAGCATCAAGAAAAGACCGTGCAACCAATCCTCGGCGAACAGTACAGTACTCATCAACAACATATCTATATTAAACAACACAATACAAATTAATTGATATTCATGTGAATATAAACCCTATATACTTACTTCAGCAATACTGGCCGATCTTGCAGACACGATACTGCTTGGGTCAGCAGTATATTGGCATCTGGTGAATCAATATTTCTGCATTGGTTCTGAGTCCACCTGTAAAGTCGTTCTAAAGCTGTCTCTTGAAAGGATGCCATTTGTTCCATTATTTCAAAAGCGGTTGCTTGGTGACCACTCTGAAGTAATTGTTTACACTGCTGATGGATTTGTTTAGATTTTCTTAATGCTGTAAAAAATTCCGGCGTAACAGGCCGATCAAAGCTCTGCAACTCGGCGATTTCTGTTGGTGTCAGTTGGAAGGTCTCAATCATCTTGCTGGCTATGAGTTGTTCCATACTTAGCTGATTACTATAAACAAAGACTTTTGACGATTTGGACTGAATTTTAAAATTTTAAAATACCAAGACAAACCTAGAAGTTTGGAAACTAGTCATTTGTGACATTAACTGATGAGTTCTTGTTTTAACAGCAGTAAGTTTTGTTGACATTCCTTTACAGCTCTGATCCATGAACAATACTTGGGAATGTACATCATCTAGGGCTACATTCACACAATACAACATAGATAACTAAATCTATTCACATAAACTGTCAGGGGAAATATTTACCTTCTTTGACATGATGGAATGCTTTGAAAATATCCTGTAAAAATCATAAATATTCACATGTTGTTTCTTTCCTGCTATCACTTAAATTTTACCTGATTTATTGCTAAGCTTCTTCCCTCTATTTCACCACGAAGATTCCTTCGAGTTCGAATGCTGTTTTCAGAGAAAAAAGTTGACAGCTCCTTCAGGGCTTCAAGTGTATCCTGATCCAAAAAAAGGTTATTATTTTTAAAAACTTTACTTGATTAATCTGAGAGTACCTTGTCGTTTTCCAGTTGGCTATCTTGAATTTTGGCGAGTTTTTTAGCCAAGGGATTGGTTTTATCAGCACCCAAATCCATGTTGGTTGTTGGTTTGAAAGGCAAAATCAGAAAAGAACTGACGAGCAGTTGTTTCGTCTGCTGTTTGTTGACGTGGTGGCAGTGGCAAATCCAAATGTCGGAAAGGGGAAGTTAATCTAATCGATGAGCTGGCATTTCATATGAACCATAACATAACCTCAAGGAAAAATCACAATTAATAGAGATTTTGGGATACATCTATTTATCTTGCAAATTTTTTCTAATTAAAATCCGTTCATTCGACATCATTCGACAAACATAACATCCTAAGGGGGCGCTAACTCGGAAACACGTATTCTGTAGCTTTTCTATTTGATGATTTGTGAGACCCGAAATAAATGAAAATTGATAAAAACCTTTTACACCTATTCCGTTACCAATCTAATTTAGCCTTTAAAATGTCGTGCTTTTCGGACTTTATTGGGCGCGACAATCGCGCAAACTCACGTGGGACGTAGGTTAAAAAAGGAACCAAGTTGACAAGTTATACGTCAGATGCTGATTAGCCAAACCTACTAGCTGCTACAGACGGAACCGGCTTAAAAACATCGTGACATTTGCTATTATTTCATCAGTCAGCAAAATGAAGTTGATAACTCGTCCCAACGACGTGTCTGGTCTTAAAATCTTATTAGCTGCTGAATATCAGGGAATACAACTTGAACTTTCGGTTTCACCGAGTTCTGAGAAAACCGTGCTCATCGTTAACGAAGACTGTCAACTCTTTTCGTGCAACTCGGCTGTATGGTATATTTTTTGCTTAGGAGGGCAGAAAAGAGGTAATTCACAGCAGGACAAGTGGATTGAATGGGAGAGCTCCACTTTAAATCCTGAGATTCAAGCTGTCTTGTTAAAGAATCCTCACCAGATCGGAGCAGCTTTAGAACATTTAGAGAAAAGTTTACGAAACAAGTTTCTACTTGGGGTTTGTTAAACTAAGTTTACTGTTCTCAATAAATGTCCTAATTTTTTTCCTAATAATTTCTATTCCAGAATTCAGTTTCTGCAGCAGATTTAATTATATTTTCCACACTTGTCAACTTATCCAATGGAAAGCTAATGGAGAGTTACCCAAACATAACTAAGTGGTACAACCAATTTTACACGAGTGTTCAGTTTAAGGTAATTGCCATGTATTTAAATGTTTGAACATCATGCACTACAAGAGTAACAAAATGCACATCATACCAACTTACATGCTGTCTCGATGAAAAGTGATTGCTATTGCCCAGTCTTAATCATAACCCAGAGAAATTCAAATGTATCTATGGGGTATGTAAAACTGGACAGAGACTAATCTTTAATATCTTTTTAGGCTGCAGCAACAAAATTGGACTTCAAAGTTAAATCGACTCAAAGCGATGGAGCAGCAGTGGAAGAAGAGGTAAGAAAAGCTAGTCAACGGACAAACTTTACCCAGTGACTTGTTAATAATTAAGTCAGGTCTGGGCCAAGTTTACCGAGACTAATTTCCAATGTAATTTCAGGAAGAAGCAGCAATTGGTCTGGAGGACATTGAAGCAGCACTGAAGAATTGGAGCCAGTCGAGCGTGCCGAAACCGAGGACAATTCACCATCCTGTGTAAGTATAAATTTTCTGTAGAAACGACAAAATTGGTGGATCCTGCTAGCCGAGCTTTAGGAATGTTAAATCATAATCCTAAAGACCGAGCAACCAAGAGCACCAACTTTGATTAACATGAATTCAAATATAGTTATGTTGAACACGTTGCGGTGGCAGAATTTAATCGACCCTACAATGAATACCCAGTGACACTTTTCTACTGGTCAAACTAGGTACATGTATGGTCGAACAAATGAGCCAAGTGAAGAACAGGTGTAGCTAAGTGCAAGTAGCCTGCGACGAACATGTTGTAAATGAAATTTGAATGTGAGAGCACTAAGAGACAACGTTGAACTGATGAATTTGCCGTAGAAGGGCTCGCTTTTTATCGGCTGAGTCAAGCAAGAGGGGATTGACCTTGGTTAGGGCAGCCGAGGTCGTACGAGACTACGAGCCGTTGAGAGGGGGGAACCGCCATCTTTTTTTTCTCTCTCCTCCCCTCTCCCGTTTTCTGATGGATAATGTGACCTTGCGTTACCTAAAGGCGTGTGGAAGGGAGACAATTTTTTTCCTTTTTTTACAAAGGGAATCTCTCTCATCCTCCTCTTAACTGAATTCCGGTGATTAGCCTATACGTTTTTATTCAATATAGTAATGGCTGACTATCAAACTTGATGATTTACTATGGCTGCGGGGGTTTGTGATGGGAGATAACTTGGTGTAATTAGCATGGCACAAGGTTATAATTTGACCTTGTTTAAACTGCGATTAAAATATCTAACAGAGATATTACTTTTTATTGTTTCTCCTTTTTCCGCCAGTATTTGTTATTTTCTTTCACAAACTTGACATTTTCTGGTCAACCAAATTTCCACGCAGACACATGGGTCGTTGACCGATCCTCTAGGGACAAGCTTTTCTTAGTAAACGCCATGGTAGACTTGAAACACTTTTACTTCCCAGTGATGACAAATTACTTTGAATATTTGTTGAAGATGTCCGTATTCAATAAGAATCTTTTGATCAATATAGGTTACCGGTTGAAGGAGAGCGAAATGTTCTGATCACCAGTGCCCTGCCTTACGTCAACAACTTTCCTCATCTCGGCAACATTATCGGTTGCGTCCTCTCAGCTGATGTCTTTGCTCGCTACTGCCGATTGAGTGAGTCGTTAATCTTTCTAGAGAATCTTAAAGCTCTCATTTGGCATAATTTTATGTGTGCAGGAAACTATAACACGCTGTATATCTGTGGGACGGACGAGTACGGCACGGCCACCGAGACGAAAGCATTGGAAGAGGGACTTACTCCGCAACAAATCTGCGACAAGTACTTCCGGCTCCACGACGAAGTCTACAAATGGTTCGATATCAGCTTCGACCATTTCGGGCGTACTACCACCCCAAATCAAACAAAGTATTCAAAAAATGGGCAAACGCTATGTGTACACCAGTGGAAAACTAACATGTTTGTTTTCATGAAGGATCGCCCAAGACATTTTCTTAAAACTGCACCGCAACAATTACCTAACAGAAGATACCATGGAACAGCTGTTGTGCGAGCAGTGCAAGATGTAACGGCAACATTCCTCTTTCATTTCAAGAAAATGAAATCTTGCTCAATGTTATTCCGCGAAATTTTAATACTTACGTTTGTCTCATCGCAGATTTCTGGCTGATCGATTCGTAGAAGGTACCTGTCCCTTGTGCGGCTACGAGGACGCCAGGGGTGACCAATGCGACAAATGCGGAAAGCTGGTCAATGCTGTCGAGCTAAAGTCACCACGGTGTAAAATGTGTCGTCATACACCTGTAATTAAGACCTCCAAACACCTCTTTCTCAACCTGCCTCAGGTAATAGACATTCTTCGACCAATATCTTTTAATAGAAATTCATGTCTTTACTCGTTTGCTGGAATTGTATAGCTTGAGAATAAGCTGACGGGCTGGATGGATAGTGTGACGGCCGGCTGGACTCATAACGCCCGTGTAATTGCCAATTCATGGGTCAAAGAAGGTCTCAAACCACGTTGCATTACCCGTGACTTGAAATGGGGCACCCCTGTTCCGCTTGAAGGATACACGGATAAGGTGAAAAGCGACCGAAAGGTTACATTTCGATTGATAACATACTAATGAATTGGCATTTGATAAGGTCTTTTACGTTTGGTTCGACGCACCGATTGGTTATTTGAGTATCACTGCCTGCTACACGGAAGAATGGGAACGCTGGTGGAAAAATCGCGAACAGGTTGTCCATTACGAATTCATGGCCAAGGATAACGTTCCCTTCCACTCTGTCGTTTTCCCGTCTTCTCAGCTTGGAACTCACGATCCCTACACGCTCGTCAATCATCTGATTGCCACTGGTAAGCATCTTTTTTATCCCGATTTTATCAAATCCGCCGTTTAAAATCTATTTTTTTTTGTTCTACAGAATATCTCAATTATGAGGATGGAAAATTCTCCAAAAGTCGTGGAGTTGGAGTCTTTGGTAACAACGCCCAAGAAACGGGCATTCCAGCCGATGTGTGGCGCTTCTATCTGCTTTACGTTCGCCCAGAATCGCAAGATTCCGTCTTTTCCTGGGCTGACTTGATGACTAAAAATAACAGCGAACTGCTTAACAATCTGGGCAATTTTGCCAACCGGTAAACATTAAGCGAATTCATCGATTACATGTAGTCATGTTCTAACTATTCTTTTATCATAGTGCGCTGAGTTTCTTGGAAAAGAATTACGACGGATGCATCCCAGCAATGTCACTAGGTCAAGATGAGAAGATCCTGTTAGTGCGAATCAACCGCGAGTTACAAAAGTACATCGCTTTACTGGAGAATTGCAAATTACGAGATGCCATTAGACCCATCTTTAACATATCGCGTCTGGGCAATCAGTTGATGCAAGCGGCTCAACCTTGGGTACTTATCAAGAGCGCCAAAGAGGAGGAGAAGATCCGGGCTGGCACTGTCATCGGCCTCTGCGCCAATATCATTTGTCAATTGTCGGTCATGTTGTTGCCGTACATGCCCAATATGTCTAGCCAACTTCAACAACAACTTGGTGTCGGATCTGACATCAACCACTTGATACCAGAGTTTGTTTGCCGCCTACCTGCAGGCCATCGTATCGGCAAGCCCGCTCCCCTCTTCCAAAAGATCGAACAGGCTCAGATCGACGAGTTGAAGAAGAGATTTGCCGGCGCGCAGGTTGGATCTGCTTCTCCAGGGGATCAGAAAGTTACTCCAGCAGCTCCAGTTGACTCAGACAACCTTGGAAAACCAGAAAATCTGGCTCAACAAGTGGCCCAACAGGTTTGTGGAAAATTTTCTTTCAAGATCACTGTCTGATGTGGATCATTCGACTAATTTCTCCCGCTTTCCCCTTTAGGGTGAAAAAGTGCGCCAGTTAAAGGCAGCCAAGGCCGAGAAGGCTATTGTAAACGCCGAGGTAGCCTTACTGTTGGATTTGAAGAAAAGGTTGGCCGCAGCTGAAGAAGCTGCAACTAAGCAAACTCAAGAACCACCAGCGCCCACCACGACCGAAAAGCCAAGCTCTCTAGGAGCGTCCGCCGACCTTGAGAATCTGACCAGACAAGTTGCTGAGCAGGTGGAATTTGATTTGATTCGATCTTTAGCTTCCGCTCGAACATCGGCTGTCGTTACACTTTAACATTTTCTCTTCCAGGGCGATAAAGTTCGAGGATTGAAAGCGGCCAAAGCAGACAAAGCCACTATCGACGCGGCCGTGGCCACCTTGCTGGACCTGAAGAAACAGTTGTGCCTGGCTGAAGGTAAAGATCCTGCCGAAGCAAGTGGTAACGCCGGAAAGGGCAAGAAGAAGGGACAAAAGTGATTTCGTGATAATAATATTGAATCATTCACTGCTCCTTCTTGGGGGATTCCTATTGTGGGATAAATACATGGTCGAAAGACCGGTTGCAATCTGGTTGATTGTTACACATTGACCTAGAAAACTGTATCTTAGTTTTCATCCGTAATTACGAAGACGGACTGGCTAGATTCTTTTAATTGGTAACTGAGTTGGTAAATCGTTGCGCAACTCGCTTCCACATCCGATGAAATAACCAACCGGTATCATTTTACGGTGTTGGCCGAGCACCGGAATTCTCTTTCGGTATCAAGAAGGAATCCGCGTTATCTTTATTTTGGGTTCTTGTTGCAATGAATCATCAGAAGACAGTGGAAGGAAAAGATAGCCGATGCAGAGGCCACGCTCGTACGGTAATTGAGTTTGACAGCTTGTAGTACGCATTACAACTTCACTATCGGCGAATAGACATCTAAGAATATCGTAACTTGGAACCCAAGAAGTCACAATCAAATATTTTGAAATTTAACAAGACAGGTTCATTCATTTGATTGGAAACCTGTTGGTTCCGCCCGAGCCAGTGTTGCAGCAATAGCCTGATGTGTGATACGGGGTCATTGCCGGCTTCAACTCTTAAACTATCGCTGCGTTCCTGAATGAATATACGACCCCCCATTAGTAGTTACTTATCCACTTTCCCCAAACTGATGTCTAGCCAAAATAATGTTAATTTAAACCGAGAGACGAGACGGCATTTGGTCGGAATCCCCATATAGAGCTAAACTAAGTTGAGGACGGTATAACTGATATCAAAGGTTCAAGGACGAGACAAAGACATTTCTCTGCTTTAGACATACATTGAAAGACAATCGTTTAAATGATGGCGCCAGTAACAAAATATCGACATAAGAACAACAAATTTTTGTAGTTTTGCCTTTTGGCAATTTGTACCTAAGGAACTTTTGAATCGGAGCAAAGTAAAAGACACGTTTTTAATGAAACAGCAAAACTAATGTTCCCAACAAACCAAACTGGGCGTTGGACAGGTTGGACCTATTATCACAATGCGGTCACCATTCAGCCATAAAATTTGGGTTAAGTAATCTATCCTCCAACTGCTCATTCATATTCATATTTAGGAAAACCATAACCATTGGTTTAAATATACTTCCTCATTCAAATTCTACTAAATCTTCAGCAAAAATTCCGCATCAACTTGCGGCGTCTTTATCGAAAAATGTTGAGGTTATCCAGAATCCGGCATCTTTGTGATTACAGGGTATTTCCCGCTTATTTGTCGTAAGTTTTAGAACGTAGAAGAAAATACATAGATCACAATGTTTGTCGAAATTTTTGAATTGAAACTTTCTCCCCTGGATTAGAAAGAAAACCGGTTGAAAATCAAAGCCTTTCGGACTTGACAGCATCTGTGCTTAGATAAATGAATAAATAAACTGCATCTCATTGGAGCGGGCGATATCCTCTATTTAAGCGTTGACTTACCAGCTTTGAGCTCTTAAAATTGAATTTGGTTAATCGTTGGGAAACAAAGCGACACCAAGATAAAATGAGGGACCGGTATATCGATTTACGATGCTACGATGTTGGCTGAACACCAAAAGACCCTTTGGCACCAACAAGGTAGAAATTTTGTTTCGTTTATTTTGGTTCTTGTTACAAATGAATCGTGGAAGACAGTCGAGACGGTGGATGGAGAGATAGCCACCGTTAGCAAGACATACTGTTGACGAGCTTGTAGCATCCGTTGCAGTTGATACCGGTACCCATACAGGCGGGATTTTCGTAAGCTGTGACAAAGAAGCAGAAAAAAGAAAAAGCAAATCAGCATTTCTTCTGTGGAAATTATTCAAACAGGTCTTCAGATGATTGGAAATGTCTTACCACCCACCCCGTCGTTCCAGCAGCACAGTTGCAGCAATCACCTTCCAGTGCGACGCACTCCGCCGGTGTCATTACGGTTGAATCCAGCACCACAGATCCGGCAATCCAGCCACATTCTCCAGCTCCTGGTATTCCTGTCACACCATAAAAAGGTATTCAAATCAGGGAAGACGGTTAGACAATGTCTATTATATGAAACAGTGTCGCAATCACTGTGTACAGGCTGGACGTTGACGGTTGCTATCACCACCATCAAGGCCAAAGCGACAGCGGCGGCAAAACCCTAGACAGATTTTCAAGGCAATCGAAGAATGATGATGCCATTTCACAAATGTAGCAAATCAAAACCCGGCGTCTTGTATCCCAACTCTCTAAAGAGTCCGTGTTTTGACCTATAGTTTTTACCTGGCGGTACATGTCGCGATGGAATCAAAGACGGCCGTTGTTATACGAACAAAATTTGAATCCCGAATGGGCGAATGCAATAATGCATGGTATCTCAAAGTTGGGAGAAAGGCACAATATTTCTATCGGTCCTTTATTGATAAGAAGAAGCACAAGAGGTTTGGGCTACCTTTATGAACCTTTCTATGTAAGATATAACCTGTTTTGTTTTCAGGCCCATGTGTAAACAAACATCTATTGAAATGAGTTCACGTGGGGTCTTTGCGTTAAATGAAAATTTTCTGAATGTTACTTTTTTGTGAATGAATTGAAAGTATGCAAACAATTTTATCAAGAAATTTAGCTGATTTCATCTGGTATGGATATTCGCTATCAGGTAACAGGAGAGTACGAAAGATTATCCCGTGATGGACCATTCTAGCATTTGGTTGATAATCTCGTTGACCGTGACGCGAACAATTAAAATTAATGGGAGCAAGGCGTTCATACAAACATTACAAAAACAAGAACCCTATATATTTAAAAAGAAAAATAAGTAATCAAGTCGATTACACCAGTTAAGATTAAAACTTAACTGCGTGCCGGTCCACATACGGCAAATGCCCGGCAGACTCTCGAGTCTACGGTCGGCAACAAGACGGACGAGTTCCATGCCTTAGACAACTGGTCAGGATCTTCAAAGTAGATATTGGGATGATTGAAATGTTTGAAGAGGAAAAAAATTTGGTCAATGTGTGTCAAGATCTATTAAAACCTCGTCGTAAACGGGGTGTAACCAGACGGGACAGGCAAATCCAAGTCTGGAGAAGGCCAGCGTCCAGCAGGCGACACGTTACATATAAGGAATCTACGCAATTCCAATGGATCATTTTTAGCGACATTTGCTTTTGTTTGTTTTCAAATCCAATTACTTACCCGAAGGGGAAATAACTCTGAATACCTAGAATGGTTGGCGTGCCCGTCTGATGCAAGACAATGTTAAAATTGGAGACGAATAGCTTCGGGGTATTGAAGATTCGAGCCTGAAATAGCTATTACTTTGTACATTGGAATTTTATTGGTAAAATACCGGCATAACGACCGACTTATCTCGCTCGAAATTGTTTTTTTCCCAAACTAAATAAGGAATTTGTTTTGGGATAAACCGGGGATTTAAATCCATGCGAAGATATGAATCAAGGTTGCAACCCCGGACTGAGAAACGGCACGTAGTTTCCTTTTTTTTTTTCATGATTATGTCACCAACCCAAAATAAGTTTTGGGTACTTACCGTGAAATTCGGATCTCCAAATTCATGTACACAATCATTTCGCTTCGTGGTTATGATAATTGTTCGCGATTCCAACCGGAAGTTGTTGACTGATGGGCATCATCTCTATTTGGGCCGTTAGATGGTAGCGCCAACTAACATTTCGAGTTAACTTTAAACATTACGGTGTGGTGAATAACGCCAAACTCATTTAACCTTTAGATGACGGATGATGAAATCGGTAGGGATATGTGAAATGGTACGGCTGTTTGCGAGCAACAGGTGATCAACATAAATCTATCGTCCTAATTACAGGACAGATGGCGTTGTAATTGTTTAGGCAGTACAGACACGTGTTGATTCCCCGTCGTCTGCTCAGCCTTTTATTAAATAACCAACCACATTTGCCTAGTTTCCATGCAAGGCTAGAGTCTTTATGGTGTCGTTTACCTTTCGCGGTAGAATATCTTTGTTGGAAAACTAGGTTCCATGTAATGACGTCGGTGCGTGTAGTGAATTGTTGTGAACCTGTCGATACAGAAGGCGCCGGAGATGGGGTGGAAAAAGGACCATTCGGTGGTTTTCACCGGACTGGGATGGGAGGAGCCAAATACCCGGGGGAGGGGGTCCTGTTCTCTCTCTGGCCCCCTTCCTTTTTTCCCATTCAATCCCAACACTGCGTCTCACTCAGTTAGGTCTCGAAATCTCTCGCTCTCCTCGCTCGTTATTTGCTGCCTCATACATTTGAGCACTCATCAAGTTTAATCCCTCAGCTCTACATTCAGTGTTTGTGTCATTGTGCCGTGTGTTAGTGTTCAAAACAGTCGTTATTTTCTTCGAAAGTTCTATCGCCAATTTGAGATTTTTTTGTCTTTCCCCTGAATTATTATTGATTTGACGTCGTCGTGAATTTTGTACCCGGAAAATCGCATTCACGACACACACGCACATAGACAACGCATTTGAAGAATTCCAAAGTGAGGAAATCCCCCCTGAGTGCCAATCAAATTTCTCCATTTTTGCGACGAGAAAATTTGTTAAAACGTGGTCATCTTCAACCATCGGATTTGCTCTTCACTGACAACCACAACTTTGGCTAAATGGTATGTATCTTTGGCTTGTTTTAATTTGCACTAATTAAAATTCAGGCCCCCCTAGTCGACGGCCATGTTGATTGTTTACTTTGCTTCGTGGCAACACTTTGGTCGGGGGCCCTTTACTCTCTTTACATAACACGTAAGAGGGAAACACATGTGTGTGTGTGTGTGTGTGTGTGTGTCGGTCTCGAATCGCCAACGAAAATTGCCGAGGTTGAAATGTTTCCTTTAGGATCTCTCCAATGGCGGCGTCTAGACGCAACGCGACACTTTTTTCTTCCCTTCTGCTTGTCGATATTAGATTTGATTGAATTTCTTCTTAACCAGAGAGTACAGCGAGGGGTTGTGTGGGAAGCGAAAAAGAGGGTCCTGTCACCGAGAGAACCGTGTGAAACCCATCCCGGGGATCTCCCTTTGTGTATTTGCGACGAGCGCTTTTTTCTAACCCTCCTTTTTCTCATTCTCTGTCCCCATGTATATATCTTTCACATAGAAGAACGAAAACAACACACACAAAAAAAAAATCGAAATTTAGGTCTATCGGCTGCCAATTTAATCCTCTAAAACAAAAATGTCACTTTCGTACTCTGTGGGTTGGGGCTTCCTTCTGTCGTCCGCATCTGTTTCGTTCCGATTTCCCTATCACTACGAGTCGGAAAGATGATTAATTGAGGTTTCCTACATCTAACCGCGATGTACGGTCATCAGTTTGTAAATAGTTCTTCCGTTGCTAAGAAAATTTCATCATAAGAGGCATTCCAGTGAAAAATGTTTCGAGGTGGAGCTGGTCACCTTCGGGTACAAACAACTAGTTCTTCTTCTTCTTCTCTCTTTTAAACCCGATTTTTCGCCTTTATGGTCTGTCCCATCTGCATTGCTGCATAATTTATTAGTTGCTCGAACGGAGACGCAAATAGATGTAGATATAATCGTTAAGTTTTTTTAGGTTTTCGGATCGCATTCCGAGAGCTTCCTTGAACTCGTTTGAATAAGTCGACCAAAATGTTGGCTATAATCTATGAATGAGTAGCGAAAATGATTTAAAAAGGAAGCGAATTGGTGTCGTCACCAAAAAGTGTAGAAATGACGTGCGCCCCCATGATCCGATCACGTGTCCTCGCGATATGACGTCCATTCTCGATTGCCTGACCGTCGGTTGCTCCCGATTCGATTTCGCCGAAAAATTATTTGTTTTCTTTTTCTTTTTCCATATAAAAATTGAATATCATTATCGACCTTTATAGGGCTATATAAAAAGTCTCGTTTTGGCGTGAATGAATGGTACGATTGCCGAAAGAAAAACGTCCGGAGAGAACAAGTTGTTGGCTGCCGTCTTTTGCGGCAGCTGCCTAAAATGGCGGACGGCGGCCATTTTGTCTTGTTGAGCGTGAGCGAATCCGAGACGTCGTCGGCCTCCCACGTCGTATCCCTTTTTGCGAATTGTCCATTTTCAATTTAACAATTTCTACCAAGTTAAAAGTCTCGCCGATAATGCATTTTTGTATAACTCGTAATCGGCTCGTAGCTGGGTGTTATTTATCCTCATGGAATTTGAACTGTCGGTAGCTGTAGGCCAAGAGTCCAACAGTCAGTCCCATTACCTCTATCACGATTCGCCATTTCCTTGACAAAAAAAAAAGAGAATAAGATAATAAACACGATGGGTATCGAGTTAATGGTTTGATCTTGAGGGACTGGGTTGGTTAAATTCGGGAATTCACGCCGGAACTGCATTTCTCTCCGACGCCGACAAATAGAACCCAAAACAGTGAAATTGATATAAGCGGTCTGTCGCCTGGTGGTTTTGGCTTTGACGAAATGGACTTTCAAAAGAAGCAGTTGCTATGGACCATTCTTTTTTTTTTTATGTGTGTGTAGAAAACTGTGAACTCCAACTTAAAAAAGAAGTTTTTTTTTTTTCAAAATAAATTGAGAGAGTTTCAGGGCCTGTTGCCCATTCGTGTCCATGTGGCGCCCTGTTTTGTCTGGCCACATCTCCCCTCTCTTTCCTCCGTCTATTTGATTTCTTTCATTCTCCTCTATCCATGAGTTTTTATCAGCTTATTATGGGAGTCTGTATTTTCCATCTTGTGCGCAGAGTGCGTGCGTACGCGCATGCAGACGCCCACACACGTCCGTTTCGAGCTCTCCATGTTTTTTGAGGTTTTAGCAGGAATTTGAAGAATTGAATTTAAAGAACAAACAACAAATATGTCGTTTATTATCCATATGGCATTTCCCAGAAAGAACAGAACTCGTATCAATTATCATCCGTATAATCAGCCCGCATAGGACGACGATATCACACAAAAAAGTTTTTTCGGAGCTTTAAGCGATTATATAGTGGCAGCCACAGCCGTAACTTTTGCCGGGTCGGATGTTGTTGTTGTGTCTGTAAAAAAAAAGTTTTTCTTTGCTTTTTGTCTCAGAGGGAAAGTCAATAAGTGTTGTGTTGTATCGACACAATATTTATGAAAGGAGAGGTAGACGTCTGTTGAGATAAAAACAAAAAGTCGACGAGGACGAAGAGAAAGAAGTAGGTAAGAAAAAGGTATGTTTCCATTGATTGTAGTTGACCGCGTATGTGGACTTGTCGGGCAGATGTTTGACCGGATAAGATGACTGGACAAAGTCTCTCCACCTTTTGGCCCCTTCTCTTTACCCTCCGTCGAAGACTCTAAGAGCCTTCTTTGCTTGCTTGCTATCTCCTCTACCGGAATGTCGTGAAAGAGATGGTGGGGGGAAAAAGAGAGAGAGAGAGAGAGAAAAGATATGACCCCCTGTATGGTCTCTGGCCCTGTTTACTAACACTCGCTTCCGGGGGGAGAGAGAGAGGGAGCCGCTCCGAGCCCAATGGTTCTCCCCAAATGTTTCCATTTTCTTCTTCCCCATTCATTCATACATCTTGTAAGGGAGGTTTTTAAAAGAGAAAAGTACTCAGTGAGAGAGAGAGAGAGAGAAAAAAAAAGCTGTTAGAACCAGAAGCCCTCGGAGGAGGCAGCTGCGCGGATTCGATCAAAGACTGGAACAATGAATCGCAAGCTGATGGGGATCGGGATTGAAACCAGTCCTCTTTGGCCTTTGACCATTGAAGAAAACGGCTGGCCTCTTTTGTTTGTTCAGTCATGGAAGACTTGGTAGCTACTTCATTCAGCTTTCTTTCTTTCTCTCTTGCTCTTGTTTTCTTAGATTGAACTGGAGGGTCGCCGAGGAAGTTGTTTCTTCCATCGCATAATAATATTGTGTTTGTGTACCGTCTGTCTTGTGTAATGGCGAGACGGACTGCCCCATGGTCAAAGATAATTTGATTGATTCAATGACCAAGCACTTAACCGTTTTACTTAATTTGAAATCAATTACATTCAGAATTTTAAATAAAATTTCTAATTCAGTTCAAAAGACTGGTGAACGTTTTCCATTATTAATTAATTAGCATAGTTTAGTGTTAATTTTCGAAGATTTCTGGAAACGCTATCGTATTTAGTGCGTATAAAATAGTGCTAAACTGGACTTTTTGCTTTGCTCCGATCGTTTGCGTAGGTGATGGCATTGTTGGCGTGATGGCGATGCTGCTTTCGTAGGCCGGGAGACAGTGTCGTGGCGCTCTTTGGTGGACCAGAATAACAAGTCGTCGGCGGCCGAGTCCAACAGTCATGCCGGGCTCAGCTTCGATGGCCTACAAGACGTCATCGAGACCGATGGGGATTGGCGGCGTGAGTGGAGGAGAGCGACGAGCAATGGGCGATTCCAGTCACTACGAAGAAATTGCTCTCATCGGCAATGGTAAGTTTACGTCTCGATTCCATTCCCACGCCAGCCCATTTGGTTTGATTGTCTTCCAAATCCACACATCGTGCAATAGTGCAGAGTTCATTCGTTGATATCTCTGTGTAGACAAATCAATCATCTCCCACGTGCTTTCTTGATTGTAGAGTCTATGAGACTGGAATGGCATTCAGGCTTTACACAACATCTCCAGATATAGATAGAATACGAAATTTATTTTTCCAACTGGAAAAATCAGATCGAGCCAACAGGTAGTCGAGACAGAAGTAGCCATTACTCACGAAGTCTCTCTACCATCTTGATGGCGGTGTTGCGAGCTCCTGCGGCTCCTGCTGGCTCGCTGGCTTCTCCTTAAAGACCATTATGGCAAAGCCAGCTGGTTTCCTTAGCGACGTAAATAAGAAAACGTGACGCAGACAAATCGTCGTTGTGGCACATTCACGGCCGAGCTAGCTCACCACCCACACGCATTTTTTTTCGCGTTGATAATGCAGTTATCTGGCATTGAGGGGAGGTAAAAAAAAAATTCCCTTCGCCAAACAGGAATGTCGGATAATCAAAAGACTCCAGAGTAGAGAAAAGCCTATAGTGTTGCGCAACCGTTCTTTTTTTCTCTCCCCGATTTATATATAGAAAATGTTCATTCAATAGGCTTCTATATATAGGGTTTCTGTCATGAAAGACCCCCTCTTCTATCTCGTCCAAATATATATATATATAGAGAGAGAGAAAAGTAACCTACAAGGGGGGCTAGATGTAGGCCGTTCTATATATAATCATAAAGCATTTAGGATGTAAGAGAGGGAAGTACTACATTCTTTCATCGGATTTATTTAGGGCGACCTGGGTTATATGGCCCTTGGATAAGGCAATGGAAGCACAAAGTAGCGGAGGAATGTTTTTGACCTGCTTTACCTGGTACAACTGTATACAAGCTAGAATAACAGTTTTTTTTTTTTCAAGGTCTTTTTCGAGATATTCTAGAAGAGAGAGAAAAACCATCGTTAGCTCTTCTACTCTAGGCTTTTATACGATTGCTTGATCTGGCCCTCTCTTTTTGCATCATTTACAGACAGGTAGAGACGATGGATTGCAACTTGTAAAGAATTTGCACCACACACAAACTCGGGAAAAAGTTCAAGGTCCTTCTGTTACTTCTTTTCGCCCCATCATCTGCTTTGGATGTTGGCGTACTCGTTGTGTGCGGGGAATCGAAAGGCAGAAGGGAAGAAAAATAAGAAGAAGAAGAGAAGAAAAAAAAGCTTTCGACATTCCACACTGTGCCCCTCAGTACCCCCCTCTTTTTTCGGTTTTTCCCCTCGGAAAAAGATCCATCTTTCTTCCATCCGTGAAAGGTTCTTTGCCCTCGATTCTGGCCCGTCTCTATGGAGGGGATCATCGAAATCCAACATCATTCTGCGAGCCCTTTAACTTTGAAAACGAGAAAACGGGGCCTTTTTGGAGGTCAATAAGGTCGTTGACGTAGCGGTATTATATTTAAATGGAAGAGAGGAAGGAGCCAGTGCTGGAGAAGTAGAGGAAGAAGGCAGGATAGTTCATCATGGTGATGGATTGAGATCAGAGTCTGATGGACTTTACGGAGAAAAACGAGGGCTTTCCACTTGTGGAATTTTCGTGAAAGCAATTCTGACAGGTCTGCGGCCGATCGTCATACCTTTGCCCCGATTATCAATAAGAGTTGATTGGCGTAGTCTTGTTTCGGTCAACATTTATCTCTAACAAATTTGATGGATTGTTTCACAGTTGTCTCTACCCCCTTCGATGGGTTCCCTGAGATAACATGCACATTCGGAGCAGTTTTCTCTCCTAATTCAAACCTGCACACACAAAAAAAAAGGAAAAAGAAACCATACCGGATTTGTGTGAATTCTGTAGATGGTGTCAGCTGTTTCCGGTTCGAGAGCTTGTTGTTTTTTTTTTCTCTCTTCTCTCTCCTACCTCTCTCACCCCTCCTTGTAAGCCGGGTCTGTTTTTTTTCTGAATGGAACAAGCACACACCCCCCACCCAACACCTGGATAGTATTATAACTACATCCCGTAGAGTTCAGGACACACAAAAAATGGAAGGGTCCGCATCTGCTGGATGTCAACCCATCACGTGACTAGCGGGTTATTATTTCCCCCCTTCTTCTTCCTTACGTGCAGCATTGTTGTGTTAATTTAGTTCGGGGGCACAAAAAAAAGAAAGGCTTTAAAATTGTATATATTTTTTTTCCCAAACCCGAAGCATCTTGCGTCGGGAGGAAACATCTGCCTCGTCCTATTACTCAATGGCTGGCGGAGCCGGGCTGGGGGGATTCGCACCTGCCTGTTGGAATTTTCTCGACCCTCGATAAGAAGTTTATTATTCTGTTTTGATAGACAAGAAAGAGAAAGAAAGAGACAATGACAATGGACCGAGTGTGTGTGTCGTTATCAACGTGGTCGCCGTCTGGTGCCGCGAAATCATTTGTCGTTATCCTCACAAAAAGAAAATAAATATATAAAATAAAAGTTTGTTCTCGTCGATTCGGGATCGTCTTGTGCGACGACAAGACAAAAACTCTTGAGTCCGGTTTTGGTCAATCAAGGCAAGCTCGGAGAGAGAGAGAAAAAGAGAAGGAAGAGGAATATGCGCCGGCATCCCTGAAAATGAGCTTTTCCATCAGCAGGTTGTTTAGTTGATTGAGGCTGTTGATGCTCGCTGATGGAAGTCGCACAAACCTGTTCATTGCTCTATATCTAGGAGGAAATTTCGTTCAAAATTCCATCGACTCCTCCTCGCGGGCTCTCGTCCAAGTGATGAGATTTTCTTGCGACTCGCCATCTCCCTTTGCCCACCTCGCTCTTTTTCCTACTTGTTGCCTTTTGTTGTTTTATCAGCGAACGGAAAGGAATGTTGGCAATGTCCGAAACTTCTCCGAGATGCTGGTGGTGGCCGAGATTGGCTGCCCGTTGGCGCTCTCAATGATATTTTTTTTTTCTTCTTCTTTTCTTTTTGGGGTTTCTGTCTCCCGTCTATTTCACTAACCCGTTGCAAGTTAGTAGTCACGAAGTCATTCCAAAAGTCGCAGCTATTTGCATAACATGTCCAACCAGCCGTGACGTGACCATCATCTCACCAACAGAGAAACTTATTTTGACTACTTTTTCTTTTCTTTTTTTTTTCGTCCTCCTCTTCTCTCTCTCGCTCAAATAATTTATGACGTATTTTATAGGAGCCTACGGAACGGTGTACAAGGCGCGCGATACGGCCAACGAGGGTCAAATGGTGGCGCTCAAGAAGGTGCGGGTGCCGCTGACGGAAGAAGGCGTGCCCATGTCCACGCTCCGAGAGATTTCCCTCCTGAAGCAGATGGAGAAATACGAACACCCCAACATCGTCCGGTAAGTTTCCCTCCTACCAGAAATTTTTGCCCGGCTGAAGAAACAAAAGGAGCGAGACTCTGTTTCTTTTTTAATGCCAATGTCAAGATGTTGTGTATTCGCCTTGACGGTTCAATCTTCCTTGGTGGGGCGAGGGGAACAATGTCGAGAAATTCGCCGGTCCGGATCGCTGCCGCGGTCCTTTAAGGTGGTCGGATCGCCCAAGAGAGTCAAATTCCTGGCGATTCTCGGTAAAAAGCGGTAGTAGACGACGGAACAAGGGGCTTTATCATTTTTTTCCACCGTGGCACAATGCGGGACGCAAAGCTATTATTTGCTGTGGCTGATTCCGCACGGTCCATGGCGTTTCAATAGAATTATCGGGGGGTGGCAGTAGCTGCTGAAAATCTTGTAGGTAACAAAGTTGTCTCGGAAAATGACAATAATAGCGAGAAAGAAACAGACAGACAGCCCACGTCGACAAATTTCCGATCCGCTGGACCCGAACTGGGTCGTCGTTCTTTTAATTTAGAAAACCATCAAAACGATGATGGGCTTTTTTGTGCGTGTATACACATTCCACAAAGTCACTATCACCAAGCCGGTTATACCAAATTTTCCAACAACAAGCGAAAGAATCTGTCTGGAAAAGTAAAGGTAGAAAAAAGAAGAGAGACAATGGATGGCATTCTCTCTGACGTCAACTATTTACTATCGATGTTTTAGCGTGACCTCTACGGTTATACCAGAATGGATCCCGACAGTTGTTTGAGATTACAACTACTTCTTCTTCTTCTTCTTCTCATCGCATAAAGACGAAGACAAAGAAGTCATTGGCGAACTGATGGCGCGCTCTTAAAAAGAGACTGGTGAAGAAGAAGAAAAAAAAATAAGCTGATTTGCATTGTAATGGCTTTCATCGACAGTCAACACTGGCCGTTAAACGAGGGAATCAAGTCATTACCGTTTGATTAACGATTTGGATTCGCACCCTCCGATAAGTTTTTCTTTGAAACTTCTCCGTCTTTTTGACTCTGATACATTCACATTGACTCCCGGCGACGTGTGTGATGCAACCGGTCGACCGTGGGAAAACGAAGAGTGAGAAAGCTAAGCTAACTTGACATCTATTTAAAATCCGAAAAAAGAAGAAGTAGGAGGTGGAAAGGTGGAAAACCCTTTTGAATTATTTATGTTGCCTTTTTTTATTATGATTATTATCGTGTGTTGGAATTCTGTTTCGTTTTTCGTTCCCCATTTTTTTTTCTTCTTCTTTTTGCCCTGTGGTTTGAGGCTCATTGGCACGTCGACTTAATCATCGTGTTACGCGGCTGGCTGCTACAACAACCAAGATCTGCCGGCCCCCTCAGCTTCCCTTTATTATAGACATATAAACCTTTGGGGCGGAAGGAGAAGTCGACGAAGAGTGGGCGCCGGAATGCTTGAGAGCCATAGCCGCCCACTTGTTGTTGTACGCCCGCGTAACACATTCCTCCGCTTCCTCCGTAATGGTGACTCTCTTCTGCGCTCTTTTATTCTGTCATCCTCTTCGGAACAGAAATTTTCAATTGAGCCCAGGAAGACTACTTGCCACAAGATTTACATTTAGATTGCCTCATTTGATTACCGGTGATGAGCCCCGCAGGGGGGTCCGTCATAGAGAGGAAACTTGGTGGTAGTATAGTAGTCGTCGTGGTGTGCTCTTTTGGCCTTTTTATGAGGGGTGAGAGTGTTTTTCATTCATATTTGTTGTCAGGAATAACATTTTTTTTTCTTTTAAAAGAGAAAACCGGCCAGCAGGGAGTCTTAAAAAAATGAATTGGGGAAATCTTTTTTTAAAAAGGAAAAAAAAATTCTTTCTCCCCATTCATGAAAGTTTTTCTCCGGCCGAATCCATGTCAAGTTATTCCTTCCCGTCTATTTTAAATGGAAGGTTGACAATCCCGATACCGTTAATCATCTTAGTCGATTCAGTGGAAAGATGGCCGTCAACTTGTTGACCTAATACGGGGTAGGTCCATCTGTCACTGAAAACATTATCTTTCTCTTCTTATGCTTATATACACCACGTACAACAAACAAGATGGATGAACTGTCGTTCATAATATTATTTCTTTCCTTTATATAGTCGGACCCTATTGTCCTGTCAGTCCCCCGATTTTCTTGTGGGGGATACTTGTAAGAAAGGAGGAGGTTTTTTTTACCAAAAAAAATACCTATTGGGTGTTTGGGAGGGCTTCCTAAGGTTTAATGGCGATAAGAGGAATGTCTTAAAAGGAAAAGAAGAAGAAGAAGAAAAAAATAAATAATTTGACGACAGCTGTTGAGCGCGTATTCGGACACACGCACGGAAAACAACACGGGTCTTACCGTGAACCGGTTCTTTGGGAAGCCCCCTTGCCGCGCACGGGTCTCTCTCTGGCGATCATATAAACCGACGGCGGTTTAATTGATTCACTAGTCCAATTTAAAATAATTGAAATGTTTAATGAGCCTCTAATTTTCAGTTGCATTTTTTTGTGAGTCGTTGGGAAATACGAAGCGCGCCGAAGAGAAAATGGGTCAGTCAATCATCTTTTGAACGAGACACGAAGTGATTATTGGTCATCATCATCTTTTGTGTAAAGCGTGTTAAAAAAAACACGTGTAACTTAATTACGTTGTTATGAAGCCGGTCGTTTCGTATTTCGCGCGCCTTTTTTTCTTTCTTTCTTCCTTTCTTTTAGTTTTCTTCGGATAGAAGAAAAAGGCGGCCGTCGTCTAGACCGGCGACTCTCTTTTTTCGGGCATAAATGCTTATTGTTTTTTATGGGCTAACAACGGCGACAACAAAACAACAACAGAACCGAAAAAGCGTCCATTCATTCTTGTGTGTGTAAACTTAACACAAAATGGGGCCCCCTTTTTCGGGTTGGGGGCCAGCAGCAGCAACAGTTCGTCCTTGATGCCGTCTCCGCCCGGCTCAAAAGCTAAACGCTGTTTTAAAAAAGAAGAAAAAATGGTGTTCACTTTTTTTGTCTACTCTCTCTCTCTCTCTCTTTTCTTTTTTCTTCCCTCCTCTTTAGTCTTTTCAGTGTCAACAAGTTTTTGATACGCTGTTGGCGGATGGGATGATGAGGCAGGAACGGCGCGCGGGGGTCTTATTCCCTATTTTTCTTGTAATTACAAAGCAGAGCGACAGGTCCGAAAGGTAACAAAAAAAGGACGGAATAAAAAGTTAGAGGAAGAAGAAGAAAAAAAAAATTGGGATAAATCTCCAAAAAACTCTCGAGAAGAGCAAAAGAGAGAGAGAAAAAAATGGGGATAGAAAGAGAAAAAGGTCTCCCTCTTCTCATCTTGATGGAAATAGTTTCCTCTTCAAGGAGACCCACCGACAATAATTAGAGAGTCCGAAAAACCCGAAGGAAAAGAAAAGAAAGTTGAGATCTTTTTATGTTTTTTTTTTCTTCGTCTTCTTCTTCCTTTTAATGTGTTTCTGCTTTTTTTTTCTTCCTTTCTTCTTCTCATTCTTCTCGAGGTGAATTTTGTGTAAAAGCCCCCGCGCTTGCTCTTTTGTTCTCAATGACATCCACAATCGTTTTGGTGTTGTTGTGTGTGGGCCATATAGTTTGGAAATACTAATTCCTTCCGGATCGGGAGGTTACGATGTTGTGTAACGAGTGAACAAGTGCCGCGCGCTAGTTCTGAATCGCCTTCCTTTCTCTCTTAATGAACTAATCAAGCAGCCGGCCCCTACTGCGCAGTTATTTCCGACAGGAAATCGTGGAACTTGCTTACCAACCAAAACTTTCATCATTAGCTCGGTCGGTAAGATCTAACAGACTACCGTTAGATCAGGATCTGTGGAATGCGCCACTTCACTCTTCTCTTCTTCTTTTCTTTATCTGTGGAGGACTTTTAAAAAGAAAAAATCGACCGGTCATCATCGATGTTATATAGTGCCTATATCGTTTTTCTTCCATCATCTCTTTCCTTTTACTTCTTCGAGGGAAAAAAAACTGTCGTGGGAAAAGTGATAGCAAGTCAAACAATCGGGAATCAACACGCGCCCAACATCTCACCTTTTATTTAAGTACAAACTTTCACACATTTCTCTCGTTGGGTGTTAGTTTTAGCACCTCTTTTAAGAGTGGTGAGTTTTGAAGGTGGAAGAATAAAAAGAACATGTTTTTTTTTCTTTTTTCCTTTCATTTCTTTTTTTGATGTTTGTTGTTTGATTGCATCCGGCCGAGAGCTAGTAGACGGACATTCCAGCTTGACCTGACGTCGCCACCGGTTGTTTGCATTCCTTTTCGACTTGGGGAAATTATTCCTCGAGTACACACACACCAACCTACACTACTCCGCCTTCATCATCTCTCTCGCTCTTTTTCTTGTAGGCGACCGTCCGCCTTCTCTCTAATCATCCCGCCGAGTCAGAAATACCAGATACCTCCCCCGTTCTGCCTGATTGGTTTGTTATTGTGTTGTGATACACATTCCAATAGATAATTTGAGAGAAAAGAGAAAGAGAGAGAGACCCAGTTGATTAGGGTTGTTGTTCTCTCGGCGGGAGACTGGGACGAATAGACACAGGTTCTTCTTCTTCGACTACTTTTTTTTTTTCTCTCTCTCTCGTACACCCAATCAATAGTCAAACTCTGCCGGAGGTCGCCGAGCCGCCATCGGTTCCTCTCTTTTTCTTTTTCTTTTTTTTTCTGGTATTAACAGCAGGGGATAAAACGGACGAGGAATCGGGTCCCTTCTTCAAAAGGAATTTTGCCTGTTACATTGCCGCCCCGGCGACTGCTCTGTGGAGAGAGCATTCCATCTCTCATCCGCGAGACAAGTCAATGGCGCTCTGTATATACTACGTGTATGTGTGTGATCGGTGTGTTTTTGTGTGAGCGCATAGCGCGTGTCACGCGCAGCGCCGGCTCCCGCGCTTCCCCGCTGAGGCTGGAAGCTTATCGTTCCGCTTCATTTTCCCTTTGTGAGCCGTTCCATCATCATTTTTACGAGTTAGATGGGGGGATCATATGGGAAGAGGCTTCCGGGTTAATAGCGTTCTCCAGCAGCCAAACTACAGCATTTTGATTTCAATAATAAACTCTTTGTGCTAGGTGAAAATGATTTATTGTCTAGTTGTTTTCGTTTCTGGTTGATGCTGCTGGTAGCGTTGTTCTTAACAGGTAATTGTAGCTGCCGGGTTTGCATTCTTGGTTTCCTGTTGGAATTCCTTTTGGCTCCTACTACTACTACTACCTCTTTTTCTCTTTTTATTATTATCATTTCTTTTTGGCATTCCGAATAAAAGACGAGTGCGCGGTGGCGAACTCTGGAACTTTATCGATCGACGATCCGTGAGTTACACGTTAAGTTTTTTTTGGACGGTCGGTCGGTCGGTCGCTTGTTTTTCTTCCCCTCCGTATTGGCCGCAAAGAGAAAAGGGGGCCAGCACGAGCTATACAACTCGGCGCGTCCGCGTGATTAATGGACCACTCGGCAGAAAACTCGAGGGTCCGCGAGACTGTGGAAACGAGATGGATGGTTGATCTTAATGGATTGGCGTCACTCTACACATTTTTTTGTTTTGTTTTTTATTTATTTCGTCCTCTTGTTCTTTCCGCACACCCCGCTCGCCCTTTTTCTGCTCCAGCGCTGGAGCACTCTAACCGAATGACATTCGGGGACAATGTCAGTCCCATTGGATGTCGAACTAGGGAAAGACGTTGATCTTGATTGTAACGCTCGAGCTCATTGGAAATGCGCGTCGCGTACGTCCCTCAGTCGAATTTGGGTAAAAGTTTTTCGGCTTTTGTTGCGGTCGTCGAGGACTCTCTTCTCTGCATTTATGGAATTCATCCAAGTAGGCTGCTGCTGCTGCCGAGATGGAATTTGAGAGTTACAGTTTAGTGGGATTCCATCGGGGTTCACCACCAACAGGAAGTTGTTAAACCATCTAGGAGTTTGGGAGAGACTGTATGTAGGCGCCGATGAGTGGGCGGAGTTGACGAGGCAGTGAAACATTTTTGTTCCAGTTTTTTTTTTTCTCTCACTCGCGCTCGTTTGTTTCGAATTTCTCGTATATAGCGGCCGGCCTGATGTGGCCCAGCAGGAAACTGGGTCGTTTGTCGACTGGGTTTGCCGCTTTGTGGAATGTCGGAACGGGATTCCATCGAGTTGTCCGCAAAATCGTTAGAATTGTTGATACTCTATAACACTAGAAAAACGAAATATGTATGTGACGAAGGTCGTGTTATTCGTTAGATGTCGTGTTTCTCGATGGGGGGAAAAGCGGGCGACAGAAGTAGTGTTGGAGAGGCTAGAAAGGTACTTTCTATTTGAACATCTTCCACTTTTTTTTTCCTTTTACTGAATGGGTCGAAAAACGGAGAAATTCTCACAATGAAGAGGAGTAAACATCCCATCGGCCCCATCACCACTAAGAGAGAAGGAGAGACCTTTCAGCGCGAGCGGTCTCTCTTTCTCAACGTCCCTCGTCGATGGCGGAGAAGAGGAGAACCGCGGGATACACGCACATACACACAGGAAATGCCCCTCCTTGGTGTGGCGCGATGTTCAATGGCCTCTATTCTCTTTTTTTTTTTATAAAACACCCCCCTCTCTCTCTCTCTTGACCCCCAGTCTTTCGTCAATAAGGCCCCCCTCTTCTCTTCGGCATGACTGAGCTCCTCTTTTTTTGTGTGTGCTGGAAGAATCTTTTCTTATGTGTGTAATGTTCATTTTCCGAGTTGGGGAGGTTTATATTCCATGGAAGGAGAGAAAGAGGCCAGTTTTTTCGGCCCATCATCCAGAGCAAGCAAAAGTTAGGACTCTTTGGAAGTCCTGGAAAAAAACCTTTTGACTCTGACTCTCAGTTGGTTGTTCCTTGTAAATTTTTACGAACCCCCCTGAAAAACAGCGCGCGGCTTCTTTTGTTTCAAAAGAGACGAAAAGAGAGAAAAAGACACAGAGAGAGAGAACTTGTAGCCAACATTGGCATTCCAATCCTTTGAACTTGGCCCGGGTACCGATACTTTATTTCCCTGTTGGTCATTTCCACGAGAAACGACCAGTTTTTCTTTCTCATGGAACCAGGAGTTGGAGAAGAAGTAAAGGAAAGAAAAACTTTGCTGAATAGATTTCCAATCGAGTGTGAAGTGACTCGTGTTTCGGATCATTAAGTCCAAAACGTACAGTCCCCGTTCGGTTTCTACGCTGACGGGAAAAAAAGAAGAAGAATCTGGGAATGCTGCATTCGATTTCGGGTTCCCCTTCTTGTGGAATTCAATACGGGGGTTGATGATGGATGATTGAATGAACGCGATGGATGGAAAAAATAGGCCAAAAAATCCCAGGACGAGGGAAAAAGGAAAAAAATGTTGTCTGTTAAATGATGTCGAGCTCGGATTTCTTACCAGGAATCTTCTTACCGTAGTTTGAGTTGCAAATGGAGTAGGCAGTGTGATGGGGCACCCAACAAAAAAAAAATAAGGTGAAATTTGATGATGGATGCTATTTAATTGAGATGAAGCCTTGATGGACAGTCTGATCCGCCCATCGTTCTTCGACCATGGATATGGCGCCATCTGTCGTCTTAGCCTTTGATTTCGATTGTGTTTCGGGGTTTTTTTGCTTTCGGCCCATTGTCTGACTTGTTCCACCAACATGTCAACGAAATAGTGAACGGTTTTTGTTAACCTTTCTCTTATGTCTGGACAGGTTGTTGGATATTTGCCACGGCCCGCGGCTGGAGCACGAACAGCAGTTGATCCTCTACATGGTCTTCGAGCACGTGGATCAGGATCTTGCCTCATATCTGGAACGTTGCCCATCACCTGGTCTCGGAGCTGATCGCATCAAGGTTCGTTGAATGCGTCTCCCTTCGAAATGTATCAATGCCAAATTGGCTAATTTCCGCTCTTTTGCATCCCATTGTCCCCGACAGTACCTGATGTACCAGATTCTGAGCGGAGTGGATTTCCTTCACGCCAACCGGATCGTCCACAGAGACCTCAAGCCGCAGAACGTGCTGGTCACGGCGGCTGGTCAAGTCAAGTTGGCCGATTTCGGCTTAGCCCGCATCTACGACGTCCACATGGTCCTCACTTCAGTGGTAAATGACCAAACAGCATGATGATGACTTTGCATGTTGGCGTTGACCATAAAACACAACAAAATGGCCAAATGTTTGACCACTGTCTGTCTGGTTCCATCTCCTCAAGGTGGTGACGTTATGGTACCGTTCGCCGGAAGTCTTGCTGACGACCAGCTACGCCACTCCAGTCGACATTTGGTCGTGCGGATGCATCTTTGCCGAACTCTTCCGCCGGAAGCCGCTCTTCTGCGGACAGTCTGAAGCCGACCAGCTCTCCAAAATCTTCGAGTATGATCTCATCAAATCGATTTCGATCCAAATCAGGTTTCTAATTATTGGATTTTTTGCATCGACAGCGTGATTGGAACTCCGTCGATTGATGAATGGCCCGATACTTCACTGCCTTGGAACACGTTTGCCAATCGCCAGCCAACATCCATGTATGAAGCCGTCTCTTCCACCGAACTGTGTCTGGCCGCCACGGAGCTGCTGGAGCAGATGCTGGCCTTCGACCCGTCGAGAAGAGTGACGGCCGCCGAAGCCCTGCAGCATCGCTACTTCCGCGACGACGGTTACACACCCATCACCTTCTCGCCGTCTTCATCGCTGTCCAGCAACAGTTCAGTGGCCGATTCTGCCCGTTCTGACACGCCCGTCCCCATGTCCTGCAGTAGCAATGATGACTCTGGTCATTCATCAGCCGACGGCCAGCTGCCCGAGCCCGACAATTGACTTAACCACTCGCTTTCAACAAGCAACTTCTTCTTCTTCGTGTTACCCTGTCAAAACTACCGAATCAAGCGAGACCATAAGACGTATACAATTGGATAATTCCACCTTTTACTTCTCTATTTCTCGTCCTCCTATATATTCCTTCCTCCCACCATCTTTTTATAACGCGAAAGAGTTAACAGCAAAGCAACGGCCAATGCAAAACGTGTTAGCCCACCCCTTATTTTTTGGGCGTTCTGCGTGCTCTGTCGTCGAATCTTTCTCGCCTTCTGAAGCGCTCAACACCAAAACACTCCATTCAACGTTTACCAGACGGACTTAAACAAAGTACTGTACACTCCGCAACGCGTACCATCGTTAGTAAGGACCAAACCCAAATGTGTTTTGAGTTGATCGAGGGAACGACTGTGATAGTTTATTGAACGCTCTTGAGAGAGTAGCGAACGACCGATGTCATGCAACCTACACGACACGCAAACAAAACCAACAAAAAAGTTATTTTTTCTTCCCAATTCCATCGACATCGGCTCTTCTTTTCTTTGATTGAAATCATGTCCTATCTCTCGTTTTTCTTTCCCGTTTTTTTTTCTTCTTGAAACAAAAGTGACATCAATCCATCAGTCAACAAATAGCCTTTTCCTTCCTCAACATTGTCAGTAAAGATTCTAATTTCCAACATGTTCTCTAATTTTTTCCCATGTGTTCCGGGCATTGATCCTCTCCAAGCACCCTCGTGACCAATGTTTTGAAAAATTTTTCTTATCTTCAACCAACCAACCCAATTATTTTTCAACTGATATAAATTATTTAAGTTTCTTTTTTTTTTTCATTTCTGTCTCTCTTAACCCTTTTTTTTAATGAATGGCAGCCATTTACGAATGACTATTTAAAATGAGGCCACGGAAAAACACTGACTTGTCTTAATAGCGTAGCTTCGCGCCCCATAACGTTAAGTAAATGTACCTTAAAAGTGTTCGCCAAAACGGGATTTTTTTTTTTGTTTTCTTCTTTCCTTCAGTTGTACCATATAATCGCCCCTAAATGAATCATCTAGTTGATGGCTGATGTGTGTGTGTGTGTGTGTTGTGTTCCGACCCGTTTAATGTATGTACAGGATTAGATGTAGATGGAAAAAAGAATAGTTAATTACAGGAAACAGAACGGACTTCTTGCCGCCCAACACCACCCCAAACAGCCGAGGCTCTCTCTACTAGCCGAATCGCAAACCTCAAATCTCTCACGTGAAACATATCAGCCTGTTTTACAACAGTTTTTCTCTATAGTGTGTCATAGCAAACCACCTCACAGAAAACAATATTTTTTTTTCTCTCAAGAATTGCCGAAACCAACTTTATATTTCCTCCTATTTTACACAACTAGAAATTTTTGCCAATAGGAAAGAAAAGTAATCCACTCAGAGCAACGTCAACCCTTTTTACCCACCCGAGTCAAATTGAAGCCACAACTCTTTTTTTTTATTTGTAGAATCCAGTACAATTTATGCTGAAAAACAATACCACCTAAGTCATCCCGATAATTTTTTATTTATTTTTATTTGTATTTTTCCCCCCTCCTCCCCTCAATGTCTTCCCCACCCCCTCTGACCTCATCGTTCATGAATGATTAAGGACATCAACCGTCAATAAGTAACCCTGACCAGCCTATGATTTCTACAGTGCGTTTTCTTTAAATGTATTTTTCAATGTGTCCAATTTTTTTTTAAAAAAGCAAATTGTGCCCTGTACTTGCCCCTTTCGGCCCCTCGATTTTTTGATTGACTCTCCCTCCAACATATCCCATTCAACTTGCAAAAGTGTCTTGTCCCTATATATCTTGTTTTTGTGAGTGTGGCTTGAGTGCCGTCGTTTGTTTTCTTTGTGTTTTCTTGAAAAATGTCTTTTTCTGTGACTTGGGACGTCATTTTGTTTGACGTGCTTAAGGGGATGTGCCCATACGCTCCAACCGCGCTTCCATGCGCCGTTGAATTCAACTACGTACAGTACTTTTCATTTTATAATTATGCAAGTATATATTGTATAATCCCATGGTAAATACACACACATTGAGTTGTGATGAGGAGAAATATAAAAATACCGTCACTTACTAATAATGATCGATGATGATTTCGGTACCGTGGAAAATAAAAGCCGCTCTAGATGTGCTAACTCACGACCGAATTTCTTCTTTTTCAAACAAAAATCGGGAAAAGAAAAAAGACCGAAGTATATTTAGGAGAAATCCCGCGGACATCACGCTGCGAGTCCGTGTCTTGTGTGCGTCGCCGCCGCCTTGTTAGGATAATCCCGCTGCGGGACTTTTTCTATATATTCTACATCCGTTATACAAGTTTTTCCTTTTTTTTCTCGTAGTCGAATGAGAATTGGAAATGAATACACATCAAAGAAATATATGTCCTTAAAAGGACAAAATCACACGATTTCTCGGCCTGTCGAGCCTATTGGTTTGGCCCATCATTACTCATCTTTTTTACCTCACTATCTTTTATTTGTGTGGTCTTATAGTAGCGTCGGATTATGACCGGGCAGAAAAAAAGAATCGGTAGATGGCATGGCCATTCACGTGTATCCGTTTCCTTTTTGACAATCGGAGAAAGAGAAACATTTTCTCATGACAAATCGATTGGACACTCGTCGGCCCATGGTGTGAACTATTACGTCGTAAATCGGAATCAGTAAGAAAGATTGGATTCACAATGACAACACTCCATCACCGCTAAATCATTCGAAAAAAGGAGATTTTCAAAGAGAAGAATACGAATAGGCCTTCTTTTTTTATAGTAGTCTATCTAACGTTAAAAGCTACATAAAACCGTTAAGAATGTGGCAGCTGGGCAGCAGCAATCTCTGACGCGTGTTCAAGCTTGTGATAAATAGTTACGTCATTTCAATAGACTTAAAAACGTCATATTTTCAGAAAATACTATATAGCTTTGCCCCAACTAGAACAAACCAGCATCTAAATGAGGTACAATTAGTTCCGCAGAACTTTCCCGTCTGATCTGGTTATAGTGCGTGATGTAACTCCCGGCTCGTGACATGGATCAACAGATGCACGTCAGAAATATTCCGACTTGAAAAAGTCCGTCTTGACTCGTTTCTTTCAATTTTATTTAGCCACGAACTTCCTTATTTTTTTGTGCTTTGGTATAGTTCTTCGGCATTGCGCATGCAAAATCAAAATAGTCTCTAAAACGGATCGGTGGTACTGAATGATGATTTTCTTCAGCTGCTCTTTTTCCATTTCATCCGGCGATTTTGAAACCAAGTTTTTACCTACGGTTAACATTAACATGTCAGATTCAACGAATTAATTCAGTTATTAATAGTATAAACAAAAAAAATAAAATAAATGTTTCCTTGATTAGATAGTCTACTTCAATTCTTTAATGTTTCAATCAGTTTTTTGTTTTCTTCCAAGAATGTAATTAGTTATACATCAAAAATAAATTGATCGTCTTTTTTTCAAGTAGGCTACAATGTAGTATATTTTCTATTAAATTTAAGACTAGTTGTATTCCTTCTGTCTATACCTGCAGGACAGTCAAATTCAAGTGACGTGCCAAGTCAATCCTTTCTCCCGCCGTTAGGTAGTGCTGCGTCTGAAACCGCTTTTCCAGGTGATTGATCTGACCAACTGAATATAATATCGTAAGCGACTTGCTATTTACCCAGTATTCTACAGGGGCATTAGATACTTATAAATAATTCATATACGGTGCATAAAATATGCATAGGACGTAATTTAGGCTATAATGTGTATATATACGAACTAGTGAAAACGGTGCGAATGCGTCTCTTGGGTGGCCACGAACCGCAGAATTTTGCATCAGCGCGGATGTAAATTGGCAGAGGCACTGTTCATAAATCGCTTGATTATACAATGTTACTTGAATATCTTACAGACGTAAATGAGGCTAACCTGAATGGTAGATGCGATCCTTCTTATTCTTTTTTTCAACGATGTCAACAGCATCTTTGTTACGATGAAACACTGTTTGACTTGCGGATTCCTGGTGGTCGTCGTCGTCGATGACGTTAATCTCCGGTTCTATTTGTTTGTTATCAAGTTCGACTGATTTAGTTTCGTCTTCTTTTCGGTAATTGAGTAAATCTTCGATGTGAAAAGATCGGACCGGCATTGTCGACGTCATCCACCGACGGCGGACCGACAACTCACTCCACCGGATGAATTCATGGCCGGATTTTCAAGTTGTCCGGATGCAACCTCGACACCTGTTCCGACATTTCACGAGTCGGACGTCGTGAAACGTCGTCATCCGCGTCACTCAGAACTGCAAGCGATGTCTCGGTCTAATTTTAATGCCAAGACGTCTCGTTATATTTATTACGGCACCATAACGAGAAACAAGTTTCACGGCCTATAAATGAAATTAGATGATTCGTATCCAATCAAATTAACAAATTACCCAACTTGTGTCGCCTCATT
Source organism: Ceriodaphnia dubia (assembly GCA_022539655.2). Lineage (NCBI taxonomy): Eukaryota > Metazoa > Arthropoda > Branchiopoda > Diplostraca > Daphniidae > Ceriodaphnia > Ceriodaphnia dubia. Next base: position 267,220 of record JAKUCG020000053.1, on the reverse strand, counting down.
GTGATGAGTAAAACGCTGACTAATTATGAACTTTCTCCTTGTACTAAAAAACCACAGTTCGTACACAATTTCAGTTTAATCTTCATGATGATTATATACATTTTGTGTATGACTTTCAATATCCCAATGTTCTTATCGTTGATAAACTGCGTCCGTTCGGTACGGCTGTCAAAGTAGAAAGTACTGATGTGCCCATCACCGAAGCGGATCAAAACATCGAAGCCTGTTTTGTACTTGGGCTATTTATTAAAAAGAAGAAGGTAAATTTCCGCTTATCTCTTGGTTTTACCCTCGTTTTAATATGCCGTCATTCAGTACATGTCATTTTACTATCTTTTTTCAGATTTGTGACGTACTTGTATAGGAGGCATTGGTATAAAAGAGGCTCAGTTGTTCGTTGTTGAAACCGTTCCGTTCGTTAATTGATTGTGTTAATCATGAAGGTATTGCTTCTCGCTGTCGCTGTTTTGGCAACTTTGGCCAATGCTGCTAAAGTTGACTACACAGGGTAAAGGACTAGTAAAATGAAATTTTTTAACGACATAACATTTATGTAACGATTCTTTTTTAGTCACAAGGTGATCCGAGTTGTCCCCAAAACTGAAGCCCAATTGAGCTTCTTGCTCAAGTTGCAAGAACAGGCTTATGATTTCTGGAGCTCTCCAACTGGCCTGAACCAGCCAGTTGACATCCGTGTCAGCCCAAAAATGTAATTGAGATCTACATTTTACCCAATGTTGCAATAATTTCACATTTTTTCATTATTAAATATTTAGGTACCCGCATTTGGCTTTCACTCTGAAAAGCGTCGGCCTCAACCATAACGTAATTAAATATTAACTATAGGAATTAACTTTGATCAAAGAAAAATTTTAAATCCTGAATCAATTTGATAAATTTAGATCCGATTCATGGATATCGGCAAAATGATGAAAGAAGAAGAGCGCAACATTGTTCTCCGCCGAGCCATGCACTCTGGAAGGGTTTTCGACTTTGAAAACTACCATCGCTACGATGAAGTAATTACGAGTCGCTTTTACTCTTAAGGCCCGTTCAGACTAGCACCCTTTTCTTATGTTTTGGGGTCCTTATGTCATGAAAATTTACAAAAACACCAGTTTACAGAAGAATGAAACATAGCATAAGAATTAGGTTCAGTCCTAATCTTAAAAAATGTCAGATTTTTTTGGCTTACTTTTTTCTTATGTTTCTTGAAAATCATGACATAAGGACCCCAAAAAGGGTCTAGTCTAACGCTTAAATGTTAAAAAACAGATCGTGACATTCGTTGACGAATTGGCCGCATCCAACCCGTTGGTCAGCTCCTCTGTTATCGGCACAACTTATGAAGGTGCTATTAATAAAGTTCCTATTTAGGTAACCTTATTTAATTCCAATCGCGTTCTTACTTATTTTAAGGTCGTGGTATCGTCATGGCTACACTCAGCACTGGTAGCAGCGCTACCAAGCCCGTCATGTATTTTGAATGCGCCATGCACGCTCGCGGTATGAATGATGAAACTAAGTCGGTGTAATCCGCTAAAATTAATTGGTTGGCTTTCGTTTACATTTTCTAGAATGGGTAACCCCCGCTACCTGCCTTTGGATCATGAACGAGGTAATTAGTATAACACAGCAAGATTTTATATAATGATGGATTTAATTAAACCGACATAACAAATTTCAGATCGCCACTAAATACGGTACCGATGCCGAAATCACTGCTCTGCTGGACTACGCTGATTGGCTCATCACCCCCGTCTCAAATCCAGATGGTTATGAATACACCTGGACCACTGTACGTTTCATCGATAAGCTAATTTGTTTATTCAATCATTCTTACCTTTTTTATTTTATACTTTGTGTTACTCGATTACAGGATCGCTTATGGCGCAAAAACCGCACACCGGTAATAATTAAATAGTTTTCCAAACACTGTGACAATTTTTTAAATATTTTTAACGAAATTAGAACGCTGGAGGAGTTTGTTTCGGTACTGACCCTAACCGCAACTTCGACGCCGGTTTTGGCGGACCTGGAACCTCCGACAATGGTTGCTCCGACACGTGAGTCAAGTTTGCTAAAGTTTGTAAATCTTATTGAACACTTGAATTCAATTCTTGAATTTGCAGTTACCACGGCCCATCCGCCTTCTCCACAGCTGAAGCTTCCGCCATGCGCGGTATGAAATTCTATAATTTACTCTCTAGTTGTTTTGTATTCATTTTCATAATTCATTTTATATGTAACAGATGTTTTGGCCGCCAACAGTGGACGTGTTGTTGCTTCCGTTTCCATCCACTCTTACAGCCAGTTGTGGATGTCTCCCTACGGCTACCAGAGCACCCTGCCCACCGATTACGACGAAATGGTACTCAGTTGGTTTTACGTTCATGAGAAAAATTTACTAATTGTTTCCTTTTTTCAAATCCCTTTAACAGTACCGCGTGATGACGATTGCTGTGAACGGTAAGCAAACGATTCGCACATAAATAAAACGTTTACAAATATTTACTTTCTTTTTATTTACGTTTAGCTCTGACTGCTACATACGGCACTCGGTTCCAATACGGCAACATTGCTGATACTATTTGTAAGCAAAAATTTGAAAGAGTTTTTCATGTCCTGACATAAAATTTCCTCGATTTGTCGCGATAGATCTGGCAGCTGGAAGCTCGTGCGACTACGCTTACGACCACGATGGAGTTTTGTACTCGTATGCGCTTGAGTTGCGCGACACTGGACTTTACGGTAAAATAGATTTCGTCATTTGATAGTCATGTCAATTCTAATTGTTTTTTTTTCTTATAATGATTAGGTTTTGAGCTTCCCCCTTCGTTGATTCTCCCAACAGCGGAGGAGACCTTCAACGGACTCAAGGCGATGGCTCAAGAGATCGCTGCTAAGTTGCCTTAGACGTGATTGTAATTAACAAGTGCCTTCTTATGTGTCCAATACACCCCGTTTACTAGTCTTGAAAAATTCATTTCACTTCTGGATTTTTTTTTGTCGAGTCACTGCGTATATTGACTTTGATTGGCAGTTCATTCGAGACTACTATATCAACAAAAAATGTAATCAGTACGTGGCGAGGCAAGAAACACGATGACGTTCATAGCCAAACGAAACAGTCAAACGAAACCCAAACCGTCTCGTCGCATAGAATAACACTGAATAACAGACTGAGAATGATGATTTAAGTTCAACACTGAACACGTTCATCCACGCTCATCGTGGCAATTTTAGTTGACAAACATAGACGTAAAAAGAACAGCTTGGTATGTTGCAATAGAGATTGTTCTGTATTATCTGACCAAGATTTGTATCAGATTACTAGGGCCTTGCTTGCAGGCCTCATGATTATTAATATTTTGAACGCGGACGCAAAACTGTTGTTATTGTGAACTCAATTTCACACCAGCCACCGCCCTGTAAATGATTTTTAGATAAACAGATTTTGTCGAGATACAAATTTAGGCCAACGATATTGTGATCTTCATTTCAAATTTTTAAAGAAGCCCTCGGTAACTTTTTTTTAAAGCGCTATATAACTTTTTCCAGTCTACCGAGTCTACAAGCGACTTGTAATATTATTTCCAGCAAAACATTTTGGTACTTTCGGGAATAATCTAAATCAAGAATTTTTTTAATATTTATTAGAAGTCTGAGAAGCATGTTAATAATTGAGAAATTCAATCATTCTAACCTTTTTCCTTTAGATCTTTTTTTTTAGGTAAAAAAGAAGTTAGAAGACCAGACAGACCGTAAATACGACGACATGTCAACTACGCAGATTGAAATACGGAAACATGGCGACGAACGAAGGTAAACGCAACTCAAAATTGAAAACCTCATGTGTATTTCGCAAACACTCTGTAATCGCATCTTTTCGCAGTCGACTTGCTCAAATGCGAAGGATTTCATTTAGACTGAATGCCTCTCAATGAGTCAATTAGAAATGAACGGTATGGGCAAAGACGAACGATCACACGACGATTCGACGCTGCTCAGTGAGAACGATGCATAGCGTTTTAGCATGCTTTCCGCAGATTGTTTTGTTTCTTCAAATGTTTTAACAAGTTAACTAACGGCATATTTAATATTGTAGGTAGTGATGTCAGACCTGAAGTGGAGACAAACTCCAGTCCATCAGAACACTACAGCGATCCAGCAAACGGTTCACCTTCAACATGCAATTCAGGTAAAACTACTTTTTATAACTTTCCTTTCACCCCTTATTAAAGCTGAAGAGACAGGAAAGAAACTGTAAAATCAATCTGTGAAACAATGTTTGTCCTTGGTCTGTTTGGTAGCTTCAGTTTTCTTTTAGGTTAAAGACCCTAGAGTGTGTTGTATTGCACACAGCCTTCTGCGTTGTTACAAAGTGACAAGTACTGAGGCTACCAAAATGTCTCTTTCTGCTGTTTAAGAAATTTAAATAGGGGTTGTGTTGGTTATTTTCTGGTTTCTCCAAACAAACTAGAGTACATTCCTTTTGCTATGAATTAGTGCTAACCTGATTTTTCGAAAGACATTGTCTGTCAAGTCATTGGCCCTAATTGTTTCTCCAAGAATGTTAAAGAGTTCTCTGGCTTGACTCCAGTAAAAATACTTATAAAAGATTCACCTTGAAACTCTTTATTGGCCTTATATAAATGAAATTCGAGGAAGATCGAAACCGTCAGGCGAAAAAACATGAGAGCAAACGTAACTGAGATTATCTGTCATGAGGTTTTATGCGTGTTTTTTGTTATTGACGCAAATGTTGTCGACGACACAACTTTGTCTGTTTCATCGCGCTACGCTGACGTTGATCAATCCGGTTACGAAGAAGTTTGCCTCGTGCGTCGTCCATAGCTAGTGCATAGTACACGTCCTTGAAACTTACGGGTGCAGCGATAGTTTCAGCTTTCTTTCCGTTTCCCCTTTTTGCGCGTGCTTGCCTTTCGCGAGACTAAGTTGGAATCGACTGGTCTCACCCAGTCGTTCGGGGCTGACCGTGACGCGCAGTCGCCAATTCACTTCAGTCTGTCCATCAGTTTCTTGTTTTCTCGTGTTCGTCAGAGGCGTCAACCTACTTCTCAAGTCTTAACTGTTGTTGCTGTTGACATCGCTTTCACAAACGTCGTGGCTAGTAATAGCCCCTTCGTCTAGATTACAGACTATTTATTTTGGATCAGGATTGTCGTCTTCCTATTTGATCCTTAGAATTGTCATCCGAGTTCGTGAGTCGGGCGTCAGATCGTTCTTTTTTTTCTCCATTTCATGATTTGCTTTGAAGCGATTCACTGATGTGAAGGGCGGGATCGACCAATCAAGTCCTTTTGCCATCGTGTCGTCATCGTTTGTTGGAAACATGCAAAGCTTTCGTAACCTTGAGTCTTCTCGTCTTTTCAAAGCGTGCTGTAGGGTATGCGAGTGAAGAAATAAATGGAAGGAGGAGATGAAGGCCAAGGTTGAATGTAGGAAAAGAGCTGCCTGAAATGTTTGCAACAAACAACTTTGCACCGGTTAAGTCTGGTTAGAGGGATTCATCTACACACTTTTGGCAGCTCTTTGACCCACTTCAGCCTTGCCAACTTCAACCTTCTCTTTTTAGTTTCATCTTTTTTTGTGACGCAAATGATGAAGACGAGTGGGCGGAACTAGCCGCTCTTCCTCCTTTCGAGGCTTTTAACAGTCTTGAGATCTCCAAGACGGATCTCGTGTCGAGTTGGTCACACTTTCGTGCCCATTTAAGCACGCGGGACCGGCGTCGTCGCCGTCGTTTCACTGTGGTTTTGCAATATAGCGTCAAGGCGTGGCAGATCGATAAATCCGGCTGTAACTGGATGCAAGTCCGCCGTGAACTATACGTAGCGGGAGAACGAGAACGAATCGATTACATCTAGCTAAAACTGGACTCGTCATCTGATAATATTAATATTTTTTTCACTTATTTTCACTTCTTCCATTCTACTTTACTAGAATTTATATTCAGCCTTGAAATCAGTGCTTCATTAAAGAGGAGATTGTAAAAAAAAAACTAGCCTTTTTTATTTCCTGTCTGGTGACCTTATTGCGAAATTATGAAAATTTTCCCAATTTTTTTGTTGGTCGGGGAGATGGAAAGGACAAGGTTGGTCGATCGATATCGGATGTGGTGTTAGAGCGAAATCCGCCCTGCCATCGAATCACAGAAATCGTCTCGAGATTTGAGGAGAACAACATGCCAATCGTTGCGTCTCTTTATTGCTAGATGTCCGGCTGCGAGGAATGTACTCCGGTCCCCAGGAAAACTCTGCTCGATTTACCTCCTCCGTCCGTCTCCGTCGCCGCTGGATCAAACCCCCTCTTATCGCCCTTGAACGACTAGAAGCGGCTGGAATTGGTTTTGGCGGTTTAACGTCGTAGAACGGCCTCGTTCTAAAGCAATTTCACCGGATTCGCTGGCGAGCCTCCTGTTGTTGGAAATAGCTTGCTTCGAAGTTTTCACGCAGTTCGAGACCGACCTTGTCCGCGTACAGTTCAGTCTGCTCCATTCCTTCGCGCTTTCCATTTGAGCGTAGCGTGACCCACTCGGCGCGCGCGATTTTTGTCTACGTGCGCGATTTTATCTGGCCAAGCTGTTTGGTCACCAAAATTCAGCGGGCAACGGCTTCGGCTGGCCGCCGTCCGCTATGAAGTACTGCTCGCAGTACCGCCGATTAAGTACGAACCTAAATTGTCTACAAGTGAATTATTATCTGATAAGGGCGCTTGTTGATCCTTATCGTCTCTAAACCAACTGCGTATGCTTGATGTGCTAACCAACGTGCCAAAAATCTATTTTTAGTTGGAATCATTCCATTTTGCCCCTTTCGCAAATTGCAATGTTTGCGAGTACGAAACAATGTTTTATTATTTATTTAATTTTTTTTAACAGGTGGATCTATATTTTCGAGTCCGAAGCTTTTAACCGGAGCCGGAAACAATCCGTTCGCAGTTCGAAGCTCTCCGGGCCGAGTGAGCAGTGAAACTAGTGGCGGTGACACATCCAATCACTCATCCACTTCCATCATAGCACCCAGTAAATTCGGTGCTTCGGCCTCTTCTCCCTGCGGATCCTCCAATTCGGCTCCGACAGGATTGTCTGCTTCATCTTCTACAAGCCATTCCGTCAAAGAGTCTCATGGTATAACTACATTGTTTCGCAAATGTAAAACAGAAGCTAACTGTCGGGATGTCTTGTTTAGATGCATCAGACTGTAACGGCTCATCATCAAAACCACTGCTACGTCCGTCTTTTATCGGCACGGGGTCTTCGTTTGCGTCTTCCGGAACGTCCCAAAACCACAGCAGTATTTTGAAGCCGGCAACTTTAGGGAACCCGTTTGCGCGGGCGGTGGATATCGAAGATTCACCCACCACAGCAGCAACGGAGCGACGTGGATCAGCAGCCGAAACGGCGGAAGCCAAGCCAACGCTTCTAGTGCCGTCACGATTAAACGTCTCTGCTATTGGCGCATCACCGACGGCCCCTGCCGCCGCGAGCGAATGCAGTGACGATGGTTCTGAATTGGCTGCAATTCCGGCTGCGTCGGATCAAGCAGTTGCAGAACCAGTTGTTCCTTCTGCCGTCCCACGTCCGTCGCTCACTTCGGGGAGTCTATTCTCAACCACGGTGACCAGCGCTTCTGTTGCCACTAACCCAGCCCCACCTACTCCTACCGCTTGCGCCAACTTCGTGTTCGGACAAAAGCTTCACGAAAGAGTAGCGGTATGATGTTCAGTTTATTTTATTCTGTTTTCCCGTAAACTCATCAAATTTATCTTTTTCAGAATCCTAATCACACGTCAACAGAACCAACATCCAATGGTGGTGGTGCAGAGTCTAGTGCTAATCTATTTACGGTTATTCCTAAGGTAATTTACGTTTATAATGTCATGGTAGCTGAAAACGAGACTAACATTCGAATTGCTATGTTTCGCGTAGGAGAAGAGCGAATCTGAATCAGCTTCGTCCAACGGCATTGCAGCTAGCAAGACATTGTCGGATTCAGCTCGGGAGTTGGAAGAAGCAAGAGCAGCCAAACGCAAGTACGATGAAGTAACAGTCGTTACCGGTGAGGAGGACGAACAAAACGCCCTGCAGGTCTATGGCAAGCTCTTCACTTTCGACAAAGTTCAAGGTAAGAGCAATTAATATTTAAACGAGTCTTCCGGTCCTAAAATTACCTGGTTAATTATTTGTGTGCAGGTACCTGGATAGAACGTGGGCGCGGAACTTTAAGACTCAACGATAAGCAGTTGGAGAACCATTCATTGCAGTCTAGGTTGGTGATGAGAACACAGGGTTGTCTTCGCGTCATTCTCAATACTAAGGTACATTGTTTTCGTTAATAAATTTACGGCTACGAAAGAGAAATAATATTTGTTCTTGATTCACTTAGATTTGGGCTGAAATGACGATTGACAAGACCAGTAGCAAAAGTATTCGGATGACTGCCGTAGACGGCGATCAGATTCGTGTCTTTCTTCTCATGGTAGGCTATTCTTAGTTTTTATGTGGCTACGAGTGATAACAATGTTTTTTTGTTTTTTAACGTTTAGGCTAGTCTTAAAGATACAGAAACGCTGTTTAACGCGTTGGAGTGGCGTTTAGCAACTTTACGGGCACAGCAGTCGCGAGCGGCTGCCTCAGCCGCTTGTTCGTTACCGGACGCAGATTCGTCGACAACTTTCCCCGCAGTGACCCACAACGAAGACGGTACTAGCAGTCCCAAGCGGCGAGCCCTCCCTGTTGAACCGGACGAGCCTGGCGACGAAACGAAAAAGAAGCGTTCCGAATGACATAACAACAAAAGGGATACAACGTTGACTCAGCAGCGCACGTAAACCTCTGCAATCCTTATCTCTGCCGAGAGTCAGCTAGATTAAAAACAATTCGTACCCACAGACTTTCTTACTCCTTTTCATCGACGAAGCGTGTGTGCTGTTTGTTAACGACCCATGTTTTCGAAGCTGAGGCGAAGAAGTTTTTTGGTTGACACCTTCCCGTGTCTCCTTCCTTTTTTTTTTCTTTTTTTTTCAAGTACTTGTATATTGTATATTACAATACGTGTACTTGATACGAGATATTGTCGCGTAAAGACCTCCTCGCACTTAAACTCACGTTCGTCTCTCTTTTTTTTTTTCCTCTTGCATCTTTTTGCCTGTAGTTTGCATCATCGTCACTGGTTAAACAATGTTGAGTACCTAAGTTACGCATTACAATATTAATCTAGCATCAAGTGCTGACCATTAATGGCCCACAACACCAGACTCAACTTTTCTAGTGGACAACTAATTTTAGTCGAGTGGCTTATGGGGAAAACTGGTAGTCTGTATTGCAAATTGGCAAACAAAGTCTTTTTTTCCGGGCAAATGGGATCAATCGAGTAGGGTGAGCACGTGAACACGAGTAGCACGGTAAGAGTCTTCAGTTGATTTTTTTGGTGTTGGCACCTCCACGAGCTCTCCATGCTGATATCAAAGTGTGTGCAAAGTACAGAGAGAAACAGTGAATTTGAAGTGCCACCAATGAGAAAGCGTACCACAACAGCGCGTACGGATAGCCCTAGGGGTTTGAGCAAAAAGTTTTGTTAGCGTCTTTAATAATGTGTTACTAAAACGGAAGTTTGACGTACCTGCCATAACATGAGGCCATCTGAGGAGCGCGTGCTTACGTATTGCCAGAAGTCGCCCAGGTAATATCCCAGGGAAAAGAAGATTGGAAGAAGTGCAAAAACTACATCGCCCATGACAAAAACGGACATGGATCGAATTATGTTGCGTCGCAAAGAAGATAGGCCATAAAAGACAAATGGCAGACTGCAGCACCATGCATACTCCCAGACTAAAGGCTGTGGGACAAAAAGTAGGAATTAAGGTAAGAATATAAGCAATTTATGCAAATGAGTAAATTACCTTTGGGATTTCAAGTTCTTCTAGCTCCAAAATAAAGATGTCAAGTCGATCAAAAATGTCAGCAGACAGTTTAGCGAGCATCAGGAAAAACAAGAGTATGTGGAAAAACAAGCAAGCTTTGAGTCGTGACTTGCTTTGGGCGCTGCAACATGAAAAAGAGCAGATGAGACAATGAGAAATTAGGCCTTTATGAATTTTGCAACACCAAATTAAATACCTTATCCTGTACTGGTTGGCAACTCTTTCGCGGTGTCCATAGTCCGAACCATCGGTTCCAGATGCGACTGGACCTCCTCTGGTTGCCATTCCCCTCTTGACTAGTAGTCACCAAGATGAATTAGAAGTTAGTCAACTTGGGATGATTTGCATTTAACGTCGTTGACTATGAACACTGAACCACTTGAACAGCTAGATTCCTGCTATACAAATAGGCTAACAAGAATTCAGGCTGTCCCGAAATAGTAAAGGCAAACCCGGAATCGATGACGACGAACAGCAGAACACTTTTGAGCAATGTTGCCACACGTTAAATAATAAAGTCGATTCATTAGGAGAGACTAGACTCTAGAGAGTGGATTTTTAAAAATTTCTTTTTTTTATTCGTAGAAAACTTCTCTTTCTTTTTCTGCATTTCAGGTGCAAGCTGCTGTCAACTGTAATTTCAATTGCAACTTTTTTACTCAGTATATCGCAAATACATAAGTAAGCCGAGTTCTACTTATATCCTTTTTGCCAGAAAGACGACTGGCACGACTCCATGGAATTGTGCAAAAAGTACAGAAGTTTCATTCCGTCTTCTAACACTCGAATCTGGTTCCAATTACAGTGAAAGAAAAGTTTGAAATGTAAAGAATTATAGTTATGTTGCTAGCGCGTTAATCAGCCAACTTAGATTTCATTTCGTTTTTAACTTTTCAAAGGGTTAGTGGAGTTCAGGATTTTTGGATAAACTAAAACTAGTACGGTACACACTTCCATTATAGTGCAATAGTCTATTGCCAATAGACATTGAGGACAAATTCTCGACTAAAAGGCTTCTCATCGGTAGATGAATGCTCGGATGAATGTCCATTCGGGAATTCTTGGATCCACTTTGGGCGTGACGGCGCATGCCCCAAATTATATGAATCTGCCAATTTTACTCGTCTCTTTGACGCCGATCTTGAAGGCTACGATTGATGCAAAATTCGCTTGACTTTACTGTGAAACCGGGAAACTAAGGCAGGTGTTGGATAAGGCTAGGATAAGGTATCCTTTCTTGGGGAGGCAAAGGCTGGGTTCGGAACGGAATTTCTGCATTTTAATTATTTTGTCATGGAATAGACTCATGGATTGCACGATAAGATTTTTTGTGACGTAGGATGGCAGCAAGTTGACGACAAGAACCAACAAACCAGATTCGTATTTCTACGTGGAAGAAATGTACGCCCTACCGTTAGCGATTAAGAGTCACGTTTTACGTCCTCTGTCGACTATCAGTGATTAAATGGTGTCCATTCTATCTCTATTAATTGATCTAAAACATTAAAACCTTGCAGGTAAAAACATGGAGCGAAAACAAACAGAAGAGCTTTAGGTTATCAACTGATACGTACTATAAACGGTAAAACTCAATTCAACGTTAGCTAGGCTAGTAGTAGTTCTTCCGCCGTTGTTGGTGCTGTAGTGCTAGCTCCCGCTCCGTAATACTTTACGGAGCTCTAGTTGGCGGTTTCGATGAAAAAGACACCTCTATCTAGAATTCTAGATAGCTACCAGGATTAATTATACAACCAACGAAGTAACCTGCCACTCCTTGGCTTTTCAAGTCATTTTCAAGTAGAATTAAAATTTGCCTTGATTTGACTTCATATGAACCTGAAGGGCTAGAGGCACTGTCATAATACCAGGGTTTCAAAGTTACCTTTAAATTTGCGGTTTTCATTCCGATTTCGATTGCCTATAATCTAATAAATTATCCAGTAAATAGTAAAATAAGTGAACTGCGAATAAGTTGTTATATATCGGGCACATACCAAGACCTTCTAATCTGATCAAATTCTTAATTCGAAGTAAAGAAAATCGGTTGAAAATAATATCATTTTCGGATTCGATAGCCTATGTAGCGTAGATAAATGGATACAAAACTACATTAAATTGCGGCAACCGATCTTCTCTAAACGCTGATCCACCAGAGAGCTCTTTTTTTAAATTTTAACTCTTAAAATTTAATTTGGTTAATCGTTGGGCAACAAAGCGACACCAAGATAAAATGAGGGACCGGTATATCGATTTACGATGCTACGGTATTGGCTGAACACCAAAAGACCCTTTGGCGCCAACAAGATGGAAATCTCGTTTCGTTTATTTTTTATTCTTGTTACAAATGAATTTTGGAAGACATTCGAGACAATGGATGGAGAGATAGCCACTATTAGCACGTCATATTGTAGGAGATCTTGTAGCATCCTTTGCAGTTGATACGGGTACCCATACAAGCGGGATTTTCGAAAACTGTGTGACAAAAAGAAAAAAAAAAACGTGAGCTCACTCTTTGTAAAATATTCAAATAGTAAAAGATGATTGGAAATGTCTTACCGCCCGCTCCGTCGTTCCAGTAACCGTTCCAGTTGCAACAGTCACCTCCCAGTGCGACGCACTCTGCCGGTGTCATTACGGTTGAATTATTCAGCGTCACTGATTCAGCAATCCAGCTACATTGTCCAGCTCGTCCTGTCACACCATTAAGAAGTATTCAACTCAGAGGGTAGACAGTTAGACAATATTTATTATAATGAATCAATGTCGCAATCACCGTGTACAGGCTGGACGTTGACGATTGCTATCAACGCCATCCAGGCCAAAGCGATAGCGGCGGCGAAACCCTAAATAGATTTTCCAGGCATTCGAAGATGACATTTTACAAATGTAGGAAATTAAAATGCTGCGTCTTGTATCCTGATTTTCTAAAGAATCCGTTTTGTGACCTATAGCTCTTACCTGGCGGTACATGTCGCGGTGAAATCAAAGACGGCTGTTTTTGCGAACAAAACGGGAGTTCTGAAATCCCAAAATTGGAAGATTGGCACAATCGGTCCGTTATTGATACAGTGTTACCACCAATTGATTTCTATTCCTGCCTTTCCGTAAAGTAAATTTTTCACGATTATATACCGAGCAACTACACTAGCGCCACCAGTGTTCATCATCAGCAGATTAGAACATTCACCTTGGAAGAATGGATATGTGGATTGTCTGCGTCGTAAATGGAAGCAAGTTGGCGATAACAAACCTGAATCGTACCGTACAGAAGCACTTTTACCGGTTATTTGCAAAAGAAATGTACCCCCTACCACTGGCGATCCAGAAAGGATTCAGAATTTTCTTTTTTTACGCGTACCGGTAAGGGTAACGCAATTCGTCCATTCCATTTCTGTTTTTACTGGAACCATTCAAATCCATTGCAAATGTCGACGCAGATTTTTAGATATGGCTGTCGGATTCTAAATGTTACAAAGCGGATCAAGAGGTCGCTTTGAATAAAATTGGAAGATGGTCGAGTTAAGAAAACACATCATGGAACAAGACTCGCAACGTCGATTGCGGGGGAGTCGCGGGCAAGTAGCATTGTCCAGGGAGCCCACTTCTGCCACCGTCGCGGCCGTTTCACCCGCTACTCGTGTCCAGCCCACTGGGAACATGAGCCATTGGTGTGGGGACTAAAGTTTCGGTAGTTGTTACTTGTTTTGTTCTCTTTTAATGTTTGATTGGCAAATGAAATTGCTAAATGAGAACACGACGAGTCGATGACTCTTATTATTGAAGATCAAAGCAAGGCGATTGAGAGGTCATTTCCGCAAAATATCTGGTTTGTACTGGAGTCGTTACCACCCGACGGACCCGGTTCTTGCATGTGGTTGGAATCATCATCGGTGAGGATATTGAAAGCAGTGAACAGATTCATTGCGTTTTCCAATTGCAGAATCAAACAGGAATTCGAAGGACAAACTGACGAAAGTATTACTGCAATGGAATGGAACGTAAATAAATCTGTTATGACCTTGGAGCAAACGAGAGATTACAGGTAAGAGACAATAAAAGTAACAATGCGTCGGTTCTCTTGCGTCGCAAATTTTCCGGATGATATGATTATGATTTGCGATTATGCCCGGGACCCCGGGACATCATGTGGCCTGTCATTTTCAGTGACAGGTAACTAATTTTAAATCGTGCAACAGCGTATTGTTTCTCTCGAAGTCTTGCAGGTTGAAGTACGATACGGATGTTGAATAGAATGGTAACTATTTCAATTCATAGTCTCAAGTTTAGATAGTTTAATTGATTTGACAAGGGTTTTAGTAGCTTTTATTTATCAAGAAGTTTTAAGTATATTTGAATCTATTTTAATGAGTAGACAATGTTTGACTCTTTGGATATCATCAGGTAGTAGAAAACTTTGAAGAGTCTGTGATATTCGTCGTATGTTATAAACTAGAAAGCGTGTAAAATATCGTGAAAGTCTGAGTTTCAGCTCATTAATTCATTTCGTGTTGGTTGTGTGATGTGAGTCACATCACAGTGATATGTTTTCTAATAATTGCTGGTAGGGTAAAAAACACAGCAAATGGTTCTGAAATTTAAGTTTTATCTTGTGTTGACTGGGTCTGAACTTCAGACCCAGAGCTGCCACCAAATCTTCAGACTGTGAAGACTTATTTTTCAATGAAAGTTGGTTTCATAATAGATTTCAGAACTCTAGGTGGATGTTCTTGTCCAGTCAATAGGCTACTAAGGAACTGCTACTTTAATCTGATGTCAATGTTTACAGGCTGTTTGTTTGTTTGTGAGAAACATATCCTGCAGTAAGTCTGTTGCCCATTATATGTATTTCCTATTCTCAAATAGGAATTCCAGGTAAGGTATACTTGCATTTATTGTTTGTGGTTGTGTATGCAAGCTTGCTTTCCTAATAACTTCAATTTTCCATTTCTTGTAGTAGCACGACCTGGCTTGCCAGTATCTCATCTCAGTCGCCACACAGTCATTCTAGTCCAGCTGTGATGTCTCTTTACAATTTGTGTACACACAATTGGGCTGACATGGTAAAACTAGAATTAATTCTTTGTATATATTGTTCAAAGCCTAATATAGCTCTTTTATTTGTCCGCTGTCAAATTAGTTCTTCTGAAAATCGTTCAATGGACTTCCAACTGGAACTGGCCGTCATTGCCATAGGATCCCCTTGGTGCGCAATAGGAAAATTGTCAGGGACACTACTATATGTAAAAGGTTACACTTCTATAATCGATTATTTTTCATGTCTGATAAACTTATGAATATCCTGGTCTGTATTGTTTCAGGTGTCGCAATAAGCTGTTAAAAATATTCTTTCCGAAACAGAAATCATTTTTATTTGTAGTTTAGCGTTCGCAATCAAAGAGGAGAACTCGAAAGGTTGGTTGGCCTTTGTTTTGCCAAAAAATCTCATCCTCCAATCAACGAATATGTTTATTTTATTCAGAGTGCCTGTGACGATGCCGAGCTGATCCCAGGAAAATTTATAATCATTGCCTTTATGTAGGTGTTGAGTTGCTAGATTGTTTAATGTAAGCTCTTTCGGAGTAGATTTTCTTTCTTTTACTTTTTCAGGTAATTGCTGATGCCAAGCTGATACACGGAGTCATCGTTGCTGCTTATTCATGCGGTATGCTCGTACGGTGACTGTTTGCCACCATTGCATCAGTCGAAGTATTTGCAACTGCTTAAAGCCCTGCACGGGCAGATCAGCAGGAGGTAGAGATGGGCTCTGTACCGAAAGGGGGAATACAGCCAAGCGCCCGACTAGGTTCAATCGCATCCCCTAAGAACTGGCCCCAACCATCATTCTTCTCTCTTTCCGGCTGTTAGCCATACCTTGCGTGGGGCGGTACGGGCAATATCGAGTGACATTTAGCTCTGAAAAAATGATGAATACAGATTTTGTACTCTGATATTGTAGTTGTCGTCTTTGCCGCTTATTCGTGCAGTATACTTGTACGGCGGCTGATTGCCACAATTGCATCAGCCGAAATACTTGCAACTGCTAGAGTTTGGTTCCCGCAAATGGGAGACCGGCTGGTGGTAGGGATGGGCTCTGTCTCGAAAGGGTGAATACAGCCAAGCGCCCGACTAGGTTCAATCGCATCCCCTAAGAACTGGCCCGAATCATCACTCTTCTCTCTTTCCGGCTTCTCTTAGCCATGCCACTCGTCGGGCGGTACGGGCCGTACCGAGCGACGAGTGGTAATCAACGAAGTGATGAATAACGATGATCTCTTGTTCAGATCGTCGTCTCTGATCGTTCTGCCTGCACTACACTCAGGTGTTCCAGCTAAGTGTAGACTCTCCCTGTAACCTTTAATCCTTCCACTTCCGGTCCTGATACCCGCAATGCAGGAGGTAGGGATGGGCTCTGTCTCGAAAGGGTGAATACAGCCAAGCGCCCGACTAGGTTCAATCGCATCCCTGAATAACTGGCCCGACCTCACTCGATAGATTACGGAGTGGGCATCATTCTTCTCTCTTTCCGGCTTCTCTTAGCCATGCCTCTCGTTGGGCGGTACGGGCCGTACCGAGCGACGAGTGGCAACTGAACGAAATGAGGGGACCATTAATCCCTTCTGATTGTTCAAAATCGAACCCTAATACAAAGGGACCCTCCGTTGCAATGTATAAGAAATAATTTAATAAAAAGACCGTCCGGTTCAAGACTTTTGTGTATTTTCATTTCTCTCACTTACATACTATATGTTCCTCATAGACACATATGTTATTATCTGATATGAACTTGTCCGTGCTGGATACCGCATGTTTCAGTACCTGAAAGAAAAAAAAACAGTTATTGACTTGCTCGGAAATATATAATTTAAATTTTGCAATGGTATAACTATTTTGCAAGCATTTAGAAATATTGAATCATGTTTTAAGTAAATATGAACGGAAAAAAAAAATCATTTTAAAGTTATTGCTAAAGAAATTACTATTCAACATTTTTTTTTTCATATAGCGCTATACTCCATTTAAATCGATCAAAATAGCATTAGTAAAAAAATTTGGATTTAAGTAGAAACATTTAATTACTTCGCGTGTGGGAGACCAGTTTGTACTTTGAATACAAAAGTGGGTTTCACATTTATCAAACTGGTGAGAGCTAAAATTAACAATATTGGAAGCAAGGTTATTGTTTCGCCTGACAAAAACTCACTTTACATGGGACTCGAGAAACAATTTACAGTAGCATGTAAATTAGGATGCAATTAGCATGTTGAGAAGAACAGAAAGATTGCATGCTACAGAGCCGTGTCCACGTGTAGCCTACTCCTTTCCCTCATATATAAGCAGATGATTAGATCTTGACACGACCAAAACACATAACTTCCCGTGTTTGAATGGATGAAAGGCACGGATTAAGACCATTAAAAAAAAAAAAAAACTAAAAAAAAATTTGCAAATTTTGATTACAACTTTCCACCCTTATTGGCAGAAGATTGTTGCGTAATTCAGCCCATTTTTTAGCAGCAAAATACAGCAATCGAAATCCGCCCACTTCCGCATTGAAACAACAAAAACTTTGACATGTTAGCGAAATGCTGCAGCCGCCTCAACGATAAACGTGGATACGTAATGCAACAGACTAAAATAAACTAGACACTGAACCCAAGAGTCAGTTCCTCTCAAGCGAAAATCCGAATTTAACTGTGGGAAATTTTGGCAAAGATTGCAAGCGTTCAGAGTCACGAACAGGTGACTAAATTACATAGTTCAACCAAAACTGAGGAGAGTAACAACCCATTCTAGTAAAGAATACAGATAACCTGTTGAGACTAAAGGTATTCCATAAAGGATGGCGTGGATTCACAAAGCTCCAGTGTAATGGAAAGGCAGCAGACAGGGATGATGCTCGTACCGTCTCCGAGAGAGAAATGAACGCGCCGGCAATCCAGAAAGGGGGCGTTTCTTTTAACGTCACCTGGCGGAGACCATGACGTAATATATTCTAATATCTAATATTACCTGTTGGCCAGTCGACGAACTGTCACTAGGACTAGGGCACCACTGGCGACGCGTAGTGCCTACATCTGGTTTTCCAATCCATCACCTTTCCATATTTTTTCACATATGGTTGCCAGGTGGCGAATAGCTGAATACCTTACCAGATAGCGCATTAAACCCTACTTTCTCAAATCTAACTGTTAAATTCCGCACTTAAAATGCTTAAATTGGAGAGCTGAAATCAAAACGAAATGGACAAGATTGATCCCCATTGCTGTTCAATTTATTTGCGCTACATTGTTGCAACTCTCGATTCTCACTGAGAAAGATAAGAGTGGAGGGTAATGCATCCCGAAGGAAGGATTGGACAGAAAATGCGTGGAAGAGAACGCGGATGGATCAGAACGTATAAAAAAGGGGAAAAGGAAAATCACTCCAAAGTTGTAAAAAAAAGATTGTGCATGAAAAAAAAATATTCAGTGCATCAATATCTTAAATTAACTACCAATACGGAGGGGGCGAGAATGGGAAGCAACAAGTGGACACAATCACCTTGGTTGGACATTGGCGTGACTATCAACAACAAAAAAAGGAAAAATAAAAGTAAGGCAAACCGTTGCTGTGCGCGGCAAATTTGAAACTGAAAAATTGGCAAAAAAAAAAAGTTCATGAAAAAAAAACCCGATAAATCAAAGAAACAAAAGAGATTGGAATCGAGTAAGAGGGGGAAAAAACGAAGGGTACGATATCTCTCACGACTTTGACACGAATACAGTTTCTTATAAAATATGCGTATATTAGAGCGATATTCAAATATTCTAGCGACGCCCACCAGCTTTATATGCAGTCCTTAATTTTATCAATCCTTAATTTTATCAAAGATTTATTTTAAAAATTTAAAAACGTGGATGCGCAACCCGTCCTCTATTGGTAGAATATTTAACAACGTCCACAAACGAGATAAAAAATAAAAACAAAGATCGCAGTCTCACTATCACTACTATCAGTAGACGTGGTGTAAAGAAAACAGTTTGGCGTAAATAATCACGCAGATCCCATCTGTATTGCAATGAATTGAATCTGTTGTCGATTTTCGGAACTGAAGAATGGCTAACAACTTTATCGAAATATTAGGGGGAAAAGTAGGCGATTCTACTAATTGTATACCTGTGATTAAGAAATCAAAGATGGACCACGGTGAGTTTTTCTGTACAAATTGAGGAAAGTATCTATATTTTGTATCTCAGACCGTTTTAGAATCACGGAGATACTTTGCTACGAGAACTACGACCCGAAGAAGGAAAGCGGAACAGTTAACTTTTCCAGTTTCAATCCCATTCATCCTATCCTAGCATGCGGATTAACCCACGGAAATATACTCTTTATAGAAGGAGAAAGTCAATCAGACTTTGTTAGCACATGGAAAAATACAAGAAGGCTTCAAACAGAGGAAACATCGGCCATGACAGATTTGGGATGGAATGTAAATAGCATCTATCATTTCCACATAAAGCCTAATGGACGTCGCGCTTATTTAGGTGAACGGAGCTTTGTTGGGGGCGGCATTTTTGGATGGGAAAGTTGTGTTGTGGAACCAGAAGACAGAGGCTTTAGTGGAAGTAAAAGATGCTCAAGGCGAACAAGTATGGGCCATTGAATGGAATCAACATTCGCCAAACAGATTCGCAACACGTAACAATCAGGTAAAAGTTGTCTATATTGCAAAACCAAGCATCATTCCAGACATTCAGTTTCACAACAGGTGATCCTAGTTTGGGACGATGCACAAACTTGCCCAAAAATCCTCACGCAACGATTCAAATTTCATACAAATATAATAAGAGACGTTGTATGGATCTCTGCGGATCAATTTACTTCATGCTCCGATGACGGATTAATTATGCTATTTCAAATTGAAAAGGATTCTCCATTAAAATCTTTCAATCTCGGAGTAATAAAATATAGAAATTGACAAGAATACAAACTAATTTTCCCGGTTTTGGTTATAGGATGCCGTGATAGCTCTGTCTTGGAATGATACTTTAAATCTCTTAGGATCCTTGACCCGTGATGGAACCATCCAGGTATTCTCTCTTAAACAATCAGAAGACAATTGAGTTGAATCTCTGTTTCTCTAGGTGTGGACAATGGATAAAAGCGAGCCCAACTTTGTTGTAAAAAATGAAAGAATGAAAAGGCCGAATTGTATCAATTGGTGTCCCTGTGGGAGCGCAACAACCGAAATGGCCAATAGTTTAATCGCCTGGTTAGAATTCTCTAAGGACTGTTCTAACAGCTAACTTGAAAATTGATTGTGAATTAATAGCGGCTTAGAAGATGGCTCTGTTGTTATTTGGAACGTGGTAGAAAATATTGAATCAAACCACAAAATGCAGGAACAAAAAAGTTCAATTTGGGACGTCTCGTTTTCTCCTGATGGCAACTTCTTAGCTTGTGTTGACTTACAAGGAGATCTTGTCATATGGTCGACAGAGGTAAAAAAAATTGGACCTATTTGTGGATTATCTTTATATTGACTGAATTTTCAAGTAGAGTTGGAAAATAATATTTCGATCAACAGTTTCTTATCGCGCATCAAAACGAATTCTGACGTGGGGTGGCGACGGGCACAAGATATCTATTGCGAATCCAAGTGAAAAGGTAATTTACTTAAACAAAAAGGTCCAAGGACCTTAAAGGTTACAAAAAATATCAATAGTCCACCTAATTAATTTAATCAATAGGTTCGTGTCATTGAGGCCATCAGTTAAATATTATGGCAATGTTCTTCTGACCATATCAGCAGTAAAACCAATGTTATTAAAAGTGGAAAACTAGAGAAAATAAACAATTGTATTCGTATTTAGTAGTAAATTAGGTGCAACGCGTTTTGTTCGTTTTTCCGAAACTAATTGGAAAAAGCAGAAAAATTGCTACAAATGACAACTTTTTCTGCGGTGTTCTAAAACGTTTGCAAGGTCTTATTCAAGCGACACGATCTGACGAACATATGACCCAATAGGAGCATGGTTTGAATTGCATGCTAACAGCTTCCATTCGATGGTTTATCTCATCGCAGAGAATAAGTGACAGTTTGTTCAAATATTAGCTACATGAATCTGGGTCAGCAACGTTAGCTTTGGTCGACACTCACGTGCTTGAAGTTCAATGATCTGTAGTTTATGAAAAAAATCTATATGATAGATACTGACGGAAGTAACTGTTCTCCTGCAATTCAACTTTCAGGAGCTTTGGCCCAGTAAACCTGGCGCTCAAAAATATTATTACTGTTTCGCCTCTCAAACAACTGTTCAAATGCGTGATTGCATATGTGCTTAAATGGGTTGCATGCATACCGGTAGATAATTGAGTTTTATACGTGCAAGGATTTGTGTTGTTCAGGTGGGAAACTATGCCGTATGCGTATAAAAACGAAACATTTTGCTTGACTGTCACGGACTGTTATCTGCTGCCCACGCTCTCGCAACTCCTCCACTATTTTGAATTCTTTCATATTCAGTTCAGGGTTCAATCGCTTCTGTAACGACAATAAAGGTTAGTTTTTGTCTCCTGCATTATAGACCTATATATGTATACTTGATACTATTCACTTTTTGTTCTTAGCTATTATATGCTTTTATGCTCTTGCTATGTTTTAACTAGAGGAAACTTCTTTTATTTTATTTTAAATTTCATGAGCAGCATGTGTCGCGGAACCTTGTCAATGCTGATCGTTACGTTAGTGACAATGGTTCTTATGATGAATAATCAACCAGCCCAAGCTACCATCTTCCCGGGGCCTTGCGACGAAGACAACGGTGGCCCCCCAGCCCCACCATGGTTCTGCAATCAACAAGATAAGGCACACGTTTTTCGTTGCCGAAATCAATGTTGGACATGTGGATGTGTCTCATCTAGATGTAAAGAGAACGCATGTGATTGCTTGCGTTGCAATTTGAATATGAGTTCTTTCGAACCAGTAAAGCCGGAAGCCTTAGATTAGAGTCATGAATATTTAAAAAAAAGTGTGAAATAAATAAACATGCAAATGCAGCACTTGGCAACACCAAACGCTAGTTGTTTTACATTTTGGTAAGTAGTCAATCCGGCCCCAACCTTTCCGGCCCCAGCCATTCCGGCCCCAGCCATTCCGGCCCCAGCCATTCCGGCCCCAGCCATTCCGGCCCCAAAAAATATATAAATATTGGGGCCGGAACGCTTGGAGCCGGAATGACCAGGTACCAAATGGGCACACAAAATTAGGGGATTAATAAATGTCCTAGCGAACAAACGACTTTTTGCTGAAAGTGGGCAAGCGGGGTGGGTTACTTGAGTTTAAATAGGCGCGGCCCAAAACAGCGCCACCGCTTCAAGAAAACACGGCTTGTAATTGTTTTCCGGCAAAATCTAATTTTCGCAAAATAGTCATCGGACATCCCACAACAAGCCCACACGATGGCGTGGATATGACAGTGATGTTAAACAAATCAACTGAACGTCTTCCATTCAAAGGCAGACGAGACTCCTCCAAAAATAAACTTGCCATTTGTAGATTTCCCGTTAAAAACACAGTCAAGTCGGGCACTTAGAAAGACAAGCCGATGACGTCAAGAAGCTCAATTGCAGGGTCTATCGCACGAGGCAAGGGCTATTACTACCACACCTGATGATAATAGTATCATCAGAGTTTTCTGTCAATGCGTGTTTTCCGTGAAAACGAGAATAGTATACATCAACACAAATAATCTAGAAAATCCAATCAGTTTTGGTTCATATCCTAGCCCTACTCAAAATATTGTTAATTCCTATCCTCCTGCTACACCGTCAGTCCCTACTTCTTATTCTCCTGTTACCTTGGAACCTTATGCTCTCCCATCATTTGTTCCTCTTGTACTCCAACTAACTAGTTCAACTAGTTACTCTGGTAGTAATCTTCCAGCTTACGCTCCTGATCTAGTTGCTCGGGCGCTCGGACCGGAAATCAACGATATGGATCGTGAAAGTTTGTGCGGCTGCCAAAATTATTCGGTCCAAAAAAAGCAATATACAAACTGATTCAATCGGTTCAACAACTGGACTTTAGAACTCACCACATTTTCCAACTTTCAATTTAAATTTTTTTTCGCAATGTTTTTAAATAAAATACTGTGTGAGATGAACAAGGCAACTAGTTCTGTTTTTCTAAATTCTAATCGGTCTCTAGCGGAGTAGCGGACATCCTCACATGTCCAGGCTAGGTTAGAGCGGGCGAAAATAATATCACGATATAGGATTGCGTCAAGAGGTGTCTTACATCTTGTAGTTTTCAAAAATAGTAATCGAATACCTAAATTTACCTGTAATACTAGAAACGAAATCCAAAAAGTCCAAACGAAGTCTCCATAAGCAGACGTGCAAAACACAGACAAAAACCGATCGCAGCGCTACCACCAAATTCGACCAGACGACTGCCGCTTTCTGCTGGGACGGAACTCACGGAAGGCCCATTGGCCCATTAAACCCCCTCCCAATCCTATATCGTGACAATATAGCAAGCCGGCAACCTCTAAGCTCTTATGAAGTTTGTTAACGGTCGTCTGCTCAAGCAAAAAAAAAAAAAAATCAACAACATGGCTTTGCGAAATCTCTCTTTGATAGGTCGAAAAGTTGTTGAATGGAATCTATCAAAAACCAAGAGTGTTTTTGCAATCAGTGCTCGAGGCATCAAGCAAGGTTTGATCTTTTTGGTTTCCTTTTGTCCATCACCAGTTATAACTCGAAACTTTCTTCTCGTATAGTTACTCACACTGAAGAGCCAAACGGAACGTTGGTCATTGCCGGTTCTTATGTTCCTTCACCCAGATCTGCATTGTTAGTCAAATTGGATGATGATCAACATTGCAATGCTTGTTACATGTGTAAACTCAATCTTGATGTTAAACACACAGTATGTTTTCATATTCTTTTTTTACTAGTAATATACCCCCGAGTGTCATCCTCTTTTTCATTTTTAAAAATAGGATGTCCTCATTTTAAGTCAGTTTCTACGAACTGATGGATGTATGCTCCCTCGGAGGATTACAGGATTGTGCAAAAGGCAGCAGAAGCGTATTGGAACAATGGTGACCATGGCTCAGAAGGCTGGCCTCATGTCCAACATAAATCCATCATGGAGCCACAAGGACCCCAGAAAAAGATTTGGATGGAAAAAATGGAATTCATATTGGGATGAAACAACCATAAAATGTTAGATTATAAAGTGTAATAAAACAGTCTAATAAAGTATGTTCACAAACTTGGGCCAACAGGGAATATTTTAAATCACCATTCATGTTATCCTTTCATTTTTATTTTACACTCTAATAAATAACTAGTGGATTGTATTTAAGTATCTAATCCTTATATTCCTTTAACACAATATTGCATACGATTGCTATATTGTTCGTGAGGAATGCCGGTGATGGTACGTTTTTAGGACGGCTAGAATAAATACTTGACTCTGAATTTGTAAGTTATTATTGCTAACTAAATTTGCATTAACCGGATGATAAATAATAATGCTTACCCACATTTGGAACCGGATGATTCTTACGCACTTTCAAATAAAGTGGCCTTCTTTAGAGTCGTTTTTTAAGTATTATTTTGCATCGATTCAAGCTGGCAACAAATAACTTATGCGATTCAGGAAATTAACTTGTTTATATTTAATTATTGGCACCAAGTTGTCTTTGCTAACAGTTGACCGAACGAATCAGCTTACATAACAAACAGGTGTTCAGTGGTTCAGTATACAAACACTAAGGGAATTTCTCGGTTTGATTCTCACCAACATTTAAAAACGAGAGTAAGAAAAATCACGCAAACAATAATGATCGGTAATAAAGTTTGCCTTCACTTTCAAGGTAAAAAATGAATTAGTTCAATAGAGGGGACGGCATGAATGTAACTGAGACATGCATGAACAAAATGGATTGCTTGCTCATTAACCACTTCTTAGCTTGACTTCTCGACACTGTTCTTTATGGTGTAGCCAATCAGTTTTCTGGCAAGTTGGACCACAGTATCTGGCCGATTTGCACCGACCACAGAATAGCAAGTTCTTCCTTATCTGCTTGCACAAATTGCAGACGGGTAGAAAATCGATCACCTGGATTACGCTGTGACAAGGCTCTTTCTCACGATGACCCACTCCCACAATACCAAAATAGTCGAAATGAAGGACATTAGCTGGATCCACGAAGGCCTGTTGAAATAAAATACGATACTTTGAAAACATCTAGCAAAACTGCCGCGAGGTTTAGTTAACGAAATTTTTAGCAAACTTTTCATGCATGATTCATTTAACACAAGTATTTAACTAAAAAGTAGGTATTTACTTCATGGGAGTACATAGGTTGAAGAGAAACGCCGCCAGTGGATTCCTTGGCTTCATTAAAATTCCAAACGTTGATTTTTGAGGGCAAGTGTTTGCTTCCAACGGAGCTACAAACAACAATTAATCCCGAATGCATTCTAATAATGGCCAAGTAATCCCCCCCCCCAAAAAAAACATTATTTAAGGAAATTTAATGACGCTCTGATCCTATCAAGGCTTACCTCATGAATGTGCTACGCTGGGAAAAATCAATGCTTGTTCGAATAACAGTTTTGGAAACACCCGATAGCACATCGACCAATCTAGAAAAATTGATTCTTAAGAACTTAAGGTGAAGAATACAGCATAAAGAAAAATGCCATACACAATATTATTTCTCATATTGACGGTAATAAGATATCCTTCTGAATATAAAATCTCCGGCCGTGTCTTCGGAATTTTTATAATCTTTCCTTTTTTACCGGGTTCAGATATTTTTCGGGCATCACATGAGTAACTCGATGAGTGATGAGTTAGAATGACGAAAAAACGCTCATCCATGAAGAATCTACTATCGCTTACGATCATGGCCGAAATGGTCTGAACACTGTCCCAGTCAATTTCAGTCGGGGAGTTCATTTTCCAAATCGCGATAGTTTCATTTTCATTTTCAGGAATCTTTAGGAAGAAAGAGGATAGTATTAACAAAGAAAAGGAGTATAAATAACATGAATTTTTATACCATCTGCCCAATTACTACAGCTAGGAATCCGTTCTCAGCGCGCAAATAAGTGATGCGCTTACTTCTATCCTCTCCAAACGGGTTGTATATGTCAGTCTATAAAAATCAAATAATGAAAACCATTTTAATTTAATATTGTGATTAATAGAAAAAACCTTTTTTGTGGTTAGATTTCTGATACAAATAGTCTGACCAGACAAGGAATGTATCAATGCATGTTCATACAACTCATAATCAATTGGTAACACACCAAAGAATGGATTATGAGGAGTTGTTCTTCCAACCTGGTAAACCTGTAAATATAAAACATTAATCTGCCTTCTCATTTAAAATTGAAAAATATAACATGCAGGCCTACATCAAGGCTTATCTTAAAAATACCTCTTCAAGTTTCATTGTCTGTCTATTCCATATTTTAAATCTGTTGTTGATTATTTCCAATTTTGCAATGAATTTATTCCTGATCTGGAACATGCTCTGGGTCCTTCCATCATCACAAATAATGTAATCTCTAGTAAAGCTGCAATTCTGCCAATTTTTTTGTAAACCCTTAAGGGGAGAAAAGCCATTCATCATTGTTACTTTTATGTTTTATGGGCAAAACTTGATAAACAGAACAAGAACAATGAAGAAGTTATTACCTCAATTGTGTACTGGAGCATACTGAAAAACTTCTTTGAGTACAGATGGTTGCTTGGGGAAATTTTAAAATTGGGTGCCAAACAGAAATGAAGTCTCTCCCATAATGGAGATGTTGTGATCTACAAGTGGTAAAAAACATGAGTTACAAACACCCAAAGTAACTATAGACAGTCTACTGGAATATCGACAAAAACTTTGCCTTACCTTCTTTTTAAGCCATTTGTCCCAAAGTTTACCTGGATACCCATCAGAAACAGCTGCTTTCCATGCAGAAGAAACTAATTCAGCCCTTACAAAGCTTTCTTCATCCAGATATCCAAAAATAATGTGAAGCACATCTTGCAAGAACCTTTCTGTTTTGATCAAGAAACAGGATTTCAAAACAAGTTGATACTTTAATTCCTACATTAAAATGAAATTTTACATACTTTGCAGTCCTTCAATAATATCAAACCGAATATGTTCGTCATTAGAGATGCCAACGAGTGCACAAGCTTGATCACTCATTTTACCGAAGACTTCTTGACCTCGTGGTTTTTCTTTTAGGCAACAGACAGCCATCAACCACCGAGGAGCGAGGAAATGAAACAAGATTAACTGATGAGTACAAAATTCCGCCAGATGGCGATTGCAACACGCCGCCATATTCCCCTCAGGTCATGATCTTGTGATCAGGATTTCACTTTCACCAATTCTCTATCGTTTTACCTACTTGAGACCGCTTTTGATCAACTTTTCTTTGAAAAATGAAATTGCTTCAGATATGAATATTTCTCACTTTGTTGATTTTAAGTGTTCATCTATTTACGCTTATTCCCTCATAACTTAGTTCAATACACTCCGCTATTTAACTTTATATTAAAATAAAAACGCATTACTTGCAGAACTACATCGTTTATTGCATGCAAACGTAATAAATATGGATGGGGAAGACTACACAATTCGTATCACCGCTTCAAAGCAAACTTCCTTCACGACTTGTAATAAGCCTAATAAGATTTTCATGTCCAAATTTTTGAGCCATATCACCAGCAGTAAATCCATGATCATCTTTCCTGTCAAGTGCGACGTTGTTTTTCAATAAAAACGTCACGCAAGGCTCCTAAAAGATAAATTTTTAAACTTTCCGCTTCCAAAATTTCAAAATGTTTTACAACTTCACCTGGTTGTGGTGTGCAGCAAGATGGAGAGCTGTTCGATTACTGATATCTGGTTGGTTAAGATCAGCTCCAGCTTTCATTAGAGATACTAGTCGTTTGACATTTCCCTTTGCAGATGCG
The DNA here is from genome assembly GCA_022539655.2 of Ceriodaphnia dubia. Classification (NCBI taxonomy): domain Eukaryota; kingdom Metazoa; phylum Arthropoda; class Branchiopoda; order Diplostraca; family Daphniidae; genus Ceriodaphnia; species Ceriodaphnia dubia. The sequence goes on along the minus strand of JAKUCG020000053.1, from coordinate 239,286 downwards.
CTACAGAGCATTTCTCCAATTGTGTGAGGTCCAATCGTCAAGTGAGCTCCACACTCCACCAAAACTGCGATCTAGAATGTATCCAATGTATCCCTTGAAATGCTTGAATCACAATAGACGTACAACTTCATGATGGTCTCCTGTCACGGCCGACATCAATGGCGTATTCCCTAACCGATCCTCTGAACGGACAGATACACCTCTACCCAACAGAAACTTGACAACAGTCATTAGTCCTTCACTAGCTGCGACGTGCAAAGGAGTTCGACCATCAATGTCACTGGCGGACAAGCTAGCGCCGTATTTCTCGAGTGCTTGAAGCTTTTTTAAATCATCCGCCTAATTACGGATCAACCGAACAATCAGTAAGTGAAGCGTACATTTAAAAAATCCAACTATAAATTACTTTGACGGCAGAACAAATGAGTGACGGGAAGAGTACGTGTTTAAGTTTGTTCATTTCTTCACTGGAAGACAAGTGTAATGAAAGCGCCAAGGCTTCAATGTGCTCCATATCTGGACTCGTCTGAGGAACTGTCAGTTCACCCCGTAAATTCGTCATCATCATCTGTAAATTGATAACAGTTATTATTATTAAAATAACAACAAGACTAGACAGAAAAAACGATTGAAGCACCTGTCGCTTGGTTTCCAGATCCCACTCATCTTTCGACAAAACGTACGACAATTTAGTAAAAGCCGCTTCTGGGGTCATATCGTATCCTGGAATTACTCCAGCTTGCATCAATGCTGCTCCCGTTTCATATGTAGGTTCCACAGCACCTTCGATGCATTGGGTGATGTTTATAATCAATACACCTCTGCGAGTAGCCGAACTGAGTTCTTCCATCAGATCAAGACTATTAGGAACATTTCCTAGAAAAAAATCAAAGTTTTAATTTAGGAGAAATTTGAAAATTCTCAAAGACAAAAGTTAGCATTATACCTGCGCCAAACGTTAGCAAAACAATGCCCGAATGATGCAGCAAGTCACGAACGTCCGCACCGGTAATACCGGGGTAACAAATAATTATACGAACTTTGCGCAAATCGGAATGAACGCGGAATATATCGATGGTTGATGGTCTTAACACTGGTTTGCAGTCCACTGGTTAAATAAATTCAATAAAGTTCAAATACTGTGCAGAACGACATAGGGAAAAGGTTCGAATTACGGTGGACGCTGATGCCGAATTCGGCTAAAGGAAGTAAATTCGGCGACCAGAATGTATCTAGGGAACGCGTGGAACGTTTTGACGTCCTATTTCCGCGGTAATCGATTACATCAAAATACATTTTAAATTCTAATAATAATAATAAAGACGATAGCTATCGGATACCATCACCTATTTCCGCGGAAGAGCTTGTGGTTGAAGAAAACACATACTTCTGGGATGCAATATGTTCCAGCGAAAATTAATGCACCGCGAAAATTGTCTCTTCCATCGCTTCTTGTTTCAAATATGGGAATTTGTGACCCAGTCACAATCACTGTTTTGCCCAAGTTCTCCAACATGAAGGATAGTGCAGAAGCAGTGTAAGAGAGAGTATCAGTCCCGTGGAGAATTACAAAACCATCAAATTTGTCGTAGAATATCTGGAAATGATACGCAGAAAATTATAATTTTTGGACAAGCGGAAGAAACCAGAATGATCATGCAGACACACCCTCAGATCTTTTGCAATATTGATCCAGTCGTCCATCGTCATGTTGGACGAATCCAGTAGCGGCTCGTACTCGCGGATGGTGTAGTGAATACGTTTGGCGTCGGGACCAATGGACGGCAGAGCTAAAGGAGCCTTGTGAGTATTTCCTGCACCGAAACGGGCAGCTGCGTATCCTTCATCGTGCAAATGAATCGTTTGTCGAATCATCCGCTCCAGGGCATTCGCCATAGGTACCAATGCTGCAAAATATTTACAATTCAATAAACGTAAAGGTTACAGATATCATCTCAAAGATTATGAAAGAAGACCGGACCAGAAAAACAAAACAAACGAAGGAAGGCCATCAGCGTACGGTGCCAAGGAGAATGCTACTAAAATCAGCTTTTTGTTCGGCTTCTAGAAGCCTATTTATTTAAATTAAGCCTATAATTTTAAATGAACTGCGCGCTTTTTCGCAACAACACGCCTCCAAACGGGAATCTATACACTCTCGACCACAAGTTGATGTCGATCCGTAAACCTACGCTCCCTTTTTGTCTTCCCAGCGCTTCCTAGAAAGACCACCAAGTCACGTATTTTCTCCACGTGACGACTCAAATTGAAAGTTCTGACACAAGAACATCAAATTCTGTGACGCAGAGCAAACAAACCGTAGAAATGAAACGTGAAAGTTTCGCTTTCATCCCCTAATGGACTCAGTTAAGTTCGCGGCAGAAGTTCGGTCAACTCAACCTAGCGCAGCTTCGACGACATCGATTCTACAAAACGTAGTACGTAATCTATTGGCGTGGCCTAGAGGCTCGTCGTACAATTGAGCTGATGAATATTATATATAGGATAGCTTAATACGCCAGATAAGGGAACAATACGACGACGCATGGGAACTACTATATGGAGGGAAAGCAATGTGAGCGCTTGTATTCTTACCTCCGTTCTCGTTACTCATCATTCCGATAGTTCCTCCTACAATTCAAGAAAATAAGGTACGGATTGTAGGTTAAGCTTTTTTTAGACTTCGATTAGATTCCTTCGTTAGGCCTACCAGTATAAAGGACCAGGACTTTAGACTCATTCTTGATTCGGCCGTCAACTTCAGTCGGGGAGTTCACAAATAGGAATCCGTTCTCAGCACGCAATCCTGGTTGAAAGTCATAATTCTACAAAAAGCAAAATAATAAAACAGCTTTAAGGTATTACTATAGTCATTACAAGGTTCATAAATTATTGTCACTTTTAGCAGAACTTTAGTATAAACAGAAGAATAATAAGGAACAAGCAGTGATGAAGGGGCCCTTCTCTGGGAACAAGAATTGCATTACCTCAATTGTGTGCTGGATCTTGAAGAAAAGCTTCTTTGAGTATGAAGGGTTGCTTGGGGCAATTTTAAAATTGAGTGCAAAACATTTGTGAAGGCCCTCCCATAATGGGGATGTGGTGATCTACAATTGGTAATAAAACACAAGTTAATGAATATCAAAAGTACCAGCAGATTAAACTGGGATAATGCTGTGTAAAGTTTTTTCATGCCTTCTTGTGAAGCCATTTCTCCCAGATTTTGCCTGGATATGCATCAGAAACAGCTGCTTTCCATGTAGAAGAAACAAATTCAGCTCTTACAAAGCTTTCTTCATCCAGATATCCAAAAATAGTGTAAAGTACATCTGACAAGGATTCCAAGGACCTTTCCTCTGTTTTGATAGAGAAACAGGATTTGAAAATTAGATTTACTTAAAACCCAACATTACAATAAATTACCCCTCACAGCACACTTTTTCCGGGGGACATTCAAAGGGGAGTTCCTAGAGGTGTCTTCCTTTTCCCTCCTCTTTCGAAGTTTGTGTTCCTTGTACATACTATGCAGTCCTTCAATAATATCAAACCGATTATCTTCGCTGCTAACTCGATTACCCATTTCACGGAAGATTTGTGGACCTCGTGGTTTTTAGGCAACAAACTACACATTGACAGACAGCGAGGAGCGAGCAGAAGAAACAAGATGAACCGATGAGAGCAAAGAAAAAATCCGCCAGATGGCGATGTCCCGCCGCCATATTCCCCTCAGGTCATGACCTTGTCAGGATTTCACCTTAAACAAACTACTGCCTTTCCATGAAACTGAATCAATTTCGAATTCGTGTCATGAAAATTGAATGTTTTCCACTTTGTTAATTTGGGTCACTGTATTCATGTGCTTCCGCTTATGTTCTCATAATTTAGTTCACTACACTCCGTCATTTAACGTTCCACCCAGTAAAGCACATTACTTGAAGAACTACATCGTTTATTGCATGCAAACGCATATAGGTCAATGGAAGACTACACATTCCGTATCATCCGTTTTAAAGCAAACTTCCTTCACGACTTGTAATTAGTTCCATAAGATTTTCATGTCCAAATTTTCGAGCCACGTCAGCTACAGTCAATCCGTAATCATCTTTCTTGTCAAGTGCGACGTTGTTTTTCAATAAAAATGCCACGCAAGATTCCTAAAGAATAGATTTCCGTATTTAACATAAATTTTCGCTTCCGAAATTTAACAACTTTACCTGCTTGTGGTGTACAGCAAGGTGGAGAGCTGTTCGATTACTGATATCTGGTTGGTTAAGATCAGCTCCAGCTTTCATTAGAGATACTAGCCGTTTGGCATTTCCCTTTGCAGCTGCGCTACACAGCATTTCTCCAATTGTGTGAGGTCCAATCGTCAAGTGAGCTCCACACTGCACCAAAACTGCGATCTAGGATTTTTTTATAACGATGACAAACATTTACAATGTATCCCTTGAAATGCTTGAATCACAATAGACGTACAACTTCATGATGGTCTCCTGTCACAGCCGACATCAATGGCGTATTCCCTGACCGATCCCTTGAATGGACAGATGCACCTCTACCCAACAGAAACTCGACAACAGTCATTCGTCCTTCACTAGCTGCGACGTGCAGAGGAGTTCGACCATCAATGTCACTGGCGGACAAGTTAGCGCCGTATTTCTCGAGTGCTTGAAGCTTTTCTAAATCATCCGTCTAAGCACGAATCAACCAAACATTCAATAAGTGAAGCGTATATTTAACAAATCCAACTACTAATTACCTTGACGGCAGAACAAATTAGTGATGGGAAGAGTACGTCTTTAAGTTTGTCCATTTCTTCACTGGAAGACAAGTGTAATGAACGTGCCAAGGCTTCAATGAGTTCCATATCTTTGACAAGGCTGGTATGAGGAACTGTCAGTTCACCCCGTAAATTCGTCATCATCATCTGTACATTATTCACAGTTATGAAATGAACTGCAAGAGTAGACAGAAAAACGATTTGGGTACCTGTCGCTTGGTTTCCAGATCCCACTCATCTTTAGATAACACGTACGACAATTTGGTGAGAGCTGCTTCTGGTGTCATATCGGCGCCAGGAATTACTCCAGCTTCCAACAATGCTGCTCCCGTTTCATATATAGCTTGAACAGAACCATGACAACACTGGGTGGTGTTTATAATCAATACACCTTTCTGTGTGGCCGTACGAAGTTCTTCAATCAGATCGAGACGATTAGAAGGAACGTTTCCTAGAAAAACGAATTCAAATTTTAATTTTAAAAGAGATGCGAGAGTTTCAAATTAACATACCGGAGCCATATGTTTGCATGACAATGCCTTCAATTGGCGGATGGAGTAACGCACGGACTGTCTGAATGGTAATACTGGGGAAAAGACGGAGCAGACAAACGTTGCGATTCAAAATGGAATGAACACGGAATCGATCGATGGAGACCGGTCTAAACACTGATCTATAATCAACTGGTAAAATAAAATCCAATAGAAATTCAAATACTATGCAGAATGAGAAAGGGAAAATGGAATTACCGTGGACGTCGATGCCAAACTGGGCTAAAGGAAGTAAATTGGGCGAATCGAATGCATCTAGGGAGCCGTTCGAACGTTTAACCGTCCTATTACCGCGGTAGAGTTTGTGGTTGAAGAAAACACATACTTCTGGGATGCAATATGTTCCAGCAACGATTAATGCACCAAGAAAATTGTCTCTTCCATCGCTTCGTATCTCAAAAATGGGAATTTGAGACCCAGTTACAATCACTGTTTTGCCCAAGTTCTCCAACATGAAGGATAGCGCAGAAGCAGTATAAGAGAGAGTATCAGTTCCGTGGAGAATTACAAAACCATCAAATAGTTCGTAGGACCTCTAGAAAATGATACGCAAAATATAATCATTTCTGGATGAGTGCCAGAAACGGAAAAGAGCAGACACACCCTCAGATCTTTTGCAATATTGATCCAGTCGTCCATCGTCATGTTGGACGAATCCAGTAGCGGCTCGTATTCGTAGATGGTGTAGAGAATACGTTTGGCATCAGGGCCGAGTGACGGCAGAGCTAAAGGAGCCTTGTGAGTATTTCCTGCACCGAAACGGGCAGTTGCATATTTCTCATCGTGCAAATGAATCGCTCGCCGGATCATCCGCTCCAGGGCATTCGCCATGGGTACCAATGCTTGAAAAGAAAAACAATTCAATAAAAGTCAAGGTCACAGATACCATTTCAATGATAATGAAAGAAGACCGGGCCTAGAAACCAAAACAAACTAAAAGAACAAGGCCATCAATGTACGGTGCCAAGGAGAATGCTATTAAGAGCTATTCGCTCGGCTTCTACTACGCTAGGCTTTTAAAAGAACTCCGCGCTTCTTCCCGAGAATACGCCTCCAAAAGGGACTCTATTCTCGACTATTAGTCGATCCATAAACCCACGCCCCTTTTTGGCCTTCCCAGAAAGACCATCACAAACAAGTCACGTATTTCCTTCACGTGACAACTCAAATTGCAAATTCTGACACTACAGCATCAAGTTCTGTGACGCAAACCAAACCGACCGTAGAGATGAAACGTGAAAGTTTTTGTTTCGCTTTCGTCATCTAATGGATTCAATTCAGTTCGTGGTAGTAGTTCAGTCAACTCAATCTAGCGCAACTTCGAAGAAATCGATTTTAGTTTTGTCAAGACGTAGTACACTATAGGCGTGGCCTGGAGGCTCGCCTTACGATTGAGCTGAATATAGGGATAGCTTATGACGCCAGGCAACGGATCGATACGACGACGCATGGGAACCATGTGGAGAGAAAGCAACGTGAGCGCTAGTATTCTTACCTCCGTTCTCGTTTCTCATCATTCCGATAGTTCCTCCTACAATTCAAGGAAACAAGATACGGGTTGTAGGTCAAGTTTTTGTTCAACTTTGATTAGATTCCTTCGTTACCAGTATAGAGAACCAGGACTTTCGACTCGTTCTTGGCTTCGAGGTTGGCGCAGACGTCCATAGACGAATGGCGCCATAGCTTCTTGGGCACATGAGCCGCGTCGATAGGTGGACCGGTGTTGCCCGGGGAAGTGGATACGATTTCGCTATCTTCGTCACCTTCCGGTGTGCATCCGATGTTACCCTCCTCCTTTCGGACACTCAGCATCTTCTACCCAGATTCCGTGCGCACGACAAGAGTACGTCAAAGAAACAAATATTAACAGGCCAACTAAAAGAGTGGAGACAAGCGGAAAAAACAATCGACGAAAACAACAATCGCAGCACTCGTACTACTGCCTTCTTCTTCACAGAGAAAACGACGCTTCCTTTAGGATGGAACGACGCACAAACCTGCGCTGTGAATCTCGATCACTCGGCAGCCAGTCAGTAGCTAAACAACTTCGTTTTGAACTCGGTATCTCGTAGAGCCCCGATAGTGCAGGCAAGCGCTGTTTCTCCTCGCGGCAGAGGCTTTAACACCAGTCACCCGAACGCTGATGCAATCGAGCGGCGACCCGCGAGTAAAATTACACGAGACGAACAGCGCCCGTGAATGGAGCCAAAGTGGGAGGGGTCAGCAGTAGGAGTGGCCAAAATATGGTGCGAAAGTTTGTTGGGCATGGCTTCGTTGTCACGAGCATCACCGTCCGCACAACGAGAAGCCAACTCAAGGACATGCGCACTCTTGACGTTTTTTCCGCCTCCATTTCATTTATATAGATCATATGGGTATTGGCAACATCGTGGGATATTGGAAAGATTAGAAGTTACGAGGATTAGGAAGTTAAGATTGCTGTATAAATTTGGTCAACGATAAAATCGGGTCGAGAAGATGGTAAACAGCACGCTTCATATCGTTTTTTGTCCTAATTCATTACGGCTTACCTGCTATCTATTATTAGCAATCGTCGCGCGTTTTTTTTTAACGGACGTAAACGAACGCGACGCGCATTTTGTTCTTTTTTCGGAAGCTTGCATCTCTTCGACGATCCAGGTACCAAACCGAGTGTACTGGTTGCCATGATTTTCTTCACGCCGGGTCGGAACGGTTCGGATCCCAATTTCGATACGCTTCGTTTATAAATCGGCCTAGGAAGAGGAATCGACTTCCCGTACACGACGGGTATTTGCCTAGAGGATGCGATTATTAATGAGCACACAACGACGTCGTCGGGATCGACTACATATCGAGAGCCCTTTTCCCAGACGAAACGTCAAACGTACCTACAAGGCACGATTGCGTTAAGAGGGGCTATTTGATTTTAGTTGAGCATCCACAAATGGTCGTGTATTCTTTTTTTCAAGATGTCCCGCTTTTTCAGGCAAAAAGAAAGGTCTTACAAAATATCCGGATATTAAGTCGCACCGTATCGAAAAAAAAAATAAAGAGAAAAACGATTCTCAGTGGTTAAAATCATAATGAGAACTGAAGAGGTGCGTTGAATTGAGAGATTGAGAAGGTATGCAGGCGTGAGGAGTTTGGAAGAGAAGTGGTGGTGGTGGGGGGCAAGAATCTTGGACAGATTGGATGGTTTTAAATTGCAAAGACATGGCCAATTCTACCATTTCCGCGACTGAAAATCAAATACGATTTCCTTTCAACGGCGCTTCGATTCTGATCCATCCGGAAGAGCGACGACGACTGGGTGATTGGTGACGTTGACGGAGGAGGGGGATGAGAATGGTTACAAACAGACACGAAAAAGACTAACACTACTCGATCGATGATGATGACAGTAGAAAAAAACAATTATCCTCTCTCGGTGAACTTCCAAGACTTCGCTTAGACTCGCGACGCTCTCTCCAATCGTCAAACGGCCGCGCTGCAAAAGCCAAGGAAGGTGGAGATATAAAGTGTCCCTGACTGAGGACTCAGTGTTTAAATAAAAACACTCTGTCGATTCAAAGGCTGAGTTTATTTCTTGGTCGAAACGAAAGCTTCATCGCAACGTCTCCTTCCGTCGAATCCTCCGAAAACACTGCCTTCCCCTTGCTCCGAGATTTCGCAAGAAGGCGACGGCAGGCCGTTTCCCACGGTCAAATTGGTCACACGGGTGTCGACATATCAATACAGAAAAAAGGGAAAGCGAGATAAATGGGCATTGGGGAAAGAGCTAGACGACAGCTTTATGAGAGGGAAAGAAACAAAACAACAATCTAGAAATCTGAGTGAAGACAGCTGCATTTAGGTCAATGGGGGCGAGTCATAGTGTGAAAAACGGGGCGACTGAAACAGGACTGGGGTGGTGAATAAGGGAAGAAAGAAGAAACACAAAAAAAAACGAAATCTGAATTGGGATGATCGAGAGGCGGACAATATAACACAAAAAATAGTAATCTACCGATGCTCAATCGGTTACAGCGGGGCCTGTTTTTGACTGAGGTTCAAAAACATCTTTTTCTAGTAAACACATTTTTGCTGCGGGGCGCAGGTATTCTCCGGTTTTTGTCTTCACTTTGGCAGCTCTAACAACACCATCTTGACTGGTAATTGTTTCAAGGACTCTCCCGATGGGCCAGTGTCCTCTCGGAGAATCTGGGTTGACCAACAGGACGATATCGCCCACCTCCAAATTCGGTTTTCGTCGAAGCCATTTCTTTCGCTCGGTAATTGTAGGCAGGTATTCTTTTAACCACCGGCGCCAAAAGTGGTTCACCATCACCTGTGCAGCTCGCCAACTTCGTTTGGAACTTATTTCTGTTTCGTCAAATACATCCATTGGGATATTTGGATTTGCTCTTCCTATAAGAAAATGATTAGGCGTGAGGGGCTCAGGGTCCCGCGGGTCAACGCTTATATGCGTCAGTGGTCGTCCATTGAGTAGGGATTCTACCTCAGTTAGTATAGTTATCAACATCTCATCAGTTAGCGGACGTGAATCCATGATTGAATTGAGTGCAATCTTAGCAGATTTTACCATTCTCTCCCATACACCACCAAAGTGGGGTGCTGCAGGTGGAGAGAAATGCCACTCAATCGAACGCCTACTCATAGCTCCATCAATTTTTGCTTGGTTCCATCTTTCTAAACATTCCCTGATTTCCTTATCTCCAGCGACAATCTGCGTACCGTTATCGCTGTAAACTATAGCGGGACATCCTTTCCTATCAGTAAACCGTTGGAACGCCATGAGGAATGAATTGGTGTCAAGAGTCGCTGTCCATTCTAGGTGTACAGCTCGAGTGACGAGGCAAGTAAATAAAAGGACGTACCGCTTTATCTTTCGCCGAAACATGCTAACAGTGTATGGACCAAAATAATCAAGACCGGTATTAGTAAAAGGCGGCTGGTAAGGCTCAATGCGACATCGGGGAAGAGAAGACATGAGCGGAAAATCGGGCTGTTTATGCCTCCTCTTACATGTAAAGCATCGATTGACGTATCTTTTGATCGTAAGGCGGCCTCGAATAATCCAGAAGCGGGATCTAAGACTACTTAGCAATCGTTCTACTGATGGGTGTCTTAAAAGAAGATGTTCCTCCATCACGATAAGGTTTGTGAGTGGATGATCATGAGGGAGAAGGATAGGATGTTTGATGTCGTATGAAAAATCTCCCTTATCGATACGTCCGCCAACTCGTAACAAACCAACTTTATCAAGAAATGGAGCAAGTTTTATAATGTGAGAATCATTGCGTATCGGTTTACCGGACTTGAGCGCCTTTATTTCTTGACCGAAACATTCTATTTGTCCCTGGCGGATACATGTCTCCTTAGCTGTTTTTAATTCAGGAATAGTTAGGAATCCAAATCGAATTGGTTGATCACTGGCCTTCATTTTAAGATTGTGTATGTACCTAGCAATCCAAGCGACTACTCTGCAACATTTAAAGAAATTCGATGAATTTTTTATTAGGTTTGTTATCCCTTCAATCCCTTTAGAATGGTTAATCACACCGATCCACTTTGATTTTGCTATTTCGGGGTCATCTGACAATGGTTCTCGACATAATTGTTGTTCGGGCCAGTGATCTTCTGACTGATAAAGGAACGCGGGCCCAGAGAACCAACGGTGATTATCGTTAAGTTCCGTAGGAAACAATCCGCGGCTGCATTCGTCTGCCGGATTGTCCGTTCCCGGAACATGTGACCAATCATCCGCACTGGATCCGTCTAGAATTTCTGCAACTCTGTTTGCTACGAACGTATGATAACGACATGTTTTAGACTTAATCCATTGTAAAACTGTTTTTGAGTCACACCAATAAAAAACTCGATTTATTGGAATCCTAAGGCTGTCCAATACCTTTCTTACGAGACGCAAGCCTACAACCGCACCTTGTAACTCCAATCTCGGGATTGTTAACGGTCGAATAGGTGCCACGCGGGACTTCGATAAAACGAACGAGACTCGGGCAAGATCCTTGTTGCAAACAACTCGCAGATAAACGACGGCACCAAAACCAACCATCGAGGCATCACTGAACGCGTGAATTTGAGCCTCTTTAAAATGGGGTGATAGCGTGAGAGGTCTGGGTATTCTTATATTTTCTAAATAAGGAAGGTGGCAAATCCAACGGTGCCACTGTATTAAGATAGCTTCTCCTACTATTTCATCCCAGTCACACCCCGACGCCCAAATTTCTTGCATCACCTTTTTTGCGATTAAAATGACAGGTGTTAAAAAACCCAACGGATCGAAAACGGTTGAGATGACGCTCAAAATTCGTCGCTTGGTATTCGCCTCTGAGTCTAGGTTAATTTTAAACATAAATTCATCCGATTCGCTGTTGTATAGAACGCCTAAAGTTCTTTCGATAGGTAGTGCTTCTAAATCCAAGTTTAATGTGGGGTTGTTCCTATCTTCTCTGGGGATTGTAGTCAAAACCTTTCTAGACGAAGAGATCCATTGATTCAAATGAAATCCACCTCTTTCTAACAAGGCGCTGTACGCCTTCCTGGACAAAATCGCTTCCTCCTCCGAATCAAAAGAATCAAGTAGATTGTCCACGTAAAAGTTCGTTACAATTTTATCTGCTACACTTGGGAATTCCTTAAAGTGTTTCTCTGCGTTCCGTCGTAGTACACTCGAGCAAATGAAGGGGAAGAGATTGCACCAAAGATTTGAACTTGCATCTGATAGATAGTAGGAGGAGTGTGGACCCCGGGTGACCGCCATAAAAAACGTAGCGCAGATTGATCTTCGGATTTAACTTGAACCTGCAGAAACATTTGTTTAATGTCCCCGCTCAAAGAAATAGCTCTTTCGCGAAATAGTAACAGTACAGTCACAAGATCATTTAAAAGGTTAGGTCCTTTTAACAATACATCATTAAGAGACGATCCACAATGTCTGGCTGAAGCGTCGAAGACCACACGAACCTTATTAGGTTTCTGAGGATTTATCACGCCGTGGTGTGGGAGGTACCACGTTCGGCCCTCGCATCCGGCTATCTCACTTGCATTCACCTTTCGCGCAAACCCATTTTCTATATAATCGTTTATCACGGCTGTGTACCTCTCGGCGAAAATCCGATCCCGGCGAAAGCGATGTTCTATAGAGCGGAGCCTGCGAAAGGCTGTCTCATAGTTATTCGTTAAAGAAATGGTGGAGGACACCCAAGGAAGACCTACGGAGTAGCGAGTTCCATTGAATGTCGTCGTTGCTTTCACTAATTCCCTGGCTCGCTTATCTCTTTCTGATTCAGGGAATCTTAAATTGGGGACGAGCCCAAATGACTCTGTTTCCCAAAACTTCTCCACCGTCTTGTGTAAATCGCATTGATTCCTAATTGTAAGAACAAATGGTGACTGTGGTTGGTTTGTTTTGTCTCTTTCCGGAACAGGCCCAACGCAGCACCACCCGAACGGAGTGCGAATTCCATAAGGCGCTTGAGTTCCCTTTGGTGGCGCACGCCTGTCTAATTGTTGATGAGCTTCTTGTATTTCTGCCCCGATGAGAATCGTAACGTCTCCAAAATCAGTATCATTAATTTTTACGTCACTTAGATGAGGCCATCTAAGTTTCAGCTTCTTTAAATCGTATTCTCTCTTCGGTAATTTGAGATTTGGAACGGTGGAAGCTTCAGTGACGTCAACCACGAAGGACTCATCTAATGATTTGATAATAAAGCTGACCTGTGACGTTCGAATAGCCGGGTCTCTGCCGTGAAACGTTCCAAAAGTAGTTAAACGAGGCCTTCCATTCAATTTCAGTTTTTTGGCAACATCCAATCGTATCAACGTCACATCACTTCCGTTATCTAACAAGGCGTGTGTATACACCGTCTTTCCATTGGCCTGTAATATAACTGGGACCACATTTAATAGCGTTTTTAAGATAGTGCGTTTACTTGACATCGTATTTACGGTCTGGCTGTGGCTTTCAACATCCCTTGCTTTCAAGGGATACATCCGCGGGGCCCCGTGAATCAAATAATGGTGACGTTGCCCACATTGATCGATTGAACAGGTCGATTTGGAAGGGCATTCTACACTGCGATGAAGGCCATCAAGACAACGAAAACATTGTTTTTTATCTCTTACGCACTCGGCTCTTTCCCCTACTGACATTTCCATAAATACATTGCACTTTTCAATTGAGTGATTTTTCCCACAACAAAAACATGAGATAGCCCGCGAATCTGTTAACAAAACTGTAGGCTTCGAACCAGACGAAAAGTTAGTGCGTGACTTACTGTTGTCTTGTTCCTTTCGAAACCCCTTTTTACTAGACTTATTTTGTATTGACGGCGGTCGGATCATCATTTCGCCCATCACAATCTCATCGAGCCAATGAGCTAGATGTTTAAGAGTTGCCCGTTTCGGTATCATTTTATAAACCTTAATGCCCCAAGTATTGCGCATTCGAGGTGGGAGTTTACCGACAATGTGTTCTAAAGTCATTCCCGCCTCTAAATCTTGTTCGTATCCCCCGTTTCGTAATGCATACATCGCCCCGTGAAGCGTTCTTGAAAATTTGCCAAGTTCTGAATAGTCATCGTCTTTGATAGTCGGTAGGCTCATCAAAGACGTTAAATGGGCTCGGGCGACTACTTGTGGCTGTCCATAGCGCTTACGTAACTCTGTTAGGGCGTCATAATAGGTGGAAGCATTCTCAAGATATTCGGAAATATATGAGCGTACTTCAGATGACAATAACTGTTTCAAAACTGCGAGTCGTTGGCTATCGGAGGGTAGGACATCGTGAATCATGTCCTTAAATGAGGATAAAAAGGTGGGCCATTCACGGGGATCTCCATTGAAAGGTTCAATTTTTAATTGGGGTATGGCGTTCATCATCCACATTGGGTTAAATGAATGTGATTGATTCGTCGAGACGGAACGTCTGTGGTCAATCCAGTCCGTGACCGGCTTTTGCTCAGATGTTGGAGAGTAGCGGGGCCGTTTTGACGGATTGTAGTTTGAAACGTGTGAACATATAGACGACGAAGGCGAATTTGGCCTACTGCGATGGAATTGACTGCTGTAGGGATTTATAAACGAATTCATACTGGCAGAAGGTCTTATTTCAGATTGATTTCTAAAAGACGACGGTTCGGCGGGGGGAAAACCATTGTCCATACTGCCTATATCAAACGATTCGGAAATAGAATGAGACGTATCTAGATTTTGTAAATAGTGATCAATCCTTTCTATTACTTCTCGGACCATACATTCATTCTCGTTTATATAGATATAGGCTCCTTCAATTGACTGACCATCTTGCCGCAAGGCTTCCACGTAGTCCGAATGCGCCTTTCTAAGGTCCTCAATTGCAATCGAAATATGCTCACGATGAGCTATAATGGAATCTTTATTCTTTTCTTCCGATAAAACAAAGTCTAGGTTACTACAATGACGAACAAGACCCCGACGGATAGTGTCCCGAACGACCTTTAATGCCCCGATCCCATAAACCTCATCAATTTCCTCGGTAATTCTGTCGTCCCTTCCCTCCCGTGAAGGACTATTAACCGATTCATTGATAGACATTATCAATTATGTCCTTTGCCTGATGAATAAGACACTGATTCTATGCTAACAGTAGGACATAATAATCCGATAGTCAGATTTTTCAGAGGAACCGATTACAGTTAAATTTGTTGAAACATGCCAATTTAACGATTAATACAACGAAAGACAGGTTAACTGCAACGACTTTCATAGCCAAACAGAACGAAATGATTGTCACAAATGACTTTCAAGATAGTCTAATCGAATAATGGCTATAAGCCACGCGAAACGAAACGATTGCCACAGATAACTATCAAAGATAGTCTAATCGAATAATGGCTAATAGCCAAACGAGACGAAACGATTGCCACAAATGACTACAAAATAGTCTATTCGAATAATGGCTAAGAGCCAAGCGAACGAAACGATTTGCCACAGATAGACTATCAAAGATAGTCTGTTCGAATAATGGCTAATAGCCAAGCGAACGAAACGATTTGCCACAGATAGACTATCAAAGATAGTCTATTCGAATAACATTTAAAATATTCAAACAAGACGAAGCGATTGCCACATGTATAAAAAAGTCGTCTGTAAGACAACATAAAGAAAAACAATACGATTGATCAAACAGTAGCCCAATCCCTACGTGCAAAATTATCTGTCGACGGCCGTGTTCGTGGTCCTGTGCCCCAACAGTTTAAGGCACGCGCCAGTGGGTCTTTTCCCAAAGACCCCTAAACGAACGACGCCTCCAACAACAGACAATTCGCACTAAGAGAAAGGTAACTTACAATCGAATGTTGAAACTCAAAGAAGGTGTAGGTGGTAGGCTAGTCGGTCGATTTCAAATGCGGCGGAATTTCCCGGTCGATGCACCAAAAAATGTCCCTGACTGAGGACTCAGTGTTTAAATAAAAACACTCTGTCGATTCAAAGGCTGAGTTTATTTCTTGGTCGAAACGAAAGCTTCATCGCAACGTCTCCTTCCGTCGAATCCTCCGAAAACACTGCCTTCCCCTTGCTCCGAGATTTCGCAAGAAGGCGACGGCAGGCCGTTTCCCACGGTCAAATTGGTCACACGGGTGTCGACATATCAATACAGAAAAAAGGGAAAGCGAGATAAATGGGCATTGGGGAAAGAGCTAGACGACAGCTTTATGAGAGGGAAAGAAACAAAACAACAATCTAGAAATCTGAGTGAAGACAGCTGCATTTAGGTCAATGGGGGCGAGTCATAGTGTGAAAAACGGGGCGACTGAAACAGGACTGGGGTGGTGAATAAGGGAAGAAAGAAGAAACACAAAAAAAAACGAAATCTGAATTGGGATGATCGAGAGGCGGACAATATAACACAAAAAATAGTAATCTACCGATGCTCAATCGGTTACATAAAGAGAGACGGTTGTGGTAGAAGTGTGTGGGTGAAAAAGTCGTCGGCTATATTCCAGTTGCGTCTCTTTTTATTAATATTCAGATAGCGGGGGCGACGGCGGACGAGATATGAGAACACGAAATCGGTGAGGTTTTTTTGTAAATTGTAATTTTTTTGGTTGTCTTAAATCGCTCCTTTCTTACTTCCCACAAGGACGACGCTGCGCATACTTCGAGCTCTCATTCGTTTTTTTATTTTTTTGTTTTAATAACGACGGGGAGGCAGGTCTCGGTCTCCGAGTGGGGCGGCGCCCGGATAGCTGTGGTATAACGGTAGAGCATAGACAATAGTCACGAAATTGGACGGTCGCATATATGGCAATCAGTACAAATCAACTTTTTTTTTTGTGGCTCGACATGTAATTTTTTAAATAAAATGTTAAACGATCTACGACAGCCTTTTGGAAAAGAGGCTGTTTGTGTCGGATCTACGCAAAGTGGACCGCGAATCTGTTTCTAATTCTTTATTTCATATCTTCCCCCGGTCTTGCGCCGCGTTCACTTGGCCTAGACCACACTTTCAATTCGTCAGGTGTTTCGTATTGGCGAGAGCAACGACTGGACGACAACGATAGAAGGCTAGAGATAGCTTACCGTCTAGAGCCGTAAGGATCAGATGGCACAGCTTCGTACACGTCACGATCAAATCGACCACTGTAATGGGAAAAATTTGCATTTAAGAACCAAATTTTGGCACCGAACCACAATGCCACAACTAACGGAAACTGGTCCCGATTGGTGTGATGTGAACACAAACTTACTAGGTGTCACCCATAGGGCCTGGAGGAGGAGTCCTTCTGCGGTAGTCAGGTCCCGCACGCGATGGTGGGTAGTCAGCGGACGGTGGTGGGCGTCTGTCATAGGGTGAACCTCCCATGGGTGGCATCGGGCGTCGGTCTCTATCACCACCATAACGGTCTCCGTAACCAGGCTCATAACCACGGCGTTCGTAAGACGGAGGCCCGTAAGGATCGCGAGCAACTGGAGCAGGTCCTCGTCGACCATACATGTCAAATTCTTCATAATAACCTACATTGAAATGTAAAGAGTAAATATGGTGCAAACATTGAAATAGAATTTTGTATAATTACCTCCACCATTTGAAGGAGGTAGACCACCTGGAGGGCCATAGCGATCTCCAAGACCTCTTGGGCGATCATAGGGTGATGGTCTACCAGCACCAAATCCTCCATTGCGACCAACTGGGCCACCTCCACGACCACCACCTGGAGAACGTCCTCCCCTGCCACCTCCACCAGCTCCCTTCTTTCCAGTCGAAGGCTGTAAATCAAACATCAATAATATTAAAACACTGAATCAAATTCACAGAGTACAACACAAAAAACACAAGACAATTGTTGAGACTTGCTCTACAAGACAGACGCAGGAATATACGCTTACCTCAACGGTGATACGTGAGCCCATAAATTCAGAGTTGTGCAGGGCGGCGATGGCTCGTTTAGCCATCTCTTCGGATTTCATGTGTACAAATCCAAAACGGTTAAGGACGTCACACTCTGTAATGACTCCATATTTCTCAAAAAGGGCGCGTAGATCTTCTTGCTTCGCATCGAGAGGCAAACGTCCAACGAAAATCTTAGTCTAAGAAAACAGAATAACAAGAGGAATGACGAATGAGTCAACTATTGCACCACCATACAGTAAACATTTAGTAAGACTTACCGGCGGTGCGGCCATTTCCTGTCGGTTGTCTAAAAAAAACACTGCGCAATTTCCCTGCAAAATTGATCAGCTATTAACGAGCTGCTACAAAAGATTGGATGTCGGTGGATGTGATGAGCGTCACGAGAGGAAACCCGACGAATAATTCGTAAATGGCGTTGAGGTTTAAGGAAAAAAGGGGGATGGGTAACAAGCGTCAGAAGCCGGACTGCGTTGCCACGTCTCTTTGCCGCATCAAAAGCGCTTTACTGTTTATGTATCGATCGATCTCTGGTATCGATTTTTAATGCTGGATGGCTGGATTTAAAAAAAATGAATGTTTCGCAGCGACAAAAATTTGGTCAAGCGACTTACGTCGCCAAGTTCCCGGAGGGTTTGGGGGGTATGGGAATGAAACTAGAAGTTTTATGTTACGCGATCTAACAGAAATATGCAACACGGCAGATGATGCTTGAAAAATGTAGCATAAGTGCGGAATTTGCAAAGAAGTAACTCGATAAAGAAGTATATTATCATAAAAAATTGTGGAAGTATAGGTCGATAGATTGTCATAAAATAATTTGGAAAATCGAAGATGCAACTACAAATATGTTCTAATTAGATAAGAATTGCGTTAATTCACGGGATCTCGTGGGTCGTCCGCCGCCCCCCACCGGCCACCCCACTCGCTCCCCGTGTGAATGTGTTACAATGTACGGTGAAAGATGTACATATGTATAAAAACTAAGTTACCGTAAGTCCTTATTACATTTGAATAGCCATATTGTATTGACTATTTAGGTAGCACATCAAATAAAATAATCGGAATAAATCGCTTCGTATTAAAGATCGTGTACCGTGCTGCTGGCCAGCTGGCGGCGCTAAGTGGGAGGAAATTAGACTTTTCCATTGGACGTTAGCGTATCTATCTATTCTACCAACTTGATAGCAATAATAACTAGTGTTATTTGCAATAAAAAAATCAAAAGTCCCTTTAAAAAAGTGTATTTCTAATTTACTACTAGCGCCTCTATCAGCAAAGAACGTAAACTTTTTCTGCAAATCGAGTAATCGTCTAAGCTACGTCAGCTACGTCTTATTCTTTTGTCAGTTGAAGTCGGCCCAAAATCGACATTTCTGGCCAGTATTTCAATTTAAAAAATTAATTCTAAACATTCATTTAAAGATCCTATGCAGTGTAAGAGATTTTTTCGCAAACTATGGTAACAATAGAAACGCACGTAAAGTCTTGGTCTTTTCATTTTGTGCTCAGAACTGGGAATATTTCAAACTGTATGGCGCGAAAAGCGCCCTCCGTTTTTCGCGCATAGAATCCCTCCGGGAAAATGTCTTTCCACTCAGACTCTGTACAATTTCCTTCGTTTCTTGAAATTCAGAAATAGTCTTGTACCAATCAACTGCAAATAGAAATTCGCGGCTTGCGCTTAAGTACTTCTTTATTTAACTTGTTTATTAGAAATAATTGTTGCAATAGCTGCATAATAGCTATGCATCTGATGTGTCAATGTAATGTTGAACGGATTTCATTCTTTCAGTATATCACTCTTTCAGTACCACCAAACGCTAACAGAGGAAGGCAGATAGTACAGGGCCGTGTTAAAGCCGCCGTCTGATTCAGCATCGATTATGCCGTTAACGAGTGAAGTGGAAAATAAATGGTGTGAAGACCATTGGTTGAACCAAGAGGAATATTGGCAATTTTAAAGTTATTAAGTCATCATAGGGGAAAGAGTTTAATATAGACAATTAGACACAGGATAGACCTGTTCATATTCGTTTACCTGCGGATATCCTTAAATATGATCTGTAAATATATATATATTTTTTTAATGAGTTTTTTTCGCAACATTGGCCTTGGTAATTCCCGTTTCCCGAGGGATGATTTAGGCTCAGTAAACATATTTTTGATTTCGTTGAATTTCAATGACCGCGGCGGTTTAAATTGAATATTAGACGGCCTTTCGTTGACCTTTACTCACACAAGGTCGTGAAATGACCCCGAATTAGTTGAGATATAAAATGACGTGGGTTACCGAAGAAGTCATCAGTTCCATTTGGAAGCGTCCTCTACTAACATCAAAGTTTTCTCTATCTGAAGATGCATTCTACCTTGGTAAGTTCAAAAGAGACAAAAGACAATTGTTTTTTTGTGCAATTGTGTTATTGTAACTTTTAACCTTTTAATAGGTATTTGTTTTGCTGCTAGCGTGCTGTGTTCAAATGAATGTATCAAAGCCCATAGTGGAACCGGCTGAACCAATTCCGTTTGGACAAATTTCGGAACGCACGGGATCACAATTGGACGATCCGAATCAGCGAGAAGAAGCGGATGAATTCATTCGCTCGAACGGTGTCACTAAGGAGGAAATCGAAGAATATAATCGAATCAGTAAGCGAATGTGCACTGAACTTGTCAAGAGATTATGTACGTAACACATTTTTTGAATTCCATAGCTGGCTTCAATCCTCCAGCTGATCAAGATATGGGCGAAGAACGAATGTTTGGTTTAGGACACATGTTGAAGTTTTGGAACTGGAACATGTACGACAGATTCCGTCAATGGGTTCACGGTCGTCGGCAGACTACGACTCACACTCCAGTTGTCGTCGTCAATCAATTTACTCGACCAAGTTACTTAAAAGGAACGCCATCGAATCATACGACACACTGATTATTTTTATCTGAGGGGCTTTTGTTCATGTTGATTGTACAGTAAATTCTTTCCAATACATACACTTATTCTGATCATTATTCTAACCTTTATTTATTTTCTTATTGCGGAAGCGCTAACTAGTTAGAAAGTTCAATTTATGGTTCAATTATAGATGTTTTTATTCTTTACCCTTGTAAAATCGGTAGTGGCAATCCCGGTATTGATATTTTCCATCTATACTTATTGCCCTCTACCATACGAACGTATGCGCTCGGATGTAGCCTATAATAAATTATTTGCATTTTACTTAGTTTACAATTTACTGGGTAATTTATTAGATTATAACAAATTAGAATTGGAATAAAAACAAATAAAAACTGTAAAGGGTAAAAAATTAAGACCGTGACATTCCGAAATGTTTTCAGTCTTGGTAATTATCAGGCTCATAATGAATTCGAATCAAGTCAAATTTTCGTTCTAGTTGAAAATGCCTTGGAAAGCCAAGGATTGTAGACCAGCCAAAGCCCCCTGGAATCCGGCGTTGTAGTCGCAGGCTACTTCGTTGGTTACATAATTACTTCTGTCATCTACATAGTTGTCCTTATCATCGGGACCACCAACCAGAGCTCCGTAAAGGATTTGAGGATTAGGTGCAGGCGAATTATAATTATTCCAATCACAAAGAGCGGGTCTGTTCGGACATGAACTGCACCAAGAGAACAAATTTGAGATATATTAAGAATATACGTTTTTTTTTTACTGTTAAGAATATTGTACCTTGATGAATGGTGTGGTTTTACTGGAGGGTTGTTGCCGAAACCAACGACAAAACTACGGCCAGTGTCTCCAAGAGCGTAGTGAATTTGCGCTTGCGCCAATTTTCGGTACGCAGTTGGATTGATATTAAGGTCTGCCGCCTGTGAACTCGGCATTCATTAGTTTCCATCGACCATCTTTTTTATAATAGAATTGATGTGCAAAAATTAAAGAGAGAAAATAAATATACCTGTAGACAAATGAATGCAATATTAGCTGCGTGGCGCAGTGATCCCCACTTGTTGATGAACAAAAGTCCCTTGGGTGTCTTTGGTTGGCTGACTTTAGAATCGCAGAACACTCGCACAGCATCCTTATACTGACCTTCACCCGTCATCTTAGCCATCATCACCTGAGTAAATCTTGAATTAGTTTACTGTTTCTGGTCGAAGACCGTATACGGTGTTTTGAATGGCTTACCTGTACCCCCGCGTTTTTCGAATCCCACGAAAATTCCCAGGGGTTACTTGAGAGGCCGTATTGAGAGTAGAATGCCTTAGCATCATTAAGATAGGCAACATCCTTGGTAGCGCGGTAAAGCCAGATTGCGGCCCATGCTAGTTCGTCTCCATAACCGCTTGACCTGAATCATCCAATCCTTGGTTATAGATGTCGACAAGAAAAATTCATTATACTTCTTACGGATAAAACTTCGCCACATTAGTAATGGAAAGGTGGTATTTCCCCTGGTATTGCTTGGCGAAAGAGTAGAGCTGCTTGGCATGTGTCAAACAAAGGGCTGAATAAGAACTGTTAGCAGATAAAAAAACTATTGATGCTGCAGCTAAAGCGGCGGCTGTTTCTCCGGCTAGATCAGAGCCTGTAAAATCGAATATACAAATAAAACTAAAAATAACATTGTATTATAGAAACATTATATGTATTAGTGAAACAAACGCTATACCTGGTTTGGTGGTGGAAATGAAAAAAGCCTGTAGAAAATTACTCATTGAAATATAAAACTTAAGAAAACAATTTATATAAGAAAATTGATCTCTTAGGTTTACCGGACGGTTCATGGTCATATCTTCAGGGCGACCCCAGTTATTGTGATCAAGAGTGCCGTCTCCAACATGCCCGTAAAATTTATTCGGTTCAACATGGGCTTTAATAAAGTAATCTGTTCCCCACTTGACCATTTTTTGAGCCGTTGCCAAACGCCCTGCGTTTCGTTCAAATAGTGTAGGCTAGAATTTTATTTGAAAATTAGAACTACATGGTTGGTTTACCTGCTGATGAATATCCGAGGGGATAGTCAATAATGGACCACGCAGCTACCGTTATGGCACTTGCCATGGGAAAGCCAAGCTTCAAACGATCCCCGGCTATTCGCGTTGTGATAATAACAAATGTTTCGTTTTAGAATGGCACGAGTAGGTAACAGCTGAAGCACTTTCACAGACTAATGAATACTAACCGTCGTAGTATCCTCCGGTGAGATCTTCTCCGTTTTGTCCGCGGTCGTTGAGTGCCGAATCTGAGCGGTACGGTATTGGATTATCGTTCTTATCTAGGTATCCAGAACGCTGAGCGTAATAGAAGAGTAAAGATTTCTGGATGACTTCGGTGTACTTGTACTTTGTTGGCAGCGGATTTCCAGAGCGCTAGTTGAGCGAAATTGTTATTTTTTCAACTTTAATTTAATATCAAGTTCAGTTTAATGTTAGCTTCGGATCACCTGGGTAGTTGTAGTTGTTACTGGGACTGGGGCTTTCATATTTTTGTTGAATGTTGGATCACCAAAGTTAAAATGGATTTGTAAAATTTATGCGCTTGATCTAATAGAAGCTTACCTGAAGAACAAACTTCAACGCCATTAAAAATAATGCTACTGACTACGGGAGTTGGTTTGCTTGTGGAGTAATACACATTGAAGCCGACGCCGGTCAAAGTATCGCCCGCGTTCTTGACACTATTATAGCTGATACTACTCAACTGATATTTTAAATTGCTTGTAAGAGTAGCCGTTGTGGCATCCCAGACCTGTTAAGAAAATTAGCTTAATCTGTTCAAGAAAACTAAAGTCCTGTTTGAATTGTGAGGAATACAACTTATACCTGCAAATCCGTAATGACCGATGAAAGGGTTACATCCATCTTCCAGTTCTTGATAGAAGAAGCAATTGGAATTTTTAGAGCAGTAGTGTAACCTCCCGACCAGGAGCCAGTTACAGTGACAACATTATCGCAAGGCCCTCCTGTTTGATTTAAGTGTATCAACACGTATTCGCTCATTAAATTGTAAAAAATAAAATACTATCTAAGTAAAATAACGTTACTGCTAGCGAGACGGCCGAAGAGGAGTATGACGAGAACAATCAAAGGCAGCATTCTAGAGCGGCTTTCTGTTAACAATTAAATATTTTTTCTTCTTATTATTTATACTGATTTATCTGGCTATCGCCCTCTTGTTTTACGTTACAATATATGTTGAAACTATCGAATGTGGCTTGCCAGACTGCGCAATCATCAGGGAAAAGGAAGCGCACCTTTAGTACATATTGCTATCCAAACATTATATGAAGCAGACTACTCTACTACTTTAAAACTTGTTTGAGTAAGAAAGTGTTCGGAGGCGACGATTGGGCGACTTAGGATACTGTGTTTGATCAAACGAGTTTTAAGCCGTTTTTAGTTGTATAAAACAAAAGAGATAGTACGGGTTTATTATAAGAGTACGGTAAACGATCTACGTACTTGCTGCAATCATGGTACATTGCGCACGTTTTACCACGGTTAAACGAGTTGGTTTGCACGTGCTTTGTGTTAAAGAACTAAACGGGCTATAAACTGGGAAGACTGACGTTGTATTTTTCTTGATTGGCAGGTGGAAGTTGCTTGCACTCTGCCAAGGCCGCATGCGACGACTACAACGAGCGTCTGAATAGTATTACCATAAATGGGCACGCCAGTATATGAAGTGAATTGTTTACAATTAATAACTTGAACTTTGTTTACAACATACGAAACGAGGAGAAGAAAGATGAAAGAATTCAATTACAAAGAGTTAATCACCTAACCAAAAATAGAATACTATTTACAGTTTGAAAACGTGGTGTAAGAAACAGTGTTTAGTTGAAGTGGTTGGTTGGCATCCTGATGAAGCATCAGAGAAAAGCTAATCTTCTGGAACCGATTACCACTATGTATTTTGTTACTTTAGCTCATTAAGCAAGAACATCTGTTTTAATCACCCTATTCCAGATTTCCTCACTCCACTGCGTCTCATGTTCCAAGGCAACTGAACTGATGAAAATTTATGAAAATTACCGAACCCTAAGTTATAACTTTAAAAGGATGTGGTCACGAATGAGGTTCTTTCCGCATGGTCACTTGGCGCATATTGTAGGATCAATAAGGATATGGTTGCGTTTGTAAATTGAAAACCAAAATATTGCGGAATAATTCATCTTATTTAAATGTTTGTTTCTACTCGCTGTATAGATTCAGGATACAATTTAGGCAAGAAAATATGTAAAACTTTTTTCTGTTGAAGAAATTTTTTATTTGGCATTCGGATTCGGTTACTCGATTATGCATACTGTAGTACAGTGCAATGCGCACGCAATGCTCGACGAAGCAGTCTTCGTGAACATGCGACAACTAGTTTCCCTCGGCAACCAACGGTACAGCTGAATTTGCTGATAATGCCAATTGTATCCTATTTTTTGTGCCTCTGTACTTCGTGTCTCTTCTGAATTCAAGGTCAACTCATATTACCTTCAATTGAACAGCGCGTTTTTTTTTCCTGGTTTCCAACGATCCGTATAGCAACACTAAAGTATGGCAAAATTAAAATGAAAGGGAAGCGTCTCGGGTACAGTTTTTTGAGAACTTTGGGCGGTTCCTTCGGGAACCGCTCTAACGGAGGCAATTTTCGGTTTTTCCTAACAATTTCCCGCACAAGGCCTCATTTCCTTTTCCGTGGAGGTTCATCGGCAATCGTTTCGTTCCGATAAACCGAGCGATACGGATGAAGCTAGCATGTGGTTAGAAAACGTACTCATAGATGGAGCAAGAACCGGGCCCTCTACCTGAGCTGACAGGTCAGTCCGACGACGAGATTGTTGGTAGAAATTTTTCTTGTGTTTTTCGTTCGAGAGAAAATATCACGTTTAATTCTGGGGAGTTACGAACATCGTTCAAAAACGGGAAGGTTTTTCCCTACTGTTCAGTCGAACGTTAGTCGGATCAGTCAGTGATGCAACTACATTTTCATTGAATCAACACACACACGAGCTTTTTTCCCAAGAGTGCACGTCAAGGTAAACTCGTGAGTCGACCAAACCCGAATTTTCTTATTTGCATAGGCATTTATTTAACTAAACTGACTGCTGTTCATGTTTTCCCTTTTGTTTTCCATCTGTGAAAGCAAGACTTTTATCTTAAAACCTCTTTCTGATTTCTGCAGAATTCCCCCGCTTCAGTTCCAACTGCAAGAAATCACTATGATCAAGATGCCTTTATTTGGAAAATCACAGAAGTCACCTGCTGAGGTTGTGAAAGCATTAAAGGAGGCTGTGACTTCCTTGGAAAAGGGTGATAAAAAACTTGAAAAGGTATGAACATTAAACTCAGACATGGAAATCATGTTGTCAGGTGATTAATGGTTTCTCTGTTTATGTATGATGAAGGCTCAGGAAGATGTGAGCAAGAACTTACTCTTGATAAAGAATATGCTCTATGGCACATCAGACAGCGAACCTCAGACGGACATTGTGGTTGCCCAACTATCCCAGGAATTGTACAACTCTGGACTTTTGGTTTTGCTCACCCAAAACTTGTCCCGTGTGGATTTTGAGGTGTGTAGATGACAGTGGTCGGCTTTTCCTCTATTTCCTGCTAAGTATGGTTTCATACTGTTTTACAGGGGAAAAAGGATGTGGCGCAAATATTCAATAACATTCTAAGGCGGCAAATCGGTACTCGTTCTCCAACAGTGGAATATATATGCACGAAGCCCGAAATACTTTTCACCTTGGTGCAAGGGTAAGTTTTTCAATGATTATCAGTCTATTTAGCTCTTGTTTTCTAATCTTTGTCACTATCAGTTATGAGCATCAGGATATCGCTTTAAATTGTGGAACGATGCTACGGGAATGTGCCCGATATGAGGCCCTCGCCAAAATTCTCCTCTATTCTGAGGAATTTTACCATTTTTTTAAATTCGTTGAAGTATCTACGTTTGACATCGCCTCAGACGCCTTTTCGACTTTCAAGGCATGACCTGGACTACAGTTTTATATAATATTTGGATGGAGTCTTACATGATGCTGTTGTTATTTTTAATCTCCACAGGAGCTGTTAACTAAGCACAAAATTCTGTGCGCCGAGTTCCTGGAAGCCAACTACGACAAAGTTTTTGCCCACTATCAGGGGCTACTTAACTCCGAGAACTACGTGACTCGCCGACAAAGCTTAAAACTTCTCGGTGAACTACTTCTCGATCGTCACAACTTCACGGTGCGTAATCGATTTATCATCGAGTGTTGGAATGAACGGTGTTGGTATAACAATGCCTTTTTCTGCTGTGCCGATTCTCGGACATTGCAGGTTATGACTCGGTATATTTCTAATCCGGACAACTTGAAGCTGATGATGAACATGCTTAAAGAGAAGTCGCGTAACATCCAATTTGAAGCCTTCCACGTCTTCAAAGTGTTTGTGGCCAACCCTAACAAGCCTAAGCCCATTCTGGATATCTTGCTTCGCAATCAGGAGAAACTGGTCGAGTTCCTGACCAAGTTCCACACGGATCGGTCTGAAGACGAGCAGTTCAATGATGAAAAGGCTTACCTTATAAAACAAATCAAAGAGCTCCGACCTCCCGAGAACTAGCTGCAGCCGTCGCCAAGTCTTTCCTCTCCAACTCTTCCCACTCCTTAGACCCTCTTTTTTTGAGCCACCAGCCCCGTCCCTCCTCTACATGCTTGACTTTGTTTGTTTGGAGAAAAAAAAAAGAAATTATCCACGGTCGTGCTGTGTATTAATCGATGAGCAGAGAGTAACTTCCTTGAATTCAACACAACAACAACTAAAAAAAAAAGGAGACGAAAAGTAAGTCTATGCTTCTGTTTCCCGTCAGTTCTAGCATTACCACCACCTACAGGAACTGGAAAAAAAAAGAGTGGTGTGTTCGAGTTCGACGAGGCGCCTCTTTACCTTGAAGTGAACAAAAAAAAAAGTGTTGGGAATTTCAGATTCCTATTGGATTGTTGTCTTTTGCGCACACAATATTCCGTGGAAATTTTCGATGCAGAAAAAGAAGGGATCGATGTAGCTTGCCACGCGCCGGGTCTGATTTACCATTTTTATGTTTTGTCTCCATCCCTTATCTCTCTCTTTTTCTCCTTCTTTTGGGAAAGATTGTAGTTGCGTTGTAGAGTTTGATTTAGCCAATATCCGGCGCGGATCCTTTTCTTTATATAACTACGTATTACTACTACTACCCCTTTTCGCTTTGACGCTGCCGCAAAAATCATGGGAGAAAAAAAAAGAAGAGGAAATTGAGTTGACATCATGGTCACTAATGTTTCTCTTAGAAATATTGTCAATCTTCTAGGATTGCGACATCTTCCGAAAATATTCTCTTTTTTTTCATTTTTTTTTTGTCCTTGGTAAAACGAGAAATAACAGAGAATGACGAGAGAAAAAAAAGCAAAAAATACCAGAGTCATGGAACGAGTTTTTATAATAGAGCTGAGTATAAATACAAGAACGTTTGAAAAAAAAACGCGTTTCTTCTTTTTCCGCTGGTTTGAAAAAAAAACGCGTTTCTTCTTTTTCCGCTGTAATCGAAGTACTGCATATTAGCGATGTCTCTGTATAAAGACTTTTATGTAACAATCCAAGACGATTGTGCTGTTTTTGCCGTGTATTTACAAGGTCGTCGTTTCTTTTCTCTCTTGCGTATCGATCTCCATCGATACCGGGCTCTTGGAGAAGGTAAAAAATGTACAAAAAAGTTGGAGAAAAAATAAGGAAAGGTGAGCCCAGCCCAAATTTGCTTCTTCGTTCTCTCTCTCTCTCTCGATCCGATTACAAAAAGGATATAATATACCGTGTACGTGATGATAAGGTATGCGTCTGCATGTGTACCTAATGGCGAGGAATACAAACGACGAGACGAAAACGAGGACAACGAGCGTGCTGTTCACCGCCTCCCCCGGCGTCTATCCTTCCTTCCTTCCGACTTATCTCAATTTTTCTTTTTTTATCCCCGTTATTTTTTCCACGTATCAGTCAAAAAGCTTCCAGTTTGACTAGTTTCTCAAAATTTTTGATGAGGACAGAATGTTTATTTCTCTCTTTTTTTTCCATTGACAAAAAAAACGTCAGTGTCATTCCATTCGTGAAAAAATAACGGTGGTGAACGCGATACGCTCGTTATGACTCTTATACATGAATTTTTTTTTCTCTTTTTTAATCGGAATTTCCATTTTTTTCTCTTTTAATGGGGTTGGGAAAATATTACAAATTGTGTTGTGTCTGTGTGTCAAATAATTTTTTTTCCCGCGCGGGAACCCGCTACCAGCGCGCAAAAAAAAAGAAATCAGAAATAAAAACAAACAACAGCAACGCAATTAACGGTCGGGGGGAATGGCATGGCAAGGTGTGCGTGCGTCTTTGTAAAGGTGTTTTTTTTCCTGTTTTTGTTTTCTGCTTGTGTGTGACAAAGAGCACTGAACATTATACATGTCCACACACATATATATATCAAAGACACAAATATAAAAATATCGAGGGAAATCAAATTGAAATGAAAGAAGAACATTTAACGATCCGGCTCGATGCCTTCGTCGAGACTCGACGTTCGGACATCGGCCGGCAGTGGGTCCGGAAGAGGCGGTAACGGCGGTTGGACATCCAGCTGTTGGAGATGATCTGTTAGCTGTTGTTGCGGTTGTTGTTGCTGCGGATCGCCTCGGTCGTCATCTTCTTCTTCTAATTCTTCTTCTTCGCGATGATGTTCATTCTTAGCGACAGATTCCGTCTGCTGCTGCTGCTGTTGGCGACGATGTTGATGATATTGAAGATGATCCGAGTGAGCTGCTATGTGCTGGAGCGAGACGGCCAATACGGCCAAGGCCATTCTGGGCCGGTTGAAAGCTCTCCAAGTGGCCGCAGCGGCCGCGGCCGTCGACGGTATACCGGATTCCACAGCTGCCAACTTGTCGGCCCTGTCTCTTTGACTATTGCTGGACGACGCGTGACTGGAGCATCGGTGCCCGATTCCGTCTTCATCGTCGCTCGGTATCACAGCTCCGGAATCTTGGCTTGACTTTCGAGCCCTGACGGACTTCATCGTCATCTCGCCGAGTGCTTGCAGCGCGCTCAACGAGTCCGTCAGCCCTTGTTGTGACGTGCTGGCCGCCGCTGCCGCCGCTACAGCCGCCGAAGCCGCCGCCGTCGCCGCTGCTGACGTCTCTCTCGGACGCAGAGCTGCATACTCTATCATGTTAATAAGAGAGCCACCCGGTCCGAAAGAGAAAAGAAAATGCCATAGAGAGAGAGAGAGAGAGAGTCAACATTTTAGTATAAAAAGGGAAAACCCGAGATTTGTAACCTCAGCCGACGCGCGCAGAGACAGTGAACTTTATTTAGACAACAATGCTCTCTGTCTACGTTGAGATGACAAAAGTCTCGGAGAGATTGGGGAGTCGGCGACGAGTAGGGAAAGCCAAAAAGAAGGAGAAGGCTTGCTGGTAAGGAGGAGATTAGCTGAGATGCGGGGTGGAAAATTTCATTTTTGATGGGAGAGCGCACAATAGTAATCTAGGGGGGTTCGCCGTCGACTCCATATTGTCTGGCTGCAGCTTTTGCCCGGCTCTGAGATCAAAGGAGGTAATGTAGACTGGAGGTTTAACGGACCTGAGTAATTGGACCATTTGGAGCCGCGTCGTTGGCCTCCGCCACCACCGGCGCTGCCGCTCCCGCCGTAGAAATGGTTGACATTGCGCCACTTTTTCGGGTTGAGTCCGCCGCTGCAGCTGAGACAGAGCCGCAGCTCCTTCCGGATGGCCCGGTTGTAAATGCCGTACAGGATCGGGTAGGTGACGCTTCCAGCGCACATGGACCACATCGCGAAGACGTAGAGCCACTGCGGCGGCGTCCAGGCGCCCAGTCCGCCCAGGTAACGGATCATATCCAGTAGGGCGAGGACCAGCATCGGTAGCCATGTCAACAGAAAGGCAGCCAGTACCAGGAAAATGGTCCTCATTCCTATGAAATCACAAGGAAGCCAAATCGAGTTTCACAGTTTGATGTTTGTTTGACTGTCGCCAAGGAGGGAACAGTACATTTTATTTTGCTAGACCTTCCGTCGCCATAGCGACGACTGCCAAAATAGAAACAAACAGCGGAGAAATTGCGGGACGATGAACCCATTGGCCAATGTAGGCCCCCCCGCCTGGTTTCTTTCTTCTTTTTCCGGGGGCGCACAAAAGGGCAGAGAGCACTTTTGGGCTCCTTTGTTTCTCCCCGAAGACGGAGGATCGCCCACCAGATTAGCGATATTGAAAGCTATCCTCATCGCATCTTGGACGACGTTTCTCCCATCACTAAACGTTCTCTGATGTTGTCGCTGTTTCAAGTCTTCATCTCTATTTAAACAGGTTCTATTTTGGAAGAAAAATCGGGGCGGCTTCCGCTATCGATCCTTGCTGTGCTGCTGCTAGATGATGCGAGGAGTCAACCCAGATTCTCCATACCAATCAATACTCTCTCTGGGATGCATTCTGACTGAGAGAGGGAAATATGATAGCCAGGTTCTATAGACTTGTGGAGCGCGCAAAACTTATTGGTCGCCGCCATTACTACTACTATATATATATATATATAATAAACTTGTACTGTTATTTTATCGATCGAATCATCGGCTAACATCACCGTCGTCCGGGCAACCAAACTGATCTTTTTGCGCGAAATAAAAAAAAATGACCGAGACCTGCCCTTTTCTTTTCAATTGAAATGTCGGCGCACGACAATCGACTACATAGTACAACGAACCCCGCGCTAATGCATATTCAATGCGACACGCAACAGACTTCCTGTACATGCAAATGTCTTCAGCAGACTGAATCCGAGAGGTTTTTTCGGGACGTTCATCACGCTCCGATGATTGGCCTCATTTTGGGTTTTACATATATACTCGGTGGAAATCTCCCACTCACTAGGAATTATTAAAAGTTATCTGTCCGGAATCTGGAAGCCATTAACATCAATTAAGGATCTGATTTCCCCCAGCGCGACTCCCCCCAATAGGAGGAGGAAGAAGATTGAAGCAAACACGGCGGGGGCAAATCAGGGACACGCACTCTTCCGCCACGTGATGCTCGTTTCTTTTCTTTTCTATATATTTTATGCCGGCGTTGTTTTTCTTGCGGAGACGACAAACACGTTGACGCCCCCGTTGGATGAATCATGGCGACTTTGCCACTAGATTTGGCCCAGTTGTTTATTATTATGGTGATGTTTTTTGAAGCGGCGGTCGGTGGAGGAGAGAAGAAGAGGAGCTTTGTCATGCGTGTTGGACAAGAGAAATGAATCACCTTTGACGGGCGCCGTGGAATTGATGGACGACGTGCTGGACAGCCAAGAAAAGGACGGTTTGCGACCGTTGAAGCTGAACCGATTGCGCCTCAGCGACCGGTTGTTGTTGTTGTTGTTGCCTATGCTCGTCTGCGAATCGGACATGGCCACTCGACCCAGTTCGCCCAGCATGTTGGCCAGTTCAGCGCAGCCGGGCGGCGTCGGTGGCGGATTCCCCGCTGCCGCCGCCGCCGCCGCCAATGTTTGGATTCGTTCCAGCGGCGTCATCGGAGGCTCGGACATGGTACCTACACAACAGAGAAAGTCCATCATCCATCAAAATAAAAAAAAAGGAAGTTCCCGTTCTGCATCTTCAAAAACAAAACAAAGGGAATCGAGGTCGATTGACCGGATCTGCACTCACCGAAATTGATGCGTTTGCATTTGGTGCGGGCCACCTGGAGAATGGCGTAGTAGAAGACGAGCATCGACACCAATGGGAAACAGAATGTGATGATGAGCAGGACGATCGAGTACGACAGCGACGACGTCCAGCCCAGGAAACAAGCTCTGTGCGATCCCTCGTAATCGTACCTGTTTCAATTATTATTTATTCCATCAAATATTTTTGCTGGTTTTTTTTTGAAGTTTTGGTCCTTCGGAATGGGGAAGGCCCGAAGGCCGTGATGTCAGATTTTTGGGGGGCTCGTGTTTGTGCCAACGTTCGATCGGGAATCAAAACACAAAAGCCCTAGACCTATATTACTAGGCTGCCAAGAACGCGCGTCAGATCAGATTACACAACAGGCTCATTATAAACATTCGTCGAGTGACGATGCGCGCCCAGTCTACAGAAAAAACGAGCGGTTTTTTTTTCCGGAGATTTTGGCTGATGAAAAAGCCAAGTCTCATTTCTGGGAAAAACTAGAGAGAGAGAGAGACGGATGAGGCAGCCGGCGCAATCTCTTCGTTTTTTCAAGTAGAGCGCGTTGTGATAGATCTTCCAGACTACAGTAGAAATATAAGAAGGAAGTTGTATGTACCGAATGCGCCGCCACCACATCTCCTAAGTTAAAAGTTAACTTTTCGCCAGATGACAGCTGACGGTACTACACAAGAGAAGTTGCACTGGCTGAGTCTGGCCCGTTTGGCACTCTCAAAAACCGTCGCCATTGTCTTCGTATACTGTAATTACTCTCAAACCGAGAGATAACAATAAAACCTATTCTCGTCTTTTTCTTTAATGGCTTACGTGATGTCTAGGGGTATAATTAAGCGCGCCAGATATCTCCATTCCGTAGAGACGGAGGGAAAAGAGAAAAAAAAATACCTTTTTCTTTTAAAGGTAATTTGGCGGCCGTTAAAGTTACGAGTGGCAAAATGCGCAACGAACGCTGTTGTAAACAACTTGACTCGGTTGCTCCAACGGGGTGGCAACGATGCGGTTCTCTCTGTTTTTCCCGACTAGAATTCAAAAGCTTTTGTATTTCAACGTTGCCCGCCAATATAATGAAGGAGGTAAACTGCTGGCTCATTAAGAAGAGCTACGGGATTTGCCAGATTTTCTCTCTTGGAAAAAGAAAAAAAAAGAAAATAACAATTGCTTCACCTGCGGACCGCAAGAGAGCCGAGTTATTTTCGTCGTCGACAATCAAGTCGGGGGGCAACTTTTCCGCATTCAACTTCCGATTAGTTTCTCTGGCCATATAACCTTGTCGGCTTAAATTATATACATCTACTGTATATATATACCCTGAAATTTGCCCAGCAGCGGGTTTCTCATTTAGCCGTATCGCCCTTCGACGGTGAGTTTAACTGTTTAAGGTCGTTTGTTTTGATTAGGATCAAGTCGGATTTTAGGCGTCGTAAAAAGAGAGAGAGACCCAAAAGTTTTCTTGTTGTCTACGAGGCGTCGTCGGGCGCGTGAAAAAGGAAGAGGCGATATCTATTTTTAGAGTCGAAGGCAGGTGCTGGTGGGAAGTGAAGGCGGTGGCGGCGTCTGCGGTATCGGTTACGAGCACGTCTCTGAGAGTGATTGGGTGCCTCGGCGGCGTTGCGTGTTGTTCGATTTCGGTTGGGAGGGAAATGAAGGTCGACTCGGAGCCAAGAAAGAATGTTAATACCGATCACTTCTATCAGATTCGCTGGCAGCATCCATCGCACAATGTTGGCGAACAAGAAAAAAAGAAATAAATAAAATCGGATGGCCAGACCACACATACACCAGTTGCATGCCAATCGCCTTCTTCGATCTGTTTTCTTTTCATTCCCTGTCCCATCCAGTACGTATTTATTTTGTAAATTTTTTTTGGTCTTCTTCTTTTAAAATGTCAAGATGAAAGGCAATCGATACATACGTCGACCATCCGAATAGAGGAGGTAGAGCGCAGACGAGTCCCAAACACCAAGCGAAGATGAGGAGGCCGTTGGCCCGGTTGCGCGTCATCTTGCGCGAGTACTGCATCGGCCGGACGATGGCGAAATACCTGGACCAAAGATAGAGAACAGAGAATCAGAAATTTATAAGAAATGACGGAACGATTAATAACGCCGTGTTGAACGCCGGGAATTTTAATGGCTGTCAAAAATCAATGGCGTCCTTTTCATTGGCCACCCCTAAAAGCTAGCAGGAGTTCCAGCAGCAGCACGCGGTTTCGAACCATTTTCGGAGGATTTCAGAGAGAGAGAGAGGGTTCCTCCTCTTACCTTCTGTCCATTTAAGGCAGAAAACCAATCGATCTTTATCTCTGGCACATGAACACATAGCTGGCGACCTCTTGTATTCGTGGCAACGCCGTCTCGCAAGCTGGGGCAAGAAGAAAACGCGAACGCGGAGATGAACACGACATGGGCGGCGCGCATTACGTCAGGTTGGCGCTACGGCTACCGGGTGCTGCACACACAGCTGCTGCTGTCGTACGGAACGAATATGAAGGTCGTTTTGATCATCCGACGACCTTGCCGCGGCCGACAATTCGTGTTACGCTAGTACTACGCGTACTACGTTCAGAGTTCAGACCCGAGCAGCGTGTAAAAGAACGTTTGCTCCGACCGCCTCAGAGAGAGCCGGCCTATTCTTAGACCTTGCTGTCTCCGTCGACGGGTACTACCAGGCCCATGATCTCGTTTCCTTTTGATTTTTCACGTGCTCTATAGTCCCTAGGGAACACTTGGGACTTGTAATGCAATGCCATTACGGGTCTAGGTCGCCTTTCGCTTGATTGGATGGAGGCGCACCAATGAGTCATCATCGATAATAGAGAAGAAGAAAAAAAAAATAGCCCTCGTTAGCGATTTGATTTTTTGGTTCCGCCAATCTTTCGCTCTGTTAAGTCTTGATGACGATGTGATATAAGTCGCTCCAGAAAGCTTTTGCCTTCCTCTTCTTCTTCTTCTTTTTTTTGGTGGCTGAAAATTGCGCTCGAGTCGCTACCGAAATGGCGAAGAAAATTGGCCGGGCAGCGGCCATTTTTGATCCGGCGCGCTATATCTAAACCGAGGGTGTATATATACACAAAGGAAACCAAAAAAAAAGAAGGAGGAAGGTGGCGTCGCTATGGCGATATAGCCCGAGTTATACACCAAAGATAGTTAGAGAGAGCGAGAGGATCAAGAATGGATGATGATGTTCCAATTCGGGAGCGGCAATTGAGGCGTAGGAACCACTTATGTGACGTCGTAATACGGCGCGGCTTTCTTTTGAGGATTGATTTCCGCGGTTGTACGTATTAACAGGTCTTTTGCTGGACGTCGGCCAAAAATATACGTACTACTATCTTCTTGGCCGGTAGATGAGTTATCGCCGTAGAAAACTCTACGGAGCATCAAGGGCGTTTCCTCCTATCTCACTAGATTCTTCCCAGAACGTTAATGGCCTCTCTCGGCCGTCTCACTCTTCCTTTTGGCCGTGGCGACTTTTTTTTTTAAATAAAAATAAAAAAATAAGGCCCATATTGGTTTTTTTTCTGATTTATTCATGAGTGGATGGCTAATGGTTTGATGGAAACTGTTGCATATGGATGAGCGCAGCTCTCTCTCAAAGTCTCAAACAACTGTCAGATGCTAAAGCCGGGCCAGCACAAGTTGCATACGATCAGATGAACGTGGAACAAGTTGGGTAATAGTGTCAAAAGGCCACGAGGGAGAGGAGGAAAAAGACGGAGACATTAGAGAGAGAGAGACAAGCTAATGCTGCAACCTTTCGCCGTGATTCAATTGTCCATCTTATTTACGGGAATATATGGAAGAGAGAGAGAGAGACGAGACCTTGACTCTGTATAGTCTTCCGGAACGACAGAGCGTCAAATTGATGGCGACTTTCTCAATTTACGGCGATGTATAGCTTCGAACGTGCAATCGCATCTCGATTGTATCACGTTAAAAAGGTACCGGTACCGGTACGTAACTGTCGTTTATTGATGGGGCAGCAAAAGGGCTATTGTTACAGCTCATTCACCGAAGGATCACGAGACTCGGCTGGCACGTTTCGGTGTCTTTTAAGACCTGTTGGGGCTCTACGGGATGCTGACGTCCATCAACCTCTAAATGAGGATCCGTCGGCTCAGGACTTGTTGACTCTATTTTTATTTTTTTCCTGAATTGGGGGAAAACACTGATTGAGCATCGGAAGTGCAGCTCGAAAGGTCGGACCCCCTTGAGCCATCGTGTTAGCTCGTGTTGGCAGAGTGGCGATCGATAAGCGACTTTGATGCTGATTGATGGGACAACTTGTTATGTAAGGTACCAACAGTCGAGTGTAGAAGACGACGACCAGAATAGGAGCCCCAACAAAAAGTTTGGACAAACTGAGAGAGTGCGCGCAAAGGCAAAAATGGACGCATTTCAAACCGGTTCCATCCTGTCGCCCTCCAGCAGTCGTGTTCCCAAAGCCAAAAAACAAACAACATTTTTTTTGTGTTTCGTTTTTGTTAGCGTAGTACGAGCTATATATTTCGACGATCCTTTTTGTTATCGATGAAACACACATCCAATTCGGGTATGTCAAATTGACAGTCGGAGAAATGTCTCCTGATCGCCGAACCATGTCTCCCTTTTAAAATGTAAATCTACACTCATTTATCAATTCTCTCTGCAACGACGAAAAGGAAAAATAAACAACAAACCCGAAACTTGCGCGCCGAGGAGAGCAACAACAACGGACACATTTTTTGAGGGAAATTGAAACATTTTTCTTGGCTTTGGCTATCGAACGGTGCCAACTAGGGTAACGACGTGTAGTTTTCAAAGTGGGAAATTTTGAAATATGAAATGGAAGAAAAAAACAAACTCACCGATCGAGCGCGATGGCCGCCAGAGTGGCGGAGCTGGCTACCGTTACCTGAAATCAATCAAAAACGAATGGATTGTCATTTATTTTCTTTTTTTCTTTCTTTGGCATCGCTCGCCGTTGGCGGTCTTTTGAATGATGGCCCCGACAATAATATAATGGCGAAATGAAATAACCCCGCAATGAGTCAGAGCGAGCACCAAAAAGGGCCGAGTCCTTTATTGGTTCTGCTAGTTCCAAATTGCTAGCAGTCATCATCGATCGAGTTCGATTCGAAAAACAAAAGGAGCCTACCAGTATGGTGAAGAAGGCGTTGATGTAACACCAAACGGAGCCGAAGATCCACTGCTGTTTGATGGACGAGACGAGGATGCAGGGGAAGACGCAAAAGGAGAAGATCAAATTGCTCAGCGTCACGCTAAACACCAATCTGCGGGCAAATGAGAAAAAAAGAAAAAAAGAAAACATAAATTTATAGCTCAGACTCTGTACCGAAACATATGCAGTTTCCTTCAATTGCCGTGGCGCAGCACATAACCCGAACCTACGCCAAAAAACTTGAAAACTTCTTTTTTTTTATTTGCAAACATGTTCGACTCGCTCGCGCGCGCGTTTCAAATTCTTTTCTTTTAGCTTCCCGGAATAGGAGAAGTTGCATACATCATGGCAGTTTGAGTTTGTGTGTGCTGCGCGTTTCTATTTCTATATTTCTCCTTCGTCATAATCAGTTTGAAGCGGACAGAAAAAACAAAACAAAATGGGAAAAAGGTGGGGAGCGAGCAGGCAGACAAGGCAGAGCAGA
The DNA here is from genome assembly GCA_022539655.2 of Ceriodaphnia dubia. Lineage (NCBI taxonomy): Eukaryota > Metazoa > Arthropoda > Branchiopoda > Diplostraca > Daphniidae > Ceriodaphnia > Ceriodaphnia dubia. The sequence goes on along the minus strand of JAKUCG020000053.1, from coordinate 201,207 downwards.
CTTTTAGGTAACGAACGAGTTCCCAAAACAAAAGGGAAGACTGTATAAATATAAAATAATCGCATCTAGACGTCTTATTAGGCCCGCCATCCGTCATTGCTGGCCTCCCCGTCTCGAAGCCGCCCTACGGGACGGACGATATAAGTAATGCGGCCGCCAGCAGCAGGTATTTCGGCCACGCCAAGTTTTTTCTTGAATGATAAATGCACGCAGTTCAGCGCGGCATTCTTCTTCTCTTTCTCGGAGCAACTTTTGCGGGATAAACAACATTTTCCTCCATTATATATTATATATAGTATCTAACTATGGTGCTGGATGAATAAACAAAAGAATAATTGATGCTATATACGTCGCCGATAACTGCGGCTACCGGCCGCCATTACCAGACATCACTTTTTTCGACATCCATAATTCTTATGGATGTCCGCTGGGCTGCTGGCGTGACTGGATGCAGGGTCAAAACAGATCGAAAATCTTGTGGAGGTCATCAATATTATTATCTGTCCGATATATTGATTGACCACAATATAGCCTACCTTTTTATTTTTTCAAAAAGAAAAAAAGGAGAAAGGAGGAAGAAATAGTTTTAAATTTTGGATGGCGTCGGCGAACGATTGCTACCGGACCTTCTCGGCTATTATAAATCATCGCCTTGGAGAAACATAAAAAGGTCCGGCATCTACATAAAACACATTGAAAAGTCATCGCGGTTTGGTTTATGACCCTCGATCGTTCATCACCACGGCAACGGCGCGGTGCGCGCTAGCCGAGAGAAGGAAAAAAAAGAAGAAAAAATTGAAAATGATTGAATCGAGCGTCGAAGAAAAAAATTCCCTACGCAACAATTTCCGAGGCCGCCGCGCATTATCGATAGGAAGAGAAAGTCTATCGTCGTTGATCAATGTCCGTCCATTATCACACCTTTTTGCCTTGATACATCTTCTTCTTCTTCACGGACGGGTTTTTTTTCTTTTTTCGACACAATGACTCTTCTGGGTGTTTATTTTTAGTGCGGTGTCGAAGCGAGTCAACAAGGGAGGCGTTGTCGCTTGATGCGACGACACGAAAAGTTTGGCCCTAAAGGTGTGGTGATGGCGAACGGCCGCGGCACATAATGAGATGTGACGTGTCTGTCGATAAAAATTCGATCGAAATGCCAGTCGGGTCACGTCGCTCAGGGATCGAATTTATTTCGATCTATGCAGATGAGTCAAGGAAGGACAGTCCGACCTATTCTCTGAATTTAGACGTTCGTCTTAAAAAGAAAAGAACCCGTTGGCTCCTCAAGGCGACGACCACCAAGTCGTCCCTGATTTCCTTCCGGAAGAAGAGGCGAAAAATTTTTTTGGGGAAATTTATTCGCCATAGGAGGACCGACCCCCAACAGGAAGCGGAATCGCAACCGGTATATTCACTCTAATCCGTTAACTACGAGGACGTAGAAGAGAAGAAAAGACCCCGTAACAACAATTTGGGTGGAGTCGGCGTGTCGGTAGAGTCTCTCTAATGGACGTAAAAAAAGGGGAAATTCATAAATGCAAAAAGTTTTTTTTTTTTTAATTACAAGGACGACCAGAATTTTGAAAAAAAAACGATTGTATCATCAGCCGAAAAAATCACGACTAAAATGTTTCACGATTGCAGCCCACCAGAAAATGTATATATATATCCCACTCTCGGCTCTTGTCAATTAGCTCACCTTGAAGCCACAAAAGAGAGTGAGTGAGTGAAAGATTGATTTCCTGCACACCAAGAACGCAGTGCAATAATGCACCGGGAGCACTATACGTTATTCCTGTCGCCCCACCCCGGCCGCCATTTCCCTCAGCTATTATATTCCATATATTCATTTATATTTAGGTACATATATTGCCGAGCGTATCGAATTGGCGATGGTAGAGAAAAAAAGAGGTCATTGCGCGTCGTGTTTACAAAATAAGCGCGCGCGCTCTCTACTACAGCTAATCATTACGGATGCGCGGACGACATGGTCCGCCACTCTTCTGCCTCAAGAGAATAGGCTATCGGGATTGAATAGCAATGGACGGAATAAGGGAGAAAAAGGAAGTAAGGTCTCCAGATCTTCTTCTTCTTCCTCGTCTTCTTTTTCTGTATAAAAACGACGGCGTTTTGGTCTTGAAGTCGACACCTCGCTCACAGTCCGTTTCTTCTCCCGGAAGGTTAAATAACTTCTCTCTCTCTCTGGCTCAACTTTCAAGGCCGGCGGGTGTCTGCGCGTGTAAATTGGTCTGCCTGTCTCTCACTTTTGCTCCGACGAGTCAACAATCGGCGGTTCATGTCTAAACTTTTTGTTGTTTTTTTTTCCCCGTATGTACAAGAAACTCGCGCATTGGAGTGCTGCTGCTGCATTAGCGACAAGATGGCTTCGTCAGCTGATAAATAAATCAAAGAACCCGATGGGACGACTAGTGTCACAGTCGTGTTCGAAAGATAAACGCAATCTTGTTTGCGCCGAAAAGCTGCTGTTGCTGCTGCTCCAAAACGAGACCGAGAAATGATGCAAGGTCACATGACTGATATCATTTCCCTTCTTTCGTCATTATTATTCACATTTCGGGCTCATTTGCCGCGACGTCCATTTTGCGACGTCCCAAAGACCTTATGTGGCGTTGTTTGTTTTGTTTTTTTTTCATGCCAAAGAATTTTTCTCTATTTTTTTCTTTGCTCGTTTCCTTTCGCATTTGGAATTGGCGCGTCAATAAATCAAACGGAAAACAGTCGGCGCGCGTCGTCCGTTTTTCCTGGACCGTCATAAATTCACGACAGCGCCCACTTTATATCCGTATATGCGTAATTGGGCTGTCAACCGTTTTCATACACCTTGGAGAAGCTCTTGTGCGCCTTGCCTTGTCTTCTGCGCTGCTGTAGACCGTTTTGGCAGGTGGCTTCGGGCCGCTCGTCCCCATTTATGGCCGGCGCACCGGCTTATACCACTCATCTTCCCTCCGAAAAGTTATGACTGATTCTATGAGGAAAAACAAGACGCGCAATGTCGTTGTATTCTTTCTGAAAAGCTCATCGGATCGGCTAGAAAACCTTCCCAACGGGGAGCCTGTGATTGAGACCTTTTCGGCGCATTTTTCTAATCAAGCGCTGACGTAGTCAACAATAGGTTGGCTGGAAGAAACCTGACGAATCAGCCGAGGGGATAAACCTGTCGATTGTCGCCAGCTCGCACGCAAAGCGCACCACCTTTTCGACACAATAGAACCCGAAACAACCGATGATATACAAACTGGGCTGCTGGCATATTTTTCAGGTGACACCAGGTGTGACGCGCTCGATTCATTTTTTTTGTTGTCGTCGTCCAGGGTGGCGAAAAAATGGCTGTATAAAAACAAGGAAGACTCGATCTCTCTATCTCCTTTTAAGGTAGCAAACGGGGCTGCGCTATGGGATCGTATGTGCCTAGTCTAGTTTGGGGGCCAACTCCCCACTGATCGCCCTCTTTGCTCACTCTCACACAGATCCTGTATATAAGCACCATTCCGAGTTTTATATAGATACGTATGTAGGGCGAGACCATTTGTCTAACTCTATGGATGCTAATAATCTATAAAAAATCTCGACGAGCCGCGCAGGAAGAGCCGCATCAATCACGGCTCTTTCTTTTTCAATGAAAAAAATTCATCATCCAAAATGGAATTTTAAAAGAAACAATCATATAAACAGATATTAGGACAGAACACTTTTATATATCTCGGATTGACTGAAAGGGAGCAACCGGTCCGACATTTTTTTTTTGTTTTCTTCTGGTTTTTGACAAATGACTCTATGCAAAATACGTACTCGGTTATCCCTAACTTTCGCATTCTTTTCCGAGATATCTCTGAAACGTTAAACGGACGAATTTACAAAATGGCCGCGCTACTGACGTGCCGCTGACCTTGCCGATCTTCCGTATCTAACTGTTAATAACGTCTAGACAGAGTTTTGTTTTCTCGCGGTGGAACATTTTGACAATTCGAGTTGGACGGATGAGATTTGGCAGCAATTAGCCGCGCTGCTTTAACGACACTATAAGATAATAAATGTAAACATGTTAGGTCCGGGGCCACCCCCAAGTCTATTGTGTTGATTCTCCCGTGTCTGTTGCTATTTGCTTCGACAAAAAGTTCCGCTATTGCCCAGCGCGCCGGAAAATTGGCTCGGCGTCGTGGAGGAATTCCCTTTATGTCCGGTCCGAGCCACCAGACGGTAGGAAACAAAAAAGGAGAAAGTCGTCCCTTCAGCATTGGAGACCATCAACGGACCCGGAAGCGGAACTCTATAGTCTTGTTATTTTCTCTTATAGGATTCATCGCTGCTCCTCGGCCATCGTCCTACATAATACGGGCGGCTATCACACCCCTATTACGTAGGCTACTGGATAAAAGCATCATCGGTGGGCTCGAAAAAAAGAAGTGTACGATCTCTCTTTGATGATGATTACACGATGTTACACAGCGCGCATCTTTTTTTTCCACGTATTTTTGCCACAGGTCAGAGTTAGACGCTGGTAATTGACGGAGGATCAATGAACCCTCTCGGCCCTGTCATCATTCCACAGATGAGGGAGAGCAATGTAATCATGGGGTACTGCTTTTTTCCCTTCTTTCACCAGAGACTTTTGGCTATATCACGACGTCGGGTGTCTCTTATTCGAAGCTTATACGATCCAGTTGCCCTTGGAAACAAACAACCCCCAGTTGTCTACATATATAGAAGGGTCACGTGCTATATGCTGTCTTATATAGAGCTATTATATAGCGCCGAGCTCCGGTTTCTACTACTACTACTCCGGCCCCTTTTTTTTCCTCTCTCTACAACCCCACTCTCAATATGTAGATTTATGGAACATTCAGAAAGTTCTGAATGTTCCATCGGGGTCCGATAGTTTATTCGAATGAGGAAGCTGCTGCTGATGGGATCAGATGAGACTTGAGCCGAGAGAACAAATAGGCCTATATCCTCTTAACACGGAGGGCGCCAGGAGCAGTCTCAGCGGCGCATCTTTTGTTTTCTTTTATTCTTGGTGGAAAGCGTTCATATTGAAATCGGACGGGGCCGAGTTGGCCCAACAGCAGCAGCAGCAGTGGTCTATAATAGAAGCAATTAGTGCCCGCGGACGGTAATATACGATATTCGCGCGTCGGGATTAATTGATTTATCGTTGGCGCAGAGGCGGAGAGGCTCGGGCGGCGGCGGACCATCAACCGCTGAACCGAATAGCAATAATCCTCGATGCGGTGTTCGTCTAAAAGTAGTAGTAGTACTACTACTGGTGTTACTATAGAGACCTAATACAGAGTAACACATAAGCTCTTTTCTCATTGCCGCTGGTTGTGCACCGCCCCTTGAAAAACAAAAAAAAAGGGGAGGCGAATGACGATGGCGGGGATGTGATTCCGGCGAACATCGCTAGGATTAAGAAGACAACAGTCGGACAAGGGATCAGGAAAAAAGCACGGAATGGATTCTGCAGAGAGAGAGGAGTGCGCCAATAAGTAGATCCGGCCATCGCAGACTACGACGTCATTTCCAATCAGAGCTAGACGGCCTATATAGGCCCATAGTAGTACTAACCTGTTGGACGGATGAGTGAGGAGGCCCCTGCGGAGTAGGGTACACGTGATGAGTCCGTTGCCGATAACGGCCGTTAGCCAGATTAGGCCGAACGTTGACGATTCGGCGATCGTGGTCCACTGGAACAAGCTATCCACCGATGCTTCGACGACTCCGGACGTCGTCTCTACCACAGCAGTCGTCGTCGTACTGCCCGTGACGAGTCCGTCCCTTGTCGGCTGCTGCTCCGTCGTCGAGAAATTGTTGAACGCCATCGCAATTTCTTCTTTCTTAAAGTTTTCTTTATTTTTTTGAGCGCTAATTTCAAACGTTTTCTCTTCCGATCAAGGCCGGAGGTTCTCGCAGTTTCACCATGAGGGAAAGGCGAGGAATTTCACGCTTCTAAAACTCGGCCGAGTCGTCATAAGAGCAAACCAAGATACCCAAAAAAAAGGGAAAAAAAAACGAGAACAAAAACGAGAGGGATGTAGAAATCAGGGTCACCCAGTAGCCATCACAATTCGCTTCGAAAGTCGTGTCCGTTTTTCAATTTGTTGTATCGACGATTCCGCGCACCTTGTTTTCCCCCGACAAATAAAAAAAACAAACACGAAAAGATCGGGAAAAAAGAAAGAAAGCCAAAACACTTTTAGACTACTAGCAGTAAACTATTAGACGGGCAGGAACAGCATCCGTCGATCGTCAACAAAGTGTTGCCCGCTGCAAGGCCTGGCGATCGTGCCTGCATTTTTTTTGTCGTTAAGGGATTTGCGTTGGTTGATTGTCACTGAGCGAAAACTTTTAAGAGTTCAAAATAAAGAGACGAGACGACGATGGGGTAAAAGAAATGTGTGCGTTTGACGCTCTGCGAGACCGTGCACCGACTGGACTTATTTCCGTGACGACCAGCTTCCTATATACACGCACGCACACTCTCGCCCCAAAACCGGGGTCCGCCTCTCTCTCCCTATTTCAGCTCTGTGTGGGTTGGGACTATGGGTGGCGCTCTCTCTCCCTCTGACTCTCTCGGTTCTGACTCTCTCGGTTCGGGTTCTATCTTTTCATCATTTGACGACAACAGCCCGGCTGCTGGCTTCTGCTACCGGGGGATCGATTGGGGAAAAATCTAACTAATTCATTTATATAGAGCAGGAGGCAAGAGTTTCTTTTATATATATATAAATATATATTACACATGAAAGGCAAGAGAGTTTCGCTAGGAAAAAGTTTTGGGACGACTTTATTATTATTCTGTAGGTCGTCATGACAACCGATGAGAAACCCATCAATGGTGCTCGATTGTATAGAGAGAACTCTCTTTTTTTTTCTATGTCATTTCAACCTTTCATTTCGTCCTCTCTTTGAAGAAATTCGCGACAAAACGACATGAAAAAAAAATTCAGCGATTGTTGAATCTCTCTACCGATCGAACTTTCCTGCGCTTCTATACTCCCACCCACAAGGAGAAAAATATAAAAAAAAAAACCGCCAACGGGATGACGACGGGGGAAAACAGCTTTCAACGTCATTATCGTGGAATGACTTGGCGCTGCGCTTCTAACATCGGCGGGCTTCCGGCGGTGCCTCCGTTATTTAGAACCTCTACGAACGGTTTTCTCCGATTGGACGCGATGTTTACCCTAGACGCATTTTTTCCGTCGATAAGATTTGTTACAAGGAACTTGGTATATTATCGGGTTTCCGACAGTATGCGCCCTTTGGAATGGAAAATGCGTCTATAAACACATCGTTATGATTGCGCACAAGTGCCATTTAGTGACAGAGTGGATCCACCTTGATCGCCGTGAGTCAGCGAAAAAAAGAAAGAAACGATGGAGGATAACGTTTTTTTGTTTTGTTTTAATGACGACGTTTCGGGAGGATATAGTCATCGATGAACATTTTGTGTAGCGCAGCCATTCGCGAAAACGCGCTGTTTTCTTGTCGTTTTTATACCGACCGCAAGAGAATCTTAACAAGCGTGACTGTGCGAAAAAGGGAAAGGAGGAAAAGACAACGGAGAAAATGACAAGAAAGCACAGCGGAGAGCCTTGGGAAAAAAACAAAACAAAACATAAAAATTGTTTTTCCTTTTTATTTTTGCGCACTTCAAGTCCTTTTCTGAAAGTTTACGTAGTGCAGCTTGACGTAAGTGTTGAAGAGATGGGTGAAATGGTCTATGAAAAAAAAAGAAGCCAAAGGGCGCACAACGACTCTGACATTTTTTACCTATCAAAAGAATGCGCGGAGGTGAGCTGAGAACGACGGTAAATCTTCTCTGTTTTGAGACCGGGAGACTGTCGCCGAGGACGCAGGCGCACGACGGCCACAGCAACAGCGCGCTGGCTATAATAACAGCGACGACAATATGAAAAGCCATCGTATAATAATCCTTCAAAGGTATTAAGTCTTTATCGAATCTTCCATTTTAGTCATCCAAAAGCAGGAATAAAAGACATTTTTAATCTAATCGTCTCACAATGTACATAGTATTGATATTTAGTAGCGAAGACGAAGGCCGCGTACACCAAAAATAAACAAACGTCAAATGACCAAAAGAACAAATATCGTTGGAGAGCGCCGGGACGGGCGCCGGGTCGCAAATCAATGCCACACAACAGCAGCCGGAGCAAGCAAAAACACAGTACACGCAATTGGGTTTTTTTTTCTTTTCTGTGAAGACAACGCAGCGTTCCGTGTGAGCGCTGTCTCCAAGGTTACGTCTCCCTATGTATATCATGAAGAGAGAGAACATCATCACGTGCTATCGCCCAGTCAAAATAAATACTGCACAGACTACACTACTACTACTACCTGGGTTTTTTTCTTCCCAGCAGCTTCTTGAATTTTTCCTTTGGTTTTTCTTTTACCACCGCCGACTTCCTCATTGTTTTCTGTCGACGGAAATAATAGGGGACTTTATTCGACTCGAAAGGGCAACACGCGAACGTAATCGTAGGCGAAATTTCGGTGTACATCGTCTCGGAATAAAACAAACAAACATGGGAAAAGAATCGGGAGGAGGACGAAAAAAAGAAAAAGAAAAAAAAATAGAGAGAAAAGAAAGGACGCGAGCATGGGGGACGTGTCGAACGATAGAAGATGGATGAGCCCACCTGGGCCCCTCTCGATTGGCGAATCGCTGTATGGTATTAAAGAAACGACGACGACGACGAAGGGCCAAGAATAAGGAGACCGAAACGAATAGACAGCGCACTGTCTTTGATGTTCTCCTCCTGATGGCCTCTCGACTCCAAACAAATGCTCCGACCGATTGAGAAACTCGAAAAGAAGAAGAAGAAGGAGCAGCTGGATGGGGGACTCTTCTCCGCATCGATTCATTTCCGAAAAACCCAAAAATTTTCAAAGGCCAACGCGATAAGAAAAAAAAAAACTTTGTCTTTTCATTTTGGAATTCTTTTTTACATTTATTCAAGTGGCTGACTGATGAGCGACTCCTCAATTATTCCAGCCGAGATTTCGCTAAATAATATTAGAGGAAAAATAAAGCGAGACCAAGGACGACTGCTGTGGGTTCGCTGCAATCATCTGCAAGGAGCACGGAGAGAGAGAGAGACCTGCCCTTTCCAAGGCCCTGGGAAACTTTAATATGAGAGAATAGGCAAATAATGGCAAATGATCATCTCCGCGTATCACGCAGACGGCGCAATAAGGTTTCGCCCATCTTTCCCCCCGCCATTCGACATTGAAATGTTCGTGTTTGCCGATTCGTGGGTAGCCGAGCGTCGGTTCCTCTCCGTTGTTATTGAATCAAAAGGTATATATATACAGTAGTAGAGTAGAGTATGGCACAGGGCTCTGTCTGGTTTTATTTGATGGCTTTTGTTGCTAGCTAGATAGTATTATATTGTCCTATACTTCTGCAATGCGCAGAATTGATCTAATAGGTGTGCAGACCCAAGGTTTTCTGCTCGGTTCGTCACCCGATTTCGGCATCATCGGGAAAACTACCGTCTGTCGAGCTGTCACGCGAATCGGTTCTCTCTGGTGGTAGAGGTGAGTGCAAAGGGTCCGCCGATGACCCCAGCGCGGTCACTCTTTCTCTCTCTCGGCTGGAAATGAATGGTCGTCGGGGAAAACCTCGACAGTCGCCCGTGACACACGCAGCACGGCCATCCACGTCTATAAAAGAATTCGACACAAAAACTTTAGCCGGACGAGAAGAAAAAAAATCAATGTTACATAACCAAGGCGACGTTTGAACGCGCCCGGCAGCTGGGCAAGAACACGCAACCGTATTATTATTATTGAATTTCTCGAATGTTTTCAAAGGAAAGTAAATGGCGATGCTGAAACTAAAAGCTCTGATTTTCGCCTCTCGCTGTCGAGATGAAATTTGGCGACAATCCATCGGCTATTGTGCCAACGTGAAATCATAAAAGAAAGTCAAAATGCTATATTTTAGTCAGAGATCGCCAAAAAAGAGAGGCGCACAATAGAGATAGACCAGGAAATCTCCGAGGTCCTTTCATTTTTTTTTTCGGTTTGTTGTTGTCGTGCGACACTTCCCCCGGTGTTCAAGGCGTGATGAAAGTCGACATAAAAAAGGAATTTCCAGTTTTCTTCCCTATTTTTATAGAGACCGAAAAAAGATGGAGAGAGATTTGCAAGACGGAACTAGCTGTATAATTTCCCGCCACCAAACAATTGAAGGTGGTGGCAAGCTGTCGGCCTTGGTTACAAACTGAGGTTCATTTTGAAAAACCGAGTGATCGTTTGATTGCCCCGCGAGAGACTCTCTCCTTTTGATGTTGTCTCTCTCTCTCTCTGACTATCGGTGAGCCGCGCTGCTTGCGGCCAGCCCGAGTCTCTATCCCATATCCCGTCTAGTGCGATAACGCTCCTCGCGCCCTGGCCGTCAGTCGCGCTTACAAGTTGACAGCTCACCAAAAAGAAAAGGAATGAATACTTCTATAAACAGCATTCCAGTTTAAGCATTTGACTTTATCGATCCTATCCATCTTTCAAAGTCTGGAATTTCTCTCTACTATAGTCGAGCAGCACTGGAAAACCGGCATCATGCGTCATTGGCCATAAAGGTTCTTATCGACTTGTCATTTGTCGATTATCGATTGTACCAATGGTATAAATGGTTTCTTTCCTCTTTTGGGTTATTCAGCTGAATTTTTTTTTTTTTTGCCAAAATAATCAGAGAGACGACAGTTTCGGAGAATTTCGGGACCCAGACATTTCACGGTTGACCGTGAAAATTCTGACCGGAAGCTATTGTTGTTGCAGCAAGAGTCGGAAGAAGATGGCCGGCTGTACTGTAATAGCCTCGGTCAGTCGGGCGCCTGACGCAACGGTCAGAAATCAAAGAAGACAGCCAAAGGTCGAACTGGCGCGAGTTATATAGCCGTTTTTCGTTGGCTGTTTATGAGACGCGGCTCGCGGAGCCTTCTGTTTCAACAGAGACTGAGAGACTGAGTAATAGCGGTCCAGGCAACAGCCAGTAACGGGTGCTGGACACGATTTTGATCTTTCTCTTTTCGTCGCAGCCGACAACACACGTAGAAAAACGTTGGGCGTTTTCTCTTTTTCTTGGTTCCACAGCCTTTTTTCTTCAAAAATCCAGATTTGGGAAACCGTGTTTGTATGAATGTTTACATCGACGAAGAGTTTGTCCGCTCGGTTGTGAATAAGAAACTCGACAATTTCTTAGTTTCGAGAGACTAAATAGACGAACTGGCGCGGCCATTTTGGTCGAAAGGACCAAAATTGGTCACGAAATATCGACGCTCAGAGACGCTCCATTGGAATCTCTCTCTCTCTCTCTCTGTGTTCCAACACGCACTTTGATTGTCGCCGTTTCCCCTGTCGTTCGTTTGATGTTCTGATCCACTAGCTCCAGCAGCCCTCCATCAAGCCTATTAATCACGGTCCGAGCGAGTTGCTCGTACCATTGCGCATTGGGTAACATGTTTCTTCCCAAAAAGCTTGTGTACGACCAAACGATTCCATGCAGTAAATAACGACCGCCATTGCCCAGCAGCAGTCGAGTCGGACAGGGAAAAAAACAACATGGAAATATTAAAAAAAAAAATAGTAAACGTACTATACGGTTAGCAAGTTGTCATATCTAGTTATATATCAAAAAGGGAAACCAGGTTTCTGGGTACGTTTTGTGTTGTTGCTCAGTCATCTCGTCATTCTGGGAAATTCTTCAAGTCACCCGATCCCCTTCAGCAGCAATATAAAAATCAGTAAAATTCTTGGGGGTACGAGTATACTGTTCGCTATTGCGTAGCGTCGCCTCCGATGTTGACGCCAAAGACTTTGATCGCTATTTTTGTGTTTATCAGTCGCAGACATCGTAGATGCAATATCCGTCTCCCGGTGTGTTTGCATCTATTCGAGCGTCGACGAGGAAAAAAAGGGCACGGAAAACACGCGCCAATCCTGATGTGTTTTCAACAGCTAACTAATTGATTCGTTACAGGTCGACGCGGACGGTTCGTTAAACTTGTTGTTGATTCCAACAGCGCGCGTCAAAAAAATTCGGAACACTTTTTTATTTTTTTAAATTTTTTCTCTTGGAAATTCCCCAGTTGTTTAACAACCCGGAAGATTATAGAATCGGCGGTGAAAGCCGATTTCGCGTCGCGTCGTTTTGTGGTCGTCGGGTTTTTTTGGCTATCTCGAAACTTGCTCTTTTCCTTCTTCTTCTTTTTTTGCAGAAAAGAACACGCCCGGTCAAATCCGCTTGTTTTAATGCTCCGTCACACGTCCGAACGCCCGTGAGGTGTTTTCGGTGATGCTAACCAGAGAAAGACCTGTTGTTGCATCCATCACTCGGAACAGTTTCCTTTTTTTCTTTTTTATTACGAAAAATAAGATGTGGTGCAACAACTTTATCGGGCCCTGAAAGTTGTTGGTCGTTGTTGTTCGCCTATTGTTGATTGAGAATACAATAGGACCTGTCTGAAGGAATGAAATGATTGCATTTCCTTTTGTAAACGGAGGGGGTAGCCTATTTGTTCATGACGCAAACACGTTCAATCCTACATGTTTGTCCGCTTAAAAAAAAATTGTAAAACGTGTCTGATCGAGGGTCAACACTCGGCTCTTTCATTTCTAGTGGGACCGGACATGAATTGAAAACGTCAAACATTTGTAGGCTGCTGTTCGTCTTCATTGACACTTTGTTCCGGTTGCCGCCCACGTCGATTCATTTACTTTTCTTTTTTTGTCAGCTGCTGCTGGTCTTCGTCTATATACTAGTTTGCGGAAGGATGAAAGGCCATGAGAGATATATGGGAGTGCGTGACTAGAGGTGTCGGCGGGATTGGTCACGCTTCCGTCCCTTATAACTCGACCTCGAATGTTTCGGCCTATCAAATACAAACAGTTGGCCCACGCTTTTATCTAAACAATGGAGAAACCGGCCGTGCTTCAGCTGGACCCCATACCGACCTTGACTCACGCGCTCCTCCGATGGAGCGCCCAAGTATTTCCAACATGTCAGACAATCGTTAACCCAAATATTAAAAAAGTTTCTGTGTGTTGTTGTTGCTCCTCTATATCAGAAGGACCCAACTTGTCTGAAGAAATGTCCACTTCCTTCCGGTCTTTAACTCTCAGACAGATTGCCACCGAGTTGCTGTACTACACAATCGATCGTTATAGGCCTACAGCCATGGCGACCCTGACCTTTATTTTCTATTTCGGTCGATCGGACCGAGCGCACCACTACTGATTACTGGCCAGACATGGTTGACAATGTTAGGATCGTATTCTTGGCTATAAGTTCTGTTCCAGAGTGGATGCTCCGCCATGTTTCTCCCTTTTCCTTTTCTCTTTTCTTATTCTCTGACGTGATCGAATTGATTACCGCCGCGTGAATTGGGGCTTCACCCGTGTACGACCGTGACGGTCGTTTCGGGAGCTTCTACGTTATGCGTCAAATATCGTTGATATATATAAAGGTTGCGACTATGTATAGTTTTCGGTTGCTAGCAGCGTCGCCCGACGACGGAATTCGATGACAAATGGAATAGAGGCAGACGTAGAGAGAGAGAGTTGTATAAAATAGAGAGAAGAGAAGAGAAAAGGAATTTGTGATGCCATCGCCAAGGCTTTCTCGGTTGGCGGTCTCTCCACTGTTCTCGGCAACAAAATCCTCTTTTGCCCTCGGTTCCATTCGCGATTGTGTTATTGCCAGCTAGAGCTTCACCCAGGCGACGACGATCGTCGCGGTCCTCTGATTTTTTTTCGCCACTGTTTATAGACGTATCGATCAGTCGGAGCTATTCCGGATTCGCCTTGACTCTGGCGCTCTGGTGTTTTGTTCGAGTGCAACCGTCTTTTCTCTTCCAGCAGCAGCTAGTGCCCGCTCTTCGTGCTTTTTGGCGTTCATGACATATGTGTGAGAAAATGACGATGTCGACGACGAATGAGCCCATTTCCCTTTTTATGATTCATCCCTATTGATTTCCAGCGCGCCGAGGAGAAACTGAAGACGACGTCAAAGAAAAGAAAAGCCGTCTGCCATCGATTTGGGCACGTAAAGGTTTTTTTTGTTGTTGTTTGCGTCCCGGCAGAAATTGGACGGGCAAAGGAAAGATATCAATGTCGGATGATGGTACGTAGGAAATGAGAGGGGTATTTTATATTATTTAGATTGTTTGCTGTTGCAGACGTTTTTCCCGTGGCCTCGCGCTATCGCGCCGTCATTTTCTCCTTGCACTTGACCGTGGAGGCCGCTAGCGTTTTCTCTTGGCCCGTCAACTCTGGGAAAAGGTCAGTTGCCATCGATTGATTGAAAACGTCGATAGCCGAAATTGGAAGAATTCGCAATTGGAAATGAGAGGAAGACGAATCACGAGATCAATACTATTTTTAGACATATTTTTCTTCTCATCCACATCAACCTTGGAGTTGACGTCGTAACCTTCCGTACATAGAGCGATGACAGAAAGATTTTCGGATGGAACAATAAAAAACGAGCGGCCGCCTTTAGTCCTTGTCTTTTCGTCTTGTATTCTCGCACGCTCGCCGTTGTGCATAAAAATGCCGGCATTACTGTCAGCAACGACGGGGTGGACCATTCGAATTGATCGGGACCAGCTTTCAGAATAAGAGGAGACTCGGACATTCATATTCATATCGACAGCTCTCATCCTCGCTTCTTAAATAAAAATAGAGAGATATATTATTTCTGCGCTGCTGCGCGGCGCTTGTCTTCTCACCATTTTTAAAATCCCGAACACGTTCGTGGTATTTGACTCGATATGGCAACGTCGATCGAATGATGGCGACTTGCTTCTCCACGTGACTTTCTACTCAAATTCCTTTTTTGTTTATTTCACAATAAACTCTTTGCCAGGTAATATTCACTGGCAGTATCACTAGAGGGATAATCAAAATGGATGGTCTATTGAATTTATTGCCGCTTTACACTGAGAGTATTGAAGGCGAACACAATCTCAGCCAGTATTTGGAGACGTGTCGGACCCATCAGAGTTTCGGTGAACTTGTTGCCAACGAAAAGGACCTACATCATGCCGTGTCTACCATCAATTCCAAGCTCAACGCAAACGAATCCAGGTTTATTCCCCCCGACACATAGCCTTGTGCGGCATTGACCTTTTGATTCTTTTCATGCAGGGTTGAAGGAGCTCTCCTTCTCGATGTGCTCGTAACTCAATGTGGGACTGACACCTTCACTTCCAATTGTGTTTCGTGGGTCCAGCAAGTGATGCGCTTGCTCCATGGTCCCACCAAAATCAGTGCAAGTCTTATTGCCTGCAGAGTCTTGGGTGAGTACATTTATCTTTGTCGGTTAATCTGAGCACACCTGCTAAACACAACATCTGACTTACAGGGAAGTTGCTGGCATTCTCGTCCCAGTTTCCTGAACTCTCCCGGCAACTCAGTACAACAGTAATTTCTCAACTGGTAACCTTGCTCTGTGAATCAGACTTCATGCAAAAGGTAAACATCTATTTTAAATTCAAATAGAGAATCCAAAGTAACTTGTTGAACATGGCAACGAATTCCAGGGTTCCATTACAATACATGTCCTTGAGTGTCTCAAGAACTGTATGAAATATTTTGGTAGCCCTTGTGGCCCAGTCAAGGTCAGTGCTAAATAACTGTTGTTGATTTAAAATTCTAGCAGCATTATTATGCCAACCATTCTTTCAACACCCCAGGGAACGATTGAACGGAATCTTCTGTCGCTGATTGATTGGGATGAATTGGCTACCGATCCGAGCCTCCGAGCGACATGGTCATCTTGCATGGCGCAGTTGCCCGCTTTGGGTGGCAGTGGATCTCAGGGAGCCCAATACAAGACCAATTGGATAGAATTTTGTTTGCAGCTCGTCGACTCGATCCATTGCACCATTAACGGAATGTTTAGAAACATTGAAGAATTGAAGGTAAACAAATTCAGTCAAGTGCTTTGCTCAGATAAGAGATAAACTAACGAAGACCAATATGTCTCTTTCGCAGACGCAAGAGGCTTCGCCGAACCCATTGAAGCTGCCAGAATTGCAACATCAAAACCCTATGGTTTTATTGCACGATCAACAGAGACGATTTATAAACCTTTGCTCTGCTTTAGTCTCACTGCTCAAGTAGGTGACCTCTCGCTATTCCTGGGAATTAGCCAACGTACTTACTTCCGGTCCTTTCTAATCCTCTTTTTCTTCATTATTTTATAGAGAGCCGTTTCCAGCGTCGAAGAATGTCCCAATTGACCGACTTTTGGCACTGATCTCCCGCCTTCTTTCTCTGAACAGCAAAAGCTTATCCAAGTCGGCCAGAGCTAACTTTGGTATTTCTGTCTAGATATTTGTGGTGGGTGTATATTTTTAACTTCTTTCATTCATTAAACAGAACAATTGACCTTGGGATCAATTATCCCTGACCTTCAGTCGTCCGTGTTAGACGTCTTGGCGTCTTTGGTGGCCGTCTGCAGGTCTCAATTGCTGACCCGAGCGACAACTGTTATGAACTTTTTCGTTCAAGTGCTTCAGTGGACTTTCACACCACTTGACGGGCGTCGCACTGCTGCCGAGAGGCCATACGGGTAAAGATCACTTCAGATTAAACGTTAAATGGACGCGTATCACAATTTGATAAGCTAAATGCCCACTCTTGACTGTAGAAAACTACGTAGCCAAGTCTACAGGAGTTTGTGTTTGTGGGTGGCCGCCAGTCGCTCGGCGTGTGGTTTGACGAAAAACGTCGATGTCCTCTTCAGCCAATTACTCTCCGACATCACCGTTCAGCGCGATACCGTTCAATTGCTGAAGGGTATAATTCATTTTCGAACATTTCTCATCCCAGAAATGAAACCTTTTTAATACTATTTAAATAGTGAATCAACCCAGCAACGGTCAGACAAGTAGGAAAGGAAAGAAAAAGATATTGGATACTCCTGGTGTGATTCTTCAGAAAGAGAACTTGGAAGCCAATGCAGATGTTTGCCAGGCGGCCCTTCAGTGCCTCTCGACAATCTTGCTTTGTTGTGGGCCCCGCATCAAGCCCACCATCCACAAGGTCCACGTGTTGGGTTTTGTGTACAAAAGACGTGGGTTGTTGACCGCTGACTTTCTTTAAGCAGGAACTTCAAGAGATCACGTTGTCGATTCTGATCGATATAATGAATGGCGCCGAGCTGCAATCACTGCTGCCATATAACGATCCCCGCTGTCGATTAGGCTTGTATCAATTGCTGGCGAAGTTGGTACTTTGCCCCAATCCACAATGGCCGGCGCCACTCAACTATGCGTCAGCCGTCTTCAATAGCGGCATGAACGACCCCAATCTTGAGGTAGCAAGGTTTCATTTAATATAAATCAATAGATGCTGGGTTGAGTTTCTACACGTTGACGTTGACGGTTTCAGGTGTCAACTGTTTGCGTTGAAGCCTTGGTGTCGATTCAGTCTATATTGCGACCAAGAGGGCCGACGCTCAATTTTGCTCTAGAATCGAAGCAATTGCGTTGCATTCAGCAGGAAGCGCCATTATTGAACGGCTCTTCCTCTGCGGCCAAGATTTTGCTGGCTGAATCGGCATTGTCATCTTCCGCTCCGTTGGCGGCACTCCCGACTCCCGCTGCTCTTTCGGTGGATCTACCCACGCCAGGAGCTCAAGAGCTTGCACCAATTTTGTCGCCGACGGTCGAAATTCGCCCGCCCGAAACATCGCCAAAGCCCACGAAGCGAGTCCCCGCTACTACTAATGGAATTCGAGATGATGTTACAACACCTCCTTTGGGTGTTACGACAATAGTTTGCGAATCCCCTGCAAAATCTACAAGAATGATGACGCGCAAGGAAGCTCTAAAAGTGATCGCTGCCGTGTCGTTGCCACCACAGATGGTGCCTGAGCAATCGTTTAGCCCCTCCGAGTCTAACCAACCTGAAGACAAAGCGTCACCCGCGCGGAAGAGGCCTCATGAGGATTCTAAACCGAAAGCGCCTTCTCAGGAAAAGGTCTCTTTTCATCTTTGACGTTCGCCTTGAAACCCTTCAATGAAATCTTCTTCTCTAATCTTCTTTTTCAGATGTTGAAAGAATTGCCTAACGACACGGACGGACTGGATGACAACTTGGAATCTATGTTGGCCTCGTTTCACGATGTTCCAGCCGAGTAAATATGTGATGGTTGTTTGAGCTATGACACAATTACAAATGTTGATGGATTCAGATCATAAGGGAGGCGTTTATTTGCTTTAGGTTCTATGGGCCAGCGTCAATATCTTTATTATAACCATAATTATAGAAAGCGATTTATCTCAATCAGGGTCAACAAGAAAAAGTGCACAAATAGTCTTGCAATCAATAGGCATCTCAAAGGGACGTGCTAGTTAAAGCGTATACAAAACACGGTGCACTTTTGTGAAAACAAAACTCGTGGAATCGTGACATGAGATTTAAGGGGCGTCGGTTCCTAGATTTTTTTTTCCTCGCAAGAAGTGTCGATCAAAATTAATGGTAGAGAGAGATTAATCAATCATGGATGGAAGAGAGGGTGATTCTTTACACAAAATTTAAATGGTTTTATGATATTCCACATTGTCGTCATCGGCTTAAAAATCAAACGAAAAAGGGGGAAAATAACATCAAGAGTGGGTCGACTTCAGGTAAAATCAGACGACACAAGGAAGGCAGGAACTCAATGTTTTTTTTTCCCGATTCAGCGTAAAAACGAGAGTAAATGTCACGACATTTGGTCTTTCCTTTAAAAAATTCGGTGAGCTTTCATCTTGGTAAAAAACGCAACTAAAATTGGTGGGGAAATTTTAAGGTTAGGCGTGGAGAGATTTTTAAAAGACGGTTCGGGGAGAAAGCGTCCTACAATATAACAGCATTCAGTGCAACGGGTCGACTGGTGAGAATTTGATACAAAATATTTCTTAAATAGCAGGATGGCAACATTTCCCGTGTTTCTGATTTTTGTTTTAGACTAATGAGTTTCCGTCGGTGCTTTCAGATTTAAAAGGACGAACTACTCGCAGCCAGTTCTGCCTAAAATAGGGGTCCCGTCGCTTGAGCAGCTCAAATCGTTCCTGTAAAAGCTGACGGGCAAAATCCAAAAGCTCCGCGTCGAGACTATTGAGCTGACGAACCCGTTCTATCTGAGAATTAAAAAAAAAAAATAAGATCTCAAAAGTCATCATCTTAGATTACACGAAGAAATGCAATACCTGAGCTGGTGTCAGTTCGGCTATTGCCTGGGCTGATAGAGTCGCATTTGCTTGGTCAAAGGAATTGGCAAAATCCAGTCGGAACGTCTGTTCAAAAATGTACTGGCTTATTGCCTGCTGCTCCGTCAGGCCAAAATAGGCCATGCTCGCTAAATTCTGTTTAGCGCTTTGCAACAAGATGCGATCTCTTTCTAGTTGATCTGCCGTCGAGTTATAACCAGTGTAGCAGCCGGCTAGTGTGAGATCGGCCAACATCCGCGTCTGTCGGTTGTGAGCCAAATTGTAAGGGCAATTCATAAACTCTTCCAACTCGACACCGGTCCAATTGGATCCCTGTATCAAAATAACTGTGACTTGAATCGTTTCAACGACACTTTCTTTCACAATTCGAATACCTTGTAACAATGTGGTAGACTGGTGAATTCCTGGCCCCCGCACCAATGTCGGGCGCTCTTCCAAGTTGCGCCTCTTTGGACATGGCGAAATTCCGAAAGATATCGGTGGATCGGGTCCCGGAGAACGGTGATGAAGAAATATCTGTTAAACCACACAAACTAAAAGTTGTAGAAAATTAAACTAAATGGGAGATTTAATAAAGATTACCGTCTTCTCTTGGCTAATCCTTCATATTCGTCGAGGGCACTTTCAACACAGTCAGTCAACTCGGTCCAGTCTGCGTGCAAGCCACACTTCCAACCGGTTGAATACCGACTGAATAGCCACTGCTCATTGATGGTGTTGGGACGGAAACAATCACAGCGTTTGCGCTTACGAGGGCAGATGCACGGAGTTTCAAGATTCAGATCTCTAACCAAGTGACGACCAAATGTCGTGCCACCCGTTTTTTGAATGTGTAAAAACACAATGACATCTCTACCTGTGATGTCAAACCCTCTGTTGTGGGCCTCTTTAAATGACACAGATTCAATATCAGCTGTAGATGCACGCCCACCATGCAACCTGGCTGTGGAGGTAAGTGAGGAAGGGTTTTCTACCCTACTACTGCTGCTACTAGCACTGATGCTGTACTTGGGGGAGATGTTGAAACGGTCTGGAGCCAAACACAATGAGTTGTGACACAGGTAGCTTACATATGCAATACCCATAAGCGTCACAAGACAAAGACCTCCAACCACACGAATCATTTTGACCCAGTACTTCATATTCTCAAGGGGAGAAGGGTAAAGCATCTACCGACAGTCCCCAAAGTTCCCAGCACCTCTCTCCATTGCAACCAAGTGTTAACCCATACATTTCGTCAATTCTTGAGACAAAACTGTCAAGGACTTCATTATGACTTTAGAATGCTAAAATAATAATATTAAAAAAAAGGATAAAGGGATAAACGAACCACAACGCAGCACGCTATACTTAGCTATCGAAAGTGGGATACGAGTTACGCTTATTTCACAAAAACCAACTTCCCGAAGACACCCAAGATAAGAAGGTGAATACTATCCTACATTAAACCATGATATTCTAAATCTTCCCACACTTTCCGGTCAGATTAAAACTTGTCTCTTTATTAACTTGCCTCGTCTCCCTATTTTTTGCCAGAGCCCAGTCAGAAGTGTTTACTTTTTTATCCGACGTTGCATTTAGATCTGTTTTCTTTTTTTATTGTTAATAACTTACCCAAAAATTACGAGAACGACATTCCAAATTAGAAAAATCAAATTGTTGGCGAGAAAAAATTAATCTTCCTTTTAAATGGACTGAAATTCATGTTGATCTTTGGAAAATATTTTTATTTGTACAGTGATGCAAGTACAAGAAAGGCAGGACCGTGGACCGAGGAGTCTCGATTTCATTTGTTAACAGAGAACGTCTAACAAACGGGAGCCTTTCTGGATTTATTTATTTAGTTTTTGGCTCATAACTGGCTCTGTCTTCTCCCAATCAGAGCAGTTGAATGTAAGGTTTTTAATGTCTTTACCTCAAAAAGAACAATCAGGGGTTTTTCCCTTTATTCGTGCGAACCTTTTCCTGGTCTCTCGTTGGGTCAAGTTGTCTCTCTGGTCT
Organism: Ceriodaphnia dubia; assembly: GCA_022539655.2. NCBI lineage: Eukaryota > Metazoa > Arthropoda > Branchiopoda > Diplostraca > Daphniidae > Ceriodaphnia > Ceriodaphnia dubia. The sequence goes on along the minus strand of JAKUCG020000053.1, from coordinate 179,938 downwards.
CTGGCAGCACAAAGCCAAGGCTGCCCGTGTGTGAAGTTCATGAAAGACTGATTTTGTTTGGCTTAAGGCTCTACGATCTCAATAACTCATCAGTGTTTTTTCGACTCGATAAAAGCATCTCAAGGGATTGTCTCTTTATGTAAAACCTGGCTCTTAAATCATTCCAGTCTCAAAATTTGTGGATTTGTCAGTGTATTGCACATATTCTGATGTTTGCAGTTATGAATTGAAGTAGATTCTGAGTATCGACGACGATCAGTAGGTAACAAACGATTTGGGGGATGCCCTTTTGTTCATAATTGTTCTTGTTGGAGTGGACAAAGGCATCCTTTGGGCAATGTTGGTGTAGGTTTTTAGGCCCCTTTGTGATCGTGGGAAACAAAGAGTTGACAGCAATTGTGATTTAGTGTGTAATAGTCCCTATGTCTACAAAGTTTTCTGTTTTTCATTGCAGGATTTGTTTGATTTGGGGCATGGTTGGTAAGGAAGGCTGTGCCTATGGCCTCCTCAGCACCACCTGCAGGTCCAGCTAATTCTGGTGGTGGTGATCAGCAATCAAGCCACTTACCCAGCAGCTCAGACTCACCAGTGTCACCTCTACGAAGTGAAACACCCCCAAATTCCAGGCAGAGGTAAGAATAACTTGTCTTTGATTGCTTCAAACTTATGTAATCAATAATACAATTCTCGTTGACAATCCAGTAACAGTGCTCCTGCCTCCAGAAGGAGTGACGGTTCTGAGGGACCAGTGTCTTCGAGGCTGAGGCGACTTCCAGGACGTTACCTCTCCACTTCTCAATTACCAGTTACCACACCTCCAAGCCCATTGAACGCCAGGTTGGAAGCATGATGAAATGAGTTTTTTTCCAATTATGTGGTTTTAATTGTTGATACTTGAATTGACAGGAGGAGTACAAGTGGCTCTTTGAAGCGTCTGAGACACAGTCTGCCTCTTCCTCAGGCTAGTGCTGACTTGGAAAGGAATCACGCGAAGACGCCTTATGATCGGAGAAGTCCCAGTGTTCCCACTCCACGGTCTGTCTCGCATCAACCTCCAACACCAGCAGCCACACCAGGCACACCAACAGTCGTCACCCCTGCGGCAGGAGGTAGCACTTTGGCTGAGACTGGTGCTGTCACGCCGCCCGTCCGACAACGTAAGCGGACGAGGACGAACGAAACAGCGGAAGCGGGACCCTCCTCTTCGACGGGAGGATCAACAACTCCGTCAACCAGTAGAACCCGATCTGGCCAGCCGCCGAGCAACGGTAGTGCCGGAAGCAGCAGCAACAACAGTCTCCATCCCAGTCCGACCAAGAAGGCGCGACTGCAAGCGGCCAAAGAAGCTTTCCAGCAGGCTACATCACTGCTGCCAAATTCACGAGCAAACATAGGGGCTGGTACGTCGTCTCTCTACTGCTACAAACATCCTTTGTTTTTCCTTTGTTTTACTAACACAACAAAATAATGGCATTACTATCGAGTCGAGACATCCTTATTAATTCAGAGATGTGGAGGGGTTGTGTGGGGGGGGGGGGGAGGGAGTTTCCAGCATCTTGTCAGATTTCGGTTCCCTTCCCTCTATTGTCACTAGACCGGTTTCGTAACGGTTTCATCCGACCATCGCCATCTGAATCATTCATCTAGCGATGTCTGGAGCTCATTTGCAAAGTTTTCTCGAGTCGCTCACGGGGCGTCTCATTGGGGGATTGGATTTATTTCCCAGAAGGGTCTCGGGGAAGGCGAACTCTAGTGTGTCGCAAGCTGCCATGGTTATCTTATCTCTTTTTTTTCGAGTCTTGTTATCCTCCTTCGTTACTAGCTCTGCACGTCAGTATTGAACTGATCAGCGCGCCGTCCAATTGTGCGGATCTTTTGTTTGTTGCTCGAGGCTGTCCGCTAAATTCCGCACTGCTGGCTTTGAGTGTAAACCGTTGTTACATGTTTCCTTGTTACAGGACACAGTCATTGTTTGGGAGGGTCGACGTCGGCGGGCGTTGCAGGCGGAGGCGCTGAGGTCACTGCCGCAGAAGGAGAACAGCAACAGCGCTTGTCCCAATTACGTCACCCGAGACAACCGGCCAACACGGGGTCCTGCGCCAGCAACAGGTAAACAAGTCCAAAAAGTTTTCATCTCGTCTCGTCTCTCTAAAAGCTGTTTCGTTTCCATCTCTACTTGACTCTTTTCTGTTATTACTTTTCCCAACTTGGCCCATATCGCCATATCGAGTATGGGGAATTTCATTACTTTTCGTCATTCCTGTCATCTTTTCCTGATGACTTGCAGAGAATATTTGAAGACGGAAGGGCTGATTCGATTGGTCTATTCCCGCGACGATGATGATGCTAAACCAGTAAAAAAAATGGGGGAAAAAAATAATAAATAAAAGGAGGTGGTAGGCGGGACCGATGATGTGTGACGTCTGATCGAGTCGTCCATGTTGGATCGTGCAGAAATGGCCTGGCCAGAAGGGTCTTAAATGATGTGGGGGGGTAGGGGGGGATTCGGTTGCTATGGCGACCGCGTGACGACTTTAGCCTTCGTCTTCTCCTATTTCTCCCGCAGCCCTCCCCTTTTCTTGCCTCCTCTTCTTACAAAAGTGGCTTGTTTCTGGGGGTTGTATCCCAAGAGTCTTATTTCAAGAAGAAGACGACGTTGTATATAGTCGGTAGTAGTCGAGGTCGCTCGCAGCTGGACGGCTTCCTCTCTCTCTCTCTCTATGGCTACTTCTAATCGAATTTGTCATTTGCGCGTCATCGCCCGAAACAAAAGAGTCACGCTCGAGAGACGACGCAGGGAAAACAAAAACAGCACGAAAGCCAAGAGAGCCAGAACTCTGCGAGTTTGGAGGGAGGAAAAATACAAAATAAGAAAAAAAGAGTGTTGCACACACACACACAACACAGGTGTTGCCCGCAGGCTTTCGTCTTGCTGCGTTTGCGCTCCGAGGTTTCGTTGACTTTGGTGGCTCCTTGGTCTCACGGATCCAGTCTGACGTTGTGTCGCGACCAGTCAGGACGTAGGGAGACTCTTCGTTGCTGCTCCCGACCGGCCCGTCTCTCTCTCTCTCTCTCTGTACACAAAGTTTTGTTGTCGTATGGCGTCTAGTTCTTCTTCCCAGTTGTGTTGATCGAATGTGTCCTCAATAACGGGGGATGTTTCTGCACGACTTGTCGTTGCGCTACCAGACATGGAGGTGAGAGCTATTGCAGAGAGACAGGTTTTTTTCTCTTTTTCTTCCTTTGTTTTGCATTTCCCATTTGGGATCATTGTTAGAAGAAATGTTTCTCTGCCTTTTCTCTTTTGGTGTTTGGCCATGCTTGAATGTGCGGTCGATCCGATGGAGGGGGGGGATTGCGAAGACGACGGGCAATGAGCCGAACGAATGAGAGGTAGGTGCGGGCACAGGTGTGTTAGCCTCCGCCCCGTTTCTCCTCGCGGCGAAGCGGTTCAAGGGCGGCCATTGAGCAGCGGGTTTTTGGTGTGTTGTGTGTAAATCAGCTGCTGCTGTTGTTGTTGCCGCCACCGTCGTATCTCACTCTCTCGCACTTGCACACAATTTGATACTGATGGTAAAACCACCAACCGGCCCTGGACTGACGACTATTTGCGGCAGAGAAAACCCGTGCTTTTTCCCTTTTTCTGACTCGGGACGGTTCGCTCTCCATCTCCCCTTACCCCACCACCACCACACGTGTCAACACCAATCCGGTTGCCAGGGAGAGAAGGCATTTTGAATGATTCAAGGTGACTCGGTCGCGGTCGTTTTCCATCCTCTTTTTCTCTCTCTTTCACGACCGACGAAGAAAGAAAAAAAGAGAGAAGCGTTTCTCGGATGACACGATCATGATGGAATAGCCGTGTCGTGATCTTCGACAAGTTATCAAAAAATAACGACTCGCCCACGTATGTGCGCGGCGGCGGCCTTAAAGTTCACTGACGACGCCGTGGATGTCTGCGAGATTAAGACTGTTTCCCTCCACTTCTCGGAAAGCCATCGTCGCTCCCGACGATCCACAGAAAGGGCGAAAGAAAGAAAAGAAAAGATGGCTAAAAGTAGAAGAAGAAGGAAAAAATAGACGACGGTCGTCGAAAGTAATCCTCTTGTGTGTTGCATTGCCGTCGTTGTGAGTTCATCAAAGTTGATTCTCTGTGCCCTTTCACCGTAATCGTTACATATGAAGCTACTCTGAGAAATGGGGCCAATTTACGAACGTGATTGGATCAGGAAGTGAAAGAGGCGTGGTGCAGAGGTAGATGGGTGGGGCTTAACCTCAAGGCTGCTTCCGCGCAACCTCATTAGTTACACATAAATGAAGCCATAAAATGAAATGAAATAGCCCCTCGTCACCGTCTCTAGCACAACCGCGTACTTTGGTGATTCATTTGATTGAAATGGGAGCTTTTTTCTTCCTCTTCCTTTCGTCCACTTTCTTTTTTCTCTTCCTTCCAAATAAAATTGTTGAATTGTTGTACAAATGTTTATGATGGATTCTTTACAATTCGGCGGACGAAGCCGGCGAGCCTCGAGGTCCGGCAAAGTGCCACTCAGTAGCAGCGGCAGTGGAGCCAGCGGAGTGGGCGGCGGGACCAGTGGCATCGCAGGAGTCGGCGTCGGCGCACCTACCTCAGCTGCTGGAGCGGCTGGAGGAGCAGCCGGATTATTAGTAGTAGGAGCGGGTGCGATGGATGGCGGAACTCCTGGCGGACCGTCATCGGCAAGCGGATCGCACGCTCCCACTACTTCTTCATCCGCACCCGCGCCAGTTGGTCAGTTTCCAATGACGGACATTTTTATTTGATTTGATTTTTTTCTTTCGGGGGATATACCGTTTTCCCCCCATCTTCTTTTTAGATGAAATGTCGTGTTTGTAGTACTCTTTTTTGTATGTGTCTATACATTATCCAATTTCAATCGACTCACACATCCGCTTCCGGACAGGTGGGGCTAACGTCAACGTCGTTTCAGTGCCTCCGGGTCCTGACGGAGCTTCCGGCTTGTTGAACTTGCCACCAGGTCACGCTGCCAATCTTCTACTAGGAGCTGGTGGTGCCGGGCCTGGAGCCGGTGACTCTGAGAGTGACGACAGCGAGATGGGTCGTCTCCAGGCGTTGCTCGAAGCCCGCGGCCTTCCGCCGCATCTCTTCGGCGCCCTGGCTCCGCGAATGCAGCATATCCTCCACCGATCCATGGGATCCAATTCGACCATTTCCAAAGCCCAGCAACTGATTGCCGGTATGCGATCCTCTACTTCCTTCCCTTTTTTTTATATTTTTGTTTGAAAAACCTTTCACTTTGATTGTAACGAACGTTTGATTTTGTTTTGGCGCGGCCCGTTTTAGCTTTGCAAAACAACGCGGACGAGAGCCAGCAGCTGCAGGCGGCCATCGAAATGTGCCAGCTGCTGGTGATGGGCAACGAGGACACATTGGCCGGATTTCCCGTCCGGCAAGCGGTTCCCGCTCTTATCCACTTGCTCCACATGGAACACAATTTCGATATGATGAATCACGCCTGCCGGGCATTGACTTACATGATGGAGGCACTTCCACGCTCCTCGGCCGTCGTCGTCGAAGCCGTTCCGGCCTTCCTCGAAAAACTGCAAGTCATCCAGTGCATGGACGTGGCCGAGCAAAGTCTGACGGCCCTGGAGATGCTCTCGCGCCGCCACGCCAAGTCGATCCTGCAGGCGCGCGGAGTTTCGGCTTGTTTGATGTACCTGGACTTTTTCGGCATCAACGCCCAGCGGGCCGCTCTCTCCATCACGGCCAACTGCTGCCAGAACCTCCACGCCGACGAGCTCCATTTCGTTTCGGGCTCTCTACCGGCCCTCGCCGCCCGGCTGACGCAGCACGACAAGAAGAGCGTCGAGAGCATCTGCATCGCCTTCAGTCGACTTGTCGACAGTTTCCACAGCGAATCGGACCGGCTCCAGGAGATCGCCAGCACCGAGCTACTCGCCAATTTGCAACAGTTACTGGTCATCATGCCGCCCGTCCTTTCCAGCGCCACGTTCATCATGGTTGTGCGAATGCTCTCCATCATGTGCGCCCACTGCCCGGAATTGGCCGTTAAGCTCCTCAAGCAGAACATTGCCCATACGCTGTGCTTGCTGTTGACTGGCCCGTCCGGTGCGGCCGCCACGGCTTCGGCTTCGGGTGAACCTTCATCGGCCACTTCGTCGCCCGTCAAGGAGCAACAGGATCAGGAAGTGGAGCTGGTGGCCCGCAGTCCGCAGGAGTTGTACGAGATCACTTCGCTCATCGGCGAGCTGATGCCCCGTTTGCCCACGGACGGCTTCTTCGCCGTCGACGTCTGGTTGACGAAGCCCAGCACGGTCCATTACGACGCGGTGCAGTGGCAGTGGCGCGACGATCGCGGCTCGTGGCACGCTTATTCCGCCATCGATTCGCGGATGGTCGAGGCTGCCCACCAGTCCGGCGAGGATGAGATCAGCCTCTCTACAATGGGTCGCACCTACACGCTCGACTTCCACTCTATGCAGCAGATCAACGAAGAGACGGGCACGACGAGACCCGTCCAGCGCAAAATGAACAACGCCAGCGGTTCGAGCGGCCTGGGCGGTGGTGTCGGCGGTGTCGGCGGAGTGAAACAGAGCGATTCTCGGATCGAATGTCTGCAGGAGGAGACGGAATTGGCCACGCAGTTTATCCGCTCTCTCTTTTCACTGCTCTACGAAGTGTATAGCAGCTCGGCTGGACCGGCTGTCCGTCACAAGTGCCTGCGCGCCTTATTGCGGATGCTCTATTATGCCTCGCCCGAACTGCTCCGCGACGTTCTCAAAAGCCAGAGTGTGGCCAGTCACTTGGCCGGTATGCTTTCATCTCAGGATCTCAAGATCGTCGTCGGCGCCACTCAGATGGCCCACATTCTCATGCAAAAGCTGCCCGATGTCTTTGGCGTCCATTTCAGACGCGAGGGCGTCATGCACCAAGTCCAGCGGTTGGTGGCCGAACCTGCCGAATCGCCTTCATCCGCCGTAACGACGCCCGCCTCCATCCCGACTCCGTTTCAGGTAAAAACAAACAACACTCTCTTAATTGTTGTCATTTCTTTTATTGTACAATTGGTTCACTTGCCCCATTCTTTCTTTTGGCTTTTAATAGAGTGAAATTCCGCACGTTGGTTGCGCCACCAACGGAACGGCCACGTGCTCGACCCCGGCAACGGATCAGTGCTCATTAGGAAATGGCAGTAGCGGTTCCAGTGGAGCGACGCTCGTTGCCACCAGTCCGGAGCGGATTGCTCCGGTCGCCACAATGACCGCCGCTGCTGCCGCCGCCGCGACTTCGACGGAAACCGGAGACTCGTCGGTGCCGTTGCCGACTTCGATGGTGGCCGTCTCTGCCGTGGCGTCGAGCCCGATGAAACTGAGCGACGTTTTGAAAAGGAAACGAGGAGGGGCCAAGCGCGGTGCTGTCGGCGCCCGTAAATCGAGAACATTCGCGGAAGAGTCGTCTTCTCCGGCCGGCTCGTCCGGCTGCAGTATGGACGGACACGACTATTTGAAAAGCGGTGCTAGTGCCAGCAGCAGTGCCGGAAGCACTGGAGGCGCTCGATCCAAGTTTGGCTTCGCCATGGCTGGGCACAGCAGCGGCGGTGCCAGCAACAACGGAACACCAACTTCGTCCATCAGCGGTGCTGCTAAAGCCACGAGCTTCCTCGCCAACCTGAATCCGGCCCGGTGGGGACGCTCTCATCATCATAATCAAGCGTCGAGCACCAGCGGTTCGGGTGCTGCCTGCTCGTCTTCGTCGCCCAGCCTTCTGCCGAACGTGCCAAAATCGTTGAGCAATCCGCAACTGGCCGGCAACCGGGAGAAGGTCAAGACGTGGATCCGTGATCAAGCGACTCTTTTCCTATCCACCTACTTCAGTCCGGTTGGCTCGGAAACGGGCGAGTCCGGCAACGGCCAATCCGGTGACGGGTCCGGCGGACATTCGTCTGGCCTCAGTGTTTTGTCTGAATTGACTCGCTTGGTCCAGCGGCTCGAAGGCGAGCCCTACACGGCCAAGGAAACGCTGGGTCAGATACGAGCTATTGTGGCCGACTCGGACGTGTCGTCCTTCGAGATTCTTCACAGTGGCCTCGTCCGCTCCCTTCTCAAGTACCTCACAACGGACGGACCTGAACGCAACGATCGATTGCGGCTCTTCCTCCAGGTTTGGACATCTTTTTTTGTTTATTTTTTTTTTATAACAACAACCTGACATTCTTTTGTTGCCTTTGACATTTTCCCAGGAGTTCCTTCGCGTCTCGCCGACTAGCGAATTTCCAACGTCGGAGGCATCTAACCATTTGTTGGCGTTGACGCACAAATTGAGCGGCTGTGTCAACCAGCTGGAACAATTTCCCGTTAGGGTTCACGACTTGCCCGCTCCAGCCGGTACATCTGGCGCCTCAGGTGGTTACTTCCGGTCGGGAACGTCTGCCCTGCGCTTCTTCAACACGCATCAGCTCAAGTGCAATCTGCAACGGCATCCGACGTGCAACAACGTCAAACAGTGGAAGGGCGGCACTGTCAAGATTGACCCGCTGGCCCTGGTACAAGCCATCGAGAAATACCTGGTCATCAGGGGCTACGGCCGCATTCGCGACAAGGATCTGGCCGACAGCGACGATGACAACAGCGAAGACGATGTCGACGACAGCTTGGCCACCGTTTTGATGAATCAGGGCAACAGCGTCCGTCACAAGCTACAGTTTCTGGTCAATGATCACGTGATCCCTTACAACATGACGGTCTACCAGGCCATCCGGCAATTCAGTAAGAGATATGGCGGAACAAGACTTTGCCATTCGGTTCGCCTAATGTCTTTTTGTTTCCTTTTTAGGTATGGATCAGTCGGAGACGGACACGGATTCTGAAACGCCAATGGGTCACGCGTCCATTTGGGTACAGACGCACACCATCTTTTACAGACCGGTTCCCGATAACGACCCTTGTAACTACGCCAGCCCCAACGCGGCCAAGAACACGGGCGGACCGAACGTTTTGTTGCCGTGCGGATCTTCCGGCGGCGCGTCAGGAACCCGCAAGGGAAAAGGCGCCAACGGCAAGAGCTCTAGCAAGAAGAAGGGCGACGACCTCTGGATCGGTAAATTCCGCCTTTGTTCCACTCTCGTACGAGACTTGCATTCTAATTCCGTTTTGATGGATCGTCTTAGATGGAGTGGCTCCCGAAGTGAATTCCCCCATAGTGCCATTTTTGACGATGCGATTGCCAGAGTACGTGACGGTCGAAGACCCGTCGTTGGAGGTACTCAACCTGTTGCGCATCGTTCACGCCCTCAATCGTCATTGGGGATTCCTCTATCAACTGGTCGACTACAAGCCCATTCTGTCGGTTCACGAGCTTGTCAACTCTAAACTTACCGCCAAAGCCAACCGTCAACTGCAGGTAGAATAACTAATTACATGGAGACGGTAGCGACGGTCCGTCGTTCACCTTGAGATCTTTATCTAAAATGTGTTTTCTCTTTCTTGGTGTCCCGTTTTTGCTGGGAATGTTTTCTATAAAAATACAGGACCCACTAGTGATAATGACGGGCAACTTGCCACCGTGGCTGGCACAAATCGCTACGGCATGTCCGTTTCTGTTTCCTTTCGAAACTCGACACCTGCTCTTCTATGCCACGGCATTCGACCGTGACCGGGCGCTCCAGCGGTTGATGGACTCTGCGCCTGAATTGATGAGTGGCGGCGATAGCAGCGAGCGCGTCACGCCGCGACTCGACCGGCGGAAACGCACAGTGTCGCGTGAAGACATCCTCAAACAAGCTGAACAAGTCATGCAGGACATGGCTTCTTCAAGAGCCCTTTTGGAAATTCAATACGAAAACGAGGTTTGTTCCTTTCCGTTTCGTTTATCTTTTTAGGATGTTTGGTGGAGAGGATTTTCTAAGAAAATTTATTTGTTCAGGTCGGAACTGGACTTGGACCGACTCTCGAGTTCTACGCCCTCGTCTCGCGGGAATTGCAGCGCTTCGACCTGGAACTGTGGCGCGGAGAGGCCGTTTCGGCCGTCTTGGCTGCTGGTGGATCGCACGCCTCTTCTGCACCATCTGCGTCCTCCTCGTCGGAAGAACCGTCCAAACGGGCCAGTCCCGCTTCGGTCGCCGTTGATTACGTCCACAACCAGCACGGCCTCTTTCCTTCGCCGTGTTCGCGCAGTCTCAAGGCAGGACCGCTGGCCAAGATCCGCTCGAAATTTCGCTTTGTTGGAAAGTTTATCGCCAAAGCCATTATGGATTCGAGGATGGTAATATCTACAAATCTCTTTTACTTTAAGTGGAACCCGTTTTTTTAATGGAATGATTTGATCCGCTTCTCGCTTTAGTTGGATTTGTCGTTCAGTCCCGTCTTTTTCCGTTGGTTGCTCGGCCAAGAGAGCTACCTAACCGGTTCCGACATGGTGCAACTTGATCCCGTTTTAGCAAGAACGTACAAATCGCTGATGCGCATCGTCGAAGAGAAGAGACGCATCGATCAAGACCCGTCGCTCACGCCGCCCCAACGACAGGCAGCACTCCAGGCGCTCAATCTTGACGGCTGTCCCGTTGTCGATCTCGGCCTGGATTTCACGCTTCCTGGTTCGTCCACTATCGAGTTGCGTAAAGGTGGAAAGGATCAACCCGTAACTATTCACAATTTGGAACAATACCTCAAGGTAAACGTCCAGCTTTTCACGTCTGAAACTTTACCTGATTTTACCTCTTTTCTTTGCGCAGTTGCTGTCACACTGGATCCTTGTCGAAGGTGTCTCGCGGCAAATGGAATCCTTGCGCGAAGGATTTGAATCCGTCTTTCCGTTGCACCATCTTTCCCTCTTTTATCCGGAAGAGATGGATCTCTTGCTCTGCGGGGCATCTCAAGTAAGATTGAACAAATTGAATGTCTAAAAGGAGCGATTAACGAAGCGAGTTGCTAATGGGATTTTATTTATTGACGCAGTGTACGACTGAAGGTGCTTGGGAGGTGCAAAGTTTGCTGGATGCCTGGAAACCGGATCACGGATTCACTTTGGAATCGAAAGCGATCCGAAATTTGGCCGAGATCCTCTCGACGTACAGCAAAGAAGAGCAGAGACTTTTCCTACAATTTGTCTCAGGATCCCCTCGTCTGCCTGTCGGAGGTACGGAAATCTCGTTAGACTTTACTGCAGCGTCCGATCTCATCTTCTAATACTCGTCGTCCACTTGTCGCTTTTAGGTTTCAAGAGTTTGTCTCCTCCGTTGACGGTGGTGCGGAAAACGCTCGAACCCAACCAGAGCCCGGACGATTTCCTTCCGTCGGTGATGACGTGCGTTAACTATCTCAAATTGCCCGATTACAGCACTCTTGAGATTATGCGTCAGAAATTGTCTGTCGCCGTCCGCGAGGGCCAGCACTCGTTTCATCTTTCGTAAAACAACAACAACAGCACCACCATTTTTCAAAAGACAGCGGAGACGGCCAAAGTTTTTTCCCTCCTTTTTTCGTTTGTTTAATTTGTCTTCATCCTTTTTTTTTGTTTTGTATCGAGCGCGACATGAAACGAACGGACAATTTGTTTCGCTGTCCAATTATTCGCGCTTATCCATCCTCTTTGTTTGCCGTGAGACATTGTTCCTGCTGGACCGCTCCCTCCACTCTCCGGGCCCTCCCTCCCTTTCTTGTCCTCCCTCTCTTTTCCTAGCATCATCTTATAGTAACTGGAACGAATGGGAAATCAATAAGCGATGTGCGAATGCGTGTGTGGATGTCGTGTGAAAGAGCGCCCAATGTGTGCGAGAGTGTTTTTTTGATGAGCGTGTCCATGTATAACACTAGATGTATAACTCAATGTCCCCCCAATGTCCCCCCTGCTATTCGTCCTGGCGTTGGCGAAAGATGCTTTGATTTGTTGGTTTGTTCGTCTTTTCTCTTCTCCTCTTTCTGATCCTCTTCGTCAGTCAAGGTGGCAAGAAACGCGGATTTCAAAGACAAACAATTCGAATGTCATGCTATTAGAAAAGAGTTCCCGCCTTGTAGTAAAAATTGAGAAAAACAAAACAAAAAATTTATGATGATGAAATGAGAAAGAATGAACAACAGAGGAAAATACCGGACTCTCTTTTTTCTTTTCGTTGAAACCCAAGGCCCTGTCGTCCCTACTTGTCCATCCGCTGATACTGTAATTCTTTCTGATTGATAGTATGCAACAAAGCAACAAAAAATGATAGCGACTTGAATGGAAGAAAACAAAGAAGAGCCTTGCGCCTGCTGTGAAATCCGGAAATGGAACCAATAGTTTTGTAATCGAGTCGAAAGTTTAGTGGGTTTTTTTTTCTTTTGTCATATCCCTTTAATGCAGAAAAAAGCTGGCAATTCACACACACGTCTTTGTCGATCGGTTTACTTGCTGATTGCTTACCGTCAGTTCTTCATCTAATCTGTTTTTTGTTTTTTTCAAAAGCCCTTTCCTCCTTGAATTCAGATTCATTTTCTTTATCTCTGTCAAAGACTTTGCTTTCCCTCTTCGATATTTTTAATTTCAGTTTTTTTCTTTCCTCTTCACCGCTCTTTATTATTTTTTTTCTATTGATAAATATTTTCGTGTTTTTTGGCGTATGGCGTAGTTTAAAATACACTTTTGAACATCTATACACAAACCATGTTGTTGATTCCGTGTGACATGAAATGTTAATCGCTAGGTTCGATGTAATCAACAAATCATATTGCAGTTCACGAATAAATAATTGGAAAAATTATAACAGCCAGGCGAATTATACTAGACTGTCATCTTAGTTATAGGTGATTTATGAAATTTGATCGATCTACATTCTACAGCGAGTCACCGAGTCAGACCGATTGTTGCATTTCGTATTTTAGATTCGTAGTTCGTGACATCTTTTGAAAATAGAAAGAAACATAGATGTATTAATTTTAACACTGTAATATTCTTTTCGTAAAGTTAGGGGTATATAAATATATATATTCTTTGAATTTAAAAAATGATTTTAGGCGAACGTGCGCAGCGCATGTAGAAGTAATTGTCGAGCATTAGCACCACTACACTCGTGCTTAGTAGTCGAACTAAAAAAAGTCCGCAAGAGGACCTTCCTTCCTCTAGAGAGACGTAGCGGTAAGGAGATTCTTTCACTAGTTTCTTTTCATCTCGGTTTCCTTTCGTGAGTCGATCACCTTTTGCATTTATTTTATCCAGCAATAGTAAATTCAATTCGTGTTGAAGATATTTTGATCAGTAGTTTGTGTGTTTAATTGCGGATGTTGTTGCTATTCATGGATATGTGGCCGCAACTCCGTACTGCCCAAACACGTTTGACACCTTGTTTTCAACAACTTCTTTTCTCATATTCTCTTATTAACATCCAATGTCACTTACATATAGATCTAAGTCTATTGGTTATTGTCTTGTTTAGAAAATGGTGGAGAAAAAGACCGAAAAGAAAGTGGCCAAGGTTGCCGGTGACAAACCAGAGAAGAAGTCTCTGAAGAAGGCGGAAAAGAAACCCGCTGAAAAGAAGACAGAGAAGGCCGAAGATGCCACCAAGCCCAAGAAGCGTAAGACCAGGACCGCCAAGAGGCCATTCTCCAGGTAAGATTCAGTTGGAGTTGTCATTGTTTGGAAGAGCATGTTCTAATAGCCACAGTGTTGACCTACCGTGTTCCTGCTGGCAGCAAATCCATGCCAAATCACTTGCCTTGAACTGTAATTGTCTTGAGGTTTCTCTGCTTCTGTCAATATGTTAAGGGCTACAGTTGAATTCAATTTTTCATTCATCATTCTATTGTTTTCAGGCTCTATGCCAAGGCCATCTTCACTGGCTACAAGCGTGGTCTGAGGAATCAGCATGAAAACACAGCTCTCCTCACCATTGAGGGATGTCAGAAGAAAGAAGATGCCTGGTTCTATGTTGGCAAGCGGTGTGCCTTTGTCTACAAGGTGGGCTTGAGTTTTGATATTTGATACTTACACCCCTGTTATCTGGGGATTCTGTGCAATTAATTTTGTTCCAGTTATTAATTAGTTTTTATATATTTATAGGGTAAACGTTACCAATCTTCTCTTGGTAACAAAGCCAAGAAATCCAAGATCCGCGCTATCTGGGGTAAAGTCACCCGCCCTCACGGAGGTGCCGGAGCTGTTCGAGCGATTTTCAAGTCCAACCTCCCCGCCGTCGCTATGGGACACCGTGTTCGCATTGTAAGTACTTTCGCCTTTTTTTTTAAACACGGAACTCACTTTAATGCATATTTATTATTTAACAGATGATGTACCCGTCGACCATCTAAATGTGGATGTTTGTTTCACATGGCGCTGTAATAAACTGCTCCGTGAAAAAAAAACCGTTTTATTTTTCTATTTATAGCTTGATTTTTTCTATTTATCACGAGTCGTATTCAATTGAATCGTAATGATTGAACGATCTAGTGACAAATGAGTATATTTCGAAGTGACAGGCTTATTAAGTTCAGCAAGAAACAGTTTTAAGAGTCCCTACACAAAGCACTAAATATCTTATCCAACAGCTTACATTTATGTTTGAAGTTTTGATAAGTTTGGGGATCTATGCAAACAAAGAACGGAGATTTCAGAATTACTTATTCGAGAGTATCCCTTTATATATATTTTAGCTTAATTGGGAGAGTTCCTACCCTTGGCCCATAGGCAGAAGCGGAAAGTCAAGGCAAGTTGGTCGGTCGAATCTCTGGAAGGTGAGGGGGTTAAAGCGTAAACACAAGCGTAAGAAGTTGGCGGCGTCGGACTGTTCGATGTCGGGCAAAAGAATAGTGACAGCACCATGTGGAAGATTAAATAATGATGATTTTCAATACGATTTCTTCATCGGAGGTGGAAAAGGCTTTTTTTACGCCCAGGGAAATAGTTTACTTATTATATTACTTTACTTATTATTACTACTTTATATATATTTTAGCTTAATTGGGAGAGTTCCTACCCTTGGCCCATAGGCAGAAGCGGAAAGTCAAGGCAAGTTGGTCGGTCGAATCTCTGGAAGGTGAGGGGGTTAAAGCGTAAACACAAGCGTAAGAAGTTGGCGGCGTCGGACTGTTCGATGTCGGGCAAAAGAATAGTGACAGCACCATGTGGAAGATTAAATAATGATGATTTTCAATACGATTTCTTCATCGGAGGTGGAAAAGGCTTTTTTTACGCCCAGGGAAATAGTCGGCAATTTCCGTGAGTAATAACTGAGCAATAACCGTACGTAGAAGTACGGAAACGATCTTCATCTACTGTATGAATGCCCTTCTTCTGATGTACGTGTATGTTGTATGGGTGCAATCAGGGTGGAAGATGTCCTCCACGCTTATAAGATATCACTCCGGCTCATCCTCAACCCTGGTACAATACTAGCAACTAGCTATCAGTAACCCGAACCCGAGAATTTTTGTTACTTAATTACTTAAAGTTCGATCACAGATAAAGATAAAGTCGAATCACATAATACGAACATGAAATTAATCACCCGAAAAGAAAGGGCCATCGCCTAAATAATAAAAAAAATAATAAATAATGTATTATTTATTTAAATAATTATATTGGCAGTTCCTCATTTTAGGAAATTGACAGGTAGGGCCCAATTTTCAAAAATTAAGTTTTTCTCTTTAGTTTCTCATAACTCGTAAGCTGTTGCAATTTCTCTCATTTTCTCAAATGCTGAGGCTAATTTAAAAATGCGTTTTGGCCAATTTGTACAAGAAAAGGGAAGAAGAAACGGTCGAAAGAATTTGTACAAAACTTATGGCCCAGAGCCCTAGACCATTCAGGCCCTTTCCTTCAGGCCCGGGCAGGGGCCCTATATTCCTCTTCAATTCAAATCATGGTCTGTTTTCATGCAACCCGTTAGAACCAACAGCCCCATTGAAAGCTATCATTTCTACCTTAAACGGTAAGCAAAAATACCTCGTCCTACAAATTCGCGCCTGTTGATTGAACTCTGAATCAAAAATTGTACCCTTCAAATCTCTCCTCCTAGCTACTGACAAGCTAACTGAAAACCCTAAAAAAGCACTTCTGACTTCGACTTCGCTTCTTCTCTTTTACTTTGGAAAAACTTTAATATTGGCAAATATGATAGCAGGGGCTCGTCTAATTTCTACTCGATCGAGTAGAGTTTAGTCACGTGTCGTGTAAAGAACCAATCGAGAATCGAAGCTCCCCACTCGGATTGGTCCATTCACTAACTCTACTCGATCGAGTTGTAAATAGATGAGTTCCAGTATAGTATAAATTCGAAAAAGGGGCCAGAGCCGCCAGAACAGTCTTTCAAAATAGAGAACCACAAGGGACCCTTCTGGCGCTTCTGGTTGGCTGGTTTCTGGCCTGTAACCTGTAAAATTTTATATGGGCCACAATGGTAGGGCCAGAACGTCCGAGACACAAGAAAGACACTGTTGTAAATAGGCATACGCTAAACAAACAAAACTAAAAGTGTAAAATCTGTCAATCTGGTGTGAAATGAAAAACAATTGCGCATTTGTTGTTTAATTTGAACTTAGTGCCACCTTTTATAGGTGGGCAATTTGTTACGTTAGCAGCCGGCACAGTTACTGAAAACCCGGTTTTTGTTTGACGAGTGAAATTAAGAAAAATGAAACTATCACCGAAACAATTACAAATGCAAAAGGTAAAAATTTAACGATAGCTTAAGATAAAACTTTAAAAAACGGAAAAAAAACTTTTGGCGCTTCAATCCACGTTCAAAAAGGTTACATCTAACAATTTGTATGACTGACACTGACAGTATGCATATGTAAAAATATTTCCTAGCAGTCGACGTTAAGGTTTCTGTCAGAGATGAAGGAACCTTTCTGAAACCCTGTATTTCTCTATCTATTTTCATTTTTCTCTGGTTTCTGTGGACTGGGAGAACATATCTGCTCTGTGCTTATGCTCTACTATGCTCTGGATGTTCAAAGTTTAATTATTTGATTTTCAGATTGCCATCGGTATCGTTTTCCTTTTCTTAATACATGGACTGTGTGCAGAGTCTGGAATTGGAATTCCTAATCTTCCAAATACAATTATAGAGCATATGAATGGGGTCACAGTAAACAAAACAACTGTTTACCCTACAGGTGAGAAAAACATGGCTTTAAATGCCATTCCAAACCTTAATTATGTTGTTCTGGCAGCTTTTGCATCAGGTATACCAATTTTATATATCCAGTTAACATTTTAATATTCTAATTTTTTCATTGAAATTAGGCTTCCTGATATTTTACTTGAATTCAGCATAAGGATACATCCTGTACCTCAAGTTGGTTTCAATCAGTTCAGAATGCTACATGTACCTCTCTTCAAGTGCCCAACTTCCCAGTGTCTTTCTTTCTCTTAATTTTTGTAATGTGACTATTTTGATGTTTCCTTTGACATCGCAAAGACTTTCTGTTGTACATTTTGTATTACATGACTTTTCATTTTCTTCCTCAACAGTTAATTATTAAAAGGAATTCAAAATGCATCTTTACCTGCCGTGGTCTCACGGTTTTATGTTAAAAGTTATTAAGAATTAACTAAATTTAAATCAAAGTCTCTGCAAATCTTACAGCGAGTCTACGAATTATGCCTACACGCGTCAATCGTAATTCTATCTTTTTAAAAAGACTCGGGAGGTGGGATGTATCTGTATGTTTTGCCTCAATATTTTGCGCTTGCGTATCAGAAAAAAAATCGAATTCTTTTTAAATCTTCCGACGAGGGTACGGATTTTCTGGATGTCTCTCTGACCTATACAGTTTTTGTGACTATATTTATATTAAGATAATAAGTTAGAATTTTTTATTTTACCCTTTAAAGGATCCTGAAAAGTCAAAAGTACGACCTGAGTCTCCTTGATCTAGCTCTCTGAGCTGAGCCATATCAATGGGTGAAAGTGTAAAGTCAAATATCTATGTATAAATTGTATAATGAAATCAATAAAATGCAGGTATTGCGAAAGCAGTTTTTATACCTCTATGTTAGTTCGGATTCGCTCTGGAGTAACGCTCTTTGGAATTACGGCTATTCCAAGTTCAACCAAATACTTGAGTAGAATTTGAGCTGTTGTTTTCTTGTGTTTGTTCGCTATTTTGATTGCTACCGAATGTTGGACTAAATCAGGAATGGACGTGGGAACACTAACCAGGTAGAAACATTTTTAAGTTTCCACACATTTAATTCCCTCAAAGTAATATTCACTTACGCACGACCGGACCTTGCGTAGAATGCACTACGACCCGGGGAACCCAAAGGAGCGTATGCGCAAAGGGTAATTCCGTGTTTCGCGCAAAAATCTCTCAGCGACTTTTGTTGAAACTGGGCGTGCAGTTCCACTTGCAAATTCGCTGGCTTGATACGAGCGTTGTTTACGATTCTTCCTATCTGTTCTTCATTAAAGTTTGATAGACCAATCGATTTTACTAATCCGACGTCCACTTGTTTCTCCAATGCCTACATTTTAAAAGTTAACTCTGATGGAGAATACAGAAACAAACTTTTTACTTTAAATTATACCTTCCAAATGTCAATTAAATCTGTTGTGGTATCTATTACTATAGATCCGTCAGCGTTGCGAGGAAAAATATCCAAGTCGTGTTGACCAGTCAAACCGACGGGAGCGTGTATAAGGTACAGGTCGACATAATCTAGCCGAAGAGCTTCAAGGGATTTCTTCAGAAATTTTTCCACGTCTTCTGAACGATTACCAATCATTGGCAACTAAATGTCGTAATCAAAGATTATGATGAAAGAAAATGAGTCGCCTGTCTCAGATAACTGTGTATACTTTGGTAACAATGAAGAGCTCTTCTCTTTTAATCTTTCCTGATTGAATCCATTCGTGCAAAACCTCTCCAATTGCATCCTCGTTCAGGTAGTTATAGGCAGTGTCTATATGCCGGTACCCAGCTTCCAATGCTGTATTGACTGCTACTTTAATTTCTTCTCTGGTAGACTTAAGGAAACACCACAGTTACAAAATACAAAATTCCCATATCTTGTCAGTTCACTAATTAACCTCTAAACTTATAAATGAATTTACCTGCCAGGTCCCTAGCCCAACAATTGGCATTCTTTTCTTATTCCAAAAGGTGATATAATTTTGGCTAGCTGACATGTTGGAAGTTTATCTGACGCTGAAAATTTTCGATGGGAACTGATCAGTTAGTTATTGTTCTGACCTATGAGATACTATAGGCTATAGATAACGTAGCTTACCCTTATGAATGGCGTGGCTAGTACAAATCGATTCTTATTTTTTGCTCCATCTTTTTAAGTTTTTAATCTAGTTTTTTTGCGCTGAAACTTGCGAAGCAATTCCTTAGCAAAGTAGCGGAAGGCATGAGGGAGACAGGAGACACAGAAGAATGAGGAAGGGGGAAATATTTTGCATACCAATTTATACTGGAAAACAGCTTACATCTGATGTGCAGAATTTATTGTTATGAATATGTATCTGTTGAGGTGTTATTAATTCCTAGAATTCCTTTCCCTTACTATCACAATAAAAACCCAAATCCCGAATAATAACTAGGCTAAAAGAAAAAATACAGCAAGACGTTGACTAGACGATGGCAATTAATGATCGAAGCGGAGAGTTCGAAGAAGGCTAGACAGTTGCTTTGCACTTGAGAAGGACTGACGACTCGTTCTGTGGACTTTGAATTTCCGTCTGTATCTGGGTCTTGTTATTTTTAATCGCCTAATTTTATCCCTTTATTAGAAATTATTAAAAAAACATATTGTAAGCTTTGTTAAGGATTGCCAAGATATATTAGAACCTTAATGTCACTTGTACTTTAATTACCAACTGCTTACATGTAGCCTAAGGCAGCATATTTTGGTTTATCACCAAATCAGAATTCGTAGAATAGTTCCTTTCCAAGAAGGCCGGCTGGCAACGAATCATCTGATATCAGGTTAAATATTTTCCATTGAAGTGCTTATCGAAGGAATAAGACCCATTTACAAGAATTTTTACTTAAGGTCATCTTGTTGAAGGTTGATACCAGTGAAAGATGGACAACGCTAAAGATTATGACACTGCCTTCTAATTTCAGCCAATAGCATTTGATTCCAACACTATATAAATAGACTCGACTCATGGTCATCTTTGTCAGTCTCACCATAGGTTACATGCGTGTCTACACTGTCCAGCGCGTCACTCCGTATTTGTTTACATTCTTGAATTTGAATGTTAACGAGTAGCTATTCAACTAACAGTCGTGTAATTTTTAATGTTTGAGATACTATATACCTTTACCTCTAGGAATTTAAAAAATCAGAAATCTTTTCTTCTATGAAATTAGCTAAAAAATTTAGAAAACTGGACTAAATTGGTCGTTATACTTGGAAAATGCCAGTATAGCGGACAATTTACAGCAGTTTTCTGAATTTAATTGGAATGAGAAGTTAAGTGAAAGGACTGGACGATGGCGCGGATGGACTTGGGTGCGGATAGAGTTGTTTCTGAATCCCATTGCTCTCTATTTAACTGTGGCTCTAAAGGGGTTCCGGGATGGCAGGAGACAGCTACATGGATAATATCCAGTATACAATCACCTCGTTGTATTTTGCCCTCTCAATTGTGATTCTGAATCTAAAAAATTGAACCGCATGTAGTATCAAAATATGAGTATCCATTAAATACGTTACCTAAATATCAAATATCGTTAAAAGGTTATCTGTGACTTAACGTTCTGTAAACTTCTCCATGATATATACGAGTTTCTGCTTTCGGTATTTCGCGACGTGCGAGTAACGATTCAGGTTTTTTATACAATCCGTGGGCTATTCAATTCTGATAAATACTTCATTGTTTAATTCTGTTTAATACTTAAATATTGTAATAACTCGGGCTCGTTGTCAATGTTCTCCCTGATTATTCAATCATTGGGACGCAAAGACTACAAGTTGTCCCTTGTTAGAACTCGATTACACCACTCTTTAATATTCTGTACATAGCATTATTACATAACGGAATTCAACCGCCAGAAAAAGGAAAAGTAGAATAGGTTGTCACCCGGACTCTAACCGCGGTGACGGAAAAGGAAGAAGATAGAAAGAGAAGAAGTTAATCGGCGTAATACTTTCACCGGGTGTTTTTTCATTCGAGATTCTGCCGTATTGTTACGACGTCGATGAGAGCAACGTAGTCGCACAGACTTGGAATAGCCAGTTGCGGTCCGCGGTATGCGTAGTGAATATGCTGTGAGACGGCGATTATTTTTTCCTGGTGTTGCATAAATGGTAGCTGTTGACCCATCGATCGCTGTTGATGTAATCGTGCACGGCGGACAATTACATCGAAAATAGGTTTGGTTTGCGATTACTGTCACTCTAACAAACTTAATGAGCGTCAGTTTTAAGTGTTGGATCCGCTCCTGAATGGAGAGTGACTTGGTGGGGTTGAGAATGTCGAGATGCTTACCCGTTTTTCTGTAGGGTGGTGTTAAAGCGAGAAAATACTTCCCAGCCCCGGTCCTCCGTGCACCAAAAATCGGAGCGGTTTAGGTTTGGGGCATCTTCCTGCTCTCAATTCGTTCAGTTTTGAAAATAAATGGGGGTGAAGGCGCGGTCATTTTTGTTGACTTTGAGCGACGCCAAATCGACTTCAGCTCCAACAAAGACAATGTTGAGAGTGTCGTATATGTTTTCCAGTTGAAGGCAGGTTTCTTTGTTTTGCGGCCTTTTCGTTTTCATCAATACTTCTTCCAATTTTTCTACTACTGAGAATATACTATAGCGTGACCCATTTTACCGGCTTGACGTTCTACGTGTTGATATCCTGCCAGTTTTATAATGAGTATTAAGACTCTCTCCTGAGCCACCAAGTGTTCTTCGACGAATGTCAGTTCAGGTAATTGTATACGGTCCGTATTTCCAAAATCTCTTTCGGGAGCAAAAAATTTGCCCATATACTCCCTGTATATGGGCAAATTTTATCTTCAATTGCTGCTTCGTGACAGTGGCCGCACAGGGTGGCGTGTTCCAAGTCGCTGGGGTCTGAGGTGGTTTCCGGTTGATTCGTGACGAATTCAGGGTAAAGGTGGTAATATTTACGGTTGACTTTAGATTCGTAGTAACTTTTGACTTGTCTGAAAAATAAAGAATTCACGTAGTATTTCGAATGGTATTGGCTGGTGGTTACTGTAGTGTGTGTAAAGATTCTCTTCAAAAAGATAACCGAAGAGAATCCCAGAGGTTCCACTTTGACGCACGCGACAAGGCGGCACACGGAAGGGAGAGCGTACTTATGGCTTTTTGACGGGATGTGTGGTTCCCAATCAGTCTGCTCATGCCTGGTTTTAAGGGGCAAAAAAACATGTCGAAAGGGCCGGTTCATCAACCCAAAGCCTGGCGATCCCGTCCGAGTTGTGTCCGAGTGCGACAACAATTTCCGGACTCCCCACAAGCCACTCTTCTCCAAAGATAACCTTTAACTACTTATAACTGACATTGGATATACACATACAAATAGTGACGTACCAAACACGGATTTCAACCGGTTTGGCTAAAAGATAGAAAGAGAGAAAGACATTGACCGGACTCTAACCGCGTCGAGTAAGAAGAAGAGATGGGTAGAAATCAACTTAATTAAACCTTTTTATTACCCTAATTGGTGCGCCATTTGGTCTAGGCTAAATTCCGTAAACAGGCGAGAGAAAGAAACAAAACACACAGAGCGAGAGAAAGAAATGAACAACACAGAAGGAATACTTTCCCTTTCTCTTCCATACATAGGGTGTCATCCCAATGTTCTAGAACATGAAGGGAAAGTGGTCTCTAATCGACACACGCCTAAACACTCGAGGTACTACGGCAAATTTGAAAAAAAACAAAAAGTTCCAACGGAGAAGACGAGAGAACAGAAACCTGTCTGAACATCTCCATCACTTGTCGCGTGTATAATTTACTACGTGTGTATTTCGGTGAGTAAGAAGTAACAATGTCGCGGGAAAGAGCGAGTAGTGCTTTCTTTACCCTATTTAACGGAGCTCAAGACAAAAGTTGTCCCAGTTCTACGGCAAAGTAATAGACACAAAGGCATTGGTGTCAAGTGTCTAATAAACTAATTGAGGGAGGTCTAGAGACGACCGGTTATTTTTAAGACTCGTGATGTACCATCCTTTCCTTGTTGTTATTTCTAGCCGCGACAATATCATCAGATGGAACTCTAGAGTCAAGGTACATAACAACCTTCTCGACACATAAAGGTTTATTTACATATAAGAGATCTTACTCAAGGACACAATAAGAATTGTCGTTCCCAAAAAGCTTAACGACAGAATCGTCGATCTCCACCAGAAATGTAGCGGTGAGTTTAGCGATTGCTCTGGATTGCGCCGTAGTGGCCGCCCGAAGTGAATCAAGACACACGAGGCTGGCCCGATTGAATGGCACAGGCCAGGCCTCCAGTCTCTGTTTCACTGTGGGCGTGGCTAATTAAACGGATATAAATGATCTCACTAGCCTATTCCGTGCTTATAAACCTTACCAACGAGAAATAGAAATTATTTGAGAATTCCAGTAGCGACACGTGATAACAGAATGGTCATGTATCACTAAACCAGATATTATTTCAGTACGATTGGTCTCGGCTTCATCAGGTGAAGAACCAACAAAAACACTAACTTTGCCTGCAGACGTCCAGCTACAATTTGATTCACTGTCACCGATGCACCAGTGTAAATTAAATGAAATTAGTCTAAAATGTACACTCTGAATTTCTTTCGTATATTGTCTCTTGGTCAAGCCAATTGTACGAACAAAATTAGAGCGCGTAGCTTCGATGGTGGCGACTGTAGCATAATTATGGGACGAATCGAAAAATTAAGGTTTTCTACTGTTCTTATAGCCGGACCTGCCCCATCGCCCGGCTCGTCCGTTTTCCGGATGTAGACAATGTTACACGCCTTTTCAAGCCCTAAGTCTTTTTCATACAACAGTTTTTCCCTAACTACCGGATCGTGGATGCCCAGCACAAAAACATCTAGAAAAGAATCAACGATAGGCCCATAATTACACGTTTTTACCAAGCTACGCAATTCAATCAGCCACGCATCCAGTGTCTCAGCAGGGAGTTGCGGCTAAAGCATTGAAACCGCTCGTACACTTCGCAACGGCGTGGCTCAAAGTGGGCCTTAAACTTGTCTAACACTGGGGTAATTTTTCGGGCATCAGTGGCCGGAGAGAACACAAAAGTATCGTAGATTTTTAACCCTCGGTACCAAGGAGAGTGAGAAGGACACCTTGGCCCCGTGTCCCGCTTCTTGTCCTCGGCATTTATTTCCCGTGATTGGTGAACTTCGTCAAAATGTATAAATCTTTCGTTGCACGTCACTCGGTTCACAGGTGAATATTCCGCACTATCGTGTGAGTGGATGTTTCGTTAAAATACCAATTGCGCCATGTTGTAATCACTAACAGTAGACGATATTTAGTGTTTACTGTGTGTATTCTAAGTCGACTAGAGCCGTACGTGGCTGGTCAATGACTGCCCCTTAAGAGTAACAATCCTACTCTCTATGGGCCGTCAAGCACCGTAGGGCTTCCGCAATCCGCAAATTATAGAAATTTCAAAGTTACGTGACAACCCTCTGGCGCCCAGCCACAATAACAATACAAACATATGGACTTTTTCTCTTTTTTCACAAACAAATACATTGTAGAACAGAAAAAATATTCAACCCAAAAAACTTGATTATTCTATTCAACCAAACAGTAACAGAAATTCTTGATAACACCGGAATTTGAATAAAAAGAAATGCGACGGGCTATTTTAAGTAAAACATACTGAATGGTCACCGTGAGGAACACTTGTCTTAACGAATGTACGAAAAAAAAATTAAGAAAAAAAGCGAAGAGAACAAGGGAAGAAATTATAGGGAAGTTTTGCAATTTTCTTATTTAGTGTCCAACGGCAACAGTGTTTCTTTATTTTTTATCTTTTGGATGATGAATGAGCGTCTTAGACTTTTTTCTAATACTTTCTAAGCGGCTTTGATCTTTTTGCCTTGTTAACGAATCCCCGCTCGGACCGCTTCGATTTTCTTGAATAACGGCTTGGAGTTCTTCCTACCGGCTCAAACTGAGGCGGCGAAGGGGAGGCCACGAAGGGTTGAGCAGGTAAGTCTCTACATGAATTGAATTGAATGAAATGAATTAGTTAATGTTATTACTCTTAGTGACTTAGATAAAATTAAAAAAAAAGACTTACTCAACTGGCTCCATTTGTTGGTCCATGTTGTCCGCTGTAAGATAATGCTGCAATATGCTGCCTGTGCGATTAAAACTCGGATCCATGAATGGACGAGCTCGATTCAGACGAATCACTTCTTCGTCTGAATCCATCTCTATCGGCTCCTCCTCCGATGAATTTTGAGTGTAGCTTAAAAAAAAACAAAAAAAAAATTAAAATATGAAAATTAGGCGAAAAAAGCCTAGCTATGGGCCTTGCCGTATCGTATTACAAGAAGAGGGAGAATTCTCACTCTCCACATATAGGTGTTCAACCATTGAAGGGGTCTATGATCACTTATAATCACGAACGGATCGTCGAGAAGGTAATAACGAAACCGTTCGATACCTTTGACGGCCGCTAGTGCTTCTATCTCTATCGTAGAATACTTGATCTCCGCGGGAGTTAAGTGCTTACTAGCGAACTCTCATTACCATTCTGAATTTGGGACAAGACTGCGCCTATGCCATAATTACTAGCATCGGTATAAATTTGAAATTCTTTGGTAAAATCAGGGAACGCTAAGATCGGGGGCGAAATTAAGCAAAAACGGAGCTTCTCAAAAGCCATTAGCTCGTCCTCTCCCCAAACGAGGTTGTCTTTTCCTGTCTGAGTGGTCAAATGATGTGCAATGGTAGCGAAATGTTCAATGAACCGGCGATAGTACGACGCCATACCCAAAAAGGACTGTAATTCTACCACGAAGGTCGGCCGGGGGTAGGCCGCGATTCGCTCCGTTTTCTCCGGGTCAGGCGAAATCCCTTCGTCTGAAATGACATGACCGAGATAGTGAACTGAACGACGCATGAAAGTGCACTTCGTAAAACCCAATTTCAAATTCGCTCTTTGTAGAAGATCGAAAACTACTTTTAGATTTTCTAAATGCTCCTCTCTTGTTTTCGAGAAAACAATTATGTCGTCTAAGTAAACTAAACATATTTTACCTACAACGGAACGCAAAACATGGTTCATCAATCTTTGGAACGTTCCAGGTGTGTTTGTGAGACCAAACGCCAACCTGTTCCATTCATAGAGGTTATTATCAACAATAAACGCAGTCTTTTCTTTAGAAGACTCGTCCATCTCAATCTGCCAGTATCCAGAGGCCAGATCGAGGGTAGTAAAAAATCGTTGCCCATGGAACATATCTAAGACATCATCTATTCTTGGCAACGGAAAGGAATCCTTTTTTGTCAAAAAATTCAACTTTCGATAGTCAACACATAGTCTATCATCTCCTCCTTTTTTCTTTACCAACACGATTGGAGAGGCCCAAGGAGAAATGGAATGGCGGATAATCTTTGACTCTAACAATTTTGAAATTATTTTTGTCGTCACTTCCTTTTGACGCGGTGAGGCGCGGTAAGGGCGTAGACAAATGGGCCCTTGATTCTGGGTGTCAAGACGTCAAGACCCAATATACAATCTTCGGTGATTACTTTCACGACTATAAACTCTTGCAGAAGCATATCGCCTAAGACAACTATCTCCAGTGTTACTACCCCTACAGTATTCAATTGTTTATTATTTACATCATACAAATCGACAGAAACATTAGGTGAGAACAGTTGTTCTCTTATACTAATTTTCCGAAAAATGTCTTCTCTAAGGAGGCTTCGACCGGCGCCACTGTCTACAAGAGCCATAAATCTAACATCACCTACTACTATTTCCCCAATAATCCCCATACCAGCAAAACCTTTCTCGCTGCTGGGAATTGATCACGTAGGTCCATTTAGAATAACAACGAGAGGAAATAACCACATCCGAGTGGCGAATGATTATTTTAGCAAGTGGATTATAGCCAAGCCCGTTCCCGATACCTCAGCCGCCTTCATCCGTGATTTCATCCATCAAGAAGTGATCGGTCGTCATGGGTACCCAGAGACTTCCAACGAGCAGAATAAGCGACCGAGGCTCCGCACTCGCTTCCAACGAGTTAGAAGAAGATTTAGCAAAATGGAGTATTCTACACTCTTTCATCTCTGCGCAATATCCCAAGTCGAACGGAAAAGTCGAAAGATGTAATCGTATACTCGTTATGGCCTTTAAGGCTGTGACCTATGAGTCACAATCCTTATTTCAAATCTCGAATGACAAGAATCCTGTGACAAATGAGCTACCAAGATTACTACTCAACTACAGGACGTCACCGCACGCAACAACAGGGAAAGCCCCCGCGACGGTTTTATATGGTAGGGCTCTACGAACACGCTTGCCGCAAGTACCGGAGAAGCCGAGGAAAAATTCCATCCGCGAAAGCGACAAGAAGGCAAAAGAACGCATAAAGAAATATGCTGATCAACGAGCAAAGGAAAACGAACTCAAAATCGGGGATCGAGTACTCCTCAAACAAGACAAACGGGTCAACAAACTGAAAAGCCCATACAATCCAAGCCCGTATCAAGTAATCGCAGCTCAAGGCAGCATGATTACAGCCAAAAACGGAAAGCATCAAGTAACGCGCAACAAAGCATTTTTCAAAAAATTTAAAGGAAAAGAGAGCGGCCTAGAGGGCATTGAAGAAGAAGAAGAAGAAGCAGCCTTACCTGTCTTGATTCACTTCGGGTGGCCATCACTACGATTCAGAGCAGTCGCAAAATTTACTGTTACAATATAAAAAGGAGAGAAGAAGCGAACAAGAAAGTGAACGATGCCGCATCGGTTTTGATAACGTTGATTGTTCGTATCGATATTTGCTTTTCTTTCAATCGTATGGGAAATTTCATCCCTTTTCCTTTCCGTTACGTAATTAATTCAGTCGTTCTTGCCCCAGTTGATTACGTTCTCTTTGTATGCATTTCCTTTCGTCTTAGATGTTTCTTCCTAAATGTTTCAACATTTCTACTTCTGCAAGGTCGTCTACTAAATATCCCCCCGTTGCTTTCGTGGCGCTTCCAATTTCCTTTTGTTTCAATGTCACCCAACTAAAGGGTCGTTTGGTAGAACCAAGAGGAAAGAAAAGAACAGTGACGATGCGTGACATGGTTCAGTCGCCAACGTCAAAGCTAATCGCTCTTTAAGTTTGCTCGTACGTTTTGGCTTGATCCAGAGAAAATATAGTGGTGACAAAGAGAGAGCTCTTTCCCTAGTAAAAGTCTGATCCAGCGCTAGTCTAGTGAATAGCTGGGTGGTGGGCACTTGTAGCCTAGCGATAGGCGTTTTAGCCACTCCAAGGGTGAACTGGAGACCAAAGGCCTCGCCAGTGGGGTTCCATTCCAAGTTTTTGGGGAACGATTCCGAAATCACCCGGCGATTTCGGAATCGTTCCCCAAAAACACCGACAAAAATTTGCTCGGGTCACTATTTCTGTTCGACCCAAAGTCGAAAGCGTTTCTTACAAATAAACTGTTTGAGCCAAAGTCAACTTTTCGAATATTGTTTTATTCCTAAACAGTCGATACCGGGACCGGGATAACTGTCTCTCAAAATTCTGTTCTAATCTCCCCATAGCGAGTCAGCCTTTTAAATGGGAAAGTGGTCAAGGGTTACGCCCATCTGGACTCCTGCAATTAGAATTAGAAATTGACGGCTATCAGATTAGAGAAAATGCGGCGGTGCTAGAATGTAATGGTTTTGATCTCCTGTTGGGGAATGATGCATTGCGACAATTACAAACTGTTAGGATTACATACACAGAAGAAAGGAATTCGCTTTTACGGGCAAGATGGCCCATGAGTCGCGGAAGTTAAAAGGTCGTAAGGGTATTTTCAGTCAGGAAAACTTGACCATTCCCGCCTTTTCCATGGTCACCATTTCAATAAAGTCCAAAGGGACGGAAGATGCGGGCGATTCCCTAGTGATAGAACCCTCTCGTGAAAGAGGACAAGGGCGTTTCCGTTGGCCGGCTTTTGCTGCCAACCACGGACCATTGGAGAAACCCCATAGCAAATTGTTCAAATACCGCGCAATGGGTTAATGAAGGGACATGTTTGGGTCAAATTGTACCAGTATTAAACATTCGCGAAACAATTGATTCTGCCCACAAATTGGAAAAAGGCAAGACCAAACTAGATTTTTGTGGCGCGGTTAACGAAGAGCTCGAGTCTAGAGACAGACAAGCAGTTGTCGAGCTGCTTGAGCGATATTCTGACTGTTTCGCGTCCTGTTTCGCCAGCATCGCTAGACTCACCGTTACAATATTTCGTTACATACCTGCTGTCGTTTTCGACATGTTAAGCTCCAGAACTTCGACAATCTTTCGACGACGGCAGCCGCTTTACAAGGTAATTCAAAACTCTGAAACCCCTCGTCATACAATATAAGTTGAATTGATTTGAATTGAATTGACAAAACTTGAAGAGGAAATGCGACGAGCTCGACAACAGCGCGACACGGGTACTTACCCGCGCATCGACGATATACACGAAAGTCTAAGCATTGTATTCGTTGGATCGCAAGTCGATTGGACTGCAATGGTGAGAGAAACGTCTCGTAACCACTTTAAAGCCATCAAAGTCGAAGCAGAAAAAATATACATGTGGCTGCGCGCATTGAAAACATTCAACCCGCGCTACAGGGACATCGTCATCGACGATTCCCCAGCAATGACAGCAGCTCTGGAGCGCATTCCAGAAGAATTAATACAACGCAAAACATTCGTGGAAAATGAAAAAGAGATCAACATCGACAAACTGGTGCGCCAACAAGCGGAGACTCCCGCCACAACGATCAATCTCGACATCGACGAGGAAACCGAAACAGAATCAGACACATACCCGATGTCATGTTTGACACGATCGGCTCCAGAAAACGTCGACAACCTTTCGACGACGGCAGCCGCTTTAAAAGGTAAATTCAAACTTTTCAAACACATCAAAAATATCTTCTATTAGGATATTTTTTTTTACATAGAATGAAACTAATAAAATGTCTTTATCTCTTAGGCATCGCCTCCACTCTTGCCCAACCAAATCAAATTGTTTGCGATGATCCCACCATACACCACATCAATTTGTCACCAGCAGAGCAAACGGGAAACGGTGCGCCGACGACGACGATGACTCCTATTCGCATCGTGCAGAGTACGGAGCCCCTCAACGAGTTTGAGCAAAACGACCATTTACTCTACTCGGCTTTCCCGCATCTCTTTCCTCTCGGGAAAGGACTACGGAAAATCGGTAGCGTCCGTTAAAAAGACGTCCGTCACATGCTCTACCAGTGGTATGGCAAATTTGCCGAATGCATCCGATTGGTATTACTTCTCTTCGACCAGTTCCAACAGCAAGCTACGGCCAGAGAAGTGCACGCCACAGTCAAATCCAATAAAACCTCCCTCGACACTTTCAGCAACCTGATTGCCGAAAAAGATTTCAAAAACCGTATGGAAAAGGCGAAAAGAACTGAGAACAACCGAACGTACAGGAACCAAACGACCTGCTTTCAAAACTGACGGCTGCATATCAACATCGTCAAGTGCCGTACACCACGGCAGAGAGATCGACAGCTATGGGCCACTTGCTAAACATGGTGCGCTACTACGGCCTGTCCAGTATTTTCGACACCCTTACGCAGGGCGACATCAACGGTAGAGTCAAATTACAAATGGCGTTTCCAATGACCAACAATTCGCCGAAACCAACGACAGCTCCAGACAGAACTTGACACCCTTCCTGCCACAACTCGGCGCTCAGATGGGAACGCTCTTGGCACGAAGTCTTGTGTCAGCTTGAGACATGTTTCAGCTTGAGACATGTTTCGGCTTGTCATCAACAGCATTTTTACCAGTTGGGACGATCACGCTCGTTGGTTTCTCAAAAAATTGAGCGCGAGCGTTTAAAAGTGCTGCGCTAAGAGAAGACAGCCCTCGTCTCAACTCTGATTTTCACCCTGGGCTAGGCATGACGCTGCTGGACAGCGCCAGCAAAAAGAAATCCACCCTCACTTTCAGTAAAAATGACTTTAATAGTAAATTTAGGAAGCTGTTGTAAATTGGCCGCTATACTCGAATTTTCAAGTAAAACGGCTAATTTAGTTTGGTTTTCTAAAGTTACTGAGTTTTCTTATCTTAACTGTGAGCAAAACACGCGTGGCGGGTGGCGCACGCTAGAAACGCCTGCAACATAAAGCAAGACTGACCAAGACTCCAAGAGTCGAGTCTATTTATATGATGTTCTGATGAAGCACTATTGGATGAAATCTAAGGAGGCGGAGTCATAAGTCTTTAACGTTTTGACTGTAAGTGCAAGTTCTTGGAAAGGGCCTTTTCATTAAGCGCTTCAATGGAAAACACTGAACCTTATACCGGTATTGGCCTAGTTCGTTTCCAGTCTCCTTGAAGGATTACAGTAGTTATTCTACGAATTCTAAATTGACGATAAACGTTTAGAAGAAACTATCTTACATATTACGCTGTTTGAAATTAAAGTACGCATAAGCGCCGTCAAGTGAATGTCCACTAAGTATTAAGTATAAATCTTGATGGATACAAGACGATACTGTATATGTATTCTGTAGGCCAGATGGTTTACTGTTTTTTTATTTTTTCAATATCAAATGGTATGTGCGGTATGTGTTAATTAACTGAACACAAATGTTTTGAATAACACAGTTAAACATAGGTTTAACGTACTTTTAGCAAACATACTAGTTTCCTCAGTGAAATTCATTTCCCACGTTACTCCAAGGTATTATTGTCCCAAAATGTAACGTAATTGGTATTTACTTAAAGATTATAAATACTAGTAAAAGAGTAAATCGAGTGCCATACAAACAATAACTCAAAACTACAAATTTCTGGAAGAAGTTTAGGGTGATCAGTCACAACGATGGGGGAGGAAGAGACATGGGTAGGCTTCCATTGCCACTTAATGCAGCAAGAACGGCCGCAGCTCTTGCTCCGGATGGCAAGCAGGATCCCAAGATTTCCATTAATAAATAATCATTCTGTACTGATTGAAGAAAGTCCTCTAATGAAACTCTTCCGTCCATGTCGCGGTCTAAAAGACTGAGTGCCATTTCAGACAAATCTCTTGCACCTTCGTCTGGGTCATCTTCATTGTTTCCCATGACAGCCGCAGTTGGACCACCTAAATTTGGTCGATATCGATTGGTTAAATATTGGTTAAATATTTGTTTGTGTTTGGCTCTAATTATCCAAAAACTACCTGTCGGTTTATCTTCATCAATTAAATCCAAATCAACCTCTTTATTGTCCGCTTCTTCCGTATGGCCTCGTGTGATTTGGCGATAACTACGAGGCGAATCAGCTGGGGTCTGTTCGTTCCCTCCTCTTTGACCAAAAGGCACAGCTTTTGCGATAGCTGTACGTAGGCTCGATTTTAGTAACTGAAACAGGTCTCCTTTATTCAAATATCCGTCACCATCGATATCATACACCTCAAAAGAGAAGATGACTGGTAACTTATGTTGACTGAGTTAATTTTCCATGAAAAGTACCGTATATTACTTGAAAACAATAGGTTGTTTGTTCTGTGAGATTCCCTTTCAGAAAGATCCAAAGTCCCGTCAACCATTCATTGCACGTAAGATATCCGTCAGAGTCGTGATCAAAGGTGCGAAACATTCGATCCATTAGGCTATCATCGTTCATATCAAATGTCGAGTGCCTTTGTACAGATAATCATATTTGAATTAAAGGGGACACTGTTTTTCACATATTTTAAAGGTGGATATGGATAAAATAGGCTATCTTACAAGATATCACGAAATTGAGTTCTATCCAAACGTCCTGAGTCTGTCACAATAAGAAAGAATCAAAAGGACTAGAGTTTCAATGTCAAATCTCTAATAGAGAGTCTGTCCCGCTTTGGCATTTAGATTATGTAGTGAGTTCAATGACAGTATATACCTGTAATTTTGAGAAAAATCCGTCCCAAGGCTTGCGCTTCCGCCGGATTGAAGCGACCTATAAACTTTGGAACGGCTTTTGCTTTCTTTCTAGCACTTTTCATCTTTTAGATATCACGCAGAGATGAGAATTTCACTGTCCCAGATGGGTACGCAATGAAGTCTCCATGGTAACCAGTCAACAAGAACGCTAGCATGTTACGTATCGCTTTTCAGTGCAAAACTTTTTTCAAATTTATGTATTAGACTTTACAGAGATTAATACGTTTCAACAGCGATGAGATTATAAAGGAAAAAAAATATTCCGTGTGCATTTTACCATCTAGCACGTTACCCGAAACCCGAAATGGTATTACGTTATTATTGTTCTATTTGATTCTCAGAAAATTTTTAGTTTTTCTTAATCTCCACCCCATCTGTCAGCAACCAATGTATCCACTTGATGGCTGTTTTCCTACCCGTGTTTGTTATTTTTATCCGCTATAGAGTGTGATACCACCAGTATTTTAGTCGTTGAGTTTGAAAATTAATGTCCATTCATTTTGATTAACTATTGGAACTGCAAAATTTGTTTGATATTGAAATACGCGCTTTTTCAAATGCCATTGACGCAGATGCCCGTTTCAGTATTATACCAGACTTTTCAAGCGCGGTAAAAATTGCGAACGGGCTCGGCAGAAAGATTGCCATAAGAACGCATTCACGCGAAACTTTATATTAGCCCAGTTTTACCTTCCAAATATTACCTAGACTTTGACAGAAACTCTAAACAACTGAATCACTAATTAACTGTACTCATTTGGACGTTAGTGTTGATTGAATAGTATCCTAGTTGTGTACCTTGCACGCTTGCAGTTTATACAGACGGACTACACTGCCTACACCAACATCAAACTTCACTTCGTGCTACCTGAACTTAACAAGACAGACGGCAGATGTCGGACATATACTCCCATACAATATACGTGAGTTGGTTTTCTTATCCATATTCAAATGCTTGACGTTGATACATGCCAAACATTGACTGGCCTTGGGTGTAGCATATCGACCGGTATCTTTTATCAACATTCCATTTCCCAGCTGACACTGCGGATCGGCACGGATAGCGTAAAGGGAGCTAGTATTCTCTTGTAACGTGAACCGGTAACTCGTTCGCTATACAAAGTTTTTCATTTCTCTCTCAGCTTTGTCAAATTACCTACATCCAACAATGACAAACAATAAAACTGACGTAGTTTTTTGGAATGGCCAGCATATGCCTTTGGTGGGACTAGGAACATGGCAGGTAGTATCTTTTCCCACTATCTGAAATGACCATTACCGCTTTTATTAGTTTTTCTGTTTCAACATTCCGATAGGCACCAGACGAAGAAGTAAAGGCCGCTGTTCAATGGGCCCTTGAGATTGGATATCGCCACATTGATACTGCCTATAACTACCAGAATGAGGGAGCTATTGGTGAAGTTATTCAAGAATGGATTCAAAGTGGTAAACTAAAACGCGAAGAACTATTCGTGACAACCAAAGTACGTTTGATTGTGAAAAAGAACCATATTAATAATACGCGCGGTCATTATAGTTCACATAATCGCATCCAAAAATTTTCGGGAGTGTTCTTCTTGGTTGCCCCCCTTTCCGTTATTTTTTTCAATTTTTTCGTTTCCTAGTTTTTTCAAAATTTCAAAATTTAGGGGCATAGTTCTTCTAATTTATTTGAATTTATATAATAAAAGGTTTTTATTAGTTCATTAAAGTATTAAACAGATGATATCGCACAAGACGTATCCTTTCGATGGAACACCGTATAATCTTTTAGCGAAAAACAACTTTTGACTTCTCAAAATAATGATCCTTAAAAATTTTTTTGGGAGTTGGGATAGTAATCGTAAAATCGTTAGTGCTTATAGGCTACTAAGAAACTTACATGTTTTACGTAATAGATACTGTACCAAAGTTTTTCATTCGACGTTATGTTAATCTGTTTTACCATTAAATAGTTGCCGCTGATTGGAAACACGCCTGAGAAAGTGGAAAAATTCTTGAAACTTTCGCTTGAAAGCTTAAAATTAGATTACGTCAATTTGTACTTGATACATTTTCCTGTGGGATTTTTACCTGGAAAAGACGACACAGATCTTTTCCCTCGCGATGAGTCGGGAAAAGCTTTAGTTGACATGAATACTGATATCATCGCTTTGTGGAAGGTTTGAATTTTTTGTTATCTTTTCTCAGATTTTTTCATATTTTTTGTCCGCAAAATAATCCATATACTTTCGTAAACTGAAATTTGATTGAAAAAGCTAATAAATTATTAACTTTTGGATAGTCGATGGAGGCCCAAGTAGATGCCGGTCGAGCAAAGTCAATTGGCCTTTCAAATTTTAATAGCTTGCAGATTGAAAGGATCGTACAAGCCGCCCGAATTAAGCCAGCCAACTTGCAGGTGGAATTGCATGCGTATTTTCAACAAAAACCGTTGCGAGCAGCATGTGAGAAAAACGGAATAACTGTTTGTGCTTACGGACCACTAGGGTCCAAGGGGAGAATAGAGCTAAACGCTAAACGTGGAATACCGTAAGAATAAATTACGTGCGTTGCATATGGTACAATAGTTAAAATTATAATAATCGTACTTTTTATTTCCATAGACCGCCCGAGATTCCAGGTGTGCTCGAAGATCTCGTAGTTTTAGACATCGCTCGTAGCCACTCGAAAACGCCTGCTCAAATTCTCCTTCGACACTTGATGCAACAAAATGTTGTCATCATACCAAAAAGTGTCTCGAGGAACCGCATTCAGGAAAACTTTGGGGTAACTAGTGCATTTTAAAATATTTATTTGCTTCTTGCTGAATACTTTTTTTATGAAAAAACTAGGTTTTTGATTTTACCTTATCGGATGCGGAGATGAATTTGTTAAATGATTTGGATAAAAACCAAAGGACTTTCGATTTCCTATTTTTATCCGAGTGAGTAGCTACGAACTGTGTTTTTTATCAATTAAATTGTAACTGGAACAAGAAAAGATCTCTTAAAAATGTAATTTATTATTTTACAGAGCAAAAGAAAGTCCGGAATTTCCTTTCCACGCTCCTTTTTGAATAAAAGGAAGTAGTTCAATGTCCCAATGAAATCTTCAGTCGACATATTTTAGATACATACAGTATATTTGAAAGTTTATACTGTATATCTTTATGATGGCCGATTAATAAACTGGATTCGATCAGCTCATTATCTTACAATTTTAAATTTGAACAAGTACTGAAAATTAATTAACTCGTTTATTCGATAGCAGTCATTGTTATCGAGAAAAACTTTGCTGTAAACCAGAAAAAAACGTTTTCCATGTAGCTGGAGAAGACAAGATATTTAAGCTACAATCGGAACTAGGATTTCTTCTCAGTAACCGGATAACTTAGATAAGACAATTTAGATTTAAAATCAAGCTCTGGGTACTCGATTGGGGTATGGATTTTCTGGGTGCTTATCCACTCTATAAATAAATATTTTAAAAAACTTATTATTCCTTCGTTTAGTATCTACTGCGTAATCAACTTACCCCTTGAAGAAATGAGAAAACTCAAAGGAATAACCTGTTTCTCCTTGGTCCAGTTCTTTCAACTGTGCCATGTCCACTGCTGAAAGAGTAAAGTCAAATATCTGCGCAAATTTTAAAAATTGAAAAAGTTGCCTCATTAGAAAAATAAGCAAAATGTTTGTAGGAAAAAAGGTTGACGTGGCGAAATACTTGAGTAAAAACTAAAAAGTGAATGTGGAGTAAGGGCAACAAGAGTATCCTACCTGAAAATTGGCATGGATTCGCTCGGGATTGGTACTTTTTGGAATAACAGCTAAGCCGAGTTCAGTCAGGTATTTAAGTAGAATTTGGGCTGTTGTCTTTTTGTGTTTGTTGGCAATTTTTACTACCACTGGATGTTGAATCAAATCAGGTATGTTCGCTCTAAAAAGTTTTCAAAACATATTATTTAAAGAATTGTATTGACAGAAATTCCAACTGAAAAAGCCACTTACTTAATTCCAAATTGGGTGTAAGCGGCAGTGCGTCCTGGTGAACCAAGCGGAGCGTATGCGCAAATGGTAATTCCATGTTTCGCGCAACAATCTCTTAGCGGCTTTTGTTGAAATTGAGCGTGCAATTCCACCTGCAAATTTGCTGGCTTGATACGGGCGTTGTTCACAATTCGCCCAATCTGTTCTTCATTAAAGTTGGAGATACCGATCGATTTGGCTAACCCGTTATCTACTTGTTTCTCCATTGACTTGATTTAAAAAAATATACTATCAAAATCTAGTTTTCAAAAGGTATCGTTCTTAAACAATACCTTCCAAAGTTGAACTAAATCAGTAGTTAAGTCTAAAGTTGCATATCCTTCTGCATTGTGAGGGAAAACATCCAAGTCATGTTGACCAGTAAGGCCAACTGGACAATGAATAAGGTAGAGGTCAACATAATCTAGTCGAAGTGCTTCTAAAGATTTCTTCAGGAATTTTTCCACCGCTTCTGGACGATTTCCAATCATGGGCAACTAAACGACAGTATAAGAGAAATGAATAAGCTGTTTACCTAACTGTGTTCAAACAAACAACTTAATAACACGAACCTTGGTCACGATAAAAAGCTCTTCTCTTTTGATTCTTCCCGATTGAATCCACTCATGCAAAACTTCCCCGATAGCGTCTTCATTCAAGTAGTTGTAGGCAGTGTCAATGTGACGATAACCGACTTCCAAAGCTGAATTAATCGCTATCTTCATTTCTTCCTTGGTAGACTGAAAGTAAAAAACAAATACTTGTTAACTTAAACTCTCTCTTAGACTTTATCAGCTTAGCAGTGATTGATTGCATTTTTTTACCTGCCATGTTCCGAGTCCAATACTGGGCATTTTTTGTCCATTCCAAAAGGTGATGTTTTTCTTACCTATCGACATTTTTCCTGAATTTTTAAAAGCAGATATAACGGAATAAGTGAGACTCGGTATCACACGACTCAAAGGTATCAGTAAAAACTGAGAAATTTGCGACACGGTGGGTAAGATTATATAATGGGAAGAATTCTAGTACTTTCCGAAATACTTCATGATGACTGGGCAGAAAATACTTGGTTTCTTCGCAACTACATCGCATCCATGCATCAGCCACTTCGTTCAAGATTACTATGACTTGCATTTACGTCCGCCTCAAGGCAGATGAGAAGGTCGCCATTCTTCACGCCCTAATGGTGTCATCCTTGCTTCACTGCGGGACTTGTTCGCTTCTAACTGTTTACTACACACACAGGTAAGTAATAGGCTGTGGATACAACCTTAAGATATATAAAAACCATTTTTTTTTAACAAACAGCACAGGAATAACTAAATATGTTTGCCTTGTAGATGCCTTGAAGATGTTAAGTTGTTAATGAGGGAGAGGAAAAAATGAGTAGTATTCTACGCCTCTTAACACGTTTCTTGAACTGCCACAGCTCAGCTTCATGATATATTTTCACATTACAAATCCCGTGATAGTAATTCTTGTAGGAGTCCAACTAATTGGGCTTATATTATTTCTTAAAAATTATGAGTTTCTGGCTGTCAAATTTCGCATTTCCACACGAAATTCGTGGAGAAAAATTTCTGCTCCATCCTTATTTTTTGAAAAGCCACTTTAACTTAATCAGATGGCTTTCTAAAAAAAATAGGTCGCGTGGAGTGGACTCGTATTTAGTACTAGGTATTTACTCAAAAAGCTTCTGTTTCCTTCATCTCTCGATCAGGAACCTGGTAGATAAGAGAGCTTTTTTGTTTCATTAGTTTGTCGTTAATAACGCTGTTTATTACTGTTTTATGGTGTTTGATCCGATTATGAATTACTCTGTTATTCTAAAACGTCGATGGACTCATTAAAGACATAAATAATAAGATGAAAGATAGAAAGTTCTCGGAAACATTTGCTGCCTAGTAACCACAACTACTTTGTTGATCTTAGATTAGAAACTTGTAGGAATTACATAATGCGGAATCGAATCACTCTTCGGATGGAACTGGATGGAACGGATTCAAGTTATCGGCATCAGTCACCCAGCTGGTGCAACAAGGTATAATACAACTTGTTGATTTCATAACCAACGGGCTATGTGTATAAAAGGCGCTATAGCACAAAGAATACCCATGGGTCCAATAAAATGAGGCCAGATGGTGATTACGCCGTCTGGCCACAAATTGAATTTTTCATATTTGGAGAAAGTTTTAAAACTCAGCACATGTCCATCCGAACAAGGTTTTCTTCAATAAATATTAAACACATATCCCTTCCATTAAATTAGTCTGTAAGGCGACTTAAGAGATTGATTCAGTTGTTTTAAACTCAAGGGGCGCCAAGAGGAGTGTGTTTGTTGATATGCACATCCTTGGTGCACATCACACGGACTGACAAGGACGATCGGTTGAGAAAACCAGTTAAACTGGAATAAAACACTA
Source organism: Ceriodaphnia dubia (assembly GCA_022539655.2). Taxonomy (NCBI): domain Eukaryota; kingdom Metazoa; phylum Arthropoda; class Branchiopoda; order Diplostraca; family Daphniidae; genus Ceriodaphnia; species Ceriodaphnia dubia. The sequence continues at coordinate 140,404 of JAKUCG020000053.1, read as the reverse complement.
AAGGGGACACAGGGGACACAGGGGACACTTCTGTCACTTGTACGAAAACACCAAGTCAGAAATGGAAATTGAGGTTAGCGCGTTAACGGTCTGAAAGCGTGTTTTTATTAGACTCGGCGCATCTTAAATGAACTTTCGACAAGGGAGGGCACCGTTACGTTACGATGTAAGCTGGACTTTGTTAGCTCACGAGCGCGGACAAGCTGATACGTAGTCTCACATTCACTGGTGTGTTACTGTGTTGTCAAGATGGATAGCGGCCGGCGTAACTTAACCCTCTTGAATGACCAGCATATTCCTCTGATAGGCTTAGGGACATGGCAGGTAGTACACGATATACGACCTATCTTCTATTTCATTCTTTTCTATTGTCTTGGCATGCGCCTTATATCTTCATTATCAAAGTACCATCACATTTAATGTCAGCAATCGTTATGTTATAGTGTTCCGACGACGAAGTCAAAGCAGCCGTCAACGCAGCTCTGGAAGCCGGCTACCGACACATCGATACCGCGTACTTGTATCAAAATGAAGCTGCAATTGGGGAAGTCATTCAAGAGTGGATCGATAGTGGAAAATTAAAGCGTGAAGAACTTTTTGTGACCACTAAAGTAAGAAACGAATCGAACGAACAAACCAAGAGCGTACCGTAATTTCTTTGTTAAAATAGTTGCTGTGCTTGTACTGCTTGAAGAGAGAACTGATTTTAAATGGAAATATTTTCTCGTTGAACTATTTTCCAGTTACCATGCACAGGAAACAAACCAGAAAAAGTGGAACATTTTCTGAAACTATCCCTTGAAAACTTAAAACTGGATTACGTAGATCTTTACCTCATTCACTTTCCAGTCGGATTTCGCGGTGACGACTATCACGATCTATTTCCTAGAGATGACAATGGCAAACTGCTCTTGGACTTTGATTCCAACATGCTTAATCTCTGGAAGGTAAGAACAGCAAAAGCGATCTCGTAACGCATTAAAATAATTGTTATCCCTAAACAATTATATTTTAAGGCAATGGAATCTCAAGTTGACGCTGGTCGCGCGAAAGCGATTGGTCTTTCAAATTTTAACAGTCATCAAATTGCAAGGATAGTGTTAACTTCCCGAATCAAACCTGCTAATTTACAAGTAGAGATGCACGCCTATTTCCAACAAAAACAGTTACGAGCATTTTGCAAAAAGCACGGCATCACCGTTTGCGCGTACGGACCGCTTGGCTCTCGAGGAAGAATAGATTTTAGCGCTAGACGCGGTACACCGTAAGTACAATAACGATGAAAGCTTGTAACTTGCAGAATACAATTCAACACTCTTATCTAAATTTACAAGAATGCCCCAGGTGCCGGATGTTCTCCACGACCCTGTTGTCGCTGAAATAGCCCAATCGCACTTTAAAACACCCGCGCAAGTACTTCTCCGTCATTTAATACAACTTAATGTTGTCGTCATACCAAAGAGCGTATCACAATCACGAATTCGTGAAAATTATGAGGTTTGGCAAAGTTTGTTTACTTTGGGTAAATATGACACGTTTCATAATCACGTCAAATTTAGGTGTTCGATTTTACCTTGTCTGACAATGAAATGAAAAAGCTCAATCAACTAGATCAAAACAGAAGGACATTCGTTTTCGATGAATTTGATGGGTTAGTCATTTGAATTACATTGAAAATGACTTAAGTTTTATGTTAAATAATCCCGTACTGTTGCCACTAACAGGGTGCCAGATCATCCGGACTACCCCTTTATCATTCCATATTAATCCCATACGAGGTAAGACTTCCTTGATGGATAGCCAAAGTTGACCAGTCCTGACAGATATTGATTATGTACTCGATCCTCAGCTTATACAAAACAACATTACATAGGGTCGTAATTACATTCTCTAATCGTCTAAATAAATTGTTGAACATCCTACCCTTTATTTGAGAATTGAGACTAGTGATTATTGATTTGCGTGGTAATCCTTTAATTCCACCAATAGGTCTTGGATGCATGGCAATTCTTGTAATGCATTTAAATCGGTACTGTAATAGCTATTAGACAAATGCTGATAATTTGATTTAACAGTACTAACTTGTTCCCCCAACCAGTCCGCCACGATAAAGATATTCACTCATCGAGGAGTACTCCCCTTAAGTGATGCCCAAATTACCAAGACAGATAGACACTAACGTTAACGAGAAAAAGAGATAACAAGGGCTAATCGTGGAAAGTAGACAATTGTTTTATTTCGTTATAGTCACTTGTAAACCCCACAGGACGTCCTTAAGCTTTCCAAACTAAAGCTTACATAAGACACTGACAGTTGCGGCTCGGATATTTGTTCTGCAACTACATCGTTATAAATTCCGCCAATGCCTTCGACAAGAGAAGGCTGGTAACACGAATCGTGGATTCGAAAATGATGGGACATTTTTAACTACTCGGCCCATTGAAATTTTTGACAACAGCCGAAGCCGGTGATTGGAGGACTTTACGCGACAGTCTCATTCTGCCGCTGACAGGATCTCGGCCAAAGTATTTGATGGAAATTTCTTGTCCTACCTCAAGACCGAGGGCAGAGGGGTGAGCTACTTTCCGTACATCCAGCTGCGAATTGTGAAGAAGGGCAGGTACCATCGTTGGATAAAGGGTGACTAACACGCCCGTTTCCTTCATTTCGACGATGCGCGCTTTGTAAATGGCGCCGAATTCCAGTTCCGGTTCTTTCTCCTCTTTCAAGAATTGCTCTATCATCTCTTTGGCTTCTTCCATTGCTGACTGATTGGGTGCAAAGATCGAGTAGGTCGATTCGTCGATAGCAGTGATCTGGTGGACACAAGATGGGTTCATCAACATCAAGTAAAATGAGAAGGGAAGCAAGAAAGCCAATTCTTATACCTGAACACCAGTTTCGGCTGTCAACTTTTTCAGGTTTGAACCGCCAAGTCCGATAAATTTAGCGCGCTTGTGTGCTTCGACTTGCAATTTTTCCGACAGGGGCCAGATATCTTTCTTGTCTTTGCGCGGTTTGCTGATTGTCTGGGCCATGATGTCAAGAATATGAGACTTTGCGTCGCTAGCTTGTTGCACTGCCTCCATGATAATCTTTAATGGTACGCCAGGCAACTTGAAATCGGCTTGCAGGGCAGTGATGCCCTTTTTGGAGCCGGCTAATTTGAAATCCATGTCTCCCAGGTAATCCTCAATGCCCTGTTGAATAATACATTCAAGAATAAGAAGATGAATACTGTGGGTGGATGACGCACGGTTCCAGGATACTCACCAAGAGATCAGTGAGAATGCGGTAGTCCTCAATCTCTTGATTGTCCGGGTTGGTTCGGCTTACTAAGCCAACCGCCACGCCCGCTACTGCTTGCGAAATCGGAACACCTGCGTCCATAAGGGCCAGTGAGCCTCCGCAGACAGATGCCATAGACGATGAGCCTAACAACAAAGCAATTAGAAAATTAGGATTTGAAGTAAGCCGTAATAATCGAGACTAACCGTTCGACTCCAGCACCTCCGATGTTAAACGGATGGTAAACGGGTAGTCATTTGGTACGACAGGTCTAATCCCTTTCTCGGCTAAAGCTCCGTGACCGAGTTCGCGACGACCGGCGCTACTACCCGGTCCCACTTTCCCGGTTTCGTTTGTGGCATAAGGTGGAAACTCGTAGTGTAGGAAGAAATTCTTGGCTTTCAATCCGCTGAAAAGTGGAGAAAGAGTTTTTCAACTTGACGAAGACAAAGCCTTATGAATAATTGAACATACCCCATAAGTATGGATACGGGATCAGATTTCAACGCAGACTCTGGGGAGTCAAAGGCCACAGTACAAACAACTTGCGTTTGGCCTCGTTGGAACAGAGCCGATCCATGGAGTGGCCGGTACAAGTCGACGTCACAGGAAATTTTGCGCAGGTCGGTTAACTTCCTCCCGTCACACCTTTATTAAATAAAGCCGTTATTGGTTTCCGGGAACTGACTGTGCTATAATTTTATTGTCTATCACCTGATTTCTTCCTCTAGAATGAGTCTCCGAAACAATTCCTTGAAAAATTTGTTGAAGGATTCGCTGATGATGGAGGGATCTGTCTCGGGAAAACTGCTTTTCAACTTTTCAATAACATCGTTTCTGACAGTTGAAACGGCAACGTCGCGAGAAATTTTGTCGTGATTAAAGTCGCGGAGAATACCTCGTAATCGATTTTCGCCCATCAATTTGAGAGCGGAGAAAAGCTCCTCGGAGCCAACTGCGAGCGTGGCGAATTCCCTTTTGGGCTTTCCATTTTCTTTTCGCAGAGTTTCGATGCCTTTTACGATGGTTTGACACTCTTTCACTCCCATCTTGATGGCCTTTAAAAAGTCTTGCTGATAAACATTCTCAGCCGAGGCTTCCAGCATGACCACCAAATTTTGAAAAGTGGAACTGACTACTAAATTCAGCATACTCTTGGTCATTTCCCTTCGTGAAGGATTTATGACTACTTCATTGTCTATAAGCCCTACCCGAACTGCTGCAACTGGGCCATTCCAAGGAATGTCAGAGACAGCAAGTGCTGCAGAGGCTGCATTGATGCTTAGTACCTCTGGATCATTAACTCCATCCACAGAAAGTAAATTGCAAACAACTTGAGTTTCATAAAAGTAACCTTGTGAAAGAAAGATGTGTAAAAATGATGTACAAAAACAGATCTGACTTCTATGAGAGATAACCTTCAGGGAAAAGAGGTCTCAGAGATCTGTCAATCATGCGACTAGTAAGGATTTCTCTTTCTGAAGTTCCTAGTTCTCTTCTGAGAAAATTTGTGGGTATTCTGCCTGCTGCAGCTGCTTTTTGTCGGTAGTCTACTGTGAGGGGCAGGAATGATGCTGTTGGTGTGCTTTTGGCTTTACTTACAGCTGTCACCAAAACAGAGGTTTCTCCCAAGGAGGCAACTGCACTACCGTCAGCGAATCGAGCCAATTTTCCCGATTGGAACTGTAGTTTTCTCCTTAATAACAAACGAGAATAAGTATCCCTTCCAGCCGAACACAACACGATAATCCATTTATACAAACATACCCTGAGGACAAAGGTATTTGAACAGTAGATTCATGTCTTCTGATATAATTGGCACACAATTTATCTACATGGGCACCGGGATATTGCTTTCCGAAAAGATTTCTTGAATAAAGCCGGCCTCTACTCACGTGGACAGCCATTGGACCGAATTTTTTCTGCTTCAATTTCAGCTACGGGCCATAACAAACACCCCTTCTGACTCGACGGGGACTTTTTAGATTTTTAGATTTTTCCTGATTTTTCATCCGTAGCGGCGGGCCGGCGGGTCAAATAAGTAATGACACTTCACTGTTCCTAAATAAATCAAAAATTGCAACGGGAGAGAAAATGATGAAAGATCAACGCGTAGCTGAAGAACCTAACGACTTGGCTTCATCGTTTCTCAGAACGTATCATTAATCTAGCTTGGAGCCGTCAAGAAAACACGAGAAGACTCTGCAAGGACGTAGACCTCTCTTTTATTTCCCTAGGTCTATGTTCCCCTTTCTTTTAATCAAACTTGTCTGCAGCCCTTTTGGATGGAAGAGGCAACGAAAGTGCTCCTCCCCTTACGGGCCCGGAAAACACTCCGGACGTGCATATATCAGAACAAGTTTCGTCCACCAAAAGTCCGGCAAAGCCCGCCTAGCTTTATAGCGGGCAGAACTATTTTATATAAATTATGGAAACCGCTCCAAAGAGCTTCCCTCTCCTCTTGGAAATAAAGGAAAGACGAGAGAGGGATGTTTCAAAAAAATAAGAGGGCAAGAAAAAAAAAATCAAAGCAGAGCAACGACGACGACAACAACAACAAAAAATCATAACAAATACGCAGAAAAGAATAAAAAAAACCGGGAAACCCATTAACTGCTTGGCCCTATGAAACAAGTCGTCACCCAAAGTGTCAGATATGGCGGCCGGCCATCATAAACAAGCTAAAGAAGGGAGACTTCCTTTAACTAAGGCCAAACTATTATACAGCCCGTCCATGGAAGGTCTGATGACGTTGCCCGGCTACCCGTTGACCACTTAACTTTTTTGTGTGTGTCCCCGTTCTTGTCGTATCAGTCGAATAAGAATCCAAAGAAAGCGACAGTTGAACTGCGTCACGGAAGGCGCGCACTATACGGTCAAAAGTTTTCATAAATAAATATATTTATATATATTTTTTTTTTTTGGTAAAAAGTTTGCGGGGGTAGCGGGCTATAACACGGTTCGTTTCAAACGATTTCCAGCGGCATCGCAAACATGGCGTGGCTTTTCGACTCCTGCTGGAAACCTTTTGCGCCGTCATTACTTACCCGGGCCGCTATACGCTCCTGGCGGATTGAACAAACTTTCCATCCGTTGTTTCGAAATAATGAAGCATCGAGGCGCAAAGAACGTCATAGTCGTTGTCGCCGCCCGGGGGGACTTGAAAAGCCATAGAGGCGTACTGACTGTCAACTCTGCTGGGACCAGATAGAGCTGATACTTGCAGCAGCTCCTTTTTTTTATTATTATGATTCTTCTTCTTTCTCACTGTAGTCGCAAGCTATAGCAGGAGCAGCTATATATTTAGTGAAAATGTATAGTGGGATGTGATATATTGGTGTTGGCAGACGGGCGGGGAGGGCACCAAGACATAAATCGAACCGGACTGAAGGACGAAAAGACCTCCCAAGGTTAGGTGGCAGGCCGGCCTTCATCTGTTGGGCTATCTCTCAGCGGTCGAGCGGTTTGTTTCTTTCACGACCCAGTCGCATTATCTACTGCAAGAAGGCTAGCTCCCTTGTCCGTCGACCGCCCGCTTTTTGGCCACGCTGCGCTCGTCACAACGCTCCGTGACCCGCGCCAATCAATAACGGCCGTTCCGCCATAGTATACTCGAGAAAGAATAACATTACTACTACTACTGCTGGACTACCGATAAATACTGACTGGTACTGTTCTGATGATGCCGGCCTTTGGCCAAACTTTTTCATCCGAGGCGCTGGCGATTCCGGCTAAAAAGACAGGAACATTCTCGGATACGAGGTTGTGTTACCCGTCTGTAAATTTACGTCGTAGAAAAACAACAACAACTACAAAAAAAAGTAGAAGGGGGCCGAGTTCCGGTGCCAAACATACTCGTTTTCTCGTTTTGTTTTCTCTATTTCTTTTTTTTATACTTATAAATATATATATATATCTATACTACTACTGAATACTGCGCGTATATATATATATATTTCTCCTCTTCTTTCTTTGTTTCGTTTTTATTCGCCTTTGTCTTTTTTAGTGTTCCGCTGTTGAAGCTTACAAAAGCTCCCAGTCTGTATGGAGCTGCTTCGGCATCGCACCCCAAGAATTTTTATGTTCTGATGAAGTCAGAGGATAGAGAGAAAGAGAGAGAGAAAGGATAGATAGGATAGAGAGAAGAAGAAGAAGAAGAAGAAAAGGAGGTGGAAGCATTCTCGTTGTGTGTCGCGAACGCGTGATCTTCTTCTTTAGTTTTCCTCTTTTTTTTATTTTTTTTTTGCTACGGGACCTCTCCTCTATTTCTGGAACTCAGTGAGAGAACAGTGGTGGTGTAACCGACGCTGAAAAAGAATGAAAAGACGAAAGAGAGAGAAAAGAATAAGACCGATGTAGAATGGAATGTCCGAAGCGGCCATATAAGACGGCCAAGGAGAGAAAGAACATCAGGAGCCGGGGAGGAAAAAAACAAAGCAAAGCATTGGATGTAATGTGTTTGCGCTACTACGTCCGCTTCCACATTCGGGCCATCGCCTGACAACAGCGTCGTCGGTATAGCTAGAGGAGTCTTCCGTCTTTTGGTCCAGCCACCCTCCGCTCCGTCACTAAATGAAATAAGTAATAAATAAGGAAGGAAAATAGAAGATGCGCGTACAAGCCTACAAGGCCGGGTCGCGACCGACGGCCCATATATACCACATTTTCGCTCTGGTGACGAGGTCGAGCGTGTAGGGAATATCTTTCGACGCCAGAACGAGGAGATATCCTTCGCTTATTGAGGTCCTCGCACCCCGGCCGCACCGCGCCGCGCCGCGGCACCACCTCTTCTCTTTTAGATGAAAAGCCGCGAGCGCGCGTGCCAGAAGGAAAGTGGGTGATGAAATGAAGAATCAGGAATTGTGCGTCTAATAAGCGAACAGGAATGATTGGCGATAATAAAAAGGACTTTTTCTCTGAGAAAAAACAGCAGCTATAGCTTGTCTTTTCGAGTTGCGGGGGTGAATGAAACAAAAAGAGTTACGCGTATTTGTATGGAGAAAGGAGAGTTTTTGGCATCTGTCATGGCGGTAGCTCGACGTGAAAGAATCCTCTCTCGCTTCATCCGGCTTTTTTTTTTTGTCTTTTTGTTTCATTTTCTTTTATTTTTTGGGCGCGACGCAAAACTGATGTATGCAGTACTTGGAAACTCACTTGGGAGGGATCACTCTGTCGTCCCTTCTGCTCATCCAATTGTTCAGCCTCATTCCTCATCCAACGAATTACCTAATATCAAGACAATGTCATCTCTTCCATCTAACCGAATTCAATAAGAAAGAATGTCGGGTTGGCTCCTATTTTTTATTCGATTGATTCCGCAGGGTGGCGGCGCTACGGAAATCGCCGGCAAAGTCTTCCGGCAGCGTCGCGCAAAAAAAAAAAATTACAAAAAAACCCTCTTTTGCTTAAAAAACGTTCTCGAGAGAAGAAGGAAACGTAGATAACATCAAGTACAGTAGAGTGGAGAGACATCTTAAAAAAAGAGGGAGAAAACGACGGTCGTCTCCTGATTCCCATCAAACCCCGGACGTCCTAAAGCGTTGCTCCTAGCTGTGAGACGACGTTTTCGCTTGGTGGGGGTGACGACGACGACGTGGTCGTCTACGACATCCATCACGAACATGAAAAGTGTCTGCAGACTGCTGTAGAGGGAGAATAGAAGAAAGAAAAAAAAAGTGGATGAGACGGCGCTGCGGTCATCATTCGGTGTCGTCGTCTCAGCCTCAAGCAAATGGCCGCTGGTACATTATAGTGGTTGGGCGCTATGCGGAGAAAAAAGAGAGAGAGAAGGAGAGTAGTGAATTAGCTGTGTAACCCCTGGTGATGTTCTCTCGCCTGATTCTGCCGGGGCTCGGCCGACCAACAGATCGAATTCCGCTAAGACCGAAGAGATGGATGGCGTTGCGTTACATCAAACAGGAGGACATACAGGGCGTTCCGGCGATGTGCGTTCCACAGGATCAGACGACTTTGGTTTGCTGAACCGGAACGTGCGCCGAGTGTAGAATCGTAATCAAGAAGCCACGGAATCGCGGGAAGGCTGACAACAAACATTCCAGATTCCACAGGGCGCGCTAGATGCGGCGGCCATGAATATTCGTACCTACCTAGAAGCCTCCTTCTCTCTCACCTCCTCCGGCACCATAGTCGATGGCGTCATAGAGGCGCTGGCTCAATCACAAAATTCCTAATAATCCTTTACTACCTAAAATTAGTCATCGAGACTTGCACATAAATAGGCTAGCGCGGTGCGCGGCTTTCATTCAAGATTGATCCAAAGGTAAAACCCCGAAAAGTTATAGATGTACAGAGACCTACACAAAACTTTCTTTGGGAGGGATATGGTTTGATTCCAGCCGGAGCACCGGATGATTCGTAACACAAGGCCGGAGCAGCAGCAAGGCATTATTGCCATGGCAACATTTCCTCGTCGTCGCCATCGCAAGGCGGCCGTATCTTTTCTTTTCTATATGATCCATCTATTATTCGCTCTTTCTCATTTCCTTGACTCGGCGAGAAAATGGAATGGAGTCGACGTCGACTACAACAACTGAAGATTCCGCAGCTCTTTCACTACATCATATCGCCCGACTGCTATATTTATGTAGGCGCGGCTCTCTCTCTCGGTGCGTCGGGCTTCTTCTTCTTCCTCTATTGTTATAGTTATTATTATGACGTTATTCTTTTTTTTTCTTTTGGTACTGGCGGGGATTCTGGTGCTGGTTCTCTAGTTTTCGTCTCAGAAGAATCAAAAGAGAGAGAGAGAAAGAAAGACGCCACTGGGCAGGTTATCCTATCGCTTGGCAACCAGCGCGTCCGGCACTTGGCCGATTGTTGTGGGCGAAAAGAGCGAAGTAGCAGAGCTTCTTCCTGGATCTAGAAACAATCAAAGCCGAAAAACGAATGCCATTCTGATGACTGGGCTCCCTAATAATACACTTAGACCCACAAAAGTGTTCGAGGAAGCGCGCGGTTCGCCCTAGAAGTTGAGCCGGCTCCTCTTCACGAGAACTTGGACGTCAGGAAAAGAAGGGAAATGAGATAAAAGACTCGGTCTACTAAAGAGCCACACAAAAGCGAAAGATTGCCGCAAATGATGGTTTCCATAATACTTGACTCCGACGCTGCGGCGTTGCGATGGCGCACGGCCGCAAAAGTGACCGGTTGGGTAAAAAAAAAAGAAGAGAAAAACATCAGTGAATGGGGAACAAAAGAGAAAGAAAAAGATGAGGAAAGGCGAAAGAGCGGCTTGGCCAATCATCGAACGGAAGCTAAACAACGCCTTAATCCAGTTGATTACCACAGAGATCGCCGGATGAAATCGAGAGCCTATATAAACCCGGCCCCAGCAGACTATGTGCCGCGGCAGTGCGCCGTATTATACGTGCATCAACGCAATATATGTCTGTATATATATATAGATACAATACGTATCTATATATCTATCTCTATAGAGAGAGAAAGAGAAAAGGCCTAGTAGCTAGCCTTAGATGAAGGAAGAATCACAAACGATTCTTGCTGGGGTTGTGCCCCTTTTTTGTCGACGATTGAATCTTTTTCCTTTGGCTTTTTCTCTATATTTTCCGCCGCTGCCGTTCTCCGTCATCTTTCTCATCCATTTACAGATACAAATCGTTCATCTTTTTCTGCCGCAAAAGAGAGAAGAAGAGAGAGAGAGCTGGGGTTGGAGAGTGATGGCGTCGCGTCTTTGGCTGCTGGGGCAGCAGCTCGATGGTAAAGGACTCATTCCACTTCAAAGGAGGCCAACAGCTGACGATCTAATCTTATTATAACGTCTATATACCGTCGAGTCGAAGAAAAGGAAAGAGAAACATCGGGTGCGTCTCCAGAAAACGAAAGAAAAGTACCGTACCGTACAAGATCGAGTGCGCGCTAGGACGTAGCCTAACGACAGAGCAGAGCGCTCGCGGGAGCGGAGGCGCAGCAACAGCCCGGATCGGCCGAGTATACATGTTCCATCTAATATGCCGTCGACATTGACGTCTAGAGTCGGATGAAAAGGTGCGGAAGCACTGAGAGGCTCCTTACCCAACAGTTAGGAGTGGTATTATAACGTCCAATTTGATTTCCGGTAGCCAAGGCGATGCGACTGGTGCGTATAGACACAAGACAAGAGAGATTGAGGGAACGCGCCAATGGAGTCGTCTTGGTGAAATCAGCTCGAAAAAAAAGAGATGGCTCCTTCATCCCCGTTTCTAAGTGGTGCCCAAAACCAGAAGAGCATGAGAGAACTGAATTATGAATCTCGGTAATTTTTTTGCGCACTGTTGTGCATTGTCTAACGTAGTAGTCTTGGCGGAGGGGAGCTATTATACGAGCCGTCGAGTCTCTAGCTGGTAGTACTAGGCTACACTAGTAAGTACAACCCACTATGTAGGGGGTGTCGCGTGGGTGGCTAAGAAACAGACGCCCAGGCAGCCAGCAGCCCAGGACGACGAAGGCGGGCGACGATCAATACTTTTCGGGAGAGACGCATATATACACAGAATGGTAGCAGTACGCGGACGCGGCTTTTTCCTTTTTTTTTCTTCTTTTTGATTTCGTCTCTTTTCACGAGATAGATCCCCTTCCTACTTGGTTCCAATCTGACTCTTAGCCATCCGCCCTATATAGCTCTGTCTCCATCGCTTACGTTCAGTAGGATTAAATACTAGCTCCTCTCTCTGGCGAAACGAGTCACATTATTCACGCTTTCAAGAATTGAGTAGGGCTGAAAGAGAACCAACGCAAAAAAAAAAAAATTGAGGGGCACACAACAACTGAAGCGGAAAAAGAAAGAAAACTTTTCAGCGCGGATGAGAATAATAAATCTCTCTCTCTCTCTTTATTTTTTCTCAACTTTTTTTCTGGCAGCCATCAGGCCGGGCTATCACGGGCTCCGACTATCATTGCTCGCCGCCGAGATTTCCCTAAAGGCATTTTCGGTGATTGCCTCTTGTGTTAAGCAAATCCAAAGTGGGGATCGTGTCCAATTCTTTTTTTTTAAATGAGAAAAAAAGGCGCCGGGCGAATAACGCGCTAGACCGCTGCCGGAATTCCGTCGCCCGAAGGAGCGCAATTACATCAGGTCTCCGCCCATAGTTTTCAACGTCGTTATGAAGAGTGAGGAGGCTCGGCGCGCGCTTTTTTAAATTTTTTAAAATAAAATCACTTGATGCGCGTTTCATATTTGCCGGATGTTCTGGAACAAAACAAAAAAAAGAAAAATCGGAAGCGCTGAATGCGAGAGTGGAGCGCGCAGCATGTACATCAACGCTAATCTCATCAAAGTCTCTTTGCGCTTGTTTGCCATTGTCATTCATTTGACGTTTGACAGTCACAAAGCTGACGGCCAAGGAGGGGAGGGAAAGCGCTCGACGAGGCGACAATGAATAATGTAAGAACTTGCCGAGTAGTCACGTCTTTTGCGATCATTTAGCCAACCCATTGGGTTCGTTGCGCCCTGTGTACAATTGCGCGCCGATCGATACTTGTAGTGGTAGCACTATACCGTATCCGACTATGATCTCCAATGAATTTGACATTTCCTCCCGTCAGCGCCAGAAGAAGAAGAAGAAAAAAAACCCACCAAGTGTCTAGCTGCTGACTCTCTCCAGAGTCTAAGACTGTACAGCAACAGTCGGCGACATCAATCATATTTGTATAAAGAACAACTTCCGGAAAGCTTAGCGGAGTAGCAGCAGCAGCAGGGAATGACAACAGCAGGCAGGCCAGCATGGCCCCTGCCATCAGCAATCATACTAAATAAGACGATGTATAGACATTGTAGAGGTTCTCGGAGCCGAGTGGCCTATCAATAACAAATAACTCTCGTTTATCGATTTGCTTTTCTTTTGCTCCCTGTCGTACACAGAAGAAGAAGACGTGAATGGGGCTTCTGTGTCGCACGCGCGCGCGCATTGCCATCTCGCAAAGTCTAATAAAAAAAGAGAGAGAGAGAAAAATATGCCCGGAGGCTGTATATGCGCGCCCCTGCCGCAGCTGCTATCGGTATATAGAATTGATATTTGTGTGTATACACGCACACAACCATATTGGCCCCCCCTCTTACGATGTTGATGGTTCGCCGGCTTGGGATCATCTTTTTGCATCCTGCCTCTCTCTCTCTTTTGCTTTCTATTTTGATTCACGTTGATTCTCCCCTACTCTTAGCCGGCCATCTTGAACACGCCTGTCTGCCGATAGCCCAAACGGGGAAAAAGAAAGAAAAGAAAAAAATAAAAATCCCAGCCGGAAGGTGAACCGGATGAGCGGACCATTCCTAGCCAAACCGCGCTCTTTGCGTCTTTCTTTTTGCCGGTCAAGTCCAGGATGGACCAACGGATATGCCTCCATCCATCATGCGGTGCCTTATGATAGGGCGCAAGATGCTCCCCTACGGATTATGTAAATAGAGGCGAAATCTCGAATAATCAGCCAACGAAAAAAAAAAAGTGGGTATAACCCTCCTCAAGATTCTTCTTCTTCCTCTCTATCATAAACAATGGCGGGGACGACAGTCTATAGGGTAAATGTCAAAGAGCTTTTCATTATGGAGTAGGCGATTTTCTTTTTTCTGACGGATCGACCGGAGGAGCTCAGTTAATCGCCCGTGGCTCCAGGTCTCTCCTACTTCTTTTCCGATACGTCTAAAAGAGAGAGTCCATCCACTTCTCTTATTTATAGATCGAACAGAGTCGTCGACGACAGGGCACAAAAGTCGAAAGAAATAAGGGGCGGAAAAAGAGCTCTGGCGAATAAAACGTCATTGTTTATTACCTTCACGAAGCGACCGTCTACTCTTCAACTTCCACCCCTCTACGTTGAAAGCGTGTATTTTTGATGGGATCCATCTTCATGGGATTGAGTTGCTGATAGCCGAGAACATGCAGCAGCGCAACGCAGTCCGCAAAGACGAAAAGTGCTGCAACCGCTGACGGATGCGTCATCACGTGCGTCTTCGGATAGTCTATCGAGGTAATGCAGACGACAAACCCTTTAAAGGCTCTGTTTCTCTCCGCTTCTTTTTTTTTATTTTACGGCTGCGAACCGCTAAAGAAGCGCCGACACTTAACGAAACGTGCGCGTCGTTAAAATAAGAAAAAGCGAAGAGGATCGCGTGGGACGAATATTGCGGATGTTTGACGACACGAACGCTCTTGACGCCGATTGGGCTGTAGGTACCTCTTGAAGATTCGAGTCGTGTCTCTATTTTTCTTTTTGGAAAAAGCGCACCTCAAACAAACGGATCCAGGTCGTATTAGGGATATAACGTATGACGACCGATGATGGTTTCACGTGACGCCATTTTTCAGAGCCTCGATAGCATATTGGATGTACTCAACGTTCTTATATATAATATGTAAACGTTATTTATTCGAATTGGACCGTCGTCGTCGGCGGCTTTTTTCTTTCTTTTATTGAATATTGGACGTCGAGTGAAAGGGGATCTTGGAATGGGCGTCTGTCGGGATCATCACAAAAAAAGAAAAAAGAGCTGAGCGCTGTCGGAGATCACGACGACGGACTAGTAGCAACGCAGACGGGACAGCGCTTTGTATTGGTTAATTGGGTGTAGTGCAGGAGGAGGGAGCGTCCCCAATAGTGCTGAGAGAAGGAGCGCGAGGCGACAGCTCGCCGTTTCCAGCAGCGACAGATAGGATCAACCTAATTAAAGGGGGACCAAGTCTCTGTGATAGATATACGATACTACTCGCGCGCTTTGCACGTGCCCCGTATTACATGCGGACGTCTCCCCCATCTCTGCCTATTTATCAGATGATGACAGACGGCCGGTGCGTATAAATATAAATTTACAGGTTGAAACTCTTTTGTCGCTTTCTCGGAAATATATTTATAGAAGTTCTATAATCGCTGCAGCGTCATAAAGAGAGACTTGACCAAAATGGGATTAATTGAATTATATATTACCGGCAGCGGTTGCTATGAAGTGAAGACGGGACGCGCGGCACGCTCTCGTCGCCGAGTTTCAATTCGCTTCGGACTTTGGTGCGCGGAGATAGTTACATAGTTGGAGCCAGCGCGCGATAGTTAAGCCTTTTTGGCGGTGGCCGCATCCGGCTCCGTCCGCAGCAAGTCCAATAAGTCTGGACAAAGTACCGTCCCCAACCGACCGGCGGTGTTCTTCCGCAAATTCTTTTACGGATGACTTAGCCATCAGGTGTGCGTGAAGGTGATCGTGTTTTACACGGCGTGTTAGATGTGCGGCTTCGGCTTTTCTCCACGTCATCCTGCGGGGCGTTATATCGGGGGAAATCTTTTATAATTTAAAATCTATTATTATTATGCAGCGCGGAGAGGCGACGCCTTACGCTGCGAATTATTTAACGAACCCTCTCTCCGAGTTCATCTATTAGTCAACGATGAAATGGGACAAACAAGCCAGCCAGAGAATGCCGGGAATTTTAATCACATATTTGCTTCATCGTTTGATTGACAAGAACGTGATTCGACGAGACATTTCAATGGTTTTGTGAAAAAGTCCCGGCTGTTTGATTACGCGATATCCGCTGGCTTCCTCTCGACAAAGTATCTCTCCGTTTTTCTTCTGAGAAAAACTTATTTAACGCTAAGCTGTCAAGTCATTTTGCGAGCTCTAATTCAAGAGAAAAGAGGCCAGCACGTCCGGCATAATTCGCCGTAGATTTTCGGATATGCCGGACTCGTCCGCGTTTGGCTCAGCACTGTTTATTTTCCATCTCCTTCTTTTCTTTTTTGTTCCAATTCCGATGCTTCGTCCATTCACAATGTGGACACATGTCTGGCGTCGGATGGACCGTATCGCGTTGGCTGTCTTTTCAAACTTATGCGAGTCGCATAAAATGCGCAATGAAATGTTGAATAAAAAAGAAGAGGAAGAATAGTTTTCTATACATACGGTAGCCGTTTTCTTTTAAACCAATATTTGAAAAAGAGCTGGGCGAAAGGAAGGAGACCTCCCTTTTTCCTTCTGAAACAAAATCCACAACTCTCGGTAGAGTGGCCGGCCAGGCTTTCAAAACGGACAGAGCCGTATTGACAAGTCTCGTAGGCTATGTGGCCGAGACTATGTGGCGTGTTATCATTGCAATTCTTCGAAGGCGCTCTTTAACTTGTTGACTCTTCTGGCTCTTTTCTTTCTGGAAGCTATCAATTTCTGCATCTTGGACGACAAAGTTCTCGGATTCTCCGTAGGATAGAAACAAAAATGGGGGCAATTAAATGACTACGTAGTATATCTTTATTTAGAGATTGGATTTGGGATGAGAGACGGGCCGAAAGGAATAATTCTCAATCGAATTTACACATGGCAGAAGAAGAGGCCGACGGACGCACATTCTGTCCAACTGAAGAGACTTGCATTAGCCTCGATTCGTTCATCAGATCATCACGGAACAATGGACAGAGAGCAGCCACAGCGAACAAGCGAGCTTCATGGCATCCATCAAATTTCCTATGACGTCTCTGCTGCCAACATTCTTACGGCCATTGAATGATAGAGGGTCAATTTGCACAGAGAGCACTTGGATTCATATATGTGAAATCGAACGTTTTTTTTCTCTCAAAATCAAATTGAGACACGAAACATATATGCTTGTCGGTTTCGGGAAAAACGGACGCACATCACGTCCATCGTACGTATAGTAGATGTCAGGGCACGTTTCCGAGAATAAATTTTGCTTTGCGTCAATATCCCAATTATGCACTGCTGCTGCTGCTGCTTTCACCGTCATTTCATTGCAGTATCCATCTGAGCAAGACAACACTTTCGTCAGAAATTGTGAAAGTCAATATTTGAGAAGCAAATGAAGGAAACTAATACAAAGAGAAGCGCGCACCGGTTCAAAAGTCTTCTCTAGACTCATTTTCTCTTCGTTTGCAGCTGCTCCGCGAGACAATGGGGGTCTTGTTGCCGTCGTTACGTGTTTGGAACCTCGTTCGCTTCGTCATTTGGAATATATATATACATACAAGGCAGCGCAAGAAGCTAACAATTAAAAAAAAAAGGAAGAAAACTCGGTCGACAGCAAAAGCGCAACAATGGGAAGAAGAAGAGCCGAAACTTTTTGTCGTATATTTTCGCGTAGCGTTCATTATTTCAAAAGTTTGATGTTATATTGTGTAGTATACATGTTTGATGATGGAAGACGGGTAAGAAATCGATCCGGATCGATGGCGAGTGCACTACATCACCGCGGATCCAATACCGGGTTGAAGTAGACATTAGGAAACTATAATAAAGCTCTTGGTACTAGGAAAGAAAGAAAAAAACACATGAAAATTAACCAAAGAAAAGTCACCTTAGAGTCACCAATCGATGACTGACGTCAAAAGAGTCTTTTATGTTGTAGGGGAGGTGAATGGCACTCGAAAATGGACGGCCATAGTCTCTTCTCCGCGAGGGAAAAAGAAAAGAATATATATGGGACGCTTGGTTTACGCGGAAGAATAAGAAACACGACGACGACGACGCGTCTCGTCGAGATGGAGAGGTAAGAAAGTGGCCGTTTGATTGCTCCGAGACCCTCCTGGGTGATCGATGATGTATAGATATAGAAAAAAAAAAGAAGGAAAAGTCTTGTACTTATACTATAGTATTACCAGCTGAAACTATATGTAGTATATAGCCCCGGATGAGATGCCAAGTCGACGGAGAGCGAGTTAATCAACGTCTGGTCTGACAGAGGCAAACGAAAGAGAAGAAGCAAAGCAAAAGGCGCAAGCCGGATAGGGAAAAGAGCGATGCTGCGCTTCCAGTTTTTCTTCTTTTTTTTTCTGCTCTTTGCCTTCTTCCGGGGGATGTGTGGAAGAACTGGAAGTGTGTGAAACCAACCAGATGGATGAAAGAAACACTATATAGTCTCTCTCAGTAAAAGAGAAAATAAACAACTCGATTTTCTGACGAAACAACAAAATTCTAGTAGATGGGAAAATCATCGACGTGGACGAGCGACACGTGCAGCCGTCCTCGGTTTGATACAAAGTCCCTCTCCTAAACGATCAATATAGTAGTTTCGGTCACCTTCTACTTCACTCTTTTTCAATATTTCATGTCGTCCTGTCTACCTGTTATTTTTTCTTTTTTTTTTTTGGCGAATGGACTGGCGAATATTGTAGAACGCGGCAGCAGAAGCAATCTCAAATGGTGCTCGCTTTTGAATATTGCAGCCGAGCGGAGAGAGAGCCACACGCTGTACACTTTATAATATACTGGCGCTGCACGCTTGCATACATTTATATTGCATAGCAGATGATGCTGGTAGTACGGTAGTAGTAGTTTTTAGCGCAAAGGTATGGCGACGAGTATTACCCGCTAGCTGTGCGCGCTCTCTTCTATTTTCGCGGAGCCGATATCGATCGGCGCTCTTTATATCGCTAGGCAGCACCGCAATACACAACTTGACATTTCGAGGAGCAGCGCAAATCGTCCCGGATGTTTGCCGCCGATGGCTTGTTTTTTAAATGATTCGAGTGGCATCGATTACACAGACGTCGCTCGTTTCTCCAAAATGTTTCGCATATTCCGACGGAGCGCGGTACTATCAATTTACTGCGAAAATCGAAGCGGAACGAATGCGGCAACGCGATCCCAAAATGAAAAACAAAAGAAGAACGAAGGAAAGACCAAGAAGAAGAGGATTATCCAACTAATGGAATTTATTGTGAATTATGTCGCTGTTGTTTTTCGTCCGCCATCTTTGCTCTGTTAGTTATTGGTAGTCGCGGCCAGCGTTGTTGACCGTTGGTATCATTTCGATACGAGTCGCGTGATGAATTATAGGGGTGGTCTCTCCTTTTACGACCCGAGTACTTCTATGGAGATCGTTTGGTGGGCGAGTAGAGGGCGGGTCACGTGGAAAAACGGCGGTCCGTCAGCCGCACAACTAGAGTAGTCCGGTTGATTTCGGTCGGGAGCGCCGCGACGTACAGCCAACGGTCGAGAGTTGCGACAGTTCATTCGTCAAAAAAGGTTTCGTCCTTAATGGAATGTCCGCTATATCTCCTCCGACACTGTCCGCGCGTTCCTTTTTCTCCGGCGGCCGGCCCCCCCCAAAGCATTTAACACTGTCTCGGAGCCCGGTCGCTGCGCGATATTCTCCAGCGCCCGGTCGCAGCGCGCAGCTGGACGGACTCTTTTTGAATAGGTTGGTTATTGTGCGCATTATAGTCCGCAGCCGACATTATCACGACCCAATGTTATAGACACATGTGTGTGCCCGCCGCGCGTAGCAATGATGCGACGACCACATTAGCTCCAGACTGATGGTGGAGAAAAGCAAAAAAAACTTTTTTATTTTTTTTTCCTTTCTGGTTTGTTTCGATGGGCAGAAGAAAAGAGCGAGGCACGCTATACAGTCCGTGCTGCAGAGTCCCGCGTTTGCTTCTAAATCCAGTCTTATCCTCCCTTCTTTTTCTTCCCTTCATTCCGTTTCCTTTTCTCCTTCTCTTCGTCATTTCAGCAGGGAGCCACCGCCACTCTCTCTCTCCCCATCTAAAAATTAAAAGAGGAGGGCGAAAGAGAGTGAGAGAGAGAGAGAGAATAAAAAAAGAAAAAGAAGTGCCTGGCGCGCGCACGCACACTCCAAGTGTCTACTACGAGACCAGCGACGAGCTCGGCGTGCGCCAGTCAGTTGTTGTGTGGCCTCCGTTGCGTGCAGCAGCTGCGCTCCGTGCCGGCGCGCGTCTTCCCACCCTTGTTTCTCTCTACCACCACCTACACCGTCGACGACAAATCCACACGGCGACTGTTCTCTTGATTCTCTCACCGAGTTTTATTCGTCATTTCGCCCCGCTAAAAAACACTGTGTGCTGCCTAGAGTGTCTTCTTCGGGTGTTCAAAGTTCTTCAGCCCGATCATGGCGAGATTGTGAGAGAGCCGGTGTTCAATGTAATTGACTCTTAAATGGGTAAAATCGGATCAAACTGTTGAAGAACTTTGTCAATTATCACCGGAGGATGACTATTATCATCACGGATATGTGGCTGTCGCCGATATAGAGGACCAGGAGCTCCAAATCGAAAACTAGCGCAACTAACCGAATCAGAGAAAAAAAAAATACCAAAATTAACAAAAATAGAAATAACTCAAGTCAGCAGGTTCGGCGGAAGCGGTTGAACATTGCGTCTTCCGGCCGACTTCTCGCGTGCCGTGTTTGTGTTTGTGTGCCGTGGTTGTTGAAGTTCCGACGACTGTGTTTTGTTGGTTGTGTGTTTTCCCCCTTTTTGAGAAACAGGGCGACAGGACGACGGACAAGAAAGAAAAAATAGAGGAAAAAAACGAAATAGCACCGGGTTGCTACGTTTGTTGTTAGAGAGACGGCCCTGTCCGTTCTTCTTTTTTTCTCGCCGTTTGTTTTTAGTGCGCGGCAGAGCGTCGTCGACTTCAAGTGCGCACGGCCTAGAGTGTTTTGCGACGAGGACGTGACGACATCTTTTTTGGACGACGACGCGATGGACAACAATTTCATCGAGAAAATGGCCCAGCGGGCGAAAAGGAAAAGGCCGGCGAGCGTCGACTGGATGTTGGCGGCTTTGGTGGTGGGCGCGTGTTGCCTGGACGCGGCCGACGCGGCCGACGACGTCACATGGGCCAACAGCACGGCGCCGGAGAAGTTGGAAGACGGTCAGTGCCAAGACGGGCTCCTGATCCCCATGTGGCGGCCGTTCACGAACCTGAGCCTGGGCGACCGTGTGGCCAGGGGTCTGGTCTACTTCATCGCCATGTGTTACCTGTTTGTGGGCGTCTCGATCGTCGCCGACAGGTTCATGGGCGCCATTGAAGTCATCACGTCGCAGGAGAAGGAGATCCGCGTCAAGAAACCCAACGGCGACGTCCAGATCGTCGTCGTCCGCGTCTGGAACGAAACGGTGGCCAACCTGAGTCTCATGGCCCTGGGCTCATCCGCTCCGGAGATCCTCCTCTCCATCATCGAAGTCTACGCCAAGAATTTCGAGGCCGGCGACCTCGGGCCGGGCACGATCGTCGGCTCGGCCGCCTTCAACCTCTTCATGATCATCGGCCTCTGCGTCTACGTCATTCCCGAGGGCCAGGTGCGCAAGATCAAGCACCTGCGCGTCTTCTTCGTCACGGCCACCTGGTCCATCTTCGCCTACGTCTGGCTCTACATCATCCTCGACGTCATCTCCGTCGGAGTCGTCGAAGTCTGGGAGGGCATCGTCACTTTCCTCTTCTTCCCGGCGACCATCATCACGGCCTACATCGCCGACCGGCGCTTACTCTTCTACAAGTACATCTCCAAGCAGTACCGCATCAACCGGCGCGGCGTCATCGTCGAAACGGAGGGCAACGACATCGAGCTGGCCTCGAAAAGAGACGGCGGAGCCTTCGGCAGTCAGCTGATCGGCATCGACAATCCTGGACTCAAGACGTTCGACGAGGAGGAAATGAACGACGACGTCCGCGAATTCGAAGAGCACCGACGCGAGTACATCCACCTGCTGAGGGACTTGCGCAAGAAACACCCCGACCTGGACATGAGGGCTATCGAAGCCCTGGCCCGAGAGGAATTGGCTAATACCGGACCGAAAAGCCGGGCATTCTACCGGATTCAAGCGACGCGCAAACTCACTGGCGGCACTAATCTCGTCAAGAAGGCCATGGACCGGACGGCCAGTGATCTGAACCAAGTGGTGACTTCGCCCAGCAACGCCGATTCCCGACTCAACGTCCCCGACAACCGAATCCGCATTTTCTTCGATCCTGGACACTACACGGTGATGGAGAACGTCGGCGAGTTCGCGGCTTCCGTCCGGCGTGACGGAGGCGACTTGAATCAGACGATCCTCGTCGATTACCGGACTGAAGACGGGTCGGCCAACGCCGGATCCGACTACATCGCCGTCCAGGGAACTTTGACTTTCGGACCGAGAGAAACGCTGAAGACGTTCAACGTCTGCGTCATCGACGACGACGTCTTTGAGGAGGACGAACATTTCTACATCCGATTGAGCAACGCCAGATTGGCCGGAAGCGCTGGACATGGCGGCGGACGGGTCAGCCGGAGCGGCAGCTCGGTCGGGAAGCGCGAAGCCGTCAGCAACGCCACAACGCCCGTCAACGGAGAGGCCGGCACCGCCTTGGCCGGTTTGACCGTTTCACTTTCGGGAGCCAACGGGTCGTCGACGACGACGCGCAGCGTCAGCGCTCCGGCCATCCAGCAAGCGGCCGACGCCGACGCCGAAGTCCAGCTGGTAGCCCCCTTCCTGGCCACCGTCATGATCCTGGACGACGACCACTGCGGCATTTTCAATTTAGCCGACAAGGACGTGGAACTGGTCGAATCGGTCGGCACTTACGACGTCAAGGTCCTCAGATGGAGCGGCGCCCGTGGGCGGGTCGCCGTCCCTTATCGCACCCTGGAAGGCACGGCCAAGGAAGGCAAGGACTACGTCACCTCCGTCGGCGAAATCATCTTCGAAAACAACGAGATCGAGTGAGTTTGAGTTTGATTGCCACTCGGAAGGAGAAATGAGAAAGCCATCACCTAGCAACGGTCGTTACCCCCCGTGATCGAGTCAGTCAACAGGTCGTGGCGTCCGATCTCCGTCAAGAATAAACAAACAAAATAAATAGTTAGGAGATATGACCCGCGAGTTTCAAATTCGCATCAAATGTTGACATTAGCCAATTTCCAATTTTCGGGGACAGCCTAGACTGGACTCTGTATGTCTACGACAAGGCCTTTGAACTTCCTCATCCTGCCTTTGGTCGGAACTTGTCAGGCGCAGAGAGTAGTACCATCAGCCGGCCGTAGCGACAGTTGTATTAGAGGAAAACCTAGCGAAGCGTCAAAACCTCTTCTTTTTTTCCTGTTGGAAAAATATTTACCCAAACACGTCGGCAGCTGACTGTTATTTTTTTTCGCAACTTTACGGATCACTGGACGCATTGATTATCCATTCGACCGGTCCGTCTTTTTTTTGTTATTTAAGGTGGAAGAAAAAAGTTGAATGCTTTTTGCGCGAATAGTGCAATTTTGGGTGGTGGTGGCGGGGGGATTTAAAAGGTAGAAGATATATCAAGTCGGGATAGTAACTTTAAGAGCATTGCTGGCCATTACAGCTCACGATATCCGGTAGTTTTACCGTTCCGGTCTAAAACACGCGCTTCTTTTATAGATTTCTCATAGCCCGGAAAGAAGAAGAAGAAGAGTTTTTTTAAAAAAACAAAGAAACGTCGAGGTTGTTTTTTTTTTTAAAGCAGAAAAACAAAGAAAAAAGAAGAAGAATCCTTCTTCAGTGTAACTATAATACGGGAAGTAGTAATTTTGGGGTTTGTGATTTTCAAAAAAGGTTAGAGGAGGGCGAAATGGACGGGAGTTTGACTGATGACCGGACGGGCTAGTCTAAAGTTGTTGATAGATGCCCAGGGGGCTTTTGAAACACGGCATGTAAAGATTTGTAACCATAATGAAATGAACGATGGCGTGATTGGCCGATCAGCGAGATTCATCAAGTTTGAGTCGACTGGAAAACTAGTCAATCATGTCTCATGGCTGCCCCAGAGCTCGCAGAAAAAAAATCAATTCCGGGAATAACTTTTGGACGTTATTTTCTTACTATAGTTCCTCGATCGGACCGCAGTCGGTCCTTAAAGCCGGGCCAGCTCTAATCTAAACTGTAATGGGCACCAGCTGGCCGAGCGCAGATATCAGTGACGCAACAACGTCGCCCATATATATACAACTGCAGAGCCGTCCCAGAGTCCGTTTGCCCTTTGCGTCTGGGACCTATGTACGAGTCGCCGAAAAACTTTTCGACGGCTGTGGCCGCCCCATTTCCAAACGGGCGACTATAGCACCTCGCAAGACGCGCTATAATCGAGTTATACGAGCGACTGGGGAGTTTGGAGCTCTTTGCGTTAGTCCTCCATCGTTTTTGATGCGGAACCCTTTTTGATTATTCTTCTCTGTTTCTCTTTTTTTGTTGTGGCGCTACGTCGGCGCGCGACATCCCTATGTTTATCACGGCGTATGATGAAGACAGATATGAAAGGCTAGTCAACCTGATGGAGGCAGTCATCGAGTCCTCCGCATCCGTCTTGGGCTACTACTCTGTTGCTATTACGCTCCGTGTCAATATTTAGAAGCCAAGGATATAGCGGGGTTTTGTTTTTTTTTTCTTCGAATGCGGGAATTTGAAAACAAGGGGGCATTGGGAATACATGTTGCAATCAAGAAAGCGATCGCTACCCAAAAAAAAACAAATACAGCCGGTTATAAGTTTTTGGTGGCCGATTTCTTTTGAGTCCGCCGTTGTAGAGCCGACTCTGTTTGCTATTGTGTTGAGGAAATCTCGATTCGCAGACAGGGACCGAGAGAAAGAGAGTTTTATAGCTCTTTTCTGTTGACCAAATAGTTCCGGTCAGAGACAGCCTGGTTCTACCACACCGTTCTATATATTCTTTCCTTTGTCTTTGTCTACCAAGAGAGAGAGAGCTAACCGACAATTAAACAAGATCCCTCCTTGTTGGCCATATCCAATAGAGAGCTCGGTCGAGTGTAGGCAGCCGTCATATAGAGTTTCTGGAATGCTTTTCTTTTTTTCCCGGTCATATCTAGCTATAGCTACGAAATTAATTCGATTCCCCGACCAACCGGTAATGGCTTGTTCAATCATACTCGTCTCTCACGGCAGCCTGTCATCCGGCGCAATATTCCAACATTTCTCTGTATACAATAGGGAAATAACACATATTGGTTGGGAGTTCAAACCAGAAACAAGGTTCTACTCAGTACTGAGGACTTTGGTAATTCCGTCGGGTCGGCAGTCGGCGTCGCCGTTGTCGCCCACAATGCCCCAGAGAGAGGAAGAAGCTCACCGAATGGAATTGGATTAAAAGACGGCGAGCGTACACTACGTACACGGTGGCCCTTTATCTTGGTTGCTATTTTCTGATCCTTGAAGACAGACAAGGAGGTAAAGTCGACGACCTAGACGGAGAAGAATATCTAGCCCCAAATGCAAAAAAGAAAGACTACGCACGGGGCTTCTTGTTATCGCCTTTCTTCGGTTCTCTTCTTTTTGCAGCTCTAAGATGCTCTCGGGTTCGATGGGTTTAAGGGCTCTGTCCAGCAGTTGGTACCTGCTGCTCTTGCCGTTTATGTTGCGCACCGGAAACCGACTGATTAAAAGACTTTGGTGTTAGATTCCAAACAGCGTCTTTTTCTCCTCTATCACAAATCCATTCAGACGAGGAAAAAAGAATATATAAGGAAAGTTGGTCCCGATATATAAATACAGTTCGTATTACCGTGCAGAGTTCCTCTCTCTCTCTCCAAACAAGAAAACTTTGAGCAGAGAGAGAGAAAGAGGCATTCATCCGATATTCTCTCATCTCGAATTCGTACGTTTTCGGTGGCGCGTTGCTCCACCGCGCTTTGATGTGTATAGAGAGAAACGAACGAGCCAGAGAGTCTACAGGCCAGTAGCCTACGTGCTGGGCTGCTCCCTGTATATATGTTTTGTTGTCTTTACTTAGAAATACAGGGAACTAGGAGTCGGCTAAAAAGGAACTTTCTCTCTCTCTCTCTGCCGCGGTCCTGTACACCCCGACGGTTTATTTTTGGGGGGTCGGTCGTACTATAGCATGTGCGGCGGGGCTGCGGGTTTGTGATGTAGCACCCGACTTCATCGTTCTTCTTCTTCTTTCCATCTCATTTGCAGCGCTCAGAGAGCAGGTTGAAAGAACCGTTCGAAAATTATATGGATAGTATACAGTTGAACTGTGGTGCTGGTCGTCTCTCTACTGACCCTTTTTTTCTTTCTTACCGAGCCGTATATACACAGAGTTCGAAAGAGAGAGAGATAGAATAGAATGTTTATAAATAAGTCGACGCCATTCTATCCTTGTGTGTTCCATTCGGATTTTCTTTCTTTTTGTTTTGTTTTTTTTTCTTCCGCCCCGACATTTCCACCAGTGGAAGGACGGGGCTTTTTTCAGTTTTTGGCATCTCGCGATACCCGTATCGCGCGTTCCTTCAGAGCTCGCGACGCTCTCTAATCCTCTCACCTAGTTCCAACAGGAGCTAGCCTAGCGGAGGAGACCGAGTCACACAGCGCACAAAATCCTCAAAAATAGAAACTTCAGCCCAGCGCCGCAGTTTTTTTTTTTTTCTTCATTCCGTTCTTCTGTGTGAAGAGAAGCTTCGTTTTCTCTTTCACTGGCTGCCCAGCTAGCGTATTTCGCCTTCCCCCGACTTTCAATGTCGTTATTATTATTGTTTTATGACCGCGCTGTTCTTTTATATTCCTGCCAACAAAGAAAAGGACGCCCGGCCGCTCCGTTCGACTCGGCTCGTCACGACCGCAATCATTTCTTGAAGCCCAACAGAGCCTATTCGGGGTCCCTCATTCTATTTTCCCGGGCGTCGAAAAGAAGGAAAAAAAACGAAATCGATTCGGATGCGACGGCAACGGCGGTTTTTTCGGGTGTCCAGGGAACACAATGCCTCTCGTCATATAGCATACAACCCTCTATTCATCCTCCAGAGAGAGACTGGCACTCAACTTTCTACACAGGGAAGGTTCAGCCAGTCTATAGGCATCTATAGTACTTGCTTCCTTCAGAAACATCAAGAAATAAGACTGGGGCTAGACTCGTAGACTGTAGGCCTACGATTAGAGATTCAAGTCTCATCGTGACGACATTGCTCTAACCGATGAGGCGACGACACATCTTGTGAGTTATATATACAGCGAGGATAGCAGAGGACCAGAAGTCAAAAGTGCAGTAGCTAGAGAGAATAGGGAAACTTTTTCTTTTTTCTTTTTTGGTTCTCTTTTCGTCGGTTCGGTCGGAGGAGGTTGGTGCTGCACTTTTCTGGCTTGTTCTCCAGCACCCGTCTAAATGGATTGAGCGTCTGCGGGACTATAGACTAGCCCGTTTCTATACAGCTCGTCCTTTTTACAGGGTTGCAGCACATGTGCCGTTTCTTCCCCCCTCAACAGCACGCCGACCGAGCGACCCCGCCGTTGAATGTCCTCTCTGCCTTTTCTTTGGGCCCGTTCTCTCCTCTTCTTCTTTTTTTGTTGTCGTCCTTTTCTCTTTGAGGGGCAGCACAAAACGGGGGGGACATCGGGTGAATGTGTGCGCGTCGGTATGCAAAAGACGACGAAAACACAAAAGTATTGATTTATCGACGAAGAGAGAGAGAAAGAGAGGGATAAAGTTTCAGGGTTGCATGTTGCGAAACAAAGTCAAGAGAGAGAGAGAGAGACGGCCCAACAAGAATTGGGGCGCTCTCGGTTGGATTATCGTACGGTTTCTGGCTCTCTCTGAATGGGCAACAGATAAATGTGTACAGTAAGAGAGAAGATCCTCTCCAGCGCGGCGTCCAGCATCAAGCCAAACTAGACGGCCGATGATATGGCCTAGAGCCGAGCTCAACTAAAAATAAAAATGGCTCATCCCTCTTTTCTTTTCTCTCTCTCTCTCTCTCTCTCTCTTTTTCTAACCTTCCTGCCCGTCTCTGATCTATTTCCAATGAACGGTGGGGTGTTGTGTGCACCGCCGACTTCTCTCTCTAGTTTCTAGCCGGCCCTATTTGTTTGTCTTTTGCCCTTACGCAATTTTCTACCCTTTCCCGACTTGCACACTACACCAGCGCCCCGATTCACTTGTATCCAGACGAGCTACTAATTAGTTTTTGTTTTTTTCTTTAAAAAAACGAGACAAGAATAAGGAGGTTTCCTATCGACGAAAGCTTCGAGTCGTGTCGGACACGAGGCCCTCGACTGCTCCGCTGTGCGTAATAATGGGCAGCGTTAATGACATCTTTTTTTCTTTTCTTTTTTTCTTGTCCAACAGAAAGTACATCTCCCTACAGATCCTCGAGGAGGACAGTTACGAGAAGGACGTACTCTTCTACTTGGAAATCGAAGAACCCAAACAATTGGGAGGTAAGTTGTCCAATATTTGATTCTATTTTCTCCCATAATATAAATTGGGCTCTGCACGCGGAAGTCGGAGCTGGCACTTGTCAATTCATTTTTTTATTTTGTTTTCGTCTTTTTGTACCCAGTAGGGTCTTTTCTTAGTCTTTCTTTTTTTCTTTTCCAAGGGATTTTCCCCTGGATCTCGTTATACAATACTTCTCACCGGTTGTGGGCTTTCTCATTTTCTAATCTCATCCAGGGAATATTTGCTGACAATAATATTTGGTTTTGCCGATATCTAAACCCAAACGGACCCATAGCCGGCCTACTCTCCGGTTGTTGTTGTTTTTCCGAAACCACACTGAGCTTGGGCCGGCTATTAATGAAAAACTAGGACTTCCATCAATTTCCTCCAATAAGCGAAAAGCGACAGGCTGCGATTTCGATCCGTCTGCTTATATTAGTCTTTTACAGTTTTACTCCACCCATTTAGACTCGATCAACCTGTGGGCTTCAACTGCGTTGTTTACGTCCGGCGAAATGATATCGTCGGGAAGGTTATATAGGGTGGGGGACTATATACATAATGACGGCGTCGCGGCGGAATCAAAAAAAGAAACCAGAAATACCATTACAGGCGTCTACACGTTTCCAGTTTCAACTACACGAGCTACTAGCGGGCTACTATAAGCTCTTTCACCGCCCACTTTTTCTCTTTTCTAAATTAATTTATTGCCGGCTCTCGCTCCCCGCTGTATGTATATACGCACCCGCGTATTCCAACGTTCCCTCGGCAGCGAACTCTCTATCAGCTAGTGTATAGAGTTCTCGCGGCCGAGGCGGCCAAGCGGGTCGAAAGTTGACGGGCTAACACACACAAAAAAAGAGAGAGAGAGACAGAGAGAAAGTAAAAAAAAAAAGAAGAGAAAAACATGTTCATGGCTTCCTGGTATGCGTCACTAATCAGCTTCGATTCTTTTGCCTTGCAACCGTGTTGCTGCTGCTGGTAATACAGCATTACTGGTAGATGCTGACGTCAAAAAGGGCTAAAGACGAGCCAGACAAAGTGAGCAACAGCCAGAATAATCACTGTCCCTCGGCGGAAACCCCTAGCGTTTCAGATGCAAGTGGGAACCGATCAAATATTTGGGAAGAGTCTTGCGTGATCGAAACCAATATACTAGCGGCGCGCTTTTCTGCGATGCATATAGCCTATATAGTAGGGCCAACAACGAAGAGGAGCGAAATCTATCATCCGAGCGAACAGACCAGGGCGGCGCGACGGACGGTGGGAGCCAGTGAATTGGGTTTGAAAGAAGCTCGGGCAATGCCACCGCCTCTTCTAACTGCCGGTGCCGCGAACCCGGCACCGGTTCTCCGCTGCGGCCGTGTTCTATTTTCGGGATTCCCGGGACGTTGAATGTTGTTCCCTCTCTCCTTTTTATTCAAATAGTGGCATCTATAAAAGACTCGTGATCGCTTTCACACCTTCGAATCAATCCCATCATCAAAAAGAATGTCCGCTCGAGAGGCCCTGAGAGAGAATCAAATAACGACGACGAGCTATCGGCATTTAAGGCGGTTGTAAAAAGAGTTGATTATGCGTTGTATAATGCTAACTATACGGTACTATATAGGGTTCATGTTGTGTACACATGTAAAGAGCTGAAGGCTCATTTGTTCAGCCGACCACCACCCAGAACCGGTGGGGTTCTTTTTTTTTGGCAGGGCTGGATAGGTAAAAAGAGGAGGTGCATCGAGTAGGGACTCGAGGAGGGTCTCTCTTTTCACGTTAGTCATATTTCGCACCACTTGCTTGCGGCACTAACGGGGATTAACGCGACTGGCAGGCTACTAGGCACACACGAACTCCTATAGCCCCGTCCAGCTAATCAAATTAACGACTTTTCTTATTTTCTTTTTTTCCCTTTTCGGATCATTTCGTCTGCGCACGCGCGG
The DNA here is from genome assembly GCA_022539655.2 of Ceriodaphnia dubia. Taxonomy (NCBI): domain Eukaryota; kingdom Metazoa; phylum Arthropoda; class Branchiopoda; order Diplostraca; family Daphniidae; genus Ceriodaphnia; species Ceriodaphnia dubia. The sequence goes on along the minus strand of JAKUCG020000053.1, from coordinate 110,260 downwards.
TGGCGGGAATTTTCGAAAATGTCTCTTTTGGCGGTGGCGGATCTTGGGGTTTCCTTGGCAACGGTGAAGAGACACCAGTGAGTCCGGACAGTTTATCCAACCGGCCGGCGAACGTGCTGAGCGAGGAACAGAAAGTGGCCCTGCTCGGCCGGCCCAAACTCGGCGAAAACACCCGGCTGCAAATCCGCGTCAAAGAGAGCAAAGAATTCAAGGTAAGAAGACCTTCACTCTTTCACGCTCGGCGCGTCTTGATACTCGGCCAATGCCTTTGCGACATGTTTTCCCCAACAAAATAACAAAAGAAATACCAAAGCCAAACAACAAAGCCTAGCAACTAGACAACCAATCGAAATTTTTCCGTCTTTTTTCTCTGCGTGTTTTTTGTGTCGTTGGAAACAATTGAATTTTCGCGGGTCTTCGGACCTCTCGTCGGTCAAAGCAAAAAATGTCCAATTAATTTCGAATAGATGATGATTGAAGATGACGCTGTATAGGTTGGATGGGTTGTTATCTTGGTGGGCAGACCGCAATTAAATTTGGGTAGAGCTGGAAAAGCTCGGAGGAGAACCTCACGAGGCTCGTTATCATTTGACGGGAGAGGAGCCGGTCCGTTTCACGGAACTGGCGACAGACTCTACGGTTATGCTCTCTGCCAGTCGAGAGAGGCCCGACTGAAGAAAGAAAATAAAAGGGCAAGATAAGTTTTGTCAGGCTTCCAACTTTCAATCAGGGAAGATAACGCGAAATCTAGAAATTTTGGGAAATAACAACAAAAAGAACCAGGGCCAGCTAGATCGGAGAACGGTGAAACTGATTGAACCCGACGTCCGTCAGTATATAGCCAACGGGGAGGGCCGGGCGTCCGGCTCTGCTGCTTTAACAGAGACTTGCGGAGAGGCATGCGACTGACGGCAAAACCATAATACATTCGAGATAGAGAGCCAAGCAAGCCAAGAGCAGTGGAGAAGCCAAGCAACCGGCCGGCCCGGTCCAATAGGACGAGGGGGAATAGGACAGCAAGAGAGAGAGAGAGCGGTTCAGTGGAGCTGGGCTAAATCCGAGACAGCGCAGAGTCTGGCCGGGCGCCCACATAACATCCCGACCCGCTTTTCTCAAACCTTTTTGTTCGCTAAGGGCAGAAATCAAATTCCTTCACGGTTTTCTGTCCGCCTTTTTCTTTTTCTTTTCCTTCCCTTATTTCTATACTCTTTGCCCGTTCCTCGTCAGCGCTCGTGGCTGGCCGCCTGGAATTTTTTATTTATTAGGCGAACTTCTTTTTTAAATCATACTCCGACGACATCATTCCAACAATCTCTGGCTCTCCCCAGCTGAAAAGGAAATAGAAAAGATAGTAGGTAGACGGCCGGCTCGCCCGAAAAAAAATAAAAAGAGGAAAGAAGAAGAAGAAGAAGAAGAGAGAGAGAGAGAAATGTTTATAAAAAGTGTTGTATGTTGCGCTCGGTCTCAATAGTCGATCAATCTTGCTCAACGAGCTTCATTTCTCAACTCCTTCATCCGTCTTGGCTCTTGTCATTTTTTAATCTATTGTTTCTCGGTGATTTACTGGTGCGCGTAGAACACGGTCGACAAATTGGTGCAGCGAGCCAACGCCTCCTTGGTGGTCGGATCCTCGTCGTGGAAAGAGCAATTCATCGAGGCCATCACCGTCAATCCATCAGGTATCATTCAACAACCTAGTGCTATCCTCACTCAACCCCCCAGTGATTAAATATAATAAACAATCGAAGGGTATATTCATTTAGATCTAATAACCCCGCGCTACCATATATTTCATTGGCCTTATATCTCGTTATATCTTCGGCGGTGTGGGGCCGTGCTCCTCCCTTGTACGTCGGTGTAGCGACGTCAAGTTTATCTATAGCCGAGGGGACTCGAGAGCACGAGCCAAAAGTTTTGACGGTCCTGACCGTGACCGCGTGGCGCGTGTTCCATCCCGCTAGGAAATCAAAAAGGGATCGGGTCCCGGAGTCTACGAGGGAGAGGAAAAGAAGACCAAAGGAATTATCGGGTCGGGAAAAGAAATAAAAAGACAATTTCTTGGCGCAACGCGAAGAATTGATCCGCTGAAATGAACGTTTCGTTGGAAACATTTTCAAAAGATATCAACATGCGTTAATGACAATAGCTAATGCGAGTTGACGGCATCAATTATCGTCAGGAGAATCCTTTTGATTCTTTTCTTTTTCTGGGAAAACAATTTTTGGCTTCGGAAGATCCAGTGTTGCATCTTCCACTCCATCATAAGCAAGAGTTTTCTGGGAGTCCCAAAACTTTTAGGAGCCCTTGTTTTGTCGGCTCCTATATACTTGGGAACGGAGTAGTATATAATGGGGAGGTTCTTCCAAGAGTGTTCGTTAATGAACTAAGCACCAGAGTGCTGACATAGCGATCCTAGCGACGGGGTCGGAGCGACGATGGCCGGCTCGTTCCGTATATATATAATATAAAGTGGTGTCGGAATTCATCACACGAGTCAGAGGAGCTCGTGCCGGCCGACCCCCGTCTTCTTTCTATCCCTCCTCTTGTCACACGGGGCCAAGCGGACAGAAGCGCATAGCGCGTCACTTAATTGAATCGGGTGACGTGCCGGGCAGCCGGCAGTCGACACAGAACTGGAGTTATGAGAAATGTTTTTTTGTTGTCTGTGAAGAGAAACGGAGAAAAAGAGTAGACTAGAAGAAAAGGGAATCCGATCGGGTCTGCCGGGTGCGTGCAAGAGTGCGTGAGTTCTTGCCGCTCGGTCTAACGACGGGCACGCGACGGACGGGGCCGGCATTAGAACTGGTTGAAAGTGACACTTTTAGAGATTCGTCTCAGTAATAAGGTCCGCCAAAAAGCTTCTTCTAGTAATACGTACTCGTCTCTTTCTCTGCTCCGTCCGTCTGTACACCGTCGTGTTTCATCAAAAGGATTGCGTCGTCCTGTCCGGCCATCGTTCCTTCTTCTTCTTCTTTTTCTCCCTGGATATCTAGCTCTTTTGTTACCGTATATACCTGGACGAAGGAAATCTAATGTCTCTTTTGTGTCGCCCGACTTGCAGGAGATGACGAAGACGAAGACGGTGAAACGAAGATGCCGTCTTGCGGCGACTACGTCCTCCATTTCTTGACCCTTTTCTGGAAGATTCTTTTCGCATTCGTGCCTCCAACAGGTTTGTGTCCGTTTTGGCCTTTCCATGATCATGTTTTCCAGGTTTTCTTTTTTGGCTAATCTTCTTTGGCAGATCTGACAAGGCTTTTTCTTCGATCGTGACTAATGCGGCCGTGTAGGCTTTTGAAATTCTTTTTTTTCTGCAGGTGTCGCTCCGATATTTTTAGTTATTGATTTTTTGTCTTTGTGATGAAAGAGAGAGAGAAAGAAAAAATTGTGTTGTCATGCTGATTTACAGACATGCACGACGGCTACACGGCTTTCGTCGTGTCCATTTTGTTGATCGGTGTGCTGACGGCCGTCATCGGCGACCTGTCGTCCCACATGGGCTGCACCGTCGGTCTCAAAGACTCAGTGACGGCCATCGCCTTCGTGGCTTTGGGTACCAGTATCCCAGGTATACTTTGCGTAAAACGACACCATCAGATGCTTGGCTCGCTCTGGCAACCCTCAAGTGTGAAACGTTATACGTTTGTCTACGGCTACTTTGCTCCATATATAGATGAAGAGAGCATTTATCGACTCGATGATAGTCTCTATCTATCTAGAGAGAGAGAGATATGAACTAATGCGGGTCTTGAAATATCTCATCCAGAAGCTCGCGAATGATGTGCTTAATTGAAAACCAGAATACCGCACCAAAAACACACGCCAGCTGCACAACCAAAAGCCCCTCCCGAAATAACCCGAATTCTCATCTCTCTCTTTGTTTTTTTCTTATATGATTATTATGATGTGTCGCATCGGAGGAAACAGGTCATGGTTAGAACTGACTAACGCTCGTCGACAATCATCATAGAATCAACCAGATGTCGTCGGTCATGTCGGAATGCATTCGTGTCTCCTCACCTGATTTCATATTATGATACATGTCTTTCACACATTCTGACACTTGAAGAACACAATGACAAACAAAACTAACACATCAATTTTCTCCTCGGGGTTGGGTTGTTTTTCTTTTCCTTCCTTGCGGGTTTTTTTTTTGGCCATTTTTCTCTCTCAACAACTGTAGATCGGTTGGGAGGTTGGCTTTGCTTCGTGATATCGATTGTGTGGATCGGAGTTCTGACAGCCATCATTGGCGACGTAGCCTCCGCCTTTGGCTGTTCGGTGGGACTCAAGGATTCCGTCACTGCCATCGCCTTCGTGGCGCTGGGCACAAGCGTTCCAGGTAGACTTACACATACACCATATATTGATGGCGCACACAAACCCAAAAACAAAACAAAAAAAATTTCAATGTTTCATCTGTATATTTCATTCATAGTCTTTTTTTTGCAAAAAAACTTCTTTCTTTTCTTTGATTATTTCTAAAAACCTGAACACACCAAGTCGAAAATTAGGCCCGAAAAAAAAACGAAATTCAATTCAAATGGGACAAACATAATATACTAGGTAGAAAGGGAGGACGAATCATCAGGTTTAGCCTATTGATTTGATTTAACACTCAAAAAATAGCACGTGCATGTCCCGTTTGTTTGATTTATTTGAATGGTATTCCAGCACGATCTTTTTTAACGCACGAAATGCATGCTAGCAAGTCAGAACTTGAGAAAGGCGACTGTTGCGAAAAAAAAGAGGGCTAAAAAAGTTTTTGCGTGAGGTGCGTGGATTGAGCTGCTTGTGCGCTTTTTCGACTATCGTTGGGGGTTTGCCGGTTTGGCGAGATGTTGCTGTAGGGAACTAGCGCTATCTTATATGGCCGGGCGTGCCGGCGTCGACTCGATGAAGGCAAGGAGCAAAGCTATATCATCGATCCTTTCTCGCTTCATTCCCAGAATGAGACTATCAGCAACAACAGCCACCAGCAGGAAATGAGCGTGCGGAGAGGGGAATAAAAATAAAAAAAGGATAAGGACCCCAGCAGAAAAAAAAAGACTTTTGTTCTTTTCTCTATTATATACCAGAGTCTCTATAGGGCGTTCCGGGTTTTAAAAAAAAATTCAGTATCAAACAAGTAGCTGAAAAGAGTGCGCTTCTCTTTAAATTTATAAATATCGCTCGTTCCGGGAATGTCAATTTTTGACGTTTGATCACTTGGCTTTTTTTTTACGGAAAATAACTAACGACGTACTTTCCTATACTTCAGCGTCGTTTGACTTTTTCATGAAAGTGAAAACTAATGGGATGCAAACTTTGATTTGGGGAATGAAAATTCGGTGTAATTAATCACGGGATTCCCTGGAAAATCTTTTCCCGAAACAAGTTGTCAGTTGAGTTGGGCTTCAAAGTTAGTCAATAAGTTTCAGCCAGATCTGTCTTGGTCTATTTCATTCCCTCTCTGCGTTCGCCGACTGAAAAGCCGAAAAGACTTTCTGATGAAAACTTTTCTCCTTTTCTTCTGTGTGGGCTGGAATAAGGAGACCAGAAGAAAAGGGAGGAAATGAATAAGGTCAAAAGAAGAGAGGGGAGAAGACTCGAGGGAATAGACACATACTATACAACGCGCTTAGCTCTTTTCTTTCCTTATATACTTTATTCCCAGTCTCCTTTGCATACGTTTAGACCAGCGAATAAGATGACAGACAAACAGTTTCCTCCTAATCAAAAGAGCTTTTCACCTTTGTAATCCGAAACGGGGGGAAATGTTCGTAGCGTGCCCAGGCGCAGTATTAGCTTTTTCTCGAATCCGTGTTTACCCCAAAGTTGTTTCTGTATTTTGGCGCCTATATTAGTTTAAAGTAGTAGTTAAAGAGAAAGAGTGGAAGAAAAAAAAAAGACGTCAACTAACATCTTGTTTTCATCTTGTTTCCGTCTCTCACTGTTTTGTGCCCGACGCCTGGAACGCTTTTGCAGACATGTTCGCCAGTAAAGTGGCCGCAGCTCAGGACCAGTACGCCGACGCGTCCGTGGGCAACGTGACGGGAAGTAACGCCGTCAACGTCTTCCTGGGGATCGGCATCGCCTGGTCTATGGCCGCCATCTACAAGGCCTGGCACGGTCAAGCGTTTGTAGTGCCAGTTGGAAGGTAAGATCGATTATTATGATTACACGGCGCTATGCAGGCTATGCTATATCATACAAGCCCGGTGTCAACACAGACGGCCTTCTACTGGCTGCGGTGCTTCCATGTAGGCAGAGTCCGAATCCTACACTGATATGAGCCGCGTCCTTGTTTACATTGCTCTCATCCTCGGTCTTGTTAGTACACACCATTAAAGAGAGAGAGAGACGCATTTCGTCGTTCTATCCGGATTAGTGCGCCGCTCTCTCTCTCTCTGTGTATATAAGACACTAGACACACATAGAACGCATAGAGCAGTTCGTGATAGATCTAGGTGCTTAGTCCGTTGCTGCTTGTTGACGGATTCAGCGCTCGTCGCGTAGCGGGCTCTTATACCCACCGGTGGAACGTAGCACTATAGGAGCCCTATCGATTTCTTTTTTTTTTCCCGCGTTCTATAGCGGCGCAGCACTCTCTTATTCAGCTGCGTGACGAGAATTATTGGGAGGAAATTCTGACGTAGGTAACGGTAGACTTTGGGGAATTGTAATAACATAGACTCTAAATCATTAACAGCGTCTGTCGTTGCGATCTTTTTTGACGACCAGCCTGACTGTCGTATACAAATTGTTATTGTATGATAAAGTAACCCGAGTTACGGAGCAGACGTCATCGCAACTTTGTCGATGCCTACGCTTTTCTCCATTCAAGTCTATACAAGGATGAGATTTTGAGATTTTGTCAGTACAAAGTTTGAATCGTGCACTTCTCAATCAGAGTTGCGCACCAAGTCGAGATATTTAACGAGCTAGGTGGCAATGACTTTTTGTCATCCACCTTGTTACCGTCTGTCGTCTGAGAGAGCGAGCAGACTTTCTAATTCGAATGAGAGCGCGTCGTTAACGAACACTTGTTTCGCTCCTCAGATGTTTCACCTTCATCTGCTCTCGTATCCCGATTCTTTCCATCTTAAGGGCGCCATCTGCGATACAGAGCGAGCGTAGTGCGCGTATATAGTGTTTCGCGAAAGGACTTGAAGGGTTTTTTTTCTTTTCAATCGAGTAAAGTAGGTGGCTTAAGTGTATTAGACGTGATGGGATGAAGAATGCTCTAGCAGAGAACAAACACTCCATATAGCTCTGGATGGCGCTATTAAGAGTAGATGCTGCATGCATTATGAAACAGGAGGTTAGAATACACGTTCTAAAACGGCTTGAACGATTCCTTCTGAATTTAAAACGAAGGCAGCGCCGGGAGAATTCGCTCATTAGAGCAGATAAATCGTCGGCGGGCGCCGTTGCGGCGCGTTTTCGATGATTGGCGTCGGGGAGACATGGTGAAAGTCTAATCAAAGTTCTCTTCAGACCGGCCGTGAATTTCTTCACTTCCGCAGTCCGCAGCTGGGCCAAGAGGGAAATTACGAAATGCGACATTTCCTAAAATATGGAAAACGGGCAGACGCATCCGCTTTTAGCCGACAAGGACGTAAAGAACTAAAGATTTATAGCTGCTCGACATTTGGGTGACATTTGCCTCGGCTAAGCCATCATCCACAGAGATGATAATATGAATAAGAAGACATAGGGGGAAATCCTCTTGGCTAATTCACGTCAGCTCTTCTTAGTCGCTTGTTTGACAACTGCTTCCACATTTCAATATTTCGTCGCGCTCATTTGCTTAAGAATAGAGCCCATCAAGCTTGGATGAACTGACACATCCGCTGAATCCGCCATTTAGTCGGGGAAAAAAAAACACCTCTTCATTTGCATCCGACTGTCGCTCTAATCTCATCCTTGAGACAATGCCACGCTAAAGTCTTCTGAAATATTCACATCCAATAAACAAACAACGATTCTTCCATATCTGCGCATATTCCGGCCAGATGGAAATTGGAATATCCAGGCAGTGTCAGTTAGTTTGAGCCTTACAGTTTCATAGACTAGTATATGTCGCATCACATAGACTATACCCCTCTCCGTCAGAGAGACTCTCGTTGCTCGCAAATCGATAACAAACATATATAACCCGTCTTGGCAGCTAGCACGCAACAGCGGCCGCTTTTAGGAGGTCTCGGGCCTGTATCGGTGAGGCTTCCTTCTGGGAATTGTCAAAAAGACGACAGAAACATAGAAGAAATTTACCAATAGACGTAGTCTATCCTAAGAAGCTGTGTAGTCTTCGGTCAGCTGTTTCTACGAGTTGTGTAACGCGAAGAGACACATGAATTGGTTAGCCCGTATGATCGATTGCCCCTTTCCTTTAGCCTCCCACTTCAAAGCGCCCATGAGTCACCCCAATTGATGGTCGCCACGACTATAGTAATACTCCGGGGTGGGCGTCACTTTGCGGAGCGATGGATGCTTCTGAATTCCGGCCGGCTGATTCCTTTGATTTCCTATTCGTCCGTCCATTTGTTACATTCTTTTATTTGTTGCTGTTGTAATAGTCGGGTTCTGTAGTAGCAGTAATACGTACGTACCCCCACCACGAATAATATTCAGCCCGTCGTTTATACATCGCCGCCAAATGTTACACCCGACTTGGGAACGGCATCACGCAATGGCAAAACGATTTCAGTTGGGGCTATTATCGTTGCTCCTCCGAGGCCCGGAGCCGCCCGTTATCCGTATACGATTCTTCATCTCAGTCTGTCTGTCAGCATCACATAAAACAATGGCGGTAGGGGAGGGTCTATATATATGTTACACAGTACGAGAAAAAAAAAAAGAATGTAGAGAGATATGGGAATCGTGTTGGTAGCTGATGGATCCTTTTTTTTTCTGCGCGTTTTTTTTTACCCTACATCTTTTATTCCCAGGGAACTTCCATTTATCTTCGCTTTTCACGGTTCCTTTGTTCTAGAAGCGTTCACTCTTCCTAACGAAATGAAATAAGAGCCATAGCGGTAGAGTTATTTCTTATATGTCCTTTCGATTTCTTTTTTTTCTGTTGGGGGGTTCTGCGCGCAGGGGGTTATGTACTACTGCGTTGATACCAACTGTTGACTCGCCCTGGTTCCCAGAAGTCGACTGTTGTATAGCAATCTAACCGGTCGCGAAGTTACGAGAGAGCTGCCGGTTATGAACACACGCACAAAAGCAATAGCTCCGCAACATATACTATAGTTATAGTCTATGCCAAAATAAGGTCCTTGGCTGTTTGTGCGCTCATCCGAGCGAACAAAAAAAACGGTTCGATGTGCGCACATTATATCAGGATTTTATTTACCGAAATGTATGTTAATGCAATATTGCGCCGTTGTCTTGTCGGATAAACCTTTTTGTGTGTATTCTTGGGGGCGATAAACTCCCGCAGGATTCGTGCGGGATCCTTCATCGTCAATTGGAGCTAGAATAGCAAAAAAAAAAGAATAAAAGCAAAGGCTTTTAGCCGATGGCGCAGAAGATATATCGGGGGTCTCGATTTCTACACGGTACAGTATCTGTTATCAGCAAAGTGATAGGCGTTTAAGGAGGTGGAGGGCTGGGGAGTGGTAAATCGATAACCGGACTGGATCTGCTATATATTACGTCGAGACTTAAAACGAAAGGCTCCCGGGGAGGAGAAGCGCACGCGGCGGATGCGGAAAATGAGAGAGACGCAGCAAAGAGGGACTGCAAGAGAGAGAGACGACGACGACGAGTCTAATGAATCTTTGACAATTGATTTCGCCTCCGCAAATAACGATCTCCCCCTCTTCCCTACGCCATTGTGCTGTTTCCGGTTACTGGCGTTCATCAATTTTGTCTCGTTTCTCTCTCTCTCTCTCTTTGGAACAGTTTGGCGTTCTCGGTGACGCTCTTCTGCAGCACGGCCATGATTGCCTTGATCGTGATGATGATGCGCCGTTCCAAAGTTGTCGGCGGGGAGCTTGGCGGCCCTTGGCCCTACAAGATAGCAACCACCGTTCTGTTCGTCTTCCTTTGGCTCTTCTACGTTCTTATGTCTTCGCTGGAGGCCTACGGTTACATCCAAGGTATCTTATATTTATATTTATATATATCTAGTAGCGCGTGCCACGAGACACCGTAGTAAGGCTATCTCTATTTTTACCGATCATCTGCGGCTCTCCCGCGACGGTCGTTCACCAAAAGACAATGATCCATCATGTTAATATAACGCCCACATATTCTCCTATCTGTCTTTCCGAGTAGCCTGACCCACATTTTCTAGCCGAGGCTGTAACCGAATGCCAATCTTTTTGATTTGCGTTCAATATTTACTATATATTTCTCCAGGTTTCTAAAGGCGGCGCCGAACGAGACGCAACAAGACGACATCCCCGGCACATACAACAACAACAACAACAACAACAAAAAGAAACCACATCTTGGATTCTTCCCTTGGCTATTCTTCCTCCCATTCTTGGCCCATGCAACACATTTATTCTTTTCTCGTCGTGTCTTCATATTTTGGATTTCCTTTGAATAGGCCTAGTGAAAAAAAAAATAGAGAAAACGAAGAAAAAAGACAAACAAAGATAAAAAAAACAAAAAAAAACAAGGAAGAATGACTCTGGCTCGTCACGTCAGTTGTGCGAGTTTTGGGGAATACAAAAAGCGTGACGCGAATCGACGGCGGAGGGCGTCGCTGCGCCAAACTACAATGGCACAATCATCGGCTATTTGGTGGAATACTATCATTACTCGGGGAGAAAAGAAGAAGAAGGAGGAAAATAAGAGAGTGAGAGAAAAAGTTGGATCAAGGGGGAAGAAGGAAGCAGAAGACCACACACATATGTACATCCAAGAAAAGAGAAGAAAACTTACTTATTAGCCCTGACACGACTGTTGCTGTTACTTCCGCTGCTGCTGATGCCATTATTATGACTGATGTTATTTTTTTTCTTTTTTTATTTGTTGTCTGTTTTGTTTTGGTTATTGATTGTTCAGCCCTTCCATAGAGAGAGAGAGACAAACCAAAAAGAAGAAGAAGAAATCTTCTTTGTATTCGTTTGAGAATTCACGTTAGGCCAATAAAGCGACAACGTCGTACTAATTCATTAATAATGAGGGACTACGTAGAAATCGATTTCTCGATCAATCTACAATGACTTCAATCTAACTTTCAACGTCTCTTCCCCGGCGAAACTTGCTACTTTTGTCTCGATTCTTCTTTTTCACTTTCGAACTTATCTGCCTTTATTCGTACGGACACACTAAGTGTATATACCGGAAAAAGATTCCTCTTTTCGTCCCTCTCCTTCAGTTTCCTAGCTCCTAACCCCACCCTCTGTAGTAGCGTGGATTCCGTTGCAAGAGAACTTGATTGCTTCTTGTTCAACAGCAGCGTTTCCTCCAAAAGGCGGGGAAAAGAAAAAGTAGCAAACTTGTAAAAGAAAAAGAGCGCGGAAAAAGTGGGTCTTAAGTCGGTCGTCCAACAACAGCAACAGCAAAAATATACCGAAGGAAACTTTCAAATGTTGTCGAAATTTTCTCGTACCATTTGTTGCACTTGTGCGCAAAATGGTCGGATTAATAGTTCTCTTATCTTGTACAGACTTCCCTGCGTTTTTATTCTTTTCTTCGTTTCAGAGGGGAAAACATCAACGGAAATCGAAAGTTTTGTAGACGCTCGATGCACGGCGGAATTTTCAAATGAATAACAATAACTAAAATGAGATGTTTTATGGGGGATTTCAAGTCGTTATAACTTTTAAAATACTGTTGGGGGAAAAAAACTACGTAGAAAAGAGAAACGCATCAGCGGGCCAATCTCTGTAACTTTCTTTTTTCTCACCACCACGTTTGTTTGTTTTTATTTGCCAAACTGATTATTAATATACATGATATAAATCAAAACGGGCATTATCCAGGTCCCCAATTATCCCTCTCCCCCTACCAGCGTGATTGCCAACAACCCCGGCTCTGCGCTATTTGAGTTCAAGACTTTCAGTTACCTGCCACGCATTCAAAAACCCCGAGTATATATTTTATTTTGGGAAAATATTAAAAAGCGGGGCGGAAGTAAAGACGCACATAGTCTACATAAACAGTTTTTTTAATCCTTTTTAATTTCGTTACCTTATCGGATTTGTCCAATATTTCCGTATTATCTTCTTTCACTTTGAGTAACATTCCCCCTACCCTTTTTGTTTGGTATTATAATAACCAAGTGCACGCGATTGCGACTCGATCCGACAACCTAAACGAGAACTTGCTCCAATAATCTTTGACTTCAGGTTCTCTTCTTTCTTTTGATCTGAAACGCTACGTTACTTGCGCAACTACAGCTGTGGAACATCCAATTTCAGTTGGCAGTCTATCGAAAGGCCTCGTGCACAGTAATATCGACCCATAAATAGAAACTCTTTTCTTGATTTAAAAGAAAATCAGAAACGTGCAGCTATGAGCGCCAGAGGTTAGATCACTCGCGTGTCATAACCGTGTCGATGAGGAAACGCTTGGCTGATGCGGATCGATGAGTGTTTGCCGATCTTCTTGACAGGCTGCTGATGTCGCTCCTTTTTTCTGTACTTGTAGATTCTCCCCATCACCGACACGCTTGTTTCTTACGATTCGTTTGTTTGTTTGTTTTCCAATTTTGACACGGTAGCTCTTCTTCTATAGATTCTTGACTCTGTTCCACTCTTCCATCCCAAAATAAAAGACACTCTTTTATACTAGGCCAAGTACAAAAGAGAATCGAAAAAATAACAAACAGAATCAGTGAAGTCTCCTTGTCAAAGTAGATGAGATTTGATTTGCCGGTATCCGCGTTGTTGTTGTTGTTGTCGAGTTTGCCATGCACACGTCTCCAATGGGTTTCGTGGCGCATTTTCTGGCAAAAGATAAAAACCCAAACGAAATAACTACGGTAGCTCCTTTATATTTCACTGTTTTCATTTTGAATACCTTTTTATCAAACTATTTGTTTTCTCCTCTCTTTCTTCCTCTTTCTCGCCTTTTTTTTATTGATTGTCTTTTGTACCCTATCTCTTTTGACTTGATCCTTTTTTCTGTTTGGTTTCTTTCATCGTATGTACCCGGTGCGTCCGTTTTTTTTTTTATTGTAGAGACCAAAACAAAGAAAGAAGACTAAATTACTGATGAACAGTGTAAAATGATAAAAAGCTGAAGAAGAGGAGAATGTCCAATTGACTTCCGCCATTTCTACTTAAGGGAAACCAAACCAAAAAAAAAGTCCACTGTATAACTCCTCAGTCAGCAAATCAATGATTCAATAAAAAATTTAGTTTAATTGAGAAAAAGCCCAAACAAACGACTGAGAACGAAATAAAACGATGCGGGAACTAAGGCGTTAGCTATTAAATAACTGCTGTTTCGATCCTCTTTTTCTCGAAAAAAGAAAGAATTAAAAAAAAAACATTTATCGCGTTTATTTTAACAAAAAAAGAACCCAAACTAACAGACTTAGGTTGTTTTCTGGTCTCCTGTAACATAAAGTTCTATTATCGTGCTGCAATATTTTTGAAAAAAAGGGAAGAAAAAGAAGACGAAGAAGAATGATGAATGGTTATTCCTATATTATTCGCATGCGGCGAGTTGTATCCGATATAGGGCGTGTTCTTTTATGATGTTTGATACTATAGTACCGTACGTGTGTCCTGTGTTGTGCTCGGCGAGTTGTGTTGCGCTTGTACGTGTGTGTGTGTTCAAGGGGTGGGGCTGTCTGTGGTAGGGAGAAGGGGGAGGAAAGGACGGGGGAAATTGCAGTAAGCTTCGGGATTTTGTCCGTGAAAAGCCTTTCTCCCCCTCTTCGCTTTGCGATCCCGCGTCTATTTTTAACGAACGGTTCCATCGGGAACCGCACACAGACCCTTGCTCTCTCCGTCCTCCCTTCATCTTACGCTGGCTGTTGCTACTTCCCTCTTTTTGCTACAATATCCCTCCCCTCCTTGTATACAACGGTTTTCAAGAAGAAGACGATACGGTCCAAGTCGCCGTCATCGACGTTCTATATACAGTACATCCAACGGAATGAAAATGTGAAGAAGCAGCCCAGCAGAGGGATAGAGAAAGGGGAATGAGAGAGCGACGGAATGCGTACTATAGTACAAGGTTCGTTTTTATTTTCCAACGTTATGCACAGGCGCGCGCGCATCTTGTACAACACACAGACACATACAAGCTGGAAGACACATACACAGAAAGAGAGAAGCGGACACACCAACACATGCCGCTAAGCCAGATTTGGCCGGGGCGGAGCTATATTATAGTTAGGAAAGCATGTAGATTGCCAATTAAGAGGGTGCCACACAACGACCCGAAGAGATTCTTGATTGTCTCTTTACATATTATGATGTATATATATACATGTATTTATACATACAGTATGCATCTTCAGCATCCATTCTTCTGTAATCCAAATTCAATTTGTTTTCGTTTTTTCTCTTCTTCTTCTTCTTCGTTTCAATTAGAAATTCCTTTTCTTCCTATCTACCCGCGACTCTACATAGGAAACTATTTCTATTTTGAAAAAATAATTTGCCCTCAGCCTTTGGCCCACACCGACTTTTGCGTGAACGAAGAGCGCGCCAACTATATACGCGGTCCTGAAATGTCTGAATTGCGCCATTCGGTTTGTCTAATAATCCAACCATTTCTCTCCGCATTTCCCCCTTTCCGCCGCCGGACTCGACGAAAGAGTCGAGGTCTAATTAGTCGTCGACTAGCTGCGTCCAGTCTCATTATTACTGCCGGTCTCTTCTCTCAATTTCAAATGTCCTCCCTATTACTCGGCCCCCCGATTTCTTCTCTTCCAATATCCGCATTATTTCATTTTGAGTTGGGTCTGATTGAACATGTTGTATAGATACTTCCTCCCTTTGTCCTGTCCATCCTTAATGACACAAAACAAAATATAACCTTCGATGATTCCTTTTCATGTAGGAAGTGAAAGATATTGTTTGTTTTTCTAGGGAGGAATTTTATTGCGTTCCGCGTTTCTAAGTTTCTTGTTCTTTACTCTTGTCGACTGCCACTGTTTGGGAATTTAACGAAGGTACACTTAGCGTACATTTAGCTTTGTCGTTGACTTTAGTTCTCGTTTCATTTGAGAGTTGTATAACTGACAGCGGGGTATAAAACACACTGCGAGGAACAATGTCTTCACACTATACTGTCTGTCTCCTCTTATATTTCTTCATTTCAAAAACGGTTCTTATCCTCATCAAATTTCTCGATGAAACTTCTGTTGTGTTTTCCGTGTGGGGTAATGGAAAATAAAAAAATTGTTGTCCGTTACATTTCATCTCTTTTTTATTCGTCATTCGTTTTTACTTGTTTGCCGATGTTCGCCTACTTGGATGGTGGCGTTGACCCTGGAAATTCACTTACCGCATACCCAGGAAAGAACGAAGCCAATCCATTCGCCGGGGAATTAATTATACGGGGATTACAAATCCGGACACATCAACACCTTGAGATTCAAACTGAGGAAAACCTGTAATTGATTCGGTAATTGCATACGTTTGGCGAAAGTTGCATTGTGCCAACTGCTATAAGTATTGCGCACAAGACGAGTAGTTTAATTTGCGCGCTGCAAATGCCGAGACCATTATGACGGACACGGCAATGAGACAAAAAAAAACAAGTTGTACCAAAAAAACATGTTTCACGACGACGAGTTTTTACAAGGCTGAAGGACCAGGATTCGGGTTTTTCCGTTCAGAAGTATAATAAGCCGGGAAAACCCGAGATCGCCTTCCTAAAAGAGGACAGAGAAAAATCTTTGAAGGACTCTTTATGTTCCGTGATGAAAAGAAATTTTGTTTTCCTTACGTATTTCCGAAAAATGTAATATCTATCTTTTAAATGGACGTTGACTAAGTTAGGCTATTAAACTGCTGTACGCAGTTTCTTTCGTCTACGTTGAATACATACCAGGATTCATAATACGCCACCATTCTTCCATATCCCAGTTCCGCGCCGGGCGTCGCATTGATTGACGATCCAACATTCCTCTTTCCTCAGTTACTGTAGCTGCGACGCACCTGTCTATCCCCTTTTCTATTGGACGTCTCTGATGGTGTCTTTATGATTTATATCTTTTCATTCTTCACATAATTATTATTAAATTAAATTTGCATAGAATATTAGTTTCACTTTATTCTAAATAGTACTTTTGAGCCTTACTTGAAATGTGTTTGACAAAACGAACTACAATTATAGCTTAAGATGTTATGGAATCGATTGGAATCATTAGGAATTTTTTTTCTAACTAACAAAAAGTTCTTGTTATTCATGAAAACAAAATAAAGACAGAATAAAGATGTAGCCTTATCAGAACCGTTGACGCGTGACGGCACGTATACATAGAACTGATTCAGGGACGTTCAAGGCATTTACATTTATTTTGACGTATTAAAAGCAATGGCAGGAAAATAAATCAGGTTTTCTGGAGGAGAAAGACTTTGTTCTTCGCTATAATGACCAAAAGTGGACGGAGGACCTCTCAAAGGTATTTTTCGTCGTAGATTGGAGTTATCAGGACTATCGCAGCGATCGGCTCTTGTAGGCGATGACCGTGAAAGATATCTCAAACTGATTGACACTTATCCTTGATTTAGCCTTTGGAAAATCGAAGCACCTTGCACCTTTGTTGCTAACATAGTGAGCACATATACAGAGCTTTTCTATTTTTTTTTTATTTTTTGCTACTTTGATCTGGCTTTTGATCGAAAATCCTACTTCTTGTGATAAGGCTCCTTTTGAACGTGGAATCATCGGAGTATTTTTTCATTTAACTTAATTTACAGGCTATAGAACTTTGGCAGTCGTTTAAGATTATAGCTTATCAAAAGAAGGCGGGAATTAATTTTGATAATAGCATACAGCTAGTCTTTGATTTTGAAATCTCCCCTCGTTGCGTATAATTGTGTAACATTGAACATGTACGTAGACTAGCAGTACATTAAATAAAAGAAAATCTTCAGTTTTCAGCCAACAGAACTATTGCGAAGAAAAGTTATGAAGGGGAAGCTTATCCTTTTCCTCGTCGTTTCTTTTGCTGCAGGTATATACCTTGACGTTGATCCTACTCAAATGTGATTTATGCAATCCGTCAATTTTTTAACAACAATACATCGCTAAAGGGCTACCTCAAGGACATGATGATCGAATCGTCGGTGGTTCCTACGCTGCTGAGGAAGAGTTTCCTTATATGGTTTCAATCCAAACTGATCACCGTCACATTTGTGGAGGTTTTATTTACAATGCGGAATGGATCGTGACAGCAGCTTCCTGTGTTTATGAGTACGCCGTTATGCATATAATAATTGTTTTTTTTTACTGTAGTTCACCTTCTGTATACTAAAAATTAATTTTTTCCGATTATTTGGGCTGACCTTTTTATTCACCCCATAGAATCCCACCAAGTGAACTAGAAGTAGTTGTGGGTACAACGACATTCGATATGCCATCTTCACAAAAACAGATCATTCCTGTTTCGTCTGTTGTAATTCATGATAGGTTTGAGAGTACTACGAAATTGCACGACATTGCATTCGTATCCGTAAGAGTAGTTTGTACTGTCTCGATATTTTGAATTTTAACTCTTCGAGTGATTTTTAATCTTAGTTATCCCGACCAATGGTGTTTGGTTCCGCAGTACAGTTACTTCGATATGATTTGGTTGATGATACAATGCCAACAGCAGTAACCATGGGGTGGGGCTCGACCTCGGTAATTTACAAAACAGTATACTTACGCGTAATCGCAATTTTCACCTTATCCAATATATTTTTGCATTTAGGCTACTGGTGTCACAGCAACCAAGCTTAAAAAAACTTCTTTAAGTTTAACTGTTGACTGCACCAGCTATGGCTCTGATGAATACTATGCTATCAATATGGTCTGCGCCGGAAGCGGTACGTATGAGACTCGTGTACACTAAAGCTTTATTTTGTTTTGTTTTTTCAACTGGTCTCTCATTACGATGCGGGGCAGTGACACAAAGATTAATAGGTTGCTTATTTTAAAACACTAACTGTTTTAAACAGCCTTGTAATAGATATTGCATTTTAATTTTTTTATTTGTTTGGACAATATTTTCATTACTTTTTAAATTCATTTTGTATCTACGACTACGATACACGATTATATTATTTTACATGAGGAGATCTTATATTTTTGAAATATTTTCAGATACTTCAAGTCCCTGCCAATACGATGAAGGATCTCCGCTGGTACAAAATGGATATGCCATTGGCATTATGTCGAAAAATCAAGGTTGCACGGCTCCTTATGCTCCAAGCATTTACACTCGAGTAGCTGCATATTATTCCTGGCTCTCCATGGTCGCAGGCCATCAGCCGCTTCCGGGAACCACTACTGCAGAACCAATCCCAACATCCCCGTGTAAAAGTTGTGATTAAAAAATTCGATTCTCATTTTCTTGTAAAGTTTTTAAGCGCTATGCAAAGCCGCAGCTTAATAATTTACCAACAATCGGGGAACATATCTCGTGTTCAACCCGGTTCAACCACATCCTGGCAAGCAATAAATTCGATACAATAGCGGGAATAAATTATTTTTAAAATTTAACAATGATGTAATTTAAATGATCTTTTAGATTTTGTATTCCAAATTTCCCCAAAATGTGCGTGTTATGAACAGAAAATTGAAGATTTACTATTATAACATCTTTCTTGTGAGGGGTTGGGGGGAGAACATCCGAATTATTTGTCGTCGAGAACCAAGGGCAAAATCCAAAAACATGAAACAAAGTGTAGAATCTTAAGCAACACCCCCTGAAAGTTCGTATGTTTCCGTAATTTTGGTGTACGAGCCATCTTGGTTATACCTCGTCGAAAACTTCTTTGTTCCAGTTTGTCTCCATCCTTCGGGCATTCGAACCTGTGATATCGAAGAGGATTCGGACGTCAATTTCCCATCCGCCGAGTAGTGTTCTTCCGCGGTGGTTCGATATCCGAACTCAATAACACCTGTTATTGATCCAAAAGATAATTAACTTTAAAATGTGATTTAACACAACAAAATGTTGCTTTGTGAGGACCACCTGCTGCTGCTGTGGAGCATTGCAAACAAGAAAAGTTAGATTAACTTACGTGCAGAGATTAAAACCGCGGACACAGCAATAAGACAAAACAAGACGAGTTTGCCAGACATTATGAAGTTTGGGTGGGTTACAGGAGATGCAACTTTCAAGCGTTACCGAATGCACTACAACAAAATTGACAAAACGACGTGCTTTTATAAGGCGGACAAAGGCCCGGGTTTTCCCGTCCAGTCGAACTGAGCAAAAAAACCAGAGCTGGAAAGTTTTACCTTGTGAAAAGAAAGGCAAGCATGTATGAACGTATGAAACCTGTTTGAAGGAAATCAGAGATGCAAAAGGGGATCTCGAGGCTAAATAAGGAGACAAATGATAAAAAAATAGCTGGATATTTTCTTGCATGATCTGATAAACTGGCTGGTGCCTCGGTTAGGACTCACCTAAACATGACAATCACCTTAAAGATACGAACGAATCAGAAAGTGATGACGTAATCCACTATGCACAAAAGCTGGAGAAAACGTGTTTTAAGGGCCGATTTCTGAGAAAACCTTAACTCAAAAGCTTTGACCGTTTTCGATTTGTCGGAGCCATCGCAGCCAGGTTCTGTTCTGCGTTTTAACCATCTAGCACACACCAAAATTCCTATAACTTTAATTTTGGCAAAGTCTTTTAGTAGTCAAAGTTGTTCCCGCTTCCCGGCAACTTTGGTAATAGGGTTATATTTTGTTTACAAGAACTTGAAATATTTAAAATATTTTACCGTCATTCATCTATGAAGAGATGAGCTTCCGCCAAGGTTCCGTGCTAGAGGACCTTGTCCAGCTGATCTATATTTATTTTGTACTTTTTATTACCCACTCTCTCTATGACTTCCTAATGTAAGTCAGCGTTTTATTGGTTGGACTGGTTATTCCTACAATAGAATTGGTAAGGGCACGTACGTGTACACGATTGTTGGACTGTTCATCAGTAGTATAACCTACTTTGTGATTGTGGACTTGCTGTGCGCTGATGCTGGACATGCTGGTGAATTAAAAAATTATATATAGGAAACACTATTTGAAATAAACAAATTTTTTGAACAAAGAATAAGAAACATTTTTATTTGCCTTTCCCGTTCTACATAACACACTCTCGGAATATGAACTCCTGATGATATGAGAACCAATTGCCATTCTAGTGCAATGGATTCAGGTGAATAAAACTCGAGTCTCTATTTTGGCATATGCTCCTTCATCTTTATTTTCCGTATTCAATGATTATTCAATCCGAAAGCAGCATCTCTGAAACTTCGATTGTGAAGACGCTGGAAGACGCAGTTAACTTTATGAGGCACAGCGGAGTTCATCTGCATCACCACTGGCTAAGAGCGTCTCTACCGTCGCTGTTACCGTGTTACGAATCTTCAATCCGTACTATTAGTGTATCCTAAAGAATCAAATTTTAAATGCAATTAATAAAATAAATAAGGTTTTTTGTGCTATCCGTACGTTTGAACTGATATCACTCATTACTTCGCTAGGGTAGTGGTTCAATCGAGACAAAAGTAACAAACGCGGCAATAGAAAAGAACACTCAAGAATATTTCCTAAATTATACAAGAAAATTCTTGTTTTGCTGAAATTTCGATCGTTATTGGATCTCATTCCCGAAAAAAGAGTGATTAGACCGTCAGAAAAGTATACCGTAACTAGTTTTAATATTAAAACTATATCTGTTTGCTGGGTTTATACAGTTTTTGGTTTAGATTGTTTCCATTTCTGTTTCGTGAAACCACTACTTAGAACACGCAACGCGTAATATTAGCAAGCTGTTTGACAGGCGTTCAGCCATGTTTCAGCGGAGAAAAGTATGCGGAAAATTCTGCCACAGCAGCTGCCGTAGCTCCGGACTGTACATTTGTTACAGTGTGCTTTAAGTTAATTAAATAAATTATCGTCTATAAAACACATTTTGTATTTTAGTTGTAATAATTGAAAATAAACAAGTAATAGAAATAATTGTAAAATTGATTCAAGAAATATAATGTGTGAAATTAATCAAGTAATGATGATCAAATAGTTATCACTGAACTGCTGGCATTTCATTGTCGCCTTCGTCATGCAGGTTTCCTCACGTATTTTAAAATTAAAAGCGCATGCTCATGCGACCTAAAACGTTATTTGGCGGCTGATTCATCTATTGATAAGACTGAGCATTGGTATTTGGGTTATGCTTTTTCGTTTGTTTTAATCCGACTGTATGACAGACTTGCGGTACTAAATTTACATGTATTTCAAAAAGCGGCAAAGCCCATGCATGAGCTACCATTATATCTTTTTGGCTTATTGATTATCGCGTAACCAAATTATTTTTCCGCCTCCAGCGAAAAGCTGTACATAATTTGCCTCTGACGTCATTCGTGTTTACTTTTATTTATTTAATCAGCTTTTCAGATCTGCGTTCAAAAAACATCCAAGTCTGCATATAGGAATGAACTCAACGATAACGTACATACAAAGTCCGCCTTATCACATAAAAAAGAAACGAGAACTGCTTTTCGTTCCGAAGAACTCGTTTCCAATCCATGTTAAATGAAGCCTTCAGAATTTGTTATTGCTTCTTGACTTGAGGAACTAATGGAGCGGAACGACAGAATACACAAATGGGGACTAAGTAAATAATACCGGGTTCCAGCGTCACACATCGAGCGACTGAGCAAGAATTCGAAATCTGGCAACGCAGCTCTCAGCTGATTTTGATGTGGCAAACATTTTCTTACGTGTGATAGCGGTGTATTTTTTATTTAGGGCAGATCATTTTTTTTTAATTTCGTAGGAAATTGAAAGTTATTCCTGTTGAATCAAATATCATACTCCGGCTTCATGTGAACTATGAACTACTCTCTGCTACTCCTTGTCTTTTTCGTTGTCGTGCCTTATATTCATGGCACCATATCGGATTGGAGACTTTGCGCTGATCCAGAATGTCGAGGTGAGTTGGTTTCTGGGTATTTGACATACAGGTTGATGACAGATTATAACTGATAACGCCGTTTAAAAAATCATGGCGGCTACCATAAAAGTAAAAATGTATAATGTGTTGTGTCTTTTCGTCACATTTTAGGAGCTGTGTCTTCAGGTGTTGCGTCAGTAAATTACAAAAGTATTGAACCTATGGTACTCTCCTTCAATGCAGGAGATGAAGTCACCATATATAGTAAAGAGGCTGGTCAAAATAAAGAATTATGGGGTGCAGAGGTAAAGAATGGCCCTTCATGAGGAACATTACATTTGTGACAGTTAACTATTGGAGGAGTGGAATATTGATTTATTTCTCCTCCCCATTTTATCTAGGTTCGAGGAAAGAGAGGATATATACCAAAAAGGCTAGTACGAGAAATGAGGGTATTTGTGCGGAGCCCCACTCATACTGTTCCCACAGAATACATCCAGCCATCCATGGTGCAACCAGCTGGTAGCCAATCCACTTTTCTCCCTCAACAACCACAACAACCGCAACAGCCTCAGCAACCTCAACAGCCACAGCAACCACAGCAACCCCAACAACCTCAACAAGGTGGTCCACAAGGAAACTTTTCTCCTTACCAACAACCCGCTCCTCCCCATATGAAACCCCAATACCACAGCAATAACCAACTGCCAAATCAACCTGTTCCGATGCAGCCGACACAACAATTGCCAGTGCCACAGCAGCCGAATCCATCGTTGCAGCCACCAATGCAAGCTGTTCCGCTTACTGCGACCATTACACCGACAAGAACTGCTGCCACAACTACTGAAGCTCAACTACCGAGTGAGATTAAAGAAGTTGAAACGATGCGAGAACCTTCACCAGTTAAAACAGATTTCGCATCAAATGGCGAACCACCTGTTCCTGTTTCTGTTCGACCATCTGTAACATCTTCTGTTGTTGAAGATTTTGTTAAAGATGAGAAAGATATTGAAGAAGAAGTCGACGACGAAGAAGAGGGTGACGAAGCAGATGATAACGACCCTAACGACGATGAAGTTGATGAAGCGGAAGAAATCGTGGAAGAGTTTTTACCTGAAAAATCTAAATTCGAACAGGAAATTAAACAAGATCCAATTGCCGATTCATTGGATCTTCCTCCTGTTGGCTCTGACGATACTATCCAAGCCAAAACCCCCATCGATCCTATGATTGAACTCGGTGATTTGTCTGGTGTAGACAGTTCAGCCATCAATTCACTGCACCTCCGTTCTCTGAAAGAAAACATTGAGACTCCCCTCGTGATTAAGAACGAACCGGCGTCTGCCTCTTCTACTATTGACATGTCAATTTCCAACACGTCTGAATATACCGAGGACACCCAAGTTCCTAGCCTCGTCGCCGACGCCCCACCCGATGCGGAAGTCGTAAAATTTTTGGCAGATAGCGTCGCAGAGGCCTATACGGCTAGTCAAGATTCTGGCAGTAATTTCACAGGGGAAGAAGATGCGTCTGCTAATGGAACTGAAAAGTTAACACCCCAAGTTGAAGACGTCGCCGCATCGACGAGCACCGAAATGAAAGATGGCGCTTTTCTCAACTCTTCAGTTGGCGATGCTCTTGAACAGCTGAACGAAACCAAGGCGGATGATTCCGCCCCGGAGAACGCTAAAGAATCGACGACACCCGGCGCCGAAACTTTGCTCCAGCCGGAACTAGTTGTTAACCCGGAAGTTGAACAACCTTCGCTGGAATCTGTGGAGGTGGTCAAACCAACTTCAGATGGAGAACAGGTTGAAACTGGTGTGCCCACTTCACCGGTGGAGACTAGCCTAGAAAACCAGCAGCCGGCTGAATCGTCCGAGAAGGAGGTGCAAGAACAATTACCGGTTAACGAAGAGCCTTCATCCGTCGAACCGTCTGCTAAACTGGCGGGAGAGACGGTAGTAGAAGAGGTGTCTCAAGTGCCCGAATCTGCTGCGAGTCCTCTTGAGGAATCCGACGTCAATCCGAGCTCGACGACCACCGACGTGGAGAAAACTAGCGAAGGTGCCACCCAGAATGTCTCGGGCTCTGAGGGCTCTGGTGGTGGTTTCCTCGACTCTGCCTTGAATTGGTTGGGACTTAGCGACACTGAAGAGTCTCTCAAGACAGAGCAGGCTGAAACCGAGTCGACTGATCCGGCTTCTCTGCTCCAGCAGATCGCTTCGATGGATCCGAGCGCCAATCACGAAGCTGCCATAGAATCAGCACCACAAGACAAGGTTCCGGACGGTGAAATTAATGGCTTTTGTGATACTCAAGATTGCGGCAAACTGGAAGAGCCAATACGTAAGGAACATGATGGTGCTCACGAGGATCATGGGCACGACGGCCACGATCATCACCATCCCAATCACGATGAGCATCACCACGAAGGGGACGGCGGAGGCGATGAACATCACGGACACGGGCACGGCAGACACGACCATGACCACAACGGAAATGACGGACACGATGACCACCACCACGGGAATGACGGACACGGCCACCATCATCATCATGACGATGGGCACGACCATCACGGACATAATCACCATGGCCATAGCCACGGCCACGGGCATTCGCACATTCCTGGATACATTCCGGGCTTCCGTCATCACTACAAACCGCCGGCCGCTGCCCAACAACAGCAGCAACCACCAGCTCAGGTGCCTCCACCGGCAGAGATACCGCCACCACCTCCGCCGATAGAGACGGCACCGGATCAACCGCCGGAGCAACTACTCGAACCGGTCCCAGAACGGCCCGCACAGACGCCCCCTATTGTCGAGGAGACGAATCCGTTGCCTCCAGTCACCGAGTACTTGAACCAGGCAGAGACCGTTCTGGATCAAGCCGACCCTTCAGCTGCCGTTGGGCCGGCGCCAAGCCAAGTTCCTGCTCAAGAGAGTAGTAGCTCCAGCGCCGTGCCAGAATACATTCCAGTGGAAGAGATCTTCCGTGCAGAAATGGAGAAAAATCGGCTGTTGCAAGAACAGCAGCAGCAACAAGAAGAGCAAAATGGCCCGAGCCTCTTTGACTCGTTGACGGCCAGTTTGTTGGGACTCGTTTCGGCTCTGAACAATGCCGAATCGGCCGACGGGATACCCAAAACGGGCATCTACCCGGCCGTCGTAGTGTCGGTGACAGTCGTGACGTTCCTCCTCCTCTACTACGCAGTGCAGAACAAATCGGGAGAGAAAATCCTCAAGGCCAGGATCAGCCAGCTGGACTCGCTCCTCTACGAGAGCCAATCGGCCAGCGAAGACTCCAGCACTAACCAAACGAAATTGACCGAGTACGAAACGAATTTGGCCGAGTTGCGGAATCACAAAGAGTTGGCAGAGACGGAGAAAGCCGCCCTGACACGCCGGGTGGCCGTCCTTGAACGGGAGCGCGACGCTTTGGAGAAAGAAGTGGAATCTGCGACGGAAGCGGCCACCGAGGCCAATCGGATGTTTGAAGAACTTTTGGCTTCCCAGTCGGAGAATGACCAGTGGCAGCATTCGGTGGAGGTGCTCCAGCAACAGCTCAACAAACAGCAGCAGACAATGGAGAACCTCAATTCCAGCCTTTGTGTCAAGACGGCCGAGAACGAGACGATGGCCATCGAAGTCGAAGAGCTCCGCACCGAGTCGGAGCGCTACAAGATCCGCATCAAGACGTTGCAGAGCGATCTGGAGACGCTCAAGACGTCTAACCGAAACTACCAGCAGAAGATGGCGCAGGAGGGCGGCGAGTTGATGAAACTCAAGTCGGAGAAGGAAGCCTGGGTCAGCGAGCGGCGTACACTCTCGAGCCAGATCAATCGGCACGCCAAAGAGATGGAAGAATGGCGAGACAAGGCCGAACAGCTCAAGAAATCCATCAAGGCCAAGGAGAGCGACTTGGCCAAGTCGCTGCAACTGCTCAAACAGTCGGGCAACGACAGCCAAACGGTCCTGCAATTGACGTCCCTCGTCGAGCTCGAATCGGACTTGGCGGAGGCCAACCAAACGGTGGAAAGGCTCACCAAGGAGCTCAGAGCTCGCTCGGAAGAGCAACAACGATTCCAAGACGAGAAAGCCGCTCTCCAGCAAAGGATATCGGAATTGCAGGCCAGCGGCGAAGCCGCAGCCAGGGATAAACGCGAAGCCGAGACCCGATTGGAGGTGAATTGATTCGTTAAAACGATCCTCGACTAATATGAGGGCTTATATATCTCTTTTTCTTTTTCTTCCAGGTGCTGTCGAACTACTTCAAAGAGAAGGAAACACAACTCCAGAAGGAATTGGGCACTCACGAAGCCAAACGAGCCATTACCGAAGAGAACGTTAGCGAGTCAGTCAAAAAGATACTCGAAACGGAGGAAAGTCTGACGTTGTACAAGTCACAGGTTTGTTTTGTTTGTTGTCGAGCGATTTCCGTGGAAAATTGGCAATTTTATTTGAATGCATTTCAGGTGGAAACGTTGACGAAAGAGATCGAAGAGCAGGAGCGAAGCTACAAGTCGCGGCTGGCCACTCAGGAAAAGCGGGCGCACGAGAACTGGGTGGCGGCCCGTCAGCTTGAGCGCCGTCTGGAAGAGTCGAAACAGGAGGCGGCCCAGCTGCGCCATCGGCTTACCCAAGTAGAAAAGGATAAGGAAGCGCTGGTGCTGGTAGCCAAGGAGAACGGGACGGCCAACGGAGCCGCTGATGTGGACTTGATCAAGCCCGTCATCAAGCGTGAGTCATGCTAGGGCTGCCTTGCCTTTTCACTTGTCGTCGGTCGGCTCGTGCGTGAAATTGAACCTGGAAATGTAATCAGCGTCTTCGACGTCTCTCCGTCTCGGACCCTTTGCTCCCTTCCGATTCTTCTACGGACCCTTTGATACTCTCCTCCGGGTTCCCTCCTTTCTCAGTGCCACACCACTTTTGGCACCTGGGCACTTGGATCGGCCCCTTTGCCCTAAGTGTTAACTAATCGGGTTGTAATAGTTCGTCGGGTAGAGTCTTGATAATAAGAGAAGAAATTGACGGCGGGCCGTGGAGAAAGTTGCCGTCCATTAGGAGAATCGATCCTTTCATTTCCATCTCCGGTCCACTCGAACTAGGGGGGGAAAGGCGGGGGTTGGACACAGACCGTCTCCCACTTTGCCTCTCTCCAATCTCCTCGTCTGTGTGTTTTCTCTTACATGTTAAGTTAATTTGATTGCCCAGTAGTGAAAGGCGCACCACGTATTATCTTGGCCGTCTTTTATGTTCTCGCCCAGTCTTTGTGTGTCGGCACGCTCGGGTACAATATAACCACCGGTCCGAGTGGATCAAAGAAAGACGGACGAGGGGGTTTTTTTTCCTCTGAAAGAAAGAGATTGCTCTGCCTTGTGATCGATCAGCTGCTGCTGGGGGGTTGTTTGTAACAATTCCGAGATCTGGCAACGTGCTCTATACAAGGCCGACATCTCATCACGTATTGCATTGTGTTTTCATCCGCTTTTCTTCTTCTCCTTGATTCCAGGTCCGGTTCTGGGTCTCGGTGTAACCAACAACGACGACTTGACGCTGATGGAACATCCGCCTCTGCTTTCACCGCCGATTCCACCTCCGCCGCCCGGTATGGAGCTCGGCCTTGGAGGCCCACCGCCGCCCGGCATGCCCTTTGATTCACTATTCCCTCCACCGCACTTTATTCCGCCAGCTCCGTTCATGCCGCCCGATGCGGGCATGCTACCACCCATGCACCTGATGCCTTCCATTCCGCCGCCTCCTTCCGGTATGCTGTCGGATCACCACCGTCCTCCACCGCTGGGCATGATTGCCACCGGCAGTTTTGACGTCGATTACAGACGCGATCTCTCGGACCCGCCGCCGCCGCGACGCTACCCTTCGCCCCCTCGGCGCTACCCGTCGCCATTGGGCTCTGAAAGGAGCGTCCGCTCGGATCGCTCCGACAGGATGGATCGTTACGACGATCATTTCAGGTCATTTTTGATTCCCGTGATGATTCATGACGTCCGAGATGATTTTTTATATATTATAAGCTTCCCTTTTTATGTTGATGCAGGCCCGTATCTCCTTATGGCAGGCACGGTGGTAGGCCGCGCTCAGTTGGCCGCAGCCGGGACGTCTCGCCAGAGCGGCCTCGGAGCTATTCCCCTCTGCCGTCTCCGCTCTATCCTCCTCATACCACTGGTAATATAGATGTTGGTAGTAGTAGTATTCGATCTCTTTTGGCGTCGTTCGATTGTTGCTCGACGTCGCTTAACTACGCAACAGCCCGGTTTTCATTGATCAATTTGGTTGCCTTTTTATTTTTTAGTACACTCACCCGAGGATTGGGACGACGGACGGAATTACAATAGGCCGCCAATGATGCGATCGGGGAGTCTTCGGCATCCCCCATCTGGTAATAAAGTCTGATAATATCTCTGACGTCAAACAGCGCCGTGTGACGCGCGTTCATTTCATTGCCATTGCTTACGCAGGTCCAAAAACATCGTCACCGCTCATCCAACCGATGGATAATGGCGATCGACACAGACCACAACACCATTGAAACACGACATTTCTCCCAAGATTCTAGTTGTTTGTTTTTTTCTCAACAAATTTTTTCTCTCTTAATAGCAACAAAAAAAAATAATTTCTCTATATGGTGGAAACGTTTCTTCTTTGTTTTTCTTAATTGCGCGTCCCTGATTGAACAAGCAAAAGGCACTCGATCTGCCGAGAGAGAAGCAGATCGATGGTGCCCGAATGAAATACAGTTTTTCAAGGAAAAAGAGAGATGCGGAAGAAGAAGAAGAAAAGAATCGATCCTCTCGCAACCAAAATCTTTGTTTTGTCTTTTTTTTTCTTTGTTTTGTTCCAGTGGGTTTCAAGTAGTTGCACAGACGGCGGACGTGTTCTTGTGTGGAGCGTCGCCGTCCAGCGGGAAGCTTGAAATATAAAAGGGGTGAAGAGGAGGTTGATGATGAAGAATGATGTGTTGTATGTTTTCTATTGTCCTTTGTTCTTCTTTCTTTTTCTTTTCACCTTCACTGTGGTCCCCAACCGTCCCACCGAATTCATCGCTCGTCTGACCGTTCCCCGAGCGATCGTAAAAGAGAGAAAAGTCAACGGGAGAACGGAGATGGATCTAGAGAGAGAGAGAGAAAAAGAGACGTCAGGAATGTGACGTTCCATATCGTTGATTCCCTCTTTTGTTTTTCTCTTTTTTTATTTCCGTCTCCACTTGAAAATGGCCTTGTAACTAATGTTTCCTTCCTTCCGTTCTCCCAATTTTCCCTCTTTTTTTTGTGTCTGTCGAAAATGAGAAAGAGCTGTAGATTCGCATTGGAAGAAGAAAAAAAAGTCCTTGAAAGATTCTGGCTAATGAGCTCTGAAGATCTAGGCTGAATAGATTTGTCTTTCATTTAAGGGGGGAAAAACCCGACCAAGAAAAAGAAAAATACGCCAACTTTTCCCAACGTTGAAGAAGCGAAAGAAGCGTTTCATGCTGCCGAGTTGATTTGGCTTTTATTGATTGCTTTGTTCTTGTTTCTTTCATAGCTTAGAAGATGGATGCGGATGTGAACACAGCAATCAATCGGGAAGAAGAGAAAAGAAGGAGCAGACGGATTTATTTAGTGGTGTGTTGAGAAAAAAAGAAAAGGAAAGGAGGAAGGAAGAATAAGGGCAGTCGATCTCTTTAATCTGTGCCTCTCGATGCTGCGCGCCTTGGCTTTTCGGGGTTGCCGTGCGTGAACGAGTGGATTCAAACGAGCTGGTTAAGAGAGAAGAGCGTCGAAGATGTCTGCATCCAAGACTTTAACACTGAGCAATGGTCCGTCCCTCTTCTCTGCTGACAAGTCGAGGAATCCAGAAAAGTCGCATTTCACGTGTCCGAAATCGCAGCAGCCGGGCAGTGTGACGACACGCCGAAAACGGACCTTAATTGGAATCGGAACGGGCTAGGGCACAACCGTCCCGGTCCCGGCTGTTGACCGGTCGGAATCGAAGAGAAAGGATCGATCGCTCACCCACAGTCCAGCAGAGAGAAAGTCGTTCACTTGTGTTTCTTTCCGACTGTATACATTCAAGTGGTTGGGCGGAGTCGTCCCGTTTCGCCCGACTACCTCCGGCCAACAAAAAAAGACAAAAAAAGGTCGTCAATGTTAGAAACACAGATGTACCACCGACTGTCGGTCGCTCTCAATAGCCTATTTGTATGCAGTACGTGAACTCGATGCTTAGATACAACGTTCCGCCATCCGGCCGTAGCCCAAAAGCCAATATCCAATCGAGCTCTCGACTGGGCGCGGGCGCTCATCTACCAGCCCGTCACGCGAGAGACAGACTTTGTCGTCTTGTAAAGAGCTAGAGAGAAATTCTAGTTGAACAAGAGAAATAGAAGAAAAACGGAGGCCGCTGTTGCTGTGTTGGGTTGTAATCAAATTAGCTTCTAGGAGAGATTTTGCAAAACAGTCAGTCACCGTCGTAACTCGTAATTTGACACGCCGAGAGTCCCCGAAGCACAACTAAAGCAACTGGCAGAAAGCAGAGGGGCGAAATAGCATCGAGGCGAAACGAAGAAGAAAGAGACAAAGCGAGCGGGACCGGTTGTGCTGCTGGCCGGAGAAAATGGCCGAGGGTAAAAGAGTAGGCGAAGCATTTCAATCTGACAGCAGCAGCCGACTGGTAGACACGCTTCTACGCGTGACTCTAGTTTCATCCAGCTGACATTTTCGCGCTGCGCTTCTCGAGTCCGCCGCCCGCCCTGATGTGCGCCTCCTCTATGTATATATTATTCGGTGCGTGGGTATTATGTGGACCAGAGGGCTCTCGGGCTCGCTGGACTATACGTGACTTCGTTTGTTCCAAATGAACGAGCTTTCTACGAAAATTTCTCTTCTTTTTTTTCTTCGTCTTCAGCACTCTAGGACGTCTGGCCGTTCGGTACGAGTAGTAGTGCTCCCCATCTGCGGACGAGGGAGGAGGGATCTCTCCGGAAGCGCCAAGGAAGCGCCATTACGATCTCGCGCCACGCGCTTCTTTTTTTTTCTTCCTCTTTTTCTTTTCTTTTCTTTCTCTTTCGCTTCTTCTTCCATCTCCATCTCGTTGCGCACCGACACATTGCTCTATGCGCTCTCTTTTCCCTCCATCTCCGATGTTTTTTTAACGGATCATTTCGCTTTGGCGCGTTCCGATCTTCCCTCCTTTCTTTCTTTTTTCTCATCTCCCGTCGTATCCATCTCGCTCAGTTAGTATATACTGGACCCGCAGCAGCAGCGGCGGCAGCACACAAGGCAATATATGGGTTTTAATGCAAGCCGGGACCTCGTATAATCCGTTGCCTCTTTTTTTTTCCTAGAGGTCGCTGGCCTCTCTCTCTCTCTCTCTTTCTACTAATGCCGTCCAGATGAGGGAATTCGACGTCGAAGAGAGAGATAGAAGTTGCCTCTCTCGGGGGTCGCTCTCTAGATATCGATAATACTGTGCGTTCCGTGTATAGAAGAAACAAACAAAACAAAAAGAGTCAACAAGAACAACAAGAACAATAGGGGGAAATAAATACTATATATAGTAGGTAGAGTGGCAGACGAGGAGAAGAAAAAACAAAACAACAAGACAAAAAAAAGGAGAGAGAAAGAGATATACTATACAAAGGTAACACTAAACCAACGGAGACGTTTGTATATATCCACACAGAACCATGCTGGGGCTAATGTTACAGTTATGGCTCGTTGATTGTGTAGTAGACCCTCCTCCAGCGCCCGTCGGACACGAGACGGCCCAGTTGGCGCTTCTAACAATGGCCGATAGCATTCGGAGCAGCCAGTGACTGGCAACAGAGAAAAGATCTCGCGATCCGAAACGAATATTTTCTTTTATTTAGGGACGAAGGTCTCCGATACGCGTGAAAAAGGGACGATCTGCCCCACCGAGGTGCCAGACGCGGCATTGCGGGGCGTTTCGAGGGCATCGCCGTGCGTGATACCCTAAAAAAAAATAATATATAAAAAAGTCCAAGTTTTCTTCTTGCATGATGAATCAGCTACTAGACGAAAAGAAAAGAAACTTTTTTTTTCTGTTTGGGAAAATATGAAAGTTCGATTTATTTTCGTTGTTTTCTCCTGCAGTGTACATCCTTTTCCTCAATCAGTCGTCGAGCAAAGTTTTTTTTATTTTACCCCCCGCAGCTTCTGCGTTTGATTCAATTTCGCACGTCGCCGTGCTATACACCGGATTTTGATCTCCTAATGCTCCTTTTTTCTCAGAAAATACTGTCCGACGTACCCCTTCTTTTTTTTTGGTGCGCGTCGGATCAGTCAATGGACCGTCCATTTTGACCCCGTCGTCTGAATGCTGGGCCATTTCACACAGACGGCGATAATGGTTTGAAGAAAAAAAAAGGTGAGAGAGAGATGGATCGATGTAACCTATCGGCTTTCTTCCTTCGAGTTTATATAAAAGGATCAAATTAGTCGACGTATCGCTCCGATCGATAATTCGCATTCGTCTAGGAAATAATCAGGAAAAAAAGAGAAAGGCATCACGTCTATTTTCGTCTCCATTTCTTTGTTGTTGTTACAATTCGGCATTTTGGATTCAGGCTCGCGACGCTGTCGTCTCCGACGCCCGTTTTCGCACGCGACGTCGTGCTGATGCGCTGCTGCTGTTTCCGTTTTATTCCCGCACAGGCGCATAAGGGATTAGGCGCGTGTGCGCTCTTGTCGCCCAAGTATTGATCGCCGCGCCCGAGAAAACCCGCGACGGCGCCGACGACGACTCGGGCAAGCGTCAGCAACCCGACAAAAAACCCTCCTCTCTCCGTTGAGTTGTGTAGAGCGGCGCAGGCGAACGCTACTAAGATCGACTTGGGTTTCAACTTGGAGTAGGAGATAGGGAAAGGAGTGGGGTGCTGGGTTGAGAGAGAGAGAAAATAAAGGAGGCGGACAGAAGGCTTTTTTCCATTGGACTTTTGGGGGGTGGGAGCTGCTGCTATGGCTCCGTGGAGAGGGTGAGAGTGTAGTAGTAGTTGGCTATAGTATATAGTGCATCCGTCGTTTCCTCGACGAGAACAAGTCTGCTAGTAGACTCGACGCGACTACGGCAACCTCGAGTCGCACCCGGCCGTCGCTGCTCCTGCCCGTCGCTTCTTTTTGAAACAAAAAAAGCGACGCCTTGTTTATTGTGTTGTTTCTTTCATCTCGGCCTTTGGTGTTGTGCGTTATCAAGTGCGTTCTGTTGTGTTTGGATCCTGTTTTAGATACAGATCGACTCGATCCTTCGTTTGGCTGGGTTCGGTGGTGGTAGTGGCTGCCCGCCATTTATAAGAAACCAACGAACCTTTCTTTTACCGTCGTGTCCGACTTAACACGTCTCGTGATGGGCTTCCCTTGTTGGTCTTGGTCGATCAATCCAAGTGGAACGTAGTCGACGAGAGTTTTCTAGTTTTAGTAGACGAGAGAGAGACGGACTCTGCGAGCACAAAACCAACTTTTCCCGGCCCGTGCTGCTGTTGTGTCCTGTGATCCTTTTCCGACTTGGATTCCGAACTTGTCCGTCTCTTTGTGCCAGCGTCGGCCTTTTATATACAGGTATATCTATACTAGGAGGAGATATAGAGAGCAACCATGATGGAGACGATGGTCAAAAGGCTTTGGCCGGTTTTGGTCGCTTCGCTGGCCCTGTTCGGCTGGCCGACGAGCCGGTGGCAAGCGGCCGGATCGTCGCCGTTTACGCTGGAAGGCTCGCAGAGCTCCTACGCCCAAATGCGCAAATGGAATGCTGGACTGAACGGTACGCTGCAGCTGGAATTCCGTTCGGCCCAGCCCAACGGCCTGCTCGTCTACACGGACGACGGCGGGAAATTTGACTTTTTCGAATTGAAATTGGTGGAGGGAGCGCTGCGGCTGAGGTACAATCTGGGAGCCGGGGCGCAAATCCTGACGGTCGGCCGCAATTTGAGCGACGGCCACTGGCACAACGTGACGATCAAACGGAGCGGCGAGCAAACGGCGCTCACCGTCGACCACGTGACGGTGACCAGAGCGTCGCGCGGCAAAGAGTTCACCTTCGGCAACCTGGCCACCAATTCGGCCGTCTATTTTGGCGGTTTGCCCGCTTGGTACAGCGCCGAACTGACCCGTCTCGCCCTACCGAGCGTCCTCTTCGAGCCGCGCTACAGAGGCGACCTGCGCAACGTCATCTACTCGGACGCCGTCGGCCAGCAAGCCCGCCAACAAGAGATACTCGAATCGCAAGTAAGATATATATACGTCCCTTCTTCTTCCTCTTGACTCCGGAGACCGTCCCCCGATTAGCATAACCATCTTTTTTTCCTTCCTTTTTTTTCCCCGGCCGACGTCGTCGAAGACGGCGGCAGCGAGCAACGATCGGGATACGATGCGCCCTCCTACAACGTCTATATACAAGTAGTGGAAGCCTATAGGCCTATCCTCTTGAGAAACAAGCGCCTTGAGCTTCTCCACCGCAACTCTATACACCGTTTTATGCCCCCACCGACGTTTGAGGTGGAGGAAAGAGAGCGAGGCGCGGTCGGTTGGGTATTAGGCTATAGGAGGATTTGTCGGGCCCAGGTCCCCGTTGGATTTAAATATGAATCGTCAGTATTGATTGAAACGCCCGCGACTTGGAAGCCTTGAAGAATCAAAAGGAGTTGCTGTGAATCGCGCCTATTTTCAAAAGAGCCGGGCTCCTGGCTCCTGATTGAGTTCATAAGAAATCAAGGAGGGAAACAAAAGAACACCGACGACTATAGGCTACTCTCTCAACTGGAATTTCTATATCCCGTCCATTCCGTCCGCCGCCATCAATAGGAGGGTTAGAGAATTCTAGGAGAGAGACTTTACGCATAGGCGCGTGCATCATCGATTCGACTAGAGCCCCTTCTCTGACCTGGGCTCGTTCTCGTGCGTGCGGTGTCGACTGCTGGGCCTTGCCTGCACATCCAGCAGAGCGCGGCTTTAACCAATCGATCCATCTCTCTCCGCCCCGCTGCCGCACGCGTTTCTTCAGCCAATAGTCACCCGGACCGAGTCTAGAGTCTAGTACAACTGTCTCTCTCTGGCTGTCTAGCTCTCTCTACATGCAGTTGTTGCGGCAGACAAACGTGTATACACATTGTATATATAAAGACGACGACGTTAGCGGACGCGATAGTAGTGACATCATCGTCCATCATCCCTCTCTCTCGTCGCCACCACTCTCATCTCGACAACTTTTTAGACCCCGCACGCCTAAGAGACGACGAATGGACTTGGACAGCGTCGCAGTGTCTAACAAGCAAAACTCTCCGTTTCTTTTTCTTTCTTTTTGGCCTTTTTCGCCGTCCATGCAACCACTTGAACTCTCGTTTCATTAGATTTATCTGGCCCCGGCTATAGGCTATATAATATTCTTCCCCTAGATATATAAGATATACGCATAAATATATATGGCGCTCAATCTCCTATTTGAGTTCATTCAATATTTTATATAGCCACCCAGCAGCGGGTTTGCGTGCGAGCCGTCCCGACATGCAGTCGGCCAACAGCACGCTAGTCACACCACACCCTGTAACATTATAGCTAACTCAATGTTTAGAGTTACGTAGCCTATATATATACACTGACGAGAGGTAGCGCATTGGCATTTTTTATTTCTCTTATTTAAAAAAAGAAAAAGAAAATATTTATTTAAGAAAGCGGACAATCCCTTCAAGTTGATGGGTGACGTCTTTTCATGTTTTGTTTTGTTGCTGCGCTGTGTTGAAGAAGGAGAGAGAGAGAGAGCGGGCCAGCTTCTATTCATTCTTTATCTCTGTCTGCATCCGTTGCTGCGCTACGATGCCGGAACGTGCCCATACTTCCGCCAGTCTTCTAGTAACTATAGTCTCGAGCTCACGCCAAGAGTCTGAATCAAAGACCGTCGCAGCATCACGCACTCTCCTTTTCTTCCTTTTGTTTTCCAGCTGTATATGAATCTAGCTATAGTGCTGCGCGTCAATATATCTATTCCTCAATGTTTGGAGACCGATGCCTCTCTCTACTATCTCCTTGCTCTATTTGTTTGCCTTTCCTTCTGATTTCCTCGCCGTCGGTAGCAAATCATCAACCCCAACGCGTGTGAACACAACCGTGGGGCTTTATATATATATATCTATACTTCTTGGCTGTCGTTACTCGGATATATACTTCGGATGAGCTCATAACTCATCATCCAGAAAGGCTGCCGACGAGACGATGGCAGGCGGAGGTAGTACTAACCAAAAAAAAAACAAAAATATACAAGCAAATACGGAAGCGCAGAGTCTGGATTGGTTGGATAGCCTATCTTTGATGGAAATGAAATTATAATAAGCCTATATTTCCAACAGTTTTCGTTTCAGATCATCAACTAATTAATCAACAGGAGATATAATTTTGTAGATTTCAATTCAATCAGGGCAAATGCTTATCTAATAGTTGGGGAACTTGAATCTTGACGAGACCAATTAGCAGTAGATTCTGCTGGCTTTAGAAATAATATAAGAATAAGCTAAAGAGTTGAGTCAATCGATAACATAAAAAAACGCAGCGATGTAGTTCACTTTCGACTGTCATCATTATCCATTGATGCGTTGGCGTCGAAAAAGAGAGCGAGAGACTCCACACTCAACCGAAAAGAAACATGTCGTCTTTCAACCTGACGCCATTTCGTTCATTATGAACGAGATTGGTTGTCGCGAGTCTGTTGTGCGCGGTTCAAACCGACTGTTTTTTTAAATGTTTTCATACCCGTAGAGACCCACAAGGAAAAGAACTCCATCCGGTACGGAAAAAACAGCAAAAAAAAATTGACGAGCGACAGTTTCATTCCAGGCGGAACAAAAATTGGAACGGACATCTGCCCGTCTCCTCCATGTTGATTATTAAAACGTCGTCATTCAACAATGAGCGAATACTATCATCATTTCAACTCGTAATAGACAGGAGAAAGACAAGTGGACTTGGAAAGCGGAAGTCGTGGGTTGAGAGGAGAAAAGAAAGAGAGTTATAGTAGTAGCATATAGTTCCGTTCCGAGAAAACTCTTCCCTTTTGGGCCCTTGACGCAGCAGATCTAGTGGTATATTCATTATAAATAGAAAAGGGGAACCAGTCGACAGTCTTCCGAGCTCCATTGTTAATGGTCCGTGCCTCAATCAGGTCGAGTCGAGCGTAAATGGCCCCATTTTGTTCTTGTTAGCCGCGCGGAATATGATATTGCCGCGGAGAGAGCGCAAGGCCGGCACGGCGCGCTATATAGAATTCTCCGCGTAATACCGGCGCCGACCTGCCACTTGGCACCCCGGTCAAGGTAAATTGATCGACTTAGGGCTTGAAGAACGGCGAGGAGCAGCACGGTGATGCTGGACTCGATGAAACTCTCTCGGCTCTTCCTTGTTAAACCGAATCCCCTTGCTGGACAGCCGGGATTAGACCAGACTACGTCTGCATCCAGTCCACGTGCTCTCTATTGGATGTGCCAGTTGATAGTAGTATTGCAACCGCCAAAGATTCTCTCTGCCGGCCCAAATTCGTTCCAAGAGCAAAAATGTAGAACGAGGCCGATATAGGAGCGGCCTGTGGAGCGTAGGCGGCGATCGACGCAAGGCTGGAACTCAACTTTGCAAGAAAACGTCACAGGAGCAAATAAGACGACCGTCTGGTTTCTCATCTATTGACTCGGATGTTTGACAGAGGGGACGACTGGGAGAAGGTCGAAGGAAACGACTCTGTTGGGAATGCAAAGTGGGGAGGTACGCGCGTGGGCGCTTCCATTCTTCCCTTCGTTTGCGAAAAGAGAAAAAAGGGCGGCCGAGCAAAAAGAGGCTCTCCCATCACCCATACCAAATAGATTTCCGTTGACTCGGGAGTCGAGTGCCTAACGGGCTGCCATCATCTTGCGCCCGATGACAAAAGGCGTTTCGCTCCTTCTTCCCAGACTTGCCAAAGAGGATAATAAATAAGGAGACGCGGAGGATGGAAAAGCTTTTCTATTTCCGTTTCGTCTTCTTCTTCTTCCCCTTGTTATTCTCCTCTATTTGTTTCAAATCTCGCGTGATGCCCTTTGTATATAGACCGACTTGACGAACGATGGCGCGACTTCCCACGCATCTTCATCCTTTATAGTATATAGAAATATTTTTTGGAGGGTTGTGTCGATGTCTCGACGTCGCCGCAGCCGCCGTGCTTATTCCGGATCGGAGAAAAATAAGGATGTAAAGAGAGAATGTCGCCGTATAGAAGTCGGGCCGCCGGCCCATACTTTAAATAAGGGGGATATAACATAATCCCGTCGTTGACATTTTCCTTCTTCTTCTTTCGCGTATATTTATAACGCCCACGAGCGATTGCACATTCAAATCGGATCCGAGACTCCCACACCATCGGGACAACGCGCAACTTTCTCTTATTCTCTGCGTCTTGTCAACAAATGTCAAGTCGCAGCGCATTTATGTGTGGCATCCGCCGACCGTGCGTGCTAATAGTTGTAGAAGAACCGTGACAAAGTGACGTAAAATGCTTCTGACACGGTAAATGCGCTCCAGCGGACTGTTGCTGCTGCTGGCCCTTGAAACGGGAGACATTCCCTCCTTAATATGTGTTTGACATTGTTCCTAGCACTCACTTATATAATATTTCTTTCTTTTTCTTTTTTCTTTTGCTTTCTCTGACACACAGGGAGTCCGTGTTAGCCAATTCGACATGTGCGTCCAACAGGATCCGTGCCAGCACGGAGGCATCTGCA
The DNA here is from genome assembly GCA_022539655.2 of Ceriodaphnia dubia. Lineage (NCBI taxonomy): Eukaryota > Metazoa > Arthropoda > Branchiopoda > Diplostraca > Daphniidae > Ceriodaphnia > Ceriodaphnia dubia. Next base: position 71,478 of record JAKUCG020000053.1, on the reverse strand, counting down.
TCAACACGGACACCGGCCCCGTCTGCGAATGCCGAAACCTCGACTACGACGGATCGTTTTGTGAGAAAGGTCAGTGAGCTCCGGCCGGTGAACAAAAAACGAAAATAATTCGCCTGTAATATCCATGGGCCGCTCTAATCCAATTTGCTAAATGAAGGACACGGGGCTTGTGGACGTAGGCGGGTCTAGGATAAATATCTTTAAAGGGCTCTCTTATATTTCTTTCGATTCTGGCTAACTTTTGGGCGGAGGGAGCGTGGGTGTTTGTTGCGTTTATAGGTAGACGGCTAACCTTTTCGGCTTGCCTACTCTTGCACGGCAACAATAAAGTACCTGTCCACGCGCAGCGGTGGCGTAGCCCGGCAACGGCCCACCAATTCCATATAGATGTAGCATTCCCTAGCAAATATGTTTTTTTTTCTCTCTCAGCACTTATTTTGCCACGCGCCGAGCTAAAGACCCCTTTCACCTACTTTGGTCATTACCGCCATGGCCGGCTCTTTGTTGATGGATCTAGCGAATTACGCCGTCGAAATAAATCATCGTAATCAATGCACGCAAGGTGCCAACGAACCCGGCGTCTTAGCTAGGCTACTACTCGGCACGCACGCGCCAATTTAAGCCGGGGGAAAATTTGCATATACCAACGACCTTTGACCTTTTTTAGGCAACGATTATAGACAGCGTCATCGTAGGACGAGTTTTTTTTATTATTATTAGCGCTTCGATTCCGCTCCGATCATTTATCGATTTCCGATTGGATGTTCATCCCATCAGCGTCGATTGTTCCACCAGAAACGAGAATCCTTCAAGAGTTTTTCTTCGTTTTTCATTTGCACATCTTTTGGAAATACTAGTGAGAGCAGCAGCAGTTCCCCCTTTGTTGCAACCATTCATCGCGCGAGTCCGTCATTGAATGCATCCATTTTTCTTCGCTCTCGCCCTCTTTTGTATTGTCATTGTTTCGTCTAGTCAGAATATCAAAAAAAAGAAGAAAAGGAAGGAAAAGAGAGGGGTGAGATGATGGACTGTATTTGTGCTGTGACGCTCATTCTCCGCTTCTGGTCGGGACGTGACGTTATACGAGAAGAAGGGGTAGCGATGTTGTTGGCAGCGCCGGAGCCAACACCCTTTTTCTTGGAAGGCCGCCGCTCGTATATATAGTTACTGGACCAACTTGGAAGAGACGGCTCCGGCGATCGCCAAACCGACGAAAAGAAGAGCAAACTTTGTAGTGGTTCCATTCATTTCGAGAATCATCCGCCTTGTTGGACCGTCATCCCCTTTTCTTTCGCCGTATCTTTTGTCCGTTTGATCGACTCTCGTATAGAAAACTCTTACCAAGATAAGAGATTTCTTTCCCTCTTTATATTTGAGTTGGTGCGGGGGAGGGAGAAGCTGTCTTATCTCTTCGTCTGCGACGAGAAACGGCACGCGCGCGCGGACCGTAAATGCTACCGGGAAGCCGTGGCGATTGTCCGCAGAGCGGCCATAAGTAGGAAGAAGTATATTGTAATAATAATACCAATGGGAATCAGACAGTTTGACAATAGAAGCGGAACTTAAACATCATGTCTGTGTTTACCTTATAAGGACGAGCAACCCGTCTGGAATGACGATTGAACTGTCGAGAAGCGCGGCGCCAATGAATTGAGCTGAGCATAGCCTACAGTTCTAAGCTTTTCTGGGCCGGTTTGTTGACAATTGTACTGTGCCTACAAGGAGCCAGACGTCTGCTCCTAGAGAGCAAAGCATCCGGAAAACTCTTGTCGGATCAAAAGGGGTCTAGGAGCTTATGCTAGAAGGACTAGGAGCTTTCAATTCCGCCACGCTCAAAGTGTTCCTCGTCATCTCGGGCCAATAAATTGATCGCTAGGCAAAAGATAAAACGGAAGCGGAATCGTATCAGACGCGCAGCCCCTTTACAAGAATTTCCAGGAGGAGACACATAGATATTATATATCCATATAAGTGTCGGCGCTTAGATATTATTCAGAATAGGAGCCAAAAATGAGAAAGAGAAAGAAGGAGCGTTGAATTTCCGATCGATTCATTCGCCATGGTGATGCGAAGTAAACAAAAGTGCCGTGAACTCACAGAGACGGACGCCGGGCTCGCCCTCTCATTTTCTTTTCTATACTCGACGACGTTGAAGCAGAGCAGGAGCGGATAACGAAATGGGATCTAGTATACGTACATTTATATATATACACTACGCTATAAGCAGAAGCAGCAGCAGTCGACTCTAACTTTCAACTCGTAATGAGAGTTGCCGTCTCCAACTCTTCCCAGAAACTTGACATCCCTCATATTACCAACAAGTGAAGCAGCGAATATATATATAACATCTAGGCTACGTTATATAAGGGGGAAAGGGGGCAGGATCGAAACATCAAGTAGCCAAAGACATAAAGCAATGTTTCGAGCAGCGGGGACGAGTCGAAAGTTTGGCGCAACGTGCCACTAAACTGCTTGAAAACGATGAGATATCATGTTTTACTTTGAAACCGTGTCGGACTGACCCAGAATTCTAGAAGCCGGGGAACTCCCCCAACAGAATAAGGCCACAGAAACCGTGGGTTGCGACTCGATCAGGCCTCTATTATATAGTGTTGTATTGGACGAGTTATACAAGCGTATAGATAGGCAGCAGAGGGCCAGTGTTCATTTATCTATCCTTCTGTCAAGTCACACCATCGCGGTATATATTGGATGGCCGCTATGTAATGGCGTCGTTGATCTCCGGGAATATAACGCCTGATGTGTGGGTGGGACGGTCGGAGAGTTGGGCGGAAGAACGTCAAGAACATCCAACACGCACTCTCTCTTTACCATCTCTCATCTAAGACCGTGTGTGCTGGCGGTGTATCATGACGATGCCATCATTTTACTCGACGACGGCCATAAACTTGCGCGTTGCCAAAAAAAGGGGAGAAAAGTCTTGGCTCTGCAGCACCAGTAGCGGCGGAAGAACTACTACTACTACTACTAGTTCTACTACTATAGTATACTAGACTCGGGCCGCTTTTCTTCCGTCTGGTGTAGGACAGCTGACGCTCTCAATATGCAGACGATCTTAATGTGAAAGGCTTTCTGCTGAGAACACTGAGCCGCCTGCTCAAGCACCTTTTTAGTGTATGAGTGACGGTTTAGTCTGTATGACAGCCGGATCTGGAAAGAGCAGGCGGAAACTTTTTGAAAAGCCTAGATGCTTCCTCGCGCTTCAAGTTCAATCTTTCAGTAGGCTATATGTATTACCTGCTGCTGCTCCTGCTTTTGTTTTGTTTTGAGAGAATAAAAAGAAGACGAGATAGTAGTAGTAGTAGTGGAAGAAAAAAACAAGAGGAAATCGTTAAAAGGAAACCGGCAACAGCAGCAGCAGCTCCTCCCGTCTCGGGCGTCTCGGAATACAAATCTCAAGTCCCTGTAGAGCGACTACGATTCGTCCGTGACTTAACTCTGACACGAGCCCAAGGTTCTCTCTTTTTATTGTTGTTTGTTTGTCTTGTCAAAACGATGACGAGTGAAACTTGTGCGCTAGACGGGAAACAATAGGCCTAGAGTTTATTCTTGTCGGGGCTATATAGGGTTTCCTTTAAATCAAACAATTTACAAAGTATTCATTCTCTGATGTTTTGTTTTCTATACTCTTTCTTTATCTATTTTTTTCTTTTGCCTCTTTTCAAACGGCGCAACAGCCAAACAGCCACCGGAAGCGACGCTAAGGGGACACGAATTCTTCTTTTACGACATGGCGCAAAGCGGAGGCGAACCGATCGTCAGTAGCAGCGACGAGGTCTCTCTCTACTTCAAAACACGCCAGGCCACCGGCATGCTCTTCTACACGGGTACGTTTGATGGATATTATAAACGACGCGGCATCGCCAAAAATTCCTCTTTCTCTCTCTCTGGCGCGCGATACGTGACCGCGAGGTACGGTCAAGAGTGCGAGGCAAATTGAAAGTCAAGGCGATTGATGACGTCATTTTGGGGCGTCTTTTTGGACGCTTCGATTCATCAAAGGGAACGAGAGAGAGAGAGGGAGGAAATCTTTGATTCGCCGACTCGCGCCAAAGGTTTCTTTTCACACGGAATATATTTCTTGGCCGTCTTCTCTCTTTACTACGTCTAATGCCACCAACCTTTTGTTTGTCGACGGGGGAAAAATAGGCGACGGCGAGGATTACCTCGCTTTGACTCTGCGTGACGGCGCCGTGACTCTCAACATCAACCTGGGTAGCGGCAAACTAGACGTGCAGATTCGTCCGCCCAGGGTCCGCTTCGACGACAACCAATGGCACCGAGTCAACATCCACCGCAAAGCGCAGGAGGTACGTACAACAACGAACGAGACTCCTCTTTCCGATTGTCTCTCACTCAAGAAAATAAGAGAGAAAAAAGGGAAGGCCAACGAGCCCCCCTTTCGACGACAACAACGTCGAATAAAAGAAACAAAAGAAGGGGAGAAAAGATACACCGCTACAATCCGCTTTGCTCGCGGGGTCGCGACGACTTTTTCTTTTTCGCCCGCTCGTTTCATCTCTTGTTTTCCACAGTTCTTGTTCTCTTTGATCCGTCGCGTCGTCGTCTCTAGTTCTTGTTTGTTTCTTTCGTTTTTCTTAATCCTTGCGCGTCTTTTTTGTCTTTTCTTTTTGTTTTTCATAGATTTCGGGACCGGAGAGCTTGTGCCACGTAAGCTTCTTGTTTCCGATAAGACGGACACACACTCTGTTTTGTTCGTCGTATACTTGATCTCACAACTTATACTTTGTCTTGTCGCTGCTCAGCTGGTGATGACGGTGGACGGGATTCACTCGGAGCGATGGACGACGGCCGGGACGTTTTCCATGCTTTCATCCAGCCGTTTGTATGTGGGAGGAGCTGATCCTTCCAGTTCGCTGCCCGGTTTGCGAAACCGAAATGACTTTATCGGCTGTCTCCGCAAAGTAAGTAGCCTAGTAGACTATATAAAATGGCGGATCGCGGCCGTTGGCGGGATCGGCCGCGCGTTTTAGACCTAGAAACGCCCTAGGGATTCCATATAAAAGCTTTCCAAATCATTGGATTCGTCGCCGTCCTCTACGGCTTCCTATTGAAACATAGGTCTAATACCTCTCCCTTGCAACACGAGACAGATGTAGACTTATTCAACAGCATAGACATTCCGGGCTGTTTTTTTTGTTGTTGTTGTTGGAGTACTTCGAGTACATGTTTCATTTTTCACTCAAAATGGGATTAGGTCTTTGTGAAGGGAAGAAAAATATGCGTCTAATACCCGGCTGAAAATGATCCTGTTAGTGGATGGAGCTTTGCAGCATTATTTATTATTATCTAGAACCAAAGACCCGAGTTCAGCAGCAGCGGTTCTTGCTATATAGCATTCGAAGCTTATATCAGCAGGGAGCTCCTGTCCTACTTCAGCTCTCTTATCTAACCACACACGGTGAAAATGTCGGGGAAAAAAAGGGAAAAGGTTATACAAGTTGGGTCTTGCCTAATTATCAGATCAGAGATATTGCAGCGACTCGCAGAATAAAAAAAAACTTGAAATGTGTTGGGCCATCCGCACTAATCAGCTTAGGCTAGATAGGAGGAGGCGTAGTCGCGGATAGAGAGAGATAGTAGGCTATGCCTTTTATGGTTTGAATATTTGACGAAGAGGAGGATTTTTTATTACTGTCAACTGCGCGTTTCGTTTTATTCTTTTACGACAACGCTTGTACTACTTATACTCTTTTTTTTCAATAATGGATGACCTCAATTTTCTTTTCTTCGTGCTGTGTAGGTGGAGTTCACGGCCGATTCGCTGCGCTTGGACGTTTTAGAGTTGGCCCGAACTGGCAACAAGTTGCTGTCGGTGGCCGGGCGACCGGAATGGATGTGCCAAGCGGTCGAAGTCGCCGATCCCGTCACTTTTACCACACCCGACACGGTCCTGGTGAGTTTCTGGTCGCGCTGCTGCTCTTTGTTTTAACAACTTCTCTCTCCGCAAACAACGTTCGTCTCTTTTCTTTTTTGCACATCCCACGCAACCGCGCGCTAGAGTCGAGAGCGGCGGCTCTTTGAACAAGTCAATCGATTTGTTTTAGGAGGAAACTCTTCTTCTGTCCTCGTACCGTGTACCGCTCGCGTTCTCATCGACATGAAGAGATAGGGGAAACTCATCGAGCGTAACTTTTGCGTCATTGCATTACTCTACTCGGCTATATAGCAGCACATCTCTTCGCGTCATCCACCAGCGCGGATGATCAAATAAAAGCCAGTAGACGGCGACAAACACCCCATGTAATTAGCGATCAGCTGTGGCTTCTCTGATCTCCCGTCCGAATCATCCGCCGCAACGATCGCTCGTCTCTCCTCACTTTTTTTTTTTATTACGAAAAAAAAATGGATGTCGAGTAGTATTAGCTGACTCTTTCCTGACCTCGATTCCGACGTCGTCAAATCGCCAGCCGTTGCCTCTCTGCGCTTAACTGGGAAGCGATGAAGAAAATGTCGGCCATTGGGTAGACAGTGTCGCTCTGGCCCGAGATGAGACTTCTCCGTCTTCCTCCTTGTTTTTTTTCTTTTTCTGGGGCAACCCGGCGCGCGTGCTTTGAATCGATCTCGGTGCTCTTTGCTGTAGCTATGGCCGCCGCCACCGACGCGCCGGGCCGCTGTGAAAAATAACAAGGGACGATATGATCCGCCAACTTTGTCACGTAATAGTTGGCCCTGTGTCGTCATCCGGCTTCTGGCATAATACATACTATATACTTGCCTATTATTTAATGGTGTCCATCGTCGCCTCCGCATCAAGCGCGGATCCTTTATATAATGCACATCGTATAATAATATACTTATATGGCGTTAAAAAAAAAGTATGCTGCGATGAGAAGCGCTTCGCCGCAAAGTGTCTATGACGGGGCGAGACTTGTTGACATGTTTCCAGCCCCCGCCAGCACGTCCGTCGCGGTCGGCATGCCAAAGCTAGTTGTCGCCGCTTTTGGTGCCATTCATCACGCCCTTTTTCGGGCGGCTAGGAAAAGAAAAAAGAAAAACTTTCTGGGGGGGGAGGTCATTGTCCTTGTTGCTGTCACCGGCTCAGCGTCTGATGATCCATTATACGACGCGCAGAGACACTGACGTCGCAGTCGCTCGATAGCCTAGTACGCCTATAACCTTATTTCTCCAGTTATTTATATACGACGCTTATTATAATAGCCATCCCGACATGAGGCCGTGCTGGCAGCGGCTGGCACAGCAGCTTCTTCTTTAGATCCCGGGGCGTGTCCTTCCAGCGCTGGATAGATGGATGGAAAATATCTCATAGTTATTCCAGTGTAGACGTCACAATGTGACAACGATTCTTTATGGCTCTTCTCTATAAAAATCTTTTTTTTTCCTATAAAAGCGATTTTTGTTTAGATAAGAAAAAAGGAAAAACTCACCAGGTTATAACGCCCCGCTTCTGTTTAGCCTACTATATTCAATACGGATCGATGTTGACGTCTAAACATTCTTCTCTTTTTTTTCTATCTTATTCTTTGTCGATGGAAAAATACAATTAAAGATGCTGCCCTCTTGGGAGGCTTCCAAAACGGGTTCCATGTCGTTCAAGATCCGAACCAACGAGCCTAATGGACTGCTCCTCTACAACAACGGAGCTCCTCACGCACAGGTTCGGTAGTTTTTGTGTTGTTTTGCGTGACCGGGGAGACGCGACCGTTCTCTCCGTCCGATTTGAACATTTTTTTTACAACGTTTTATTGTCTCGGTTCGGTTCAAAAATGGAATGTTTCTCCCCCCTCTAATTATATAGGGCGATTACTTTGCTGTCGAGCTGGTCAACGGTCACGTCTACCTCCACCTCGACTTGGGATCGGGTAGCGTCAAGGTGAAAGCCACATCGAGGCGCATCGACGACGGCACTTGGCACGAGATCACCATCTCACGGAACGGCAAAAGCGGACGAGCGACGGTCGACGGGGCCAGCACCGATTTCGTCACGCCAGGTAACGTACCTAACATATAACCTTTTCCGTCCTTCTTCTTTTCTTCTAATTTCACGTTTCGTCCAATCGGCGTCTTTTCTCTCCAAACAAACAGGCGATTCGTATCAACTGGACCTCGATGGATCGCTGATGGTCGGCGGCATCGGCATGGTGGTGGACAATGCGGCCATCCCGTCGAGCTTGTGGTCGGCGACGTTGAGACACGGCTACGTCGGCTGCATGCGCGATTTGGTCGTCAACGGAAATGCCGTCGATTTGGCCGCTTTCGCCCGTCAGCAAGATTCCGGTAACGATTTCAACCTTTTGCCCGTCTGGTTTTTTTGTGATGGCGGACCTCGCCATCTTCTTCTCCTTCTTACAAGAAAATAAGAAATGAGGTCAGGAGAAAAGATCAGAGAGACATGAAAATCCGCTTCGCCATTCAGGGCGAAATGACGGCGCTGCTGGCTCTGGGCCGGCTCTGTTCGCTAGCGCATCATCGATGAGCCGTCGTTAAAAGAATCGACGACGACAACCATCCAATAGACTTGTAGCTCCTCTCTTTTATAGCGTGACTCGTGCTTCCAGGTTTTCTCTCTTTCTCTATTTTTCGTGTTATTGTTGGGCGACCGTGATAGCGAGCCGGTCGATAAAGCTTGCTTAGTTCAATTAGCGGTTGTTTTGTTATGTTTTATTTTTTTCCTCCTCTCCGTCTCTTTTCTTTTTTGTTGTTCTTGGTGCGTCTTTATATCGTTGTTTGGTAGTAGTACTATGTGTGCATATAGGCCTGGATGTGCCGAATCGATCCGACGGGGTTGGGGGGTTTTGCCCGGCTCGGCGGCTCGCAGATTGGAAATCGAGACGACTCTGTTCGTTTCAGATTCCCAATGATTGATACGGCACGGGCGCTGTGGTAATGGTGAAAGTTCAGGGATGAGACCTCGCTCTTCCCGCACGGCCCTACGGATCGATAGAGGTCGCGGCGTTGCTGGAGTACGAGAGATAGAGAGATAGGAGATGGAGGCCCGAGGAAGAGAGCAAGAGAGAGAGAGAGTCTAATTGAAATGACGTCCTAGGGAAATGGCGCTCAAGTTTGTATTTGCATTCATCCAATCCAGGAGCCATCCGGCCGGCTTGCCACGTCCTGCCGCCGCAGTGCGAATCGCAACCTTGCATGAACGGCGGAACATGCACCGAAGGCTGGAATCGATTCCTGTGCGACTGTTCGTCGACGAGCTTCAACGGGCCGACCTGCGGCAAAGGTGAGGGCCAGGCCAACCGACTGGAACACCCAATGTGTCATCGATTCCAGCGCACTATACATTTCTTTTTCCTTTTTATTTATTTTTCTCTGCGGGGATGATGGGAAATGTTGCAGACGCGGCCACTTTGAGCTTCGACGGCAACCAGCACTTCCGCGTCGCTTTCGACTCTCCGTCGCGGACCGAGGCGGAAGATTGGAGGCTGCGATTCCGCACACCCAGACCTTCCGGCCTCCTCTTGACCACCATCGGCGATAGCCAATCACACGGTCGGGTGGAACTCGATCTGGAAGGTGGCCGACTCCGATTCACTCAGTTCGCCATCGATCGACCCAAGGTAAATTGATTCTTGACTTGCACATTTTCATCCCCAAAAATGCCGCCGCATCAACGCAACGTCTTTCCTACTCTGACGCAGACTTGGTTCATCGGACAAGGACTCAACGACAATCAATGGCATCAAGTGAGCATCTCTCGACGCGGCGGAGCCATCCGCTTGACGGTCGACGACGAACCGCCCGTTCAAGGTGAGAAAAGATGTCCGATGTTCTCCATTCAACAAGTGATTTTGAAACTTGGGGGCTTTTTAGGAGAACTGACGGGACGGCCGGCCACTCTGGAAACGAGGGCTCTTTTAGTCGGCAGCAGTTTGAAGCGTGAAGAGCTGGGCAGTAGCAGCAGTCCGGCAGCTTTGGGACCGAACCCTCAACCGAATTTCGTTGGACAAATTCAGCAATTGTATTTCAACGGTGTTTATCTGATCGATATGGCCCGCTCGGGTCAGTTGACGTCGGCCAACGTCACGGCCAAGTTCGGGACTCGCGAACAGAGCATCCACCATCCTGTCAACTTCAAATCGAAGCACACTTATGTCGGACTGCCGCAGTTGAAAGCCTACTCGTCGACCAACATCTACTTCCAGTTCAAGACGCTCGAGCCCAAAGGGGTCATCTTGTACAACGCCGGAAAGGGCCAGGACTTTATTGGCATTGAGCTGGTCAATGGGCACATTCACTACGTGCTCAACTTGGGCGACGGACCCATTCGAATTCGGGACAACTTGCGCAACAGTTTGAACGATAATCGCTGGCATTCAGTGACTATCGGACGGCCGGGGCCGAGGCAGCACACGCTAATGGTCGACGACTCCATTTCGACGGTGATTAGTCAGGGCAACAACGAGAATTTGGATCTCAATGGCATCCTCTACCTCGGTACGCTCTACATCCCTCTCCTCCAGCAAAGTTCATTACATCCCATAATTGCAACTGTTAACTAACTGACTCAACTAACGACTTGTGTGTGTGTTTGTGCGCGTCGTATGACGTAGGTGGCGTCCGGAAGGACATGTACAACTTCCTACCTCGCCAGATCCAATCCCGCCACGGCTTTGAAGGTTGTTTGGCCAGTCTGGATCTCAACGGAGAGTCTCCCGATACGACGCTGGACGCTCTCGTCCCAAGTCCGCTCGTCGTCCCCGGCTGCGAAGGTGAAAAATTCATGACCGGAATTCGCATTCGAAATTTGATGATTTTCTTTGAGTTGGGTCAACGATAAGATGATTTACATGGGGAAAGTCGATAGATGTAACTAGGAAAAAAAAAAAAGAGAGATGCCCCTATAGTCGGATTCTTAGGTCGAGAAGATCGTCGATGCGGACCCAATAGTTGCGCCAATGGCGGCCTCTGTGTCCAGGAATGGAACACGTACGTCTGCTACTGCCAATTCACTTCATTCAACGGTCCGACTTGCTCCGACGGTATTGTGTTTGGAGTAGAGAGAGAGTGAAAGAAACAGAATATTTCGGTGGCGGTCTTTTCTTCTTCCGGGAATCTCTGATTTTCCTTTTATCTTTTAGTTTGATTCCGTCGAGTGATGGAGACACTTGAACTCGAGAATCCTTTGCTAACGACATTACTTTTTTTTTCTCCCGTACCGACAGATTCGGTAGCTTTCGAGTTCGGTCCGAAACACGGAGTGTTGATCTACAGTTACCCAGAAGATCGCCGCCCGGATTCCAAGAGTGACATCTTGGCTTTCGGCTTCATAACAGTCCAGGAGAACGCCCAGCTCATTCGTATCACCAGCGCTTCTTCTAATGATTTCCTGGAACTCACTTTGGTAAGACCTTTCCCGGTAGCGACGTTGTCGTAACTCGGTGTCTAATCTTCTTAATATTTTTTAGGTCGACGGACATTTGTACTCGTCGTACAACGTCGGGACGGATGACCATAGTCTGGGTGAAGTGGCCGTTAAGGTGAATGACGGCGAACATCACGTCGTCCGATTGACCCGTTCCAGCGCCAACGCCACGCTCCAAGTCGACGATTACAACGTCCAGACCAAGAATCCGGGTGGGAGACAGCGTTTCATCTTCAACAGTCAGTCGCAAATTCACGTCGGCGGCAGCTGGAACGACCTCAAGGTTCGTTGCCCAACTCAAAAATAACTGATGTGTTACACGACTAGCGAGTGATTAATTGGCCATTTTTTTACGACGATTAGTCAAAAGTGGATAGGCCGTTTGTTGGGATCATCGCCGGCCTGGTTTTCAACGGTATTCGCGTCCTGGATTTGGCGGCCGAAAGGGATCCCAGGATCCAGCTGCGCGGTGATATCGAGTTGCTGACGTCGATCCCGGCTGATTACAGACAACGTTTCAAAGATAACAACCAGTCTATGCAGAGAGCTCCCGAATCCGCCTACCCCAATGTCGTCGACGATCTCGTCTTTTCCGGCGCTGGATCCGGTTGTCTGTCCAGCACTGTCGACGATGAATGCGTCCCGTCATACAACACTGGCAGAGGAGGTATGAATAGTTTAACAAGGAATCGCCAAGTCTCTTGAGAGAGAGAGAGTTTGATGTGACAATTAATTGCAAAATTCCAGACGATCTGATTACGCCCGTCTTCAGTCCGCCCACTCGTCCTCCTAAGCCTAAACCGACGGTCGTCGTGGCCGTCGACAGGCCTTGTGATGACGAGGACAATTGTTACGAGGGATCCGGCTCGGATCCTTTGATAACGGACGAGCCCGTTCATCAGTTGGAAGACGAATTGACGACGGAATCGACTTCCGTCACCAGTACGTCGACGACTGGCTGGCAGACACACAGAGTCAACGCGACAACGAGTTCCAACATGATGACGACGTCGGTTGTTGTTACGTATCCGCCACCGGCCACCGTCAGGCCAACGGTGAGGACGACGACGACGGCCACGACGACGTCACGATATCCACCGAAAATGTATCCGACTCCACCGTTCCCGGTGCCCTCGCCGGCGACTCCTCGCAACCGAGTGCGCACGACGATCGACAACTTCGATCTCATTTGGCAGAAAGCCAACAGAGAAGAAATGGAGAAGAAACGCGATCTCGACGGTATCAATTGGATCAGAAATAGAATTTCATCAGTTTCCAAAGATTTCTGATGTTTTCTTTTTGTTTTATAGAGAAAAGCAAGCGGATACGAGATCGGATCAGTTCGGAAACGGCCGAGAACACGGCGCTGATTATCGGCATCGTAGCCGGCGCTTTGATTGCCGTCATCCTCGTCGTTTTGCTCGTCTTGAAATTAAAGAACCGCGGCAACACCGCCTACAAGATCGATGAGCGCAAAAACTTTAGCAAAACGCCGAGTCACAGCAATTCCAACGCGGCCCTACTCAATACCACCAGCGCGGCAGGAAGTGGCGTAGGCGGTCTCGGCGGCGGCGTTGGCGGCGGAGTCGGCGGTGCCGGAATGCCCGGCGGACCGATGAAAGCCGGCCCGCTAAACATTAATCCGGCCCTGGTGAACTTGGAGAAGAAATCACCACCATCCAAAAAATGTGGCAAAGATATCAAAGAGTGGTACGTCTAACGGACGTTTCCGCAGTTTCTTCGTCTTGTAAGAAAAACAAAAACCTACAGAAATCAGCATTGGGTCAATCAAGTGCGAGAAGAAGAAGAAAAAAAGAAGATGAAATTTGGTTAGTTTCTAAATGAATCTGGTGTAACGGAGAAACGTATGATGTCGGCCCGAATTTGAAATCAATCGACAATTCCCGCTGTGCGTGGACGTCAGTCAATTGATCGGTCATTGGCCACGATACGTGTCGTCCGTTAAACTTTGTTCCCTTCAGATCGTCTTCATCCTCATTGTTTCATTCGGAATTCAGCTGAAAAAAGAAAAGAAAAAAATTGTTTTCTCATGCCACCAACCCCGCTAATTGACGATCGTCACACTGGTCTTACTACAAATTATTCCACTTTGATTTCGGTACGCGAGCTCCTTCTGAAGATGAAATTTTCATTCAAATGGGACCGCAATCTCCTGATGGGTCACAGGACATTCTTGATTTAGTTACCATTCAATTAGCGCGAGCGTTGGCAAAGTGATTTGTGCGTACGTGTGTGTGTGGTTTGCCGAGAATGTCAGGTTTCTATTTGTATCATAGTTTAAAGTTATACAAAAAAAGCTTAAAAAAAATTGCAACTTAACTCGTCTGTTTGTATGCGCAATAACGCCCGCCATAGCCACACACCGACATTGAAGGATCGATACGAACCAAAAACATCAACAACAAAGAAAACAGACAAACAAGAAGAAGGAGAATATCTGACTCATTTGTGTGTTGTGTTCCATTTACCCCTCGTGTTTTCTTCATTCTTGGTGACACAGCGTCTACACAGATGTTTTATATGATTCTTCTTCAGTTCTTTCCTTTTTCTTTCCGCCCTCCGAAACGGTTTCGCGAGGGGGAAAACATGACCACACTTTTTACTTTTCTTTTTTGTAACGGATGGAATGCACAGTTCTGATTGTTCTTTATAACCCACTCTTTCTCCTCTCTATCTTCTCTCGGTGTGATACAGTGCGAGTCGTGTATAAACAAAACAAAAAAACAGTACTTACAAGAAGGGAAAAATCCAATAATCATTTTGACTGTTGAAAAGTGAATTTGTGAAGCGGATAATGGCGCGATCCCCGCGCGCGATCGTCTTTTCCTTTGTATCGATCCAGTTGTCATCTTGTGAAGTCTATAATGAAGCGGTCGTCTTTTTTGTCACCTCCCCGTTATTATTCGTTTTTTCATTATCGATCTGTTCGTTTTCTAACCAATCCCATGATTACAAACAATTTGATTGTCCTGTATTCCTTTGTCATTCCATTCGTTATACACTTCTTCAACGTAAAATATCGTTGGATACGCATCGCGTGCTATTTTTCTTCCGCTCTGTCTTTACTACGTACGTGCATATAGTACTATCATTTGAGTTGAGAACTCGGCGTGACGTCACAGTTGCGCACTTGTTTCGATTCCGGATAAAGAATTTTTGACTGGATAGTCATGACTATTGTAGTAGGACCGGGGTGAATAAATGATACCGTTTCCTTTTCCGTCCTCGCGGTGAGGCACGAGAATCGTGAATAAATCAAACTGTGATGATATGTTAACGACATCAACTATTCTGGTCTGTCTATAGTACCGTACCGTATACTGCAGTACGGTACTACTCACTTTCCGCAGATGTTGCACCATATACTTTCTAATGTTGAGATAGAACGTACGGTTTCATCTCTCATCACTAATTTGGTCTCGTAATGAAACCATTTTGTTCCGATAACGACGTCGCCATGGCCGCCGTAACAACTTCCTTCCCATCTTTTTCTCCCATCGTCACGCGCCTCCTATCGTTTTCGCATTCTTTTCCCCGCAGTGATTTCCCACGAGCCACGTGACGAGACAACAGTTTTTGTACTTAGTCCAAATGTATTGGAAATACCAATAATTTACGTAAAATTACGATAGTTTAAGCTACCATTTGACTACATTGTTGCGAAATTAACAGCAATTGAAGTAATTGTGTAGTACAAAGTTCACGTCACGGATGTAATCTCTAACCGATAACGGATGTGAAATTCCTATACTAGGCTTATATCTCGACATTACTTTCCTCGGATCGACTGGAAGAATATAAATTAATTATAAATTTAATATGAAATTCAATAAAATTGAGAGATGCTCTACCTTTGATATATCAATTCCACTAAGTGATTTAATCATTTCCGGCATTTGAGTCATAATGGTAAGAACTTCTCCAGTTAATTTAGAAGCTCCCATGTCTCCATTAGAGCTCACCATTGTGATTTTTCTGGTCTTGGACATTGGTTCAGCTATTTCGGCAGCCACCTGTGCGAGACGTAATACCAAAGTAACAAAAGCAATCAAGTGAAATTGGGCTTGTTCAAGCAATACCAATGGAAGCGATCCCATTAACATGTCCACCATAGCGGCTTCATTATATTCCTGGTAAGCAATCGCCTTTTTCTTCATTTGTTCGGCTTCTGCCTTGGCCTTAGTCTCGTTCGCGAAAGCTTCCGCCTCTCCCTATTTAAATCCCAACTATAACTTTTTTCCTTCTCAAAGATTTGAAAGAAGCTTTACCTTTAAGCGAATAGCTTCCGCCTCGGCTTGGGCTTCCAAAACCGCTCGTTGTCGGTAAGCTTCCGCTAGCTTTTCCATTCTTTTTTTGACAGAAAAGTAGTTTAAGTAGTACCGGTAATAGTCAATGGAGAATTTATGTGACTTACCTATATTTTTCCGCTTCAGCTGGCCTACGAACGGTTGCATCCAGTTCTTTTTGTTTGCGGAGAATTTCCTGCTCTTGGACGAGAATCTGTTGTGTGCGCTCCACCACTTTAATTTGCATCTCTTCTTCGCACAACTGTTGCTTCACTTTAGCAGCTTGTAGTTCGAAAGCTAATTCAGCTTCTGCTTTCTTTGAAACAAAAAGAGAGTTGGCACGAACATCCTTGAGAATAAGGTAACATTTAACTTGATACCTTGGCGTTGACCTCTTGGTCATAAGCCGCTTTCTTCACCTCAAAATCACGCTGTGCTTTGGCAATAAGGATATCGTTTTCTAGGCGCGAAGCCATACGTTGCTCTTCAGCAGTGGCCTCCTTAATTTGTGCGTCTGCCTTAGCCTCGGCTTCACCGATACGCGCATCCCTTTTCACTTCCGCCGTGCGGCCCATACCCAAGGCCATAAGGTAACCCTTGAACAAGATAAAAAGTTTATTGTGGATGGATCTTCTCCAAACTATCCCACTTCATTTTCGTACCTGGGTATCAGAGATGTCTTTTAAAGTGTAGGAAACGACACTTATTCCCATATTGACTAAATCGGAAGAAGCCACCTGGAAGACCTGTTGGTTGAATTTCTGGCGGTCTTTATAAATCTCCTGCGTGAAAGGTATTAAATCGATAAAACAGATTGATACCTGCTAGTACTCCAATGATATATATACGTACCTCGACAGTCATGGAACCCATAATTGCACGCTGGTGTCCCTCCAAAGTTTCGAGCGATATGTGTCGAATTTCTTCTTCGCTTTTACCGAGAAATTGTTCACAAGCGGCATGCAGCATTTCCATATTTTGGCCTTGTACTTTCACCTATATACAATACGATAACTCTAAAGGTCAATGTTTTTACCGACACGCCACCCCACGATTATACGAAAAGTGAAATAGTCGAACCTGAGCAACGCCCACCACGGAAATGGGAACACCTTGACTGGTATATACTTCTGGGCTTTCCACTTTCAGCGTGATCGTATTCAGGGATATCCTTTAAGGAAGGATACTCTGTAAAGGCTGATGTATGAGTAGTTCATTGAATCTTTTACCTTTGCAGTTGCTGAATACATGGCCACACAAAGACTCGTCCACCAGGTACTAGAAGAGGTTTCTTGTCGTGACAGCAACCTTAGAACGCAATATGTTAAATGGTCAAACGGAGACAACGATTCGACGTTTTTATTCATGTTAATGCGATGTATATTGCAACTGAGAATAATGCTCTTCAATACTTAATAAAAATTATATGTACATTATGCCCTTCTAGTTTCCTAACGCAGTGGAGATTTCAGTAGGTCTTTATTTCCTAGTGTTATTTACTTGGCTAAATCCATCGCGCTTATAATCACTCAGGCTTTCCCAATCCCAGTATCGCGTGCGCCATCATCCTACTGAAAAATTGGTTGACTTTTCACATAGTTTTCCTAATTTTTGATTTAGTACAGGCGACATTTTTTTGCCAGTCGCACATATTTAGGTCTCAAGCCGCACTGCCGCAATCCATAAGTGTTAAAAACCGTCTTTAAAATGTCCCGTATGTTGATCACTCGAGTTAAGAAAGTGCCATTGTTTACATTTCATAAGCCGTCGTGTTTTCCTCGTATAATATGAGAACGTACGTAACGTTGCGATGTTTCAAAAGAATCAAAGATAAACATCAATGTTCTCTGTTCAATACATCAATTGACTTGAATGAGAAGACGAGGGGAATAACATTGAAACCAATTAATAAGTTAAAACCACCTGGCAACATGCTGTCGTATTTTTAACCAAACGACGATACTAGTAAATAACATTAAAATGCACGAGTTAGTTGTCTAATGGCTACCTAGCTATGAATTTAAAAGTCTCGACTTGGAAAACTGAAATCGTAGCGAAGCGATACCTGAAAGCACGAGCGCTTCATTTGGGCCACAAGTCACGAAACCCCACACCATTCTCTTGCAACTTGGAAACTTGCACTAATCGTCGTCCGCACTAGAACTGGCTCCGTGAAACTCAGCCAGCTGGCGAAGAAAACACTAAATGACCCAACAAGTTGAGTTGCACCACTGTATGCGTCCCGAAACTTTCCTACATAAAGTTAGATAAAAATACTGTCTCCAAGTTGTGAACTGCTGATAATAAAGGGGAAGTAATCTGTCTGCTTTGTTTGAATATTTAGAGATAAAAAAAGGGAGTTTGAAACCGCGCCATATATGATTCTGTTTCACGAGTTTTTCAAGAAATGCTGCAACATCCGAAAAGAACGTCACGCATTTCGTTACCACCCTACGAATGAAGACAATATCGGATGCAATTTGCATATATCCTGCGCATAAACGCTTGTCGCAACAAAATCATTCAGCTTAATGCCCTGCCATTGCTATGTATACATACGTAATTCACAACTTTATTATTCAAATAATAAAAACCATCTATGGCAAATATATTACCCGTTTGACTTTTATCTTCAAGTTCATCCATTTGAGACGTAATCGATGATCGTCATCGGGAGTTAGCCTACACTATAATGATATTAGTGTCGTCAAATACGTAGTGCGCAACTTAAAGTTGTTCTTGCTGTGTGTTGTATAGTGATACAAGAATAAGGCTACGCTTTAACCAGTGTCTACTCTAAGGCGTTAAAAACATGTCAAACCCATCATCTAACGATCTTTACCTCTCACGCACCGTCTCAATTTTCTTTCTAAAAAATTCGATTAATAAATTCAAGGCTCTTATTTTATCTATGAAATTGTAGCTGTGGGGGGGGGGGGGGTTCAGACTTGACAATGTTAATGAATTCCAACTAAAAAAAGAGAATTATGAGCTACCAGGGTGGGGATGCAGAAAAATAGTGTAATACGATTTGAGAAATTAGGGAGCAGTTACCTCTTTCGGGAGGAAATACAAAGATTCATAATGATGGTGGAAAATTTCCCTGGTAATTGTGCAACATAACTAGAGTGTTATTCTGATTTGGCGTTTAAAATTCCAAAAATGCATTGACTGGTCACTAGTGTGTTGATTCAATGATTCACGAATTCCCGTTTTTTTGCTCAAATTTCACAAATTGCATTGAAAATTAAAAAAAAATTCTCAAAAAAGGTGAAATCCCGGCAAAAATCCTAGTCGTACCCCATAAATCCCGAAAAGGGATTTTAAAATCTCATATTGGCAACACTGCTTGAAGAAAAACAAGCTCCGCGCAGAGAAAAAGAGATACGACAGCTAATGTGAAAGTGCGCCATGACACTTTTCCGCGCGCCATCTAGCGTCTAATGCCCGCCCTATAGTGTTAAAAGATAGGGGAGAACTCTCAAGGGATTCCCACCCCTAGCCCTTGAGACTTCCCTACCTCTGATTTCTCCCTATCTCTAATTTTCTCCCTAACACATGGCATTAGTCGCTAGATGGCGTTCGCAAAAGTGTCATGGCGTACTTCCCTATCATGTGTCGTATCTCTTTTTCTCTGGCTCCGCGTAACCGCGTTGGAGGTATGTTGTGGAACTGGCAACTTTGTAAGAAACCCTCTTTTAGACCGTCATCAATTTCTAAACACAGCTCAAAACAGCAAAAAAGCAACACAGATCACATAACACAATGAACACACAGGCTTTTACTGGCACACATTCACTTTACCTTGATCTGGCCTTTCAGTGTGTATGCACATCTAAAGGCCACCTACACGATATTTTCCTTGCAGATTTTAGACACCGCGACTGATTCTGAAACTATCATGCGTCTGTTCAAAACAAAGGGTAGCCTTATTGCAACAGTCCGTTATCTTGACATAACACTTTCACTTATTGAAAAAGATTCATTTTGACGAGAGCCAAAGAAGCCGCATATGCTCTATACTTTGGGTGTGACCATTGATCTCCGACTACTCCATATTGCTAAGCATGATGATATGTTGCTTCTGAAATCTATGACCTAATTTATATTTTATGCAAATTCCCGGATTTACTATGGTCCGCGGGAACCCTGTCCTAACTTTGTTCAGGTAACGCTAAATCAATGAGAAAGGGGACTGGGGGATATAAAATCTACAACTATTTTATCCCTGGGGGTTTTTGTAATCAAAATCAACCGAAGGCTTAGGGGTCTTTAACGCGATAGGCTCCGCTCTCTCTTGAGGCCCCCCAAAAGCTTTATTGTCGCCAATTTCCACCAATAGGAGACGAGAATTTGATAAATTACCAAATATTCTATATTGAATTTATTAAACTATGTAATGACAAAGCTACTAATTAACGTTAAACACCTTTTGGCACAATAAAATGTCAAACCTTTTTGACATTTATGCTATTTCCATCTAAAAGAAGACAAAAAAGCGGCCATCTTTGATTCCACTTTTTTTTGTTTTTTGTTTATTGTAAACATTAAAATCAGGGTGCGTTCGTAAAACAGTAAAAAATAATTAAATTCTAAAAATTGGGGGAATAAAGAAAAAACGATCCATTCTTTGATTACATGTAGCAATCATTTAGTTAAATTAAATTTACGTTGTTAAAATGGGATTGATTAGATTTATTTCGAAAATTCCGACGCGTTAACATAAATCCCGAAGGCGCCCAAGGGGCTTTATGGAACACATTCAGGAGAACAAGGGCTTCAAATTGGGACCAAGCACGACCTTCTGTAATCTCCCATTGAAGTTTATGCTCATTGGGAAGTTTATAGACAAGAAATTGATGATGGAACATAACCCCAATTGTCCCAGCGTCTCACAAAATTAAGACCAAACGACGATATTAATTGAACACTTTAAGGAGAACAAGAGCTTCAAATTGGAACCAAGCACGACGTTCTGTAATCTCCCGTTTAAGTTTATGCTCATGGGGAAGTTGAGAAACAAGAAAATTGTTGATGGGACATTCTCTATCCTCTCATCGCTTTTTTTTCACTCCTATACAAAACATTAAAAAGATATTTATGGAACACATTCAGGAGAACAAGGGCTTCAAATTGAGACCAAAGACGACTATCTGTAATCTCCCGTTTAAGTTTATGCTCATGGGGAAGTTGAGAAACAAGAAATTGTTGATGGAACATTCTCTATACTCTCATCGGACCAAGCACGATCTTCTGTACTCTCCCGTTTAAGTTAATGGTCATTGGAAGTTGATAAAAAAGAAATTCTTGATGGTACATAACCCCAACTGTCCCAGCGTCTCACAGAGTTAAGACCAAACGACGATATTAATTGAACATTTAAGGGAGAACAACAGCTTCAAATTGTGACCAAGCACGACCTTCTGTAATCTCCCGTTTAAGTTTATGGTCGTTGGGAAGTTGATAGACAAGAAAATTGATGATGGAACATTCTCTATACTCTCATCGTTTTTTTTCTCTCCTATACAAAACATTAAAAAGATATTTATGGAACACTTTTAGGGGAACAAGGGCTTCAAATTGGGACTAAGCACGATCTTCTGTTATCTCCCGTTTAAGTTTATGGTCATTGGGAAGTTGAGAAACAAGAAATTGTTGATGGACCATTCTCTATCCTCTCATCACTTTTTTTTCTCTCCCATACAAAACATTAAAAATATATTTTTGGAACACATTCAGGAGAACAAGGGCTTCAAATTGGGACCAAGCACGACCTTCTTTAATCTCCCGTTGAAGTTTATGCTCATTGGGAAGTTGATAAACAAGAAATTGTTGATGGTACATAACCCCAACTGTCCCAGCGTCTCACAGAATTAAGACCAAACGACGATATTAATTGAACACTTTAGGGAGAACAAGAGCTTTAAACTGTGACCAAGCCCGATCTTCTGTAATCTCCCGTTAAAGTTGAAGCTTATTGGGAAGTTGATAGACAAGATATTGTTGATGGACCATTCTCTATCCTCTCATAATTTTTTTTTCTCTCCTATCCAAAACATTAAAAAGATATTTTTGGAACACATTCAGGAGAACAAGAGCTTCAAGTTGGGACTAAGCACGATCTTCTGTAATCTCCCGTTTTAGTTTATGGTCATTGGGAAGTTGATAAACAAGAAATTGTTGATGGTACATAACCCCAACTGTCCCAGCGTCTCACAGAATTAAGACCAAACGACGATATTAATTGAACACATTAGGGAGAACAAGAACTTCAAATTGTGACCAAGCCCGACCTTCTATAATCTCCCGTTTAAGTTTATGGTCATTGGGAAGTTGATAGACAAGAAAATTGATGATGGAACATTCTCTATACTCTCATCGCTTTTTTTCTCTCCTATACAAAACATTAAAAAGATATTTATGGAACACATTTAAGAGAACAAGGGCTTCAAATTGGGACTAAGCACGATCTTCTGTAATCTCCCGTTTAAGTTTATGGTCATTGGGAAGTTGATAGACAAGAAAATTGATGATGGAACATTCTCTATACTCTCATCGCTTTTTTTCTCTCCTATACAAAACATTAAAAAGATATTTATAGAACACATTTAAGAGAACAAGGGCTTCAATTTGGGACCAAGCACGATCTTCTGTAATCTCCCGTTTAAGTGTAAGCTCATTGGGAAGTTGTTAGACAAGATATTGATGATGGACCATTCTCTATCCTCTCACAACTTTTTTTCTCTCCTATCCAAAACATTAAAAAGATATTTTTGGAACACATTCAGAAGAACAAGGGCTTCAAATTGGGACCAAGCCCGACCTTCTGTTATCTCCCGTTTAAGTTTATGGTCATTGGGAAGTTGATAGACAAGAAAATTGATGATGGAACATTCTCTATACTCTCATCGCTTTTTTTCTCTCCTATACAAAACATTAAAAAGATATTTATGGAACACATTTAAGAGAACAAGGGCTTCAAATTGGGACCAAGTACGACCTTCTGTAATCTCCCGTTTAAGTTGAAGCTCATTGGGAAGTTGATAGACAAGATATTGTTGATGGACCATTCTCTGTCCTCTCATAACTTTTTTTTCTCTCCTATCCAAAACATTAAAAAGATATTTTTGGAACACATTCAGGAGAACAAGGGCTTCAAATTGGGACTAAGCACGATCTTCTGTAATCTCCCGTTTAAGTTTATGGTCATTGGGAAGTTGATAAACAAGAAATTGTTGATGGTACATAACCCCAACTGTCCCAGCGTCTCACAGAATTAAGACCAAACGACGATATTAATTGAACACTTTAGGGAGAACAAGAGCTTCAAATTGTGACCAAGCCCGACCTTCTGTAATCTCCCGTTTAAGTTTATGGTCATTGGGAAGTTGATAGACAAGAAAATTGATGATGGAACATTCTCTATACTCTCATCGCTTTTTTTCTCTCCTATACAAAACATTAAAAAGATATTTATGGAACACATTTAAGAGAACAAGGGCTTCAAATTGGGACCAAGCACGACCTTCTGTAATCTCCCGTTAAAGTTTATGGTCATTGGGAAGTTGATAGACAAGAAAATTGATGATGGAACATTCTCTATACTCTCATCGCTTTTTTTCTCTCCTATACAAAACATTAAAAAGATATTTATAGAACACATTTAAGAGAACAAGGGCTTCAAATTGGGACCAAGCACGACCTTCTGTAATCTCCCGTTTAAGTTTATGCTCATTGGGAAGCTGATAGACAAGAAATTGTTGATGGACCATTCTCTATCCTCTCATAACTTTTTTCTCTCCTATCCAAAACATTAAAAAGATATTTATGGAACACATTCAGAGAACAAGGGCTTCAAATTGGACCAAGCACGACCTTCTGTAATCTCCCATTTAAGTTTATGGTCATTGGGAAGTTGATAGACACGAAATTTGATGATGGAACATTCTCTATACTCTCATCGTTTTTTTCTCTCCTATACAAAACATTAAAAAGATATTTATGGAACACATTTAAGAGAACAAGGGCTTCAAATTGGGACCAAGCACGACCTTCTGTAATCTCCCATTTTAAGTTTATGCTCATTGGGAAGTTGATAGACAAGATATTGTTGATGGAACATTCTCTATACTCTCATCGCTTTTTCCTCTCTTCTATGCAAAACATTAAAAAGATATTTTTGGAACACATTTAGGAGAATAAGGGCTTCAAATTGGGACCAAGCACGATCTTCTGTAATCTCCCATTTAAGTTTATGCTCATTGGGAAGTTGATAGACAAGAAATTGTTGATGGAACATTCTCTATACTCTCATCGCTTTTTTATTTCTCCTATGCAAAACATTAAAAAGATATTTATGGAACACATTTAAGAGAACAAGGGCTTCAAATTGGGACCAAGCACGACCTTCTGTAATCTCCCATTTAAGTTTATGCTCATTGGGAAGTTGATAGACAAGATATTGTTGATGGAACATTCTCTATACTCTCATCGCTTTTTCCTCTCTCCTATGCAAAACATTAAAAAGATATTTATGGAACACATTTAGGAGAATAAGGGCTTCAAATTGGAATCAAGCACGATCTTCTGTAATTTTCCATTTAAATTTATGCTCATTGGGAAGTTGATAGACAAGAAATTTTTGATGGAACATTCTCTATACTCTCATCGCTTTTTTACTTCTCCTATGCAAAACATTAAAAAGATATTTATGGAACACATTCAGGAGAACAAGGGCTTCAAATTGGGACCAAGCACGACCTTCTGTAATCTCCCATTTAAGTTTATGCTCATTGGGAAGTTGATAGACAAGATATTGTTGATGGAACATTCTCTATACTCTCAACGCTTTTTCATTTCTCCTATGCAAAACATTAAAAAGATATTTATGGAACATTTTCAAGAGAACAAAAGCTTCAAATTGGGACCAAGCACGACCTTCTGTAATCTTCCATTTAAGTTTATGCTCATTGGGAAGTTGATAGACAAGAAATTGTTGATGGAACATTCTCTATACTCTCATCGCTTTTTCCTCTCTCCTATGCAAAACATTAAAAAGATATTAATGGAACACATTTAGGAGAATAAGGGCTACAAATTGGGACCAAGCACGATCTTCTGTAATCTCCCATTGAAGTTTATGCTCATTTGGAAGTTGATAGACAAGAAATTGTTGATGGAACATTCTCTATACTCCCATCGGTTTTTCCTCTCTCCTATGCAAAACATTAAAAAGATATTTATGGAACACATTCAGGAGAACAACAGCTTCAAATTGGGACCAAGCACGACCTTCTGTAATCTCCCATTTAAGTTTATGCTCATTGGGAAGTTGATAGACAAGAAATTGTTGATGGAACATTCTCTATACTCTCATCGCTTTTTTCTTTCTCCAATGCAAAACATTAAAAAGATATTTATGGAACACATTCAGGAGAACAAGGGCTTCAAATTGGGACCAAGCACGATCTTCTGTAATCTCCCATTTAAGTTTATGCTCATTGGGAAGTTGATAGACAAGAAATTGTTGATGGAACATTCTCTATACTCTCATCGCTTTTTCCTCTTCTCCTATGCAAAACATTAAAAAGATATTTATGGGACTCATTCGTAAGAACAAGAGCTTCAAATTGGGACCAAGCACGACCTTCTGTAATCTCCCATTTAAGTTTATGCTCATTGGGAAGTTGATAGACAAGAAATTGTTGATGAAACATTCTCTTTACTCTCATCGCTTTTTTCTCTCTCCTATGCAAAACATTAAAAAGATATTTTTGAACACATTCAGGAGAACAAGAGCTTCAAATTGGGACCAAGCACGACCTTCTGTAATCTCCCATTTAAATTTATGCTCATTGGGAAGTTGATAGACAAGATATTGTTGATTGAACATTCTCTATACTCTCATCGCTTTTTTATTTCTCCTATGCAAAACATTAAAAAGATATTTTTGAAACATTTTCAGGAGAACAAGAGCTTCAAATTGGGACCAAGCACGACCTTCTGTAATCTCCCATTTAAGTTTATGCTCATTGGGAAGTTGATAGACAAGAAATTGTTGATGGAACATTCTCTATACTCTCATCGCTTTTTCCTTTCTCCTATGCAAAACATTAAAAAGATATTTATGAAACATATTCAGGAGAACAAGAGCTTCAAATTGGGACCAAGCACGATCTTCTGTAATCTCCCATTTAAGTTTATGCTCATTGGGAAGTTGATAGACAAGAAATTGTTGATGGAACATTCTCTATACTCTCATCGCTTTTTCCTTTCTCCTATGCAAAACATTAAAAAGATATTTATGGAACACATTCAGGAGAACAAGGGCTTCAAATTGGGACCAAGCACGACCTTCTGTAATCTTCCATTTAAATTTATGCTCATTGGGAAGTTGATAGACAAGATATTGTTGATGGAACATTCTCTATACTCTCATCGCTTTTTTATTTCTCCTATGCAAAACATTAAAAAGATATTTATGGAACACATTCAAGAGAACAAGAGCTTCAAATTGGGACCAAGCACGACCTTCTGTAATCTCCCATTTAAGTTTATGCTCATTGGGAAGTTGATAGACAAGAAATTGTTGATGGAACATTCTCTATACTCTCATCGCTTTTTCCTCTCTCCTATGCAAAACATTAAAAAGATATTTATGGAACACATTCAGGAGAACAAGAGCTTCAAATTTGGACCAAGCACGACCTTCTGTAATCTCCCATTTAAGTTTATGCTCATTGGGAAGTTGATAGACAAGATATTGTTGATGGAACATTCTCTATACTCTCATCGCTTTTTCCTCTCTCCTATGCAAAACATTAAAAATATATTTAGGGAACCCATTCAGGAGAACAAGGGCTTCAAATTGGGACCAAGCACGACCTTCTGTAATCTCCCATTCTAGTTTATGCTCATTGGGAAGTTGATAGACAAGAAATTGTTGATGGAACATTCTCTATACTCTCATCGCTTTTTCCTTTCTCCTATGCAAAACATTAAAAAGATATTTATGGAACACATTCAAGAGAACAAGAGCTTCAAATTGGGACCAAGCACGACCTTCTGTAATCTCCCGTTGAAGTTTATGCTCATTGGGAAGTTGATAGACAAGATATTGTTGATGGAACATTCTCTATACTCTCATCGCTTTTTCCTCCCTCCTATGCAAAACATTAAAAAGATATTTATGGAACACATTCAGGAGAACAAGAGCTTCAAATTGGGACCAAGCACGACCTTCTGTAATCTCCCATTTAAGTTTATGCTCATTGGGAAGTTGATAGACAACAAATTGTTGATGGAACATTCTCTATACTCTCATCGCTTTTTCCTCTCTCCTATGCAAAACATTAAAAATATTTTTATGGAACACATTCAGGAGAACAAGAGCTTCAAATTGGGACCAAGCACGACCTTCTGTAATCTCCCATTTAAGTTTATGCTCATTGGGAAGTTGATAGACAAGAAATTGTTGATGGAACATTCTCTATACTCTCATCGCTTTTTCCTCTCTCCTATGCAAAACATTTAAAATATATTTAGGGAACCCATTCAGGAGAACAAGAGCTTCAAATTGGGACCAAGCACGACCTTCTGTAATCTTCCATTTAAGTTTATGCTCATTGGGAAGTTGATAGACAAGATATTGTTGATGGAACATTCTCTATACTCTCATCGCTTTTTCCTCTCTCCTATGCAAAACATTAAAAAGATATTTATGGAACACATTCAGGAGAACAAGGGCTTCAAATTGGGACCAAGCACGACCTTCTGTAATCTCCCATTTAAGTTTATGCTCATTGGGAAGTTGATAGACAAGAAATTGTTGATGGAACATTCTCTATATTCTCATTGATTTTTCCTCTCTCCTATTCAAAACATTAAAAAGATATTTATGGAACACATTCAGGAGAACAAGAGCTTCAAATTGGGACCAAGCACGACCTTCTGTAATCTCCCATTTAAGTTTATGCTCATTGGGAAGTTGATAGACAAGAAATTGTTGATGGAACATTCTCTATACTCTCATCGCTTTTTCCTCTCTCCTATGCAAAACATTAAAAAGATATTTATGGAACACATTCAAGAGAACAAGAGCTTCAAATTGGGACCAAGCACGACCTTCTGTAATCTCCCATTTAAGTTTATGCTCATTGGGAAGTTGATAGACAAGATATTGTTGATGGAACATTCTCTATACTCTCATCGCTTTTTCCTCTCTCCTATGCAAAACATTAAAAAGATATTTATGGAACACATTCAAGAAAACAAGAGCTTCAAATTGGGACCAAGCACGACTGTTTGTAATCTCCCATTCTAGTTTATGCTCATTGGGAAGTTGATAGACAAGATATTGTTGATGGAACATTCTCTATACTCTCATCGCTTTTTTATTTCTCCTATGCGAAACATTAAAAAGATATTTAGGGAACCCATTCAGGAGAACAAGGGCTTCAAATTGGGACCAAGCACGACCTTCTGTAATCTCCCATTTAGGTTTATGCTCATTGGGAAGTTGATAGACAAGAAATTGTTGATGGAACATTCTCTATACTCTCATCGCTTTTTTTTTCTCTTATGCAAAACATTAAAAAGATATTTATGGAACACATTCAAAAGAACAAGGGCTTAAAATTGGGACCAAGCACGACCTTCTGTAATCTCCCGTTTAAGTTTATGCTCATTGGGAAGTTGATAGACAAGATATTGTTGATGGACCATTCTCTATCCTCTCATCGCTTTTTTTCTCTCCTATACAAAACATTAAAAAGATATTTATGGAACACATTTAGGAGAACAAGGGCTTCAAATTGGGACCAAGCACGACCTTCTGTAATCTCCCATTTAAGTTTATGCTCATTGGGAAGTTGATAGACAAGAAATTGTTGATGGAACATTCTCTATACTCTCATCGCTTTTTCCTCTCTCCTATGCAAAACATTAAAAATATATTTATTGAACACATTCAGGAGAACAAGAGCTTCAAATTGGGACCAAGCACGACCTTCTGTAATCTCCCATTTAAGTTTATGCTCATTGGGAAGTTGATAGACAAGAAATTGATGATGGAACATTCTCTATACTCTCATCGCTTTTTTTCTCTCCTATACAAAACATTAAAAAGATATTTTTGGAACACATTCAGGAGAACAAGGGCTTCAAATTGGGACCAAGCACGACCTTCTGTAATCTTTCATTTCGGTTTATGCTCATTGGGAAGTTGATAGACAAGAAATTGTTGATGGAACATTCTCTATAGTCTCAACGCTTTTTCATTTCTCCTATGCAAAACATTAAAAAGATATTTATGGAACACATTCAAGAGAACAAGAGCTTCAAATTGGGACCAAGCACGACCTTCTGTAATCTCCCATTTAAGTTTATGCTCATTGGGAAGTTGATAGACAAGAAATTGTTGATGGAACATTCTCTATACTCTCATCGCTTTTTCCTCTCTCCTATGCAAAACATTAAAAAGATATTTATGGAACACATTCAAGAGAACAAGGGCTTCAAATTGGGACCAAGCACGACCTTCTGTAATCTCCCATTTAAGTTTATGCTCATTGGGAAGTTGATAGACAAGAAATTGTTGATGAAACATTCTCTATACTCTCATCGCTTTTTCCTTTCTCCTATGCAAAACATTAAAAAGATATTTATGGAACACATTCAAAAGAACAAGGGCTTCAAATTGGGACCAAGCACGACCTTCTGTAATCTTCCATTTAAATTTATGCTCATTGGGAAGTTGATAGACAAGATATTGTTGATGGAACATTCTCTATACTCTCATCGCTTTTTCCTCTCTTCTATGCAAAACATTAAAAAGATATTTTTGGAACACATTTAGGAGAATAAGGGCTTCAAATTGGGACCAAGCACGATCTTCTGTAATCTCCCATTTAGGTTTATGCTCATTGGGAAGTCTACAGACAAGAAATTGTTGATGGAACATTCTCTATATTCTCATTGATTTTTCCTCTCTCCTATGCAAAACATTAAAAATATATTTATGGAACACATTCAGGAGAATAAGGGCTTCAAATTGGGACCAAGCACGACCTTCTGTAATCTCCCATTTAAGTTTATGCTCATTGGGAAGTTGATAGACAAGATATTGTTGATGGAACATTCTCTATACTCTCATCGCTTTTTTTCTCTCCTATGCAAAACATTAAAAAGATATTTATGGAACACATTCAGGAGAACAAGAGCTTCAAATTTGGACCAAGCACGACCTTCTGTAATCTCCCGTTGAAGTTTATGCTCATTGGGAAGTTGATAGACAAGAAATTGTTGATGGACATTCTCTATACTCTCATTAAGACCAAATTTTAATTGAACACTTTCTCATTAAAAATATATTTATGAGAACTTCAAATTGTGACCAAGGACGACCTTCTGTAATCTCCCGTTTAAGTTTATGCTCATTGGGAAGTTGATAGACAAGAAATTGTTGATGGAACATAATCTATACTTCATCCAGCGTCTCTCCTATGCAGAATTAAAGACGATATTAATTGAACACTTTAACGAGAACAAGGGCTTCAAATTGGGACCAAGCACGACCTTCTGTAATCTCTCGTTTAAGTTTATGCTCATTGGAAAGTTGAGAAACAAGAAATTGTTGATGGAACATTCTCTATCCTCTCGTCATTTTTTTTTCTCTCCTATACAAAACATTAAAAAGATATTTATGGAACACATTTAAAAGAACAAGAGCTTCAAATTGGGACCAAGCACGATCTTCTGTAATCTTCCATTTAAATTTATGCTCATTGGGAAGTTGATAGACAAGATATTGTTGATGGAACATTCTCTATACTCTCATCGCTTTTTCCTCTCTTCTATGCAAAACATTAAAAAGATATTTTTGGAACACATTTAGGAGAATAAGGGCTTCAAATTGGGACCAAGCACGATCTTCTGTAATCTCCCATTTAAGTTTATGCTCATTGGGAAGTTGATAGACAAGAAATTGTTGATGGAACATTCTCTATACTCTCATCGCTTTTTCCTTTCTCCAATGCAAAACATTAAAAAGATATTTATTGAACACATTCAGGAGAACAAGAGCTTCAAATTGGGACCAAGCACGACCTTCTGTGATCTCTCATTTAGGTTTGTTCTCATTGGAAAGTTGATAGACAAGAAATTGTTGATGGAACATTCTCTATACTCTCATCGCTTTTTTCCTCTCTCCTATGCAAAACATTAAAAAGATATTTATGGAACACATTCAGGAGAATAAGGGCTTCAAATTGGGACCAAGCACGATCTTCTGTAATCTCCCATTTAAGTTTATGCTCATTGGGAAGTTGATAGACAAGAAATTGTTGATGGAACATTCTCTATACTCTCATCGCTTTTTCCTCTCTCCTATGCAAAACATTAAAAAGATATTTATTGAACACATTCACGAGAACAAGAGCTTCAAATTGGGACCAAGCACGACCTTCTGTAATCTCCCATTTAAGTTTATGCTCATTGGGAAGTTGATAGACAAGAAATTGTTGATGGAACATTCTCTATACTCTCATCGCTTTTTCCTCTCTCCTATGCAAAACATTAAAAAGATATTTATGGAACACATTCAGGAGAACAAAGAGCTTCAAATTGGGACCAAGCACGACCTTCTGTAATCTTCCCATTTAAGTTTATGCTCATTGGGAAGTTGATAGACAAGAAATTGTTGATGGAACATTCTCTATACTCTCATCGCTTTTTTCTTTCTCCGATACTAAACATTAAATAGATATTTATGGATTACATTCAGGAGAACAAGAGCTTCAAATTGGGCAAAGCACGACCTTCTGTAAGCTCCCATTTAGGTTTATGCTTATTTGGAAGTTGATAGACAAGAAATTGTTGATGGAACATTCTCTATATTCTCATTGATTTTTCATTTCTCCTATGCAAAACATTAAAAAGATATTTATGGAACACATTCAAGAGAACAGCTTCAAATTGGAACCAAGCACGACCTTCTGTAATCTCCCATTCTAGTTTATGCTCATTGGGAAGTTGATAGACAAGATATTGTTGATGGAACATTCTCTATACTCTCATCGCTTTTTCCTCTCTCCTATGCAAAACATTAAAAAGATATTTATGGAACACATTCAGGAGAACAAGGGCTTCAAATTGGGACCAAGCACGATCTTCTGTAATCTCCCATTTAGGTTTATGCTCATTGGGAAGTTGATAGACAAGAAATTGTTGATGGAACATTCTCTATATTCTCATTGCTTTTTCCTCTCTCCTATGCAAAACATTAAAAATATATTTATGGAACACATTCAGGAGAACAAGGGCTTCAAATTGGGACCAAGCACGACCTTCTGTAATCTTCCATGTAAATTTATGCTCATTGGGAAGTTGATAGACAAGAAATTGTTGATGGAACATTCTCTATACTCTCATCGCTTTTTTATTTCTCCTATGCAAAACATTAAAAAGATATTTATGGAACACATTCAAGAGAACAAGGGCTTCAAATTGGGACCAAGCACGACCTTCTGTAATCTCCCATTTAAGTTTATGCTCATTGGGAAGTTGATAGACAAGATATTGTTGATGGAACATTCTCTATACTCTCATCGCTTTTTCCTCTCTCCTATGCAAAACATTAAAAAGATATTTATGGAACACATTCAGGAGAACAAGGGCTTCAAAATGGGACCAAGCACGACCTTCTGTAATCTCCCGTTGAAGTTTATGCTCATTGGGAAGTTGATAGACAAGAAATTGTTGATGGAACATTCTCTATACCCTCAACTTTTTCCTCTCTCCTATGTTAAAACATTAAAAACGATATTTATTGAACACATTCAGGAGAACAAGAGCTTCAAATTGGGACCAAGCACGACCTTTTGTAATCTTCCATTTAAATTTATGCTCATTGGGAAGTTGATAGACAAGAAATTGTTGATGGAACATTCTCTATAGTCTCAACGCTTTTTCATTTCTCCTATGCAAAACATTAAAAAGATATTTATGGAACACATTTAAGAGAACAAGGGCTTCAAATTGGGACCAAGCACGACCTTCTGTAATCTCCCGTTAAAGTTTATGCTCATTGGGAAGTTGATAGACAAGATATTGTTGATGGACCATTCTCTATCCTCTCATCACTTTTTTCTTTCTCTGATGCAAAACATTAAAAAGATATTTTTGGAACACATTCAGGAGAACAAGGGCTTCAAGTTGGGACTAAGAAACGATCTTCTGTAATCTCCCGTTTAAGTTTATGGTCATTGGGAAGTTGATAGACAAGAAAATTGATGATGGAACATTCTCTATACTCTCATCGCTTTTTTTCTCTCCTATACAAAACATTAAAAAGATATTTTTGGAACACATTCAGGAGAACAAGGGCTTCAAATTGGGACCAAGCACGACCTTCTGTAATCTCCCGTTGAAGTTTATGCTCATTGGGAAGTTGATAGACAAGAAATTGTTGATGGAACATTCTCTATACCTCAACTGTTTTCCCTCTCCTATGCAAAACATTAAAAAGATATTTATGAACACATTCAGGGAGAACAAGAGCTTCAAATTGTGGCCAAGTCCGACCTTCTGTAATCTCCTGTTTAAGTTTATGGTCATTGGGAAGTTGAGAAACAAGAAATTGTTGATGGAACATTCTCTATCCTCTCGTTGCTTTTTTTTCTCTCCTATACAAAACATTAAAAAGATATTTATGGAACACATTTAAGAGAACAAGGGCTTCAAATTGGGACCAAGCACGATCTTCTGTAATCTCCCGTTTAAGTTTATGCTCATTGGGAAGTTGATAGACAAGATATTGTTGATGGACCATTCTCTATCCTCTCATCACTTTTTTTTCTCTCCTATCCAAAACATTAAAAAGATATTTTTGGAACACATTCAGGAGAACAAGGGCTTCAAATTGTGGACCAAGCACGACCTTCTGTAATCTCCCGTTTAAGTTTATGGTCATTGGGAAGTTGATAAACAAGAAATTGTTGATGGTACATAACCCCAACTGTCCCAGCGTCTCACAGAATTAAGACCAAACGACGATATTAATTGAACACTTTAGGGAGAACAAGAGCTTCAAATTGTGGCCAAGCCCGACCTTCTGTAATCTCCTGTTTAAGTTTATGGTCATTGGGAAGTTGATAGACAAGAAAATTGATGATGGAACATTCTCTATACTCTCATCGCTTTATTTCTCTCCTATACAAAACATTAAAAAGATATTAATGGAACACATTTAAGAGAACAAGGGCTTCAAATTGGGACCAAGCACGACCTTCTGTAATCTCCCGTTTAAGTTTATGCTCATTGGGAAGTTGATAGACAAGATATTGTTGATGGACCATTCTCTATCCTCTCATCACTTTTTTTTCTCTCCTATACAAAACATTAAAAAAATATTTTTGGAACACATTCATGAGAACAAGGGCTTCAAATTGGGACTAAGCACGATCTTCTGTAATCTCCTGTTTAAGTTTTTGGTCATTGGGAAGTTTATAAACAAGAAATTGTTGATGGTACATAACCCCAACTGTCCCAGCGTCTCACAGAATTAAGACCAAACGACGATATTAATTGAACACTTTAGGGAGAACAAGAGCTTCAAATTGTGGCCAAGCCCGACCTTCTGTAATCTCCTGTTTAAGTTTATGGGCATTGGGAAGTTGAGAAACAAGAAATTGATGATGGAACATTCTCTATACTCTCATCGCTTTTTTTCTCTCCTATACAAAACATTAAAAAGATATTTATGGAACACATTTAAGAGAACAAGGACTTCAAATTGGGACCAAGCACGACCTTCTGTAATCTCCCGTTTAAATTTATGGTCATTGGGAAGTTGATAGACAAGATATTGTTGATGGACCATTCTCTATCCTCTCATAACTTTTTTTTCTCTCCTATACAAAACATTAAAAAGATATTTTTGGAACACATTCAGGAGAACAAGGGCTTCAAATTGTGACCAAGCACGACCTTCTGTAATCTCCCGTTTAAGTTTATGGTCATTGGGAAGTTGATAAACAAGAAATTGTTGATGGAACATAACCCCAACTGTCCCAGCTCACTGAATTAAGACCAAACGACGATATTAATTGAACACTTTAAGGAGAACAAGAGCTTCAAATTTTGACCAAGCTCGACCTTCTGTAATCTTCCGTTCAAGTTTAAGGTCATTGGGAAGTTGATAGACAAGAAAATTGATGATGGAACATTCCCTATACTCTCATCGCTTTTTTTCTCTCCTATCCAAAACATTAAAAAGATATTTATGGAACACATTTAAGAGAACAAGGGCTTCAAATTGGGACCAAGCACGACCTTCTGTAATCTCCCGTTTAAATTTATGCTCATTGGGAAGTTGATAGACAAGATATTGTTGACGGACCATTCTCTATCCTCTCATAACTTTTTTTTCTCTCCTCTCCAAAACATTAAAAAGATATTTTTGGAACACATTTATGAGAACAAGGGCTTCAAATTGGGACCAAGCACGACCTTCTGTAATCTCCCGTTTAAGTTTATGGTCATTGGGAAGTTGATAAACAAGAAATTGTTGATGGTACATAACCCCAACTGTCCCAGCGTCTCACAGAATTAAGACCAAACGACGATATTAATTGAACACTTTAGGGAGAACAAGAGCTTCAAATTGTGGCCAAGCCCGACCTTCTGTAATCTCCTGTTTAAGTTTATGGTCATTGGGAAGTTGAGAAACAAGAAATTGTTGATGGAACATTCTCTATACTCTCATCGCTTTATTTCTCTCCTATACAAAACATTAAAAAGATATTAATGGAACACATTTAAGAGAACAAGGGCTTCAAATTGGGACCAAGCACGACCTTCTGTAATCTCCCGTTTAAGTTTATGCTCATTGGGATGTTGATAGACAAGATATTGTTGATGGACCATTCTCTATCCTCTCATAACTTTTTTTTCTCTCCTATCCAAAACATTAAAAAGATATTTTTGGAACACATTCATGAGAACAAGGGCTTCAAATTGTGACCAAGCACGACCTTCTGTAATCTCCCGTTTAAGTTTATGGTCATTGGGAAGTTGATAGACAAGAAAATTGATGATGGAACATTCTCTATCCTCTCGTCGCTTTTTTTCTCTCCTATACAAAACATTAAAAAGATATTTTTGGAATACATTTAAGAGAACAAGGGCTTCAAATTGGGACCAAGCACGACCTTCTGTAATCTCCTGTTTAAGTTAATTGTCATTGGGAAGTTTTTAAACAAGAAATTGTTGATGGTACATAACCCCAACTGTCCCAGCGTCTCACAAAATTAAGACCAAACGACGATATTAATTGAACACTTTAGGGAAAACAAGAGCTTCAAATTGTGACCAAGCACGACCTTCTGTACAGTGGCGTCACAAGGGGGGGTCAAGTGGGGTACAGAACCCCGGGCGCCGCAGAATTTGCAGGGCGTAGGGATAGGCAGGGGGCGCCAACAGGCGCCAAAATCAGGGTTTTACCCTAGGCGCCGAGTGGGATTGTGACGGCCCTGCTTCTGTAATCTCCCGTTTAAGTTTATGGTCATTGGGAAGTTGATAGACAAGATATTGTTGATGGACCAATCTCTATCCTCTCATCACTTTTTTTTCTCTCCTATACAAAACATTAAAAAGATATTTTTGGAACACATTCAGGAGAACAAGGGCTTCAAATTGGGACTAAGCACGATCTTCTGTAATCTCCCGTTTAAGTTTATGGTCATTGGGAAGTTGAGAAACAAGAAATTGTTGATGGAACATTCTCTATCCTCTCATCAATTTTTTTTCTCTCCTATACAAAACATTAAAAAGACATTTATGGAACACATTCACGAGAACAAGGACTTCAAATTGGGACTAAGCACGATCTTCTGTAATCTCCCGTTTAAGTTTATGGTCATTGGGAAGTTGATAAACAAGAAATTGTTGATGGAACATTCTCTATCCTCTCATCACTTTTTTTTCTCTCCTATACAAAACATTAAAAAGATATTTTTGGAACACATTCAGGAGAACAAGGGCTTCAAATTGGGACCAAGCACGACCTTCTGTTATCTCCTGTTGAAGTTTTTGCTCATTGGGAAGTTGATAAACAAGAAATTGTTGATGGTACATAACCCCAACTGTCCCAGCGTCTCACTGAATTAAGACCAAACGACGATATTAATTGAACACTTTAAGGAGAACAAGAGCTTTTAATTGTGACCAAGCCCGACCTTCTGTAATCCCCCGTTTAAGTTTATGGTTATTGGGAATTTGTAAGACAAGAAATTGTTGATGGAATATTCTCTATCCTCTCGTCGCTTTTTTTTCTCTCCTATACAAAACATTAAAAAGATATTTTTGGAACACATTCAGGAGAACAAGGGCTTCAAATAATTTGAAGCATACATTTGTATAATTGTATATTTGTATAATTGTACATTGTATAATACAATGTACTACGTTTGCGAGGTATTACTTCAAACATAGCGAACATATAATAAATTAAATTTCCTTCCAAGTAACTCAGCCTAACTCTGCCACCCAAATGCAAAAGCCAAAATACCCTCGACCACGTTGGTCATCTTCTGAAGTCACAAGCCCCAACCTGAGTCATATCCCCCCCCCCCAAAAAAAAAAAAATATATGCCCTTACTTGGTCTCTTCCAGGAAGTTGCTGTGCATCCTTTCTGGAAGGATTGGTGTGATGGATTTCACAAACGATTTCCGAAAAATGTAGACCCACCACGGTAACACTTTCCACACCATTGGGCTCGAGCGGCTGCAGCTCGTTCTCACCAATGGTGTTGAACACAAAGGTGCTTCCCATGTTGCAAATGAAGTCTCCCCACATCTGATTAGTGTCAAAAGACATCAAATGGTGCAAAATGACCTCAAATTGATGTCATTTTGCACCATTTCATGTCTGTTGACACTAACCAGACACTACCAGATGTTGGCAGACTTCATTTGCTACATGGGTTGCCCTATCCTTGCAGTTGGGACACACTCGAGTGTAGAGTGGTGCCCAATCAAAGGTTTCTTCGAAGTTGGTGTTTTTGACAAAATTTGCCCACTGTGCGTCTTCCGTGTTGCCCAGAGGCATAAATAACATCTTTTAATTAAAATTAAAATCACTTCTTTATGTACTTTTAAACATTCTTAAGACCTGGATACCCTCTTGTTTCTCGTGAGTTGGCATTACCTTGGTTTCTAGCAGCCGCAACAACTTAAACCCTTTGACGACCAGGATGTTATTGGGGTCATAAGTTTCGCTCCCAATGACAATAAGGTAGACGTTTTCTAGACGCCACCAAGTTTAGCATCAACGTCCGGTAAGAAAGAGATCGAAGAAAACATAGATTAAAATGATTAAAAAATGTAATTCACTAATAATAACTATTAACGGTCCAATGTTTAAGGGATAGCAAGTGAAGCTTTAGATTGAAGACATCAAAATATCGTGAAGGGCTCCATTGGCAGCGGGCCATATACTCAATTAAAGGAGCCGTTGCCATCTGATTCTGTTCAGAAGCATGGGTATGGGACTACTTATGTAGGCATTTAGCGAGGCAGCTGCACTAAACTCGCCACGGGAAAAAATCTGAAATCGCCTCCTGGCAGTTTCCTGCAAGGATTAATAAGTTACATAGATAGTTTTTACTTTAAATGAAATCAAAGTATACATAGAGAATGTTCGATAGTTTAGTGTAACATTTCCGCTTAGAACAATGGTTCTATTGCCTGATACACGCTTCACCACGAGAAACGTGGTGAAGCGTGACGACGACGTGGATCTGTGCGTACAAGACGGACACGGAGACGAACACGAAGGCGGACGTAAAAAATGAACTAAAATGAAACAAAAAAATGAGACAGGACGATTTCGGCCTGCTTTTCGTTTGTTCCTTTAACAATGTTGACAAAAAGCACTTACGTTTCTTTGCAAGAAATGCCGAAGGGGATATTATATTTCACTTCACCTGCAAAAGCTGCCATAATAGAACGACGGCTCGGCCCCCCCCCCAAAAAAAAAGGCAATCCTCCCATCTCCTCTAGAAAGATGTTTAGAGCCAAAAGTACTAGGCTATATATGTATCCGGGCCTCAAATGGAAGTACTCAGCTGCCGTTGCAATTCGACAACATCTGGAACGATTTCATTAACCATTACAGGTAGAATCAGATTTCAAGTCTTTATTACCTTTTAAAAAAATTAATATGTATTTTTGCCATTTCTTAGCGACATTGAAGACCCTATCCGCGTTGGCGATTTTTCCGCCTGGGCGGCTTGTACGGCCGCCATATCCGACATGGTCGCCTTGTGTGAGAATGGGAAAGACAACGGCCAGCTCCCATTCAATAGTCCGTGGAGAGCAATCTGCCTTAATTAATGGACACGTGGGGATATACACTGCTGCATCTCTACTTCCTTCCCCACCTTCGGATGCATCCCAGCTAACATCGTAAAAAATTAATTTAATTAAACCAATTAAACCAAAATTAACTAAGTCAACGATTTTTAACATTAGTTGCTGAATTTGGGGAAACTTAGAGCTTGCGGCATTGACCTTCGCCGGGTGTTTTTTTATAACACACACTAAAAGTACCGACCAACGTTAAAGGGTGAATGCTTACGAGCTGTACCTGGCTTTGAAGGGGGAACGGGATCCGATTCCAGGTTCCGATGTTGCCATAGCGATAAACCACATGCACAGAGGTAAGATCTAGATTTAAAATTAAAAATTTCAAAGTTTAGTTTTTTCTTTTTTTCAGAGTTTGTCGCTCGTTGCTTTACTCCCGAGCAGCACCGCAACGATACTGAGTTCAACGTCCCTGTAACTGGTGGAGTTGCGCCGGTCCAGCCCGCTGTTCCAAGTCAACCGGCCCGTGTACGCCGTGCAAATGCACCTCGTGCAGCAGCCCCCTGGCTCGTGGGGTTCAGCCCGGTATTCAGCGTTTCATCCAGCCTGCGGTTCAACATCAGCCTGTCCGCCGTTTTCCGGACAATGCAGCTCGTGCAGCAGCACCCCTGGCTCGTTGCGTTCAGCCCGCTGTTCCGCGGCTTTGCATTGTAATATATATTGCAATCCTTCCAAAATCTGCATCCTTCCAAAACTGAATGGAACAATGTAACATGTATATATTATAACATTAGCATCAATATAATGACCAACAAAATAATCTAAAAACCTACACTATAATTACAATGGAAGAAAGACACATGAAAAAACAACGACTCTAGCAGGTGATAAACAAAAACAAAAACAACGAGGAACCGCACCCGGCAGCTCTAGGAACGTTGGAACATGGTTACACATTTTAACGTTAGGTGGCCACTATATTCCATAACCCGGGAACAAACGTACGACAATCGTCAAAAGTCAAACGACAGTTTCCGACAGGCGACAGTTTCACACTTGTTTAAACCAACAGTTTCACATCTTTGTTAGTTTTGATTTAAAATGTCGGAGGAAATAAAACGTAAAATCAAAAAACTTCAATTAGAGTGCCAAGAAGTGTCAATTGAAATGATAACGAACAACCAGTTTCCAATTGAAAAACCGCTTCCAATTTTTCAGAGCTTAATGATCAAATTTATTGCTGACAAAACCCGATAAACCTAGGAACCTCTGGGAAAGGTTATTTGACTACACTAGAGTATGGATATTCCGTAAGTATCCCTTTTTAATTATATATTTCTATGTATTCTATATTATATATGAATCTGTTTTTACAGTTGTTGTCGAAAGAGGAAAAACTTTTTTTCTCAAGCTCTTTCTCAATCGTCTTGCCAGGAGAAGAATCAACATCGAGAATTTATTTGAAAGACTTTTAAACGTACAAAGCATGTACTTTGAAGAGAGTATGTCGAAATATATTTATTAGTTTATTAATTTAATTTATTATGTTGTATTTTCAAACAGGTTGCGAAATCCAAAAACCAACCATGTCAGTAACAGAAGAACACGAAGCCGTGATGGAGTATTAGAATGGAACATCCCAGCAAACATGAATTCTTGGACCTTTGTTGGTCCAATAATTTACCAAGAAAATTTTATCCCCGAACCGAGGGATTGAAATAATAACTAACAACCGCTTTCCAATTGAAAAACCCCTTCGGATCTTTCAAAGTTTACTGATCAAATTCATTGCTGAAAAAAACCCCATAAAACTAGGAAAAAATGGGAGAGGTCTACCAATTTATCGGACCGACAAGCAGTGATCGGAACGTCATTTTTGTGAGTAACGTCAAATCGTGATGTTACGTCGTACGTTACATCATTTTTGTGTCCTTTTCATGTTTACGGTGACTTTTACGTATTAGACAAAAATCGCTGACGTTTTATGTATATGTTTGATGTATCAAATTTATTATGGGTAACATCAAGAGCCCGTTTTTAGAATTTTGCAGCACTGATTGATTTGAGAGAGCGGAGCGGCTATTTAGTCAGGCTGCCCTTGTCCTGACTGTCCGACGAAATTAACTCTCGAATAGTTTGCTAGAGATTCTTATTATTTTAAAAATAGCCCTGCGTGTCTAATGCTGTGATTTTCTCATACAAAACTACTGATGTAAAAGGTGATGTAACGTCGTACGTTTGAAGTTTTTTTTTCTGACGTTACGGTGATGTATTTTTTTTTTACGTTTTACGTAAGGGGTTTTATTTTACGTATGACTTATACGTTTTTCGAAACATCAAAAAAAATTTTACTGATGTTCCGATCACTGCCGACAAGGAGGAAGTGACTTTCCCCCAAGTGCGCGCCTGGTACGGACCAGATCTCTAGTGAATTCTGTGTTGATTGTGTATCCATCTATTGACAATCAAATATACTTTCTTACGTAGCAGACTGCAGACCGCTGCAGACGAATCTTGTAGACTTGGCTTGGCGCCTTGTTGGTTGTTGTCGAATTGTGGGAGTATTTAGGTATCAGTCAAATTTTAGGGCGTTAAATTTTGACAGCCGTACGCCTTTTAGTGTAATAGTGCCCACTGCACACTCTAGTTGTTTCTTCCCAATCAACAAAGGATGTGTTCCATTTCTTCTGCGTTTACTTTGTTGGCTATCGTCCTGTCCTCTTCCCTATTGCCAGTGACAACGGCCTTAAATAAGAATAATCACAAGTTCTTGGGGAAGGTCGTGTCTCGGACTGAAGAAGCAGTGCAAAGTTTCGAGTCCCTTATCCATGGAGGGAAATCAGATGATCGATCTAGTTCACAACCGAAACAATGGGCAGTACTGGTAGCTGGCTCTAATGGTTACTACAACTATCGGCATCAAGTAAGCTACATATTCCAACTTGCATACATGCCTGCAGTAAATTTTTCCTGTTTAAAGGCTGATGTATGCCATGCATACCAAGTGTTGCGAAAACATGGTATTCCTGCAGAAAACATCATTACATTAATGTATGATGACATTGCCAACAGTACAGAGTAAGAAAGGATCTAATTTATTTTTTGCTTTAACTGAGAATAAAAATGGAATTTTTTTTCAGAAATCCTACTAAGGGAGTTATTATAAATGAACCAAATGGGGAAGATGTGTACAATGGGGTGCAAAAAGACTATGTCGGGAAAGTAGGTTACCGATTATTTCTTTATAAAGAAGCTCAATTATAAATGTTTTCTTGCATTTTATTATAGGATGTAACTCCAGAGACATTCCTTAAAGTTATATCAGGAGATGTGCAAGGCTTAAAAGGTGTTGGGACAGGACGTGTAGTTGAAAGGTGTTTGTTTATCAAATAATTTTTTCATAAGAATTAAATTAATTTTGAGTCATTAATTAGTGGTCCATCTGACCACATTTTTATAAATTTTGTGGATCATGGAGCACCAGGATTGCTAGCTTTCCCCAGTTCAGAGCTGCATGCGCGCACTTTGCAAGACACTTTGTTGGACATGTATCAAAAGAATCGATACAGCAAATTGGTCTTGTACATAGAAGCATGCGAATCAGGATCAATGTTTGAGGATTTACTTCCGGATAATTTAAACAGTATGTCACTTTTGTCTCATTTTTGGCGAAAATCTTATTATTGTTAAGTAATAATATCTAATTTTCATCAAGTTTTCGTTACAACCGCTGCAAACGCGCACGAGCATTCTTTCGCCTGTTATTTTGATTCTGTTCGAGACACTTACCTCGGTGATGTTTACAGCGTTATGTGGATGGAAGATTCGGAAAAGGAAGATTTAACTAAAGAGACGCTCTTTCGGCAATTTTCCATTGTTCGAAAGGAAACAAACACATCACACGTTCAGGTGCGCGCATGTTGTGAGCGAAGGCACTGATTTGTGTAGATGAATATCAACACTGCTTCTTTTTACAGGAATACGGTGATCTTTCGATCGGCAAAATGAAAGTTGCCGAGTTCCAAGGAAACGGTAAGTCACCAGTGGCTTCTAATGGCCGCAAACGGGTATCCCCCTTGCTGGACGCCGTTCCAAGTGGGGATGTTCCATTAGAGATCCTGCGTCACAAATTGAGAAAAGGTGGTTCAAATGAAGAGACAAGTGATATTCAAAGAGCAATTCGTGGAATCGAAAAGGTTATTATTATCTTTTTCAAGAAAATATTTTCAAGTTGTAAAAATGTTTGATTGTGAACCAGAAACGTCAACACCTGAAAGATACTCTGAAGAAATTGGTGCTGAAGGCAACCGAAGATGAAGCTAAAACGGAACTCATCCTTAGTGGACGAATGAAGTTGACCGATTTTTCCTGCTACGAGGAACTAGTCAGCGCATTCTCCCATCGTTGTTTTCACCTTTCTAAGGTTGGTTAAGTCCAGTTTCTCCACCACAGCAGGAACTGAAGCCACAGAATTTTATTTTCCTTCTTTCACCTTATACAGAACGAGTATGCATATCGCCATCTGTTCGTATTAGTAAACGTGTGCCAGTCGTCGATTCCGAAAGAAGCCATCCTCCGCGCCATGGATTCGGTTTGCCAACCGCGCAAGTACATTGGCATCATCTAGATAACATTCCGACAAAGCCTTCCGCCTTTTTTCCTTATTGCCTTTATGTCTTTTACTGTATGCCTACTCACTGCGCAGTTTCTGATTCAAACGATTTCTATAACTGTTGGTTAAATGATCAAAATTGCACAACCAAATTATATTCCATGTGCACTTATGGGGATTGTACTCTAGCGAAGTCATAAATACTATTGCATATATTCATAAGGGTCGTATTGTTGTTCAAAGCTTTTTTTATGTAACACGAACTCACTTTCACTTCATTGAAGCTTACGTTCGCTGTCTCTTGACGTTCTGCGCTAGAGAAAGTGGAAAACATTCGAGACAGCCGTAGGGCTATAAGAAAAGAATCGGGGGAAATGTGAAAAGATGAGAGGAAAAAGGGAAGGAAGAGAGAAAGAGAGAGTGTGCGAGCTCGTATATACGAGTTGGGCTTCGCTTCCATCATTCACACTGGGGCGGAGAGAAAGTCTCGCGCCACAACTCGCTAGTGTACCGAAGGAAGAGGCCGTGAAATAGTCCAGTTCCTCCCCGACTAAGTGAATCGGACCCAGGTTGTTAATCAAACATGCTGCGCCGTTTAGCGTTAGTGACCGTGGGGTTAGTTTTTATAGTGATTCAAGTGACTGCGAAACAGCCTCGATCCGTGCCGAAATACACAGATTGGCGACTGCCGCGTTGGCTACTGCCTCGGCACTACAAACTTCGTCTTTTACCCTTTATCGAAGAAGGCAACTTTACCACCCAGGGTCGAGTGGACATTCTCCTGGAATGCATGGAACCAACGCAATTAATTGTTTTACACATGGCCGAAATCACCATTCCAAACGATGGCCTCCAGGTATTTCAGCGCGCTTGGTTTTTACGTTTAGTTTCCTTATGATTTATTTATGGCATTTGACAGGTTCACGACTTGATTGAGTCCAGACGAGTTCCCGTTCAGTCGTATATTGAAGATAAGACGCGACAGTTATTGGTTATTGGAACCAAGAATGAGACGCTGCAAGTCGGTAAATTCTACAAACTCTCGATCCGTTTTATCGGCCAACTGAATGACAAACTAAACGGATTCTACCGAGCCTCCTACGTTGAGAATGGCGTCAAAAAGTATTTCGGCTCAAACGGTTGGGAAATCGACAGGAAGCAAAAATAATTCTTTAAATTGCGCGCTAGATATCTGGCGACGACTCAGTTCTCTCCAACAGACGCCAGACGAGCTTTC
The DNA here is from genome assembly GCA_022539655.2 of Ceriodaphnia dubia. NCBI lineage: Eukaryota > Metazoa > Arthropoda > Branchiopoda > Diplostraca > Daphniidae > Ceriodaphnia > Ceriodaphnia dubia. Next base: position 26,584 of record JAKUCG020000053.1, on the reverse strand, counting down.
CCATGCTTTGATGAACCAGGAATGAAAGCGAAGTTTCACGTCACTCTTGGGCGCCGAAATTTCCGCGTTTCCCACGCCAACATGCCGTTAAAGCGAACGTTTCAAAAGTAATTCGATCGAACACCTGTGCACCTGTTCGGCAGCTGCTTTCTATTTTTTTCCTTTGGTCCAAACATGACAATCACTGTTTATTTTCTATTTACAGTGAGGATTTACCGGATTATGTGTGGGACGAGTATGAAACAACTTTGCCCATGTCCACCTATATTTTGGCCTTCATCGTTTCGGAATTTGAAGGTCTTGACTCGCCTGACCCAGAAGCGCAATACCAAACGCAATTCCGCGCTTGGACAAGGCCGTCCGCTAGTAAACACTCAGAGTATGTGTTTATTATCAAAAAGTGGATTAAAAGGATTAACCTCTATAATTCATAATATTTTTTTATAGATATGCTCGAAATTTAAGCCCGAAAGTATTAAGGTTCTTTGAAAATTACTTCAACATTAGTTTCCCGCTTCCCAAATTGGATATGTTCGCTATTCCAGATTTCGCCGTAAGTTCCTGGCGACCAAATATGATAAACAAATATTATGACAGTTTTTTGCGTTTTTTTAATAGGTTAGCGCCATGGAAAATTGGGGACTCATCACCTACAGGTTGGTGGTCTTTCTTTAGCGATTGACTTGTAAGAACAACTTGCTCGCATTTTTCACCACCTTGAGATATCGTAAATTTATACACTTGCATACCATTCCTTTTCTGTTGCCTTCCAAGGCCGTCGAACCCTCTTCTTCCAGTCATTTATTTTTATCTCCACAAGGGCAACGTTCCAAAACAAATACTAGCTAATGACTTTATTCATAGAATTTGACTACAGAATATTATGACGTTTCATGAAATGAATGTATTTAGAGAAACCGCACTGTTATACGATCCTGCGCGGTCTTCCGTGGCCAACAAACAGCAGGTAGCTCTGGTCATCGCCCACGAACTGGGCCATCAGTGGTTCGGCAATCTGGTGACGATGGAATGGTGGGAAGATTTGTATCTGAAAGAAGGATTCGCCAGCTATTTGGAATACGTCGGATTGGACGCGGTAACGTCGTCACTTCTCCATTCGAACATCATTTGACACGTAACTTAAACACGCACTTTCACGACAGGTGGAATCCAGTTTAAAAATGGGACAGCAGTTCACCCTTGAGGAAACGCAGAAAGTTTTCGCCATCGATTCACTCTTTTCGTCGCACGCAATGTCGATGCCAGTCAAGAGACGGAACGAGATTAATGGCCTGTTTGATTCGATTCCATACTCGAAAGGTAATGCAGCGGAATTGTCAAGGAAATACGACGACGGACATATTTTCAATGTACTCCTTTTCAGGTGCTGCCGTCATTCGAATGCTGGCGGGTTTCCTTGGACAGTCCAACTTCCGACAAGGCCTCATCAACTACCTTAATAACAAGTCTGAAAATTGAACATACTTTCTATAAAAAGCCACAATAATTGACGTTCGTTGTGTGTCTCAAACAGAAAATACCAAAACGCAGTCAACGATGACCTTTGGAAAGCTATGAGCAATCAGTCGGCTATTGATGCGCTCGATCTGCCAGCCAGTATTAAAACAATTATGGACAGCTGGTCTTTGCAAACCGGCTATCCGATTGTAACGGTCCGAAGAAACTACGACTCTCAATCCGCCATCGTCACTCAGGTATCTAATCAATTCCTTCGATTTCACTTTTGGTAGAAATCCACCTAGATATAATTCTCTATTTGTCTCATGTCCATATCAGGAACGTTTTCATTTACTTTCATCTCGAAATACGACGGATTTCCCACTTTGGTGGATTCCGCTAACTTATACAACTAACTTTAACGCTACCTTCGCCGCCTGGATGATGGGCACCGAAGATGGTATCGAGCTTGAACTGCCTTCCTCGTCAACAGATTGGGTCATTTTCAATGTCGACCAAGTCGGTTAGTAGTCAACAACCCAATAAATTGTATTGTTGTGACATTTCTAATTGTGGCCAATTGGTCCAGGCTACTATCGCGTGAATTACGACGAAGCTAACTGGCGGTTAATTAGCGATCAACTGCACAAAGATCACAGGGTCATATCAGTGCTCAGTCGAGCTCAGTTGCTTGACGACAGTCTCAATATCGCCCGCACTGGCAGTTTGCCTTATTCCATCCCTTTTGAGTTGAGCAGTTACCTGCGCAACGAACGGGATTTTACGCCGTGGTCTTCGGCATTAACGGCTTTCAACTATTTGGATAAAATGCTTTATCACACCGCGACCAAGGATAAATTACGGGTCCGTTTATTTTCCCATTAATCGCCCAAAGTCCTTTACGCGGTTGACAACATCTGCTCTTTGTTTTTTGTATACACAGGCATATCTCAAGTGGCTACTGCTTCCTACTTACGAACACGTCGGTTTTGAAGAGAAGAAAGCCGATTCGCATTTAACGATTAGAAATCGCAACCAAATCATGGCGTGGGCCTGCCGACTGGGAGTTAGCGACTGTGTCAACAAGGCAACAGCCCTCTACAAATCCTGGATGACGGAGCCTGACAACAACAAGTACGAATCGCGTCAAGTCTCTTCTGGTGAACTGTCAAGTGTTAATCTTTGTGTTTATCTCTCGCAAGTTGGGTCAATTCCAACTACAAGCGGGTCGTTGCTTGCTCGGCGATCGCTAGCGGCGGAGACGAAGAGTGGGAGTTTGCGCTGGAGCGATACCTTTCCACCGACTTGTCCAGCGAGAAAGAAATGCTGCTGTCTGCCCTCAGCTGTTCGACCAGTCCGGAAGCTCTCAACACGTACGCCATTCATCCGATATCTGCATACAGAGTAGCAGATGCTTATATCTTATGACTTTAACGTTGTATTATATCCTGTTTAGGTTATTGGAGTGGGGATTAGACGCCAATTCCGGGATCCGTCGACAGGATTCCCGTACGGTTTTCACATCAGTAGCGGAGAATCCATTAGGATCAACGATGGTGTTCGAATTTATGCTGCAAAACTGGGACCAAATGGTCAAAGCGTAAGTTTTGCTGAATATTTATTGGAAAACAATGTTATGTTAATCAAAGTCCAACTTGATTCACATCCAGTTTCCCGAGTCTGTCTGTTCTTGGACGATTGGTGGATTCGGTATCACAAACGCTTGACAATGAAACACATCTAAAGAACGTAAGATGAATTGGTTGTTGCTTGATAAACAAGAAGAAGAGGTGTTTTCAAGTATTCTAAACGCCCCTCTTTTCCCCCCGGTTACAGCTGGTGACACTAAGCGAAGGAGGTAAAGGTGATCTGGGCACGGCAACACGCTCCGTCCAGCAAGCGCTGGAAAGAACCCGGATCAATTTGGAATGGAAAAAGCGACGCTCCCAGACAGTCTCTAATCTGATGGACACTTGGTCACGTCGACAGAGCTTCAGTTAAACTACCAGTGTCTTCGCTTTTTTTTAACCTTCCAATCTCAAAAGATATTACATTTGTTGATAGCGCAAGATTGTCTATTGATTTTGTGAATAACACAGCGTTAAAAACTCCTCAAAGGATGCACTTCTTTATACCTCGATCAAATTGTCTGGGAACAAAATGTCATTAAGATTTTTCCAAAAAGTTCAAATAGGATCCCCGGCTTCTTATATAGTTCTTACTTCGTCTGTATAACCGCTCCAAATAATATCAAACAATCATTATCATAATCCGAGCCATCATTTATTTGATTTTATCTCTTTGTCACAGTACAGTGTACTTGTTTCAATATTTCAATACACGCTGCATATATTACAAGTTTCATCCTATAGTTACTTGAGTCACGGACCGACAGTTGGCCAGATAATTCAATCAAAATTGACAGATCCCCATCACTCGTTTAATTATTTAGAAATCACGAGGGCTTGCGCCCTTGATTTCTTGGTATGTTGGCCACGACCATGAGAGTTGTATATCCTCTTTGCTGTGTGCAACATGACAGGATGTTGAACTAGATTGTGTCAGTCCAAAAGATATTATATACGAATCAGTTATTTCATCTGGATCGTTCATGACTGGAAACACGCGCTCTCACCCGGCCGACTCGCTCTGACAGCTGCGCTAGAGAGAGAAAGCCGGTTTTTATTGAGATAATGTTAAGTAATAATCAAGGAGTTTTATTTAGGTTTTTTTATGGCATTGAAGCAATAGACAACAAGACAATTAGAAGTCGATGCCTACGTGATTTTTCATCCGAATTTCACCACCTCTTTTTCTTTGGCTTTATTCAAACAAAAGTCAAGGTGATTTCAATTTTCAAGCATGCTTAAAAGAGGTGGAATGACACTCGAGACTTATACATACACAATATATATATGTACTAACGTTAGTTTTCACCGACAAAAGATTGAGGTCGATTTCTCTGAGTGTTGACCGTCGGCGTCGCTGGGGAATAAGGTCTTTTTTGGTTGAAATCATCGTTCTTTGAACCTCTCTTCTCGCGAATTTTGTTTTTTAAATGATGGCTTCTATATACTTCACGACTTCATCCCACCAATAGCAGCTTATCCCGATTTGCAGATCAAACACGGGGTCGTGTTGACGTCCGAAATGGTCAACCGTTCAACCCGCTGTCCAGAGTCCACTCGATTTTTTTATAATGCCACAAAGGTCCGAGGTCGGACTTAAACTCTTAACTAGTATGTAATCTTAATCTACATGATCGTATTTCAAACGACGTGCGCTTGTACATGTTCGAATTTCAAGTTTGCATACTTGAAAGAATTCGACAGCGACTCTGTGCGTCGCAATTAACTTCCCGTTTTTTTTCTTTCTCGAAAAGGGTCTCGACTATTTCCATGTCGTTAAATATAAAAACTAGCACGTCTCCGGAGCATGCTCGCTGGAAATGAGGGTAGCGAATAGAGAAACGAGCTACCTACTACCTAGGTAAAATGTGAACAACAAAATTAGAAAAGGTGGTTGAACTCTTTGAAGTGGCCTACTTTCAATTTTTTTGGTGTTCCTAGACAACCAACAAAGCTTTCGCTTTTGGCACTTGATTTGATTGTCCCCGCGTTTTTGTTGTCTCTCCGCGTATTGTTCACGACGAGTTTGTTCTCCTTTTTTTCTCAGTCCGCAAAACAACAACTATTGTCCTCCAGGTATAACTGAGGAGGTGTTAAATCGTTTCTTGCCAGAAGGTTTTTTTTTATTTGATAATGTCTGGGTTATTTGAATGCCAACGTCCCGCGACGACGAATCTTTTTCGGTTGCCAGATGACACTGTCATCGTGAAATTTTCGAGACATTGTATCATTCACGCAGTTGTTGTTGACTATATCGAGTCTCGCAGAGTCTCGGTCACGAGATGTTTCTATCCGATTAGTTTTAATGTGGGGCCAAAAAGAACTTTCCAACGGATACCTGCAGGCGAAATTTTGCCAAAAAAACAGATGAGATTGATCCGTTGCCAACATTTTCTCTATCACAGGGTCATTTTGCAAGATGCCCCGGAGATGGTTTCGCTTGATTTGTTTACTGGTTAAATCAAACCCCAGGGATTAGGATGTTGTTTGTTTTTTTTTTTTGCAATAATAAAGACAAGTTCAGATTTCATCTAGCTGATGGATTCGATCGTAAAAAAACGGACTTTTCGCGCTCGCCGTTATTGAGATTGCGCAAATCTTGCAAGTGGCCGTTTCGTAGAATCTACGTGCCTTCGTCTTGGTACCAAGTGGTTACTAAGAGAAACAAACGCCATAGAGTTGCCAACCGCCAACCGGCTAGTACTATCGGAACATATTTCGCCCGTTTTTATGGTTTTATTTGTCCGTTTGGTTATGTATATCTGACTCGATGTGTTCTCGCGCATTCCGACAGTTCGGATTTGGAGCCACGCCGGCATCCAGCCATGAATGCTTGCTCAACATTATCAACATGTAGAAGAGGATAAACAAGTTTTTGTACCGAGGCCACCACTGATGCATCAGCAAATGCCACCACTTGGACGCAGCACTGTGTCTGCAGTGGCCGGGAGTGGTTCTGGCCGGCAGCGAAGGAAAAAACAACAACTTATACACTCCATTTCTGGAGCATCGTATGGCAATTCTAGATGGGTGGGACATTTGTTTTCGTATCGAGTAGTATAGACGACTGACGACGGTCGTCATTTGTCCCGCCAGAAAGCCACTCGTATTAGTTGCTAACCGCACCGGGCGGTTCTTAATTTCTTATTGGACTTAAATCTTCAACAGTTGAGAAACAAATAAAATTAATGAGAAACGCCACAGCGGCGGACGTCGACCTGAAATCTAGCCATTGCCAACCAGGACCTGCCTTACAAGTCGTGAGCATGCGAAATGGCTATATGACGCCTTCATCGCCACTAGATGCCTCAGCATGACTTTGCCGCCAGGTAGACGGCAACAGAGATGATGAGGACCGTAGAAGAAAGTCACTGGATACTCTTCGAGGCCGTCGCGGGCCGACCAATGGTAAACAACAACAACTCGTAGTAACTGCGCAGTTGCGTAGCGTGTAGTGCCGGCTCAGCTCTTTTTCTTTTACCTAAGGGCTTTTTGATTCTCACATATCTGAATATATGTTCCTCGGTAGTTATGAGGCCGACACCTCTCCAGACGATGGCACCCACTTTATACTTTCACTATACACATATTTCTCCCTGCTCCGTAGATTTCGTTCCCTATAAAACAGAATGACTTTCTGTTTTTTACTGTGTCGATAGTTATCGTTGACAGGACAACATTTTTCTCCCCTTGACTTCTTTTTATTCTTAAATTTCTCCTTTACACTTGGTGGATATCCTGCCCTCGTTTTTCCAGATTTTTTCTGGGGTTGATGGAGACAGTTGTAGGGGAGTTTCCTTTTATGGGGATGTCAAGCCTGTTTCGGCCCAGACCGGAGAACAACTGTGCAAGCCTGCTGTTGACCGTCTGATGCATTAACATATGTTTAGAATGTGCGTATAAAGGACTCTACGGCAAGCGGCGCGAAGGACGCAGGCGACTATCGAACCTAATCTATTCTTATATTCCCCGGAGAAACCTTTTTAGAAACAATATAGCGCTTTAATGGATGTTCATTTTGGGATTGGTATTATCGTTCGTTGTGTTACCTGGCGGAGGAAACCATATCCGTCGAGCCGTCTCTTTTTTTTTTTCTAAACTAAAAACACGACGGTTACCTTAGCTGTCCTTGCGTCAGTGGAGCCAAGTGCCGTGACGACGACCCCTCTTGGAGCGCAAGGAGAAAAGTAATAAAAACAATCCCTTTGTGCGAGTGCGATGCGCCATAAATTTGCTGTACAAAACAATCCTTTCGCCCCTCAGACAACTCTTGTCGCTAAGTCCAAGATCCGGCCATATCGCAGACGGACACTAATAAAAAAGAAAACCTCGTTTTGACCGACTTGTCGAATAAAAAAAAAGTCCCCTTTTTGAATGAAAATATCGTGTTACAAATGTCGTAAAACGGTCGGGTTTTCATCGGAAAAAATAAAAACGAATATCGACTCTCGACTGCTGGTTCCAAAGTTTGTTTATACCAACAGCATAAAGCCACGCAACGGCACGCCGTAGCAATCAAAAAGGAACAAAAAAGTATTTCCTGCCGCTGCGCCAGGATATAAGAGATAAGAACCCAACAACGTCAAATAGTCTAACGAGAGGGAAACGGGAGAAAACTTGAATAAAGCGTTTTGACCCTTGTGGGGCGATGATGTTTTTGTTGACACAGGCGCGTGATATGTAGAGAAGAGACTCTCTCCGCTAACTAGTACTGTAGGCTCGTTGTCAGTTAGAGACGGAGAGAAACATCACACATTTTCCGTATATGACAAAACTTTCGAGACAAGTTCTTTGATATTCACGCAACGTGTTGTCGAACTGTTGCTATGAGGAGACGTCGCAGCACGCGCATCAGCAGGTGCAGGTTGAAGAACCTTTGGCATCTCGCGACAGGCTTAGAAATGTCGCTCGGTGAATAATGAACTTCTTGATACTCTTCCAACTCAACTTTTCGAAAATTTTCTGTATTTTTAACACGGCCTTATTCCTGACGGACAGTGTGCACAAGTTTCTTTTAAAAAAAGAAACAGAAGGAGAAGGGAGAAATAATGGGGTCCGCCTCGTGATTCAGGGCTTATAACCGAACCTAGACCTAGCCAACCCGCTAGGACTCTCCCCATCTATTTTCTCCCTCTCGGCCGTCGCCTTATTCAAAAAGAAAAAACGAATACCACACAGAGAGAGAAGAAGAAGTAGGTCGTTTAAAATGACTTACAGAAAAATTCAAAAATATCCTCGGCTGGAGGCCTATGGGGTAGTAGTAGTGGGGTAGTAGGAGGCGGTGGAAACGGCGGTTTTTCCCTCCGACACGGATATATACTAGCATACTAGGCTTTCGACAAAAAGAGAGAGGGAGACATAGACAGAAAGAGAAAATGCCAGATGTTTTTTAATCTTATCGTACTATAACTTAGGGTAGGACGTGAGAGTGACATTGTTTCGGCATTGGTAACGACACTGCTGTGATGACTAAGGGGAACGTAAGAAGACGACTAGCGTTTTTCCGTCTCCGACCATGCCCCACGTCCACTGGGCAGCGCATAGGCCAATGTGTAGAAAAGACGGAGCAAAAGAAAAGAGGCGGATGAAAGCTGGTGGGTGAAGCAGTGGATGAATGCGTCTCTCTCTCGTTTGTTTTGGTCGAAAGGGCAGCGCAACGCACTTGTGCTGTTGCCATGGCCCACGTTCTTCCAACCACGTAGACCATCGGAAACTCGTTTCCAGTTTCCATTCTTCACGACGAGACGGCCCCTCTTTCTCTCTCTCTCTCGACTGCTGCGGTGTTCCTCCCGGAGTTCCCCTGCGGTCGAGGCCAAACCCGTTCGCTCTTCGTTTGTCCTTCACTTCGTTTTTATTTTGTTGCTTTACTCAGACAATTTGATCCTCTTTTTCCTTTTTTTTTTTCTTTATATCAAACATTTCTGAAAACTATAGATGGGAGAGACGGGAGGAAAAAAAATAAAAAATAAAAAAGACTGTTGTCGGGCAAAGTGGTTGTCTGGCGGGAGTTCGGTGGGTTCGTTCCGCGCATATGAGAAACCGGCTGCGCAGTTGCCGGCCCCATCAAAACATGCACGTTTGTGGTGCACGTGAGGTTTTTCCCGCCGCCTGAGGGCTCTTCGAGAATCAGCGAACTGCGGGACGTCAACAAAAAAAACAGGTTCGCATGGCGATAGCGTGGCGCCCGGTCCCGGCGAAAACAACAACAACAACAACATCGACCGAAATAAACAACGAAAACCTTTCGGGAGAGATTCTCTTATTACAAACCTGCTCCCATCCACAGAAGGCCACATCAGGAGAAAAAAGAAATGACTCTCCAACGCCCTTATTTTTCTCATGTCAAATTTTGGTCATGTAAATAACCGACGACGTGGAGGTTACAATCAATAATCGGCATAAACACCTGTGCGTTCTGTTTGCGCTCGCATTTTTACGCGATGCGCAGTTCCTTTATTCGACATTAATTTATTTTTTAAAAAACGCTGCTTAAATCAACCGCCAAGGTGCATCTAAACTATCTCTAATGTAGGTCAGACACAGCAAAGGTTATCGATCCCCCTAACTATTCACGTGCGGGTGCGGGGTGCGCACAACACCTAGGCCTATTTAATTGAAAGAATCCCTTTGTTATGGGGCGCCAGACACGTCCGTCTTCTAACATAAACATCTTTGATGCCTAGCTCGGTCGAATGGAAAAATTTGAGGGAGAATAAGGAAGAGGAAGGAAATTTTAAAGGGTATTCGGAAACATTGATCAGCCTTGAAAAAAGCGTGCTCTTAAGGGTGGAAGAAGACGGCCTTTTTCCCGTTTTATTTGTCCACCCGATTCAAAGGCTAAAACGCGTCCTCGAGCTGTTGACTTTCAGTAAATTTGGTTTTATCTCGACAACCTATATTTCTGATGACACAATGTTTTGGTCTATCTTCCGGCAAGGTTCCGCGCGGCCGGCACGTAGACATTTTTCGCTATTACGTACGGGTAGTATGAGATAATATGGGAACGCGCGTTTCCAATGCGAACGACGCCGGAGCACATGGCGTAGACGACGACTCATGGAGCAGAGAGTGGCGTACGTGATCAAACCGAGTCTCTTTCGCCCCGCCTTCGCTTCCCTTCTCTCCGGCTCCGTGAGTTTTTTTGTCCCTTTGTTGACGGCCCGCGTATACGTACACAGCTGAGCTCGCCCATGTTTGGGACTTTCTGTTTTGCTTCCTTCTTCGCCGTCCATGTGGCCCGTCCCCCCGCCACCTCCACCACCATTCTCAACATAGCCAGCGCGGACGTATAAAAGGGAGCCCCCCTCGCTCATTCGAATCAATCCAGTCTTCAACCAAGAAACGACTAGCATCTCTATGCTAAGCATCCCCAAGCAATCTATTATTTCCACAAAGAGAATACAAAGGTACTTGAACAATTTCAACCCCATCGCAATTCAACAAGACATCAGTGATTACTTGGATCGTGCGCTTATTTACACACTTTTCTTTTACCTTTTTCTTCTCAACTCCAGGTTATAAGATGGCATCCAAAATTTTCAAGAGCATTGTTGCTAAGCGCTTGATGTCGAGCGCTGTCGACTCCACCAGATATGTCTCCCCGGTCTCAACTCTCGGTAAGATGCGCACCTTTTGAAACCTGTTTTTATTTTATTTAGTACGGCAATGTTTATTTTATCTCTTGTTTTTTTACGATGACAGGTCAAATTAGTCACAAAGTCAGCCCCTTCGAACAGAAGCTTCTGGTGTGGAGTGGCCAATTCAAGAAGACCACCGATGTTCCTAACCTCGTCTCGTAAGTGGACTCGACTCGTGTTTTCAGATTAGTAACGGGTTGTTGACGTCATTTTTTCCCCTCTTGTTCTTGATTGAAAACAGACGAGACACTATGGAAAGAGCCCGCAATCATTTCCGGATTCGGGTCAACTTGATTATTGCCGGCATCACAGTCGTTGGTTCCTTCGTCATGGTACTCAGTGGAAAGAATGCCGTTCACCGAGGGGAAAACATCAACGATTACAACGCTGAATGGCACAGGCGATACAACGAGGCCCACAAATACGACCCTCTTGACTAAAGCGGTCTCCAAAATTGTGATTTATATATTATGTCCATAAGCAAAACAAAACAAAAAAAAGTCAAAAATGCTGAAAAAAAAATTGTGAAAAGTCCGGGCATGGAACCAAATGTTGTGTCCCGGCTTTGATAGCGTGTTACTCTTTCAAGTAGATTTAGCCGTTTCAACTCCTGCCTTAATATTCAACGTTTTATAATGATTGTTATTGGGTATTACCGATGATGTGGAGCTCTTATGAAACGTATTTGAAATCTGTCCGAAAAATGAGGCGTGTTGTGATGTATTTTAAATACAGATGAGGTATTGAAAAGCGAAAAAAATCTCTACTTTTCATTTTTTTTTCGGTAGAATAAATAAAGAATACATTCGATTCGGTTCGCAATGCGTTCACGGAGGATTGTGTTAACGCCCGAAACAGCGGCTGCCTCGCAGATGTGTATCGTTTTCTAAGAAATTTGAGCGTTGCGATAGGGAAAACATGTAATGAACTCAACAAACAAGAACCTTTCGCGATGTTACCAAGAGATATCACTTTGCCAGTCCAACCGGGACTATCCATTCAGGACGACTGAAGATTCTTGGAAATTTAGGGCAAAAGATGATTTCCGAAACGAACTATCCTCCGTACATACGGGGGCGCAAACTATGCACTAGACTTTGAATGGAAGACTCCTCAAATCCGAAGTAACATTGAACATCTAGACACGACAAGAAGATTAATTCTTCGCATCGTTTTAATACGAAACAACTTTATTTGGACTAACTGAAATTTTTTTTATTGTTTCTCTAAATCTATGGTGAAGCTTCGGGAGGCTTATAGTAGTCGCGGCAATGTTCGTTGAACACTTTCATTGTTCTTTCCTTGATTACTTCCTCTACTCCAAGCTCGGTTTGAAGAAGGCGAAGGGAAGTCTGCTCCCTTCGCAAAATCTTGAGCAATTGAATGTTGTCGGGCCGCGAGTCCTTTTCCTGTTTAAGTGAGCGGACCTCACTCGCCAAGACGTCGATGCATTGTTTAATGCTTTGCTCTCTACTTGTATAATTGGTTTGTAACTAAAGAAAGGAGAAAATTATAGAATATTAATCAAACTGTGAAAAAAAATGAAAACATTTATAAATATTTACGAAGTCCTACTGTTGAGACTTAAACTAAATAGTGTCATTCTATCCTAAACACTGTAATTAAAAAGTATTTAAGACAGAGAGCTAAATTGAGCAATAAACATGTGAAAGTAGTTGCAGCCTGCAAGTGTTACGCTCATTAGCATGTTCTGCTGGAGGAAATGAAAAGCTTTGGTTTGGCTTCACACTTATTTCAAGACATCCTATGATTACCTGGTCATACAAATTTTTGCAAGTGGCAGTTTCATTATATTGTCCTTTGAAAGAGTCTGTGGGCATAGAAGTGTTGAATGTGTAAATAATTTTGTCGTCCAGCAGCCTCATCTTTCTGAGGGTTTCCTGTAAAATGAAACCATATTTTAGCAGTGGTAAATTTTTTGAATGCTGTATAATGTAATAATTAAAGCATAGTTACTTATTATATAGGCTAAAAATGAATAAATTTTAGTACTGTGTTTTTTATGACAAGATAATTGAGATGACATAACAGTGCTTCAACCATCAAAATTGAAGGGGCCCCAGTTAAAAAAAAACATGCAAACCTTTTTAATTTAATACACGAAGACTTGCTTATTCAATAAAATTAGAGAATAAACATGAGTCAAAATTCATACTTGAAATTGTAGAATATCATAACAAATTGACTTTTCCCCGGCTTCGGCCATAGTAAATTCTCAAACAAGTAGAGAAGTTTGAGAAATTTTGTCTGCTATTTATTAAGGGAGCACGTGTCTTTCTGAACAACTCAAAGCGGCAACAGTGTCGGACTGATGTGTGTACATTTGATGTGCCGAAAACACTGCATGACAAATGAATCCTGCTTCAAATTTGTTCTAAAAGTTTTTGTGGTTAAATTTTCGTTAAGTTGTTATTTTAATTATTTCGAATGTTATAATTATTCTTGGAATAACTCCATTAACTATTAGCTACTTTCCTCTGGTTTCTCGGTTGCCCCTGGAGTCAACACGTGGTCCGATAATCAAAATCGCATACGCTGATTTACTGCCGAAAAAAGAGTAATTAATACTAGTTGTCATGATGTCATCTGTAAAAATGGAAGAAGAAGACTGTGAGAGTGTGACTGAAGCCAAAACCATGTCAATGAAGAAAAAAATTAATGTTCTTGAAGCAATGGCAAAGTACAACATGAAGAAGCAGCAAGAACAAGAAGAAAAAATGAAGAGCACAGTAAAACATGAAGAAAAAAAGGTCTGCACAATAAAACAAGAAGACAAAAAGATGAGTACAGTAAAACACGAAGACAAAAAGAAGAGCACAGTAAAACACGAAGAAAGAAAGAGAAACCTACCATTTGTCACTACTACCTGTGTTAAGGATATCAAACAAGAAAAAAAAGAACCTCAAACAGAACTTGATATTGGCATAACTGAATATGTCTTTCAGGGAGATGGTTTCTCTGCCATTCTGAAGCAACGTTACTCTGATTTCCATGTGTACGAGATCAGTATGGATGGAACAGTTGTTCATTTAACAGATCAGAGTGTTCCTGCTTATGAGGAACCTAAAGTACTTTTAACGGAGGAACAAAAACTTGCTGTCTTGACTGCTGAGCAATGGAGTAGTCTTGAAGAAATGATTAAGAGTGAGGAACCGAAAACAGTAGAAATTGATGTAACAGAAAAGAGTAAGGCAGATAGGCAAAGTATTCACAAAGCTGTGAGATCACAATTTGACAACATTACTAGCAACTGAACAAGTTGACAACAGAACTGTTATGAAAATTTTCAAATTTGATAAAACAAAAAAACAAAACGACCGAAATGGTCGCTGTGTTCGTATCACGACTCCATATACTCAGTTTGTATTGTACAAGGAAAATTTGAGCACAATGGAAGCAATTTCTGCTGTGGCTCGAAGATGTCGGTAATAATTCATTTAATTTCGATGTAATACGTTGTTTTCTCATTTTTGAATAATGATTACCTTTTCAGGATCAATGCTTCCAACTTTATGACCGCCGGAACTAAAGATAAAAGAGGAATCACTAGTCAGCTTGTGACTGTGAAGAATTTAGATCCTCAAAAGTTATACAACAGTATGAAAAGTGACTCTAAGATGGCCGTAGGAAACTTTACCTTTATTGACAAACCGCTCGAGCTTGGTCATTTAAAGGTGAGATGAAAATAATTTTGGCCGAATTCATTGATAAATATTTATTCCTAATCCCTAGGGCAATCGTTTCGTCATCGCACTCCGGAATGTCGTCGGTGATGAGAGTCAGATCACAGCAAACCTCGAGTCTTTGAAGGGAAATGGATTCATCAATTATTATGGAGCTCAGCGCTTTGGAACGCGGCACGTGCCCACCCACTACATCGGCAGGCAGCTGTTATTAGGACGATGGCAGGAAGTAAGAGCTGATTTTCCTATGTCCGGGTTTACCTATTCACAACATCTCGCTTTTCCTCGCAGGCAATCGATTTAATTCTAGAGCCACCCGAGTTGACTGGGAAATATCAGCACGATTTCGATCTCATCCAGGCTCGTATCGAATATAGATCATCGAAAGATGCTTTCAAGGCTTTCAATCACATCAAGCGCAGCCTCAATACAATTGAAGGCCAACTCTTGCTAAATCTGAAAAAATTTGGCAAAGATCTCGTTGGCGCCCTGAATTCCGTACGTACAGTATAAAAGTTCAATGTAATCTTTTAAATGTCATACGTCTATATTCTTTTCGAGCAGATTCCGCGTAACCTGCGACTCACTTATATTCATGCCTATCAAAGTTTCCTTTGGAATACTGTCGTTCAAGCGTCTTGCCAAGTTTGCTCTCGCCGATTGTCGGTGATTTGGTGTACGCTCCGGGCGACGAGGGAGACGACTCTGAGCTCCAAACGGAAATCGACAAAAACGAGTCGCAGCAGGAAGAGGCAGAAAGCGAAAAAGCCATCGAAATGGAAGGAGACGGCGCCAAAAAGAATAAAAGAAAAGTACAACGGAATCAGCGGAAAGTCATCTTTGTCGACGAAAGCAATATCGACAAGTATACGATTAATAACGTTCTCCTACCACTTCCGGGCTACGACATCAGCTATCCATCAAACGAAGTTGCCGGCTGGTACACAGAGCTCTTGGCGGTAGATGGCCTATCAGAAATGGATTTCAAGAGATCTGTCAAGTATATTCTTCGCATTCATTGATTGATTTCCACTTTATTCCGTCCTAAAAAAGAAATGTGGCAACTTATTTATGGTTCCTTTGTCTCTCGACAGAACGTACAATCTTGGCGGAGCGTATCGACTGGTGATGTCAAAGCCGTCGGACGTGAAATGGAAATTCGTACGTTACGATAATCCCACGTTGAACCTGATCCCTTCTGACTGGGATCGACTAGAAAATACCCAGCTCCTCTCCTGCTGTTGTGGAAGGTGTCATCCCCTGGATCAATGGGGTTGTGTTGCATTATTTTTCCTTTGTTATTTTTGTTGCCGTAACGTGACGAAAAGGGGTTCACACATCCATCTGGGAACCATTTTCCTCATCCCTTTCTCTTTAAAAGCATAAAATAGGCCTAACTGTTGTTATCGATGCTCCTGCTGCTGTAGCCTCCTGCGAACTTGAGAAAAGCCGGCGGATTTAACTTTTAGGTTTTCTCCTCTTTTTCTCGAGTTTTATTCAGGTTTTTTTTTCATCTCTCGAGTTGATGGATCGACCGAGTTCTCTGTTTATTAGTTTTCCACCGCCGACGCCACCAGCTCCTTTTCTTCAACTTCCTTTTTCTCTTCTCGAGCACTTTACCCGCACACGCTCCTCGTAGCGTCTCTCTCTACGAGGTTTAATAATCCTTCCTTCTTTCTTTCTCTCACCGGAGTATGAAATTTCCTTCTTGCTTTTACTGCTGCTGCCTCGTGCTGCTTGCTGCGTTTCGTTAGAAGCGCTTGTGAATTGATTTCGAACTAGTCCCTGTCCCGGGTCGATCCCGTTTGGGGTGTTATTCGGGATGGAAGCTGGCAGAGAGAGCGGCCCGGGAAACCCGCTCAGCTAGTCAGAGTGGCAGGTCTCTACCCGTTCATCATGTTGAATTATTATTTTCTCTTGCTTAGAACGCATCAACTCGATTTTGAGGGGGAGACGAGGACGGACGAAAAAGAGGAGCTGCAGTTAAGAAAGAGAAAGTCATAAGAATGAAGAAGATGGCTGCTAGAGAGATTGAGAAGCGGAGGAGGATGCATTGATCGCGACAGTTCAACGGGATTTTCTATCTTTTTTTCCACCAGCGCCCTTTTTCTCTCTGGCCTTCTCTATTCAAAGTGGTGCTCTTACATTTCGGCAATATTTATGTACACTAGTACTAGGCGTGATGGTGAGTGGTGAGCGAGAGAGAAGTTTTCCCATCTTTTCTGAATTTTTTCCTTTTTTCGCTGGTTTGTGGAAATCAATACTCTTTGTTGTGGGTAGTAGGTTTTAGCGTTGGCTGGGAAACCTTTTGTGCGGATGATTGCGCCAGGCATTATGAATGGCCGTACTCCTCTTGTTGTTGTTGCTGCTGCTGCTGCTGTTGTCATCGTTGCTGTCAGCGCGGGAGGAAATCGCATCGGTGGCCAATGAGGAAGGAGAGCGGCGGAGGCCTTGTTTGGGGTCCCCCCCCCCGTTCTCCGTTATATGTGTCTGTCCGCGCCGGGCTTGTTGAGACGGCTGCTGCCGGGCGGATATTCGGGACGACAAGAGAGAAGAAGAAGTTGGGTCGTTGGTGCAGGAGCGGACAGCCGTCGTCGTCCGGTTTGCAGACGAAAATCATTGGACGTCGACTATGAATGTCGCCGTAGATGGGACACAGTTTACGAGAGAGCGAGTTTAAGAGGAATTCAAGGTGCGGAGCAGAGACGGACGGAGATGGACGGGATTGTCAACATTCATTCTGGCCAATCCCATTTGTTGTCTCCCTCTTTGCTGTCCAGTTCATTAGTACGCGGATGGAATTGACGTCCCAAGTTGGCTCGTATCTTAGCAGTCCGTCTATACGCATTAGAGGCCGGCCCAATCGACTGACTGAAATGATCTTGTCGATGGATTATATTAGTCAGTGTTGTAGTGACGACTGACGACGATAAAAAACATTTGGCCGGCCGATGATTCGCCGCCTCAAATCCTCTATAGTCTACAGTTTTCTCTTTGTTTTTGTTTCTCTCCTTTTGACTTAGGTGGCGCTTACCTCAGAATCATTCTGAATCTGACCGTTCTGCCGCTTACGCTACCATGGCCCTTAGAGAGATCACCAAGATGGACATATCGGCTCGTTTCGATCTCGCTCAACGAAGCGGGCACTAACAAACAGCCAGCGACAGTAGAAGCCGCTTCCGCCGCCGCCGACCAAGAAGAACCCGAGTCGAAGCGAATAAAGCAAGAGCCAGTCACGTCCGATCTCTAAAAGAAGAGAAAGATATACCATTTTCTGGGATTTTTTTCTGGTCCATGACACGAGAGATGGTGATGCAAATTGTAACAGGCTCATCTTTTTAGATAAACGACGACGACGTCCTTCTTCTTTTTTGTTGTTGATCTGTAACATCTTTCATGGCGACGCCACCAACGATGGATCCGTCGACCCGGATTGAGTTGTTTGAGCCGGGCCAAGAGCAGCTCGTCTCGGTCAGGCAATACACATGTTCGGCGTCCAGCGCACGCTCTCTCCTTGTATAAATGATCATCTACCACTGGGCGCGCATGAGAAAATACCGAAATGATGGGCCGGCACTACTACTACGGAGCGAGGATGACAAAACATGCAGGGAGCCAGCACGGACTGACTGTGTGCGCGAACGAGAGAGAAAGAGAGAGTAGGCGAGATAATGACTTGATGGAGACGCTATAAAAAGTTAAGAGCCAGTCGCTCCGCTTGCTGATGCTACACGCCAGATGCTTGAACGGCTGCCTGGGCCGGCATTGCGGTGGAATCGAAAAACGGAAGAGATCTTTTGATCATTCAGTTCCCTCTTCTTCTTTATTCTTCTTCTTCTGCCGGCCCAACCCGAAAAGCGCGGCCATGCGAGGAGGAGAAGAGAGTGGAGATTTCATATCCCTGGAAGTGACAGCTCGACATTGCAAACACGCACACGAATTGGCACTCGCCGAGTCGACGCGTATCGGACAAAAGACGTCTAAAGAAGAAAGAGGGCGGTAGCTGGTTAAGAAAAGAAGAAGAAGACGGCCATAAAAGAAGAAAGAAAGAGAGAGAGTTGATGCGCGGGGATTCGACGCATATATATCTGTTTCATTGAGAAACTCTTTTTGACTTGATGCCGGAGTTTTGACGAGCCTCCGTCATTCCCCGGTGATTTTCTTCTTTCTATTCCTAAAGAGAGAGAAAGAGACTGGTGGTATAGTAGTAGTAGTATGCCCGCCGTTTCTGGATCATACACGAAGGGCTTCGGGTCCTGGCTGGCCTGATATTGAATCAAGACCTTGATGAAGCTGATCAGATCCCTCTTCTCCCTCGAAGGCATCGCGCGGAATATCGTTAAAGAGAGAGAGAGTTGAGTGCACTCTCTCTGTGTGCCGGCCAAGAAGAGCTAGCGCGATTCAATATTTAGACAACATTCCCCTCTTCTTCTTCATCGTCTGCTAGTTCCCGATTTCCTTTTACGCTGGCCTCAGCTGGAAGTTTCCACGTCCTAGATGTTGTTCTTCCATCTTTTCGTCCTTCCCCAAAAAAGTTTTCTTCTTTCACATTAATATTTTTTCACAACTTTTTTTTTCTTCAGCCCGGCGTCTTTGTTTGATAAAAAAAGGAGTTTTCTATCGACTGGAATTTCTCTGTTCAAACTTGATTCCGTCCGTCCATTTTTTTCCTCTCTCTTTGTTTGTGTGCCCAGCGCGTTTGGACGGCCGGCCACCCGCTCCGCTGTCTCACTCGAGCGTAGCCGCCGTTTGTTTAGGTTTTTCATTCGATCTAGTTTCGCGAAAGTGATACCGTACAGCACTAGGGCCAGTTGCACAACTCTTTTTTTCTTCTTCTATCCCGTTAGGAGATGCTGGGCGGCGCTCTGACGGAGTCTGTCTGTGTAGAAACCGTGCAGCCCGGGGTATTGATCGAATACCGGCGACTTCCTTGTCTTTTCCTTGACTATATACTCTAGCAAGCTCCTGCTGCGCTCCACAGTCTCTTTCCTTTCCTTTCTAATGTTTTTTTTTCCATCTCTTTCTTCTTTTTTATTTCATTTTTATTCCGTTGATGTGCGTCCCAGAAAACAAGAAAGAAGAAGAAGAAGAGTTGCTTTTCGCATGACTGAATCGTCTCTACTGTCCCCGCTTTCCACTCAGTTTGACACCCCGATTCGATTCGACACTTTACCTCCTCCAGGCTCTTCTCCATAATGATTGCAACTTGTCCCGGTTCCACTCTTCTTTTCTTTCTTCTTTGTGTTGTTGAAAATCCCCCCCTTTTTTTTCGAGGGAGAAAATATCATTATCACTCAGTACTATAGAGGTAATCAACTTTGTTATGTCCCTCCGTAGAGCCTACTTGGGTCGGCCTGCTGGACTAGTGGACCTGTGTTGTCCAGATAGTAGAAGAACTGGGCGTAGTTCCGGTCGTCGCGGTTTTGTGTGTACAAATGCTTCATAGACGGCTGGAACCGAGCGCGGACGCTGAGGTCAGATCAGAAGGAAGGAAGTCTCTGGGAAAGAAGTCGGATTGAAAACGGCCCGTCAACAGGAAACGATTACTTTAGGCCTCTCGTCTATACAGTGAACTGTGAGCAGATCGTCCCAGCGCAGAGAGAGAGATCCATCGACTTGATGGAAAACAAGATTCCAGATGGATGACCGCGATCCAAACATTTCACCGTCTTTTTACTAGTCGAACGGGTTTGTCTGTCCGCTTTGCTGCTGCTGGTCCAGCATGAATCCCTCCGAGAGATGACGCTCATTGATTCTTTTTGACTTTGTGTTCGTTCCAGAGCCAAAGCCACAAGGACAAGTTGGCAATTTCATCACGGCCCAGCTGCTGCTGTTGGACGATCACTCTGGAGGCTTTTCAATTCTTTTTCTTCTTTTTTTTTTTGTCGAGTCTGGTCCAGCCGTTGTCATCAACGGCGGTTGATGGGTCAGAGAATCATCAAGGCTCACTCTCATTCGCCTCCTCCGCCGCCTAGATCCTTGAAGATGGCCGTCAACGCCAGCAACCAGCGAAAAAAAGAAAGGAAAAAGAAAAAAGAAAAGAAAAGAAGAGTTGCGCAGAGAAGCGCGCCAATCGACCGGCCCTGCTCCTCTCTCTTAAACTTGAAGGCGGAAGCCAAGACAAAGATAGCGGGCCCAAATAGCTCAACATAGTAGTAGTCTGGGACTCGCATCAAAACAAAATCAAAACCCTAAAAGAGGAACTCATTGTCCTCGCGTTTTTATGCAGTCGACAAAACGGAAGGAAACGGCCCGCTCCCTCCACCCCAGAAAGAAAAAAAAAGTCGGGGCAAATGGAAACCAATCATAAATAGAGCCCGGGTCAAAATGACGGAAGCCAAAGGTGGATGGCATCCTTGTTATTTTTTTTTTAAATAAAAAAAACCCAGAAATTTTCATGGAAGGAGGCGGATGGGAGCCAACAAATCCTCGGAAAACTTTTCTCCATCCTCGACGACGACGCCGGCGCATTGGGTTCCTTTGGGCGTCGATTCTCCGCCCATCCATTTCAAGCGTCGAGGCCCATCCTTTTTAGGGGGTTGGATTGGCCAGTCTCGAGTCGAGTCTCGTTGCGAACCAGCGACAGTCCAGCCCCAACAGAGAGAGACGGAAGCCCGAGAGAGAGAGTCGCGGCCCCTCCAGTTTTGGTTCCCTTTTTCCCTTGGCTTCGTCTGCCGAGAGTGCGAGGAGGCTGGCGCGCACTCATTCCGGCCGCCAAAAGAGATGATGAACCGATTGTGTCTTGTCGTCTATGTGTGCTCGTCGGGTATGTGCGGTCGTCGGGAGTGAGAGTGTTTTGCGGTGTTTGTTTTGGTTATTTCTTTCTTCTCTCCCTCATTCTTCTGTGGTCGTGTCGTCTTCGCTTCTTCTTCCTCCTTTCGGACGGACAGCGCCTCTGGACTGATAGCGGACACGAATCGGTGAATAAGGAAAACAGTTGTCGTCGTTTTCGTTGTTGTTGTGAGGAAGAAAGAAGAAAGACGGCCAACACCAAGACCACCGATGCGAGCCACCGGGTCCAGTCTCAGTTCGTTCAACATCGTCAGCAGCTCGTCGGATCGGCGGTGGCAGTGGCGGCCGCTTTGAACGAGTCGGCCGTCGACGGTGAGGGATCCTACGGTCCAGCATGTTGCCCGGGTAAGAAGTTCCTTTCTTTTTTTTTCTTACCCCGAGTTCCCCTGAAGATCGTCCGCAATTAGACGAGGAAACAACTCAACTGTTGTCGGAGCAGGTGGATTGTGTTGCCTGGAATGCTCACAAGACATTGGAGACGGACAGACGGGCCAGGATGCAGCAGCTGTATACATACGCCAGCATGCAGACTCGATCTCTCTCTCTCCAGCACACACACTATTGATTTTCTCTCTCTCCTCTTCCCTTGGGCGCCGTCCTCCTCTCTTTTTTTGGCTCCCCTCCGCCAGGGCGGGAGAGAGAGAGAGCTATTCTGCAGCGAAAGCGCACGCAGATACAACGCCGCCTCCCCTTCTTTTCTCAATGCCCTCATTTTTATAGGGACGATCTATATTTTTCTCTTCTTGATTTGTTTTTTTTTGTTGCCATTTTGTCGACGTTTCGAAATCTATAAAAGAAGAAGAAGAAGAAGAGAGAAATCAAAGAAATGGTTATTTAGTAAACAGGTCTCGTGTTTCCGTCGATATTGTCGGCCGCTCACTATGTGGGCGTAGAGTATAGAATGAACGTTAAAGAGATGGTAGCCTAGTCGACGTGCATTGTGTGCTCAACTCGCCCGACTCTGGATACTAGATAGTATATCGGGTTCTTCAACAATTTTCTTCATCCGCTTTTCATCATAATCATGTCGGGAATTTTTCTAGAATTTTTTTTTTTTTTAAACAATTCGACTCTGGAGATGAGAAGGAATTTCAGAGCTCCATCGAGGAACTTCTTTTCATGTTGCGACAAAAATGCGGAAAGCGGACAAAAGAAGGCGCCTCCATTTCCTGCTGATTTGGCATTGCGCGCCTTGTCAATAACAGACTCGATCGTTAGCATTCTTCGATAGAAAAAAACAACTAGATGAAGGATTTATCTCTTATATTATCCCGAAGGAAGAAAGAAAAAAAAAGGTAGTAAAGAGCCCGAAATTGGAAAGCGGATGATGGATGTCGCATAGAGAGACCCGATTGGAAATGTGTCGTTATGACGATGATTCCCGATGCAACGAATGTTGGACACGCTCCGACGACTATTGGCTAATCAAGTGGACATTTTGCCAAGTCTCTCTTTTTCTTCCTATTCGGGGGACGTCCTAATGCACATCCGTCTCGATGGATTTATTCCGTCCCACGACGAACCGTTGGAGTTCCTCCGGTTCTGCGTCACAATCGAACGACGACGTCAATCAAGTCGAGCGATCGATAAGTTGCCAACCTTTCCCCTTCTTTTTGGCTTTTGTTTTCCGGGCACCGCAGCACAAGCAGCGTGTCATCATCTGCATAGATCTTCTCGGCTGATTACACGGCGACTGCCGAGCTACTAAATCCGTCGGTGGGGCGCGCTAGTTGTCTTGGCCGAGGTAACACTCTCTAGATCGTTCCCGAATCAACGTTGCCTCTGACGACGACGTCGACGACGTTCGTTTGATTGTGCATCTTGTGGGACCCCCCTCCTTCCTCGGTGTCATTTGATGCGCGCAGCTTTTTTCACCGTGACAACTCGCCTGTCGTCGGTGTATCAACACCGACGCGGTCCCTTGGCAACGGCGTCCTCCTCGACTGCTGCTCTCAAATCCAATCATTGACGACAAAAGAGGCTGCACGGTCGTTTGTACAAGCACACGAAAGACGAGTTGCTGTCGTGGTTCCAGGCTCTGCTCCCCGTATTTATATATCGACGACGACGACGGCGGCGCTTGGCTGTCTCTGACTTTTCCTTCATCTTCAAGTCAAACGACGACCTCGCCAGAGAGTTTTATTGACTCTTGCGCGCGTCTCTGCTGGGATATTCGGCGACCACCAGAATTATATGGAAAGGAGATTAGCTCGCTCTGTCGCCGCCTCTCTCTCTCTGCTCTCAGCTATGAGCATTTGCCAACTTTGTCAAATCTTCACTCGAGCGGCAGCCCAGTCGATTCATGTCCTGGATTTTTCTCTCTTCGTCCGCTGACTGATTCACTTTTGATTGTTGTTTCAAGCAACAACAATTTTTCGCCGCTTTTCGATCGTTATCCGAGTCAAAAAGAAGAAGGCGACAGCGGCAACAGCGCGGCTGAATGGCGATAAGCATGACAGCATTTTCGCCTAACGTCTCTTCTTCTT
Source organism: Ceriodaphnia dubia (assembly GCA_022539655.2). NCBI lineage: Eukaryota > Metazoa > Arthropoda > Branchiopoda > Diplostraca > Daphniidae > Ceriodaphnia > Ceriodaphnia dubia. Next base: position 2,879 of record JAKUCG020000053.1, on the reverse strand, counting down.
CTTCATCTGCTGTCGGATTCATCCATCCGGCTCGTCGTCGAGGGCAGAATAAGCGGAAGCGGAAAAGAAGCGTCGTGGAAATGTATCAATTCATTCTCTCATACGGGACGTAGCGGCACAGACGTGTCGAAACTACGGGGCTATGCGGCTTTTATTGCTTTGCTTCCGTCAGAGTTTTTTCTCTTCTCTCGTCGGCTCTCGAAGAATGTGATATTGATACATTGATGTGTGTTGAGAGAGAGCGCCGGCCCCGTTTATCGATCGCTCGGTGCTTCCGTCCGCATCATCTCTCGTAGCAGCAGCGTCCGTTTGATTTGTTTCGGCAACCGCGCGCGCGCCTCTTTCTTTTTTCTTTTCTTCCGACTTGTTTTGCGCCCCAATTAAAAGGCGCGTTCCATCGTTAGTTGTTTTCTTCTTCTTCCAATTGAAACAAGCCCCGGGCTTAGTAAAGACACGATCATCCTTGGCCAAATATAGTTTCGTTTGTTGGTTGTTTCTTCGTGTGTCGGTTGCGTCGATGATGGGAATCGGGTTGAAACGTTTCAGCTGGAACCATCAGACTCACGATGACGTACTACTTCCCTCTCTCTGTGTATGTTTAGTGTGTCTGTGTGTGTGTGGAGGGCCCCGCTGCTGCCGCGTCGATAACGATCCGACGACAAAACGGGGCGAAACTCTCGGCGGCGGCGGCGCCGGGGAGTTTGCGCGCCACAATCCTCTCTGTCTCGTCTCTCTCTCTCTCTTTTAGAAAAAAAAACTTTTGTTTCTTTTTCGACTAGTTTTATTATTTATTGATGTTTTGTGTGTTTGTTTCTATAACAGGAAGGGCACCGGCCATCATGAAGGTCTCGGAGTACTTGTCGAAAATCCGCGTCCGATTCAAAACGACGGCCCGGCCAGCGACGATTCTCCTGCTGATGGCGACTACTTTATTGCTCACTCTGCCTCGTTCGTCACTAGCTCAAGGTATATTTATTATCTATAATATAAATTAGGTTTAATTTGATTTGGCTGTCCGTCCGGCGCTCCGTTCGTCCAAGACAAGCAAACAAATCGGAGCAGAAATCAACAAGGCGATCGCTTGTTTGTGGACGGCCGATAGATATTTTCAAATTTTAAGATAAACGCCCGACGGGATAGCATATATAAAAGACGGGCCAAATCCGCTTTGAAGCGCCATTGAGTCGCGGAGAGACTGGCCAAGATGGTCGCCATTGCCGTCGCTTGTTTGATGATCATTTTCATCGTCTTTTTCGTCTTGATTATCATTTTCAAAACGTGAAATGTAATTTGTTGTCGTCTTTTGTTGGCCCAATTCTCTAAGACTCTAACCAACGTTGATTTGTTTTGCCTCTTTTTCTCCAGCAGGCTACGACGTGTTTATCGACTTGGAGGAGGAAGGATTGTCGCCGGACGACACCAAGTCATTATTAACCAATAACGACGGACTAAGTAAACTCATTAGCACGCACACTTCTCTCTCTCTATCTCTATCTAGATCCTTATTATATGCAACCCGCTCCGTTCCCCCCTGTGTTATTTTTACCGGTAGAAAAGCGCTTTTTCCAGGAGTCCAGGCGAAAAATCTTGGCTCCCTCTTTTCATCCTTCCGGCTCTTTTCTCCCAGAGAGTCGAGGCCCGCGCTCCATCCAGCCATTGATCATCGCACGCGCGCTCTTCTCTCTGCCCGCGCGTCATTATATACAAGCGCGGCGGGCCAGAGAGAATGTCCGCCTTTTTCTTTCTGTGTTGTTATTCCAGGGTCCTGGGTTTCTTTTCTTCCACACGTTCTTCTTCTTCTTTTTTGACTGTTGCCAACTGCTTGGCTCCTGCTGTCTCTCTCTGCTGGCACACAACTAATCGATTCGCGACTGTCTCCGATGTCACCCGACCCCGCCAGGAAAGTTGACTCATGAACCTACTGAGCACTGCAAAGGCCAGCAGCAGCAGCAGTCTCCAGCTCTCAATTATCAAGCCGCCGTCGTCGTCTTCTTCTTCTGTTTTGCTTTTTGAATTGTTAAATTATATGCGCGCCGTCTTGTTACAAGGGCCTCGACGTCCTTGTTTAATGATCTCATTATCAACACGAGAATCTACTTGATATTGAAGTCGACGACGTCCGCCCAGGAGCCAACGCCCTGATCTCCCAATTTGTTTTTTTAAGTTTTAGTTTTTTGCTCATTTGAAAATGCATCAGAGTCGCTTGATTAGTTCCGTTTCTAGTGTCGTCGAAACAATTGCGTCCGTCCGGCTGAGAGAGAGAAGCGCTCTTCTATTAAAAAAGGAAGAGATGGCGGATTGCTGGGTAGTATAGGGACGAGTTGGTTAGACTATAGGCTAATAGGATTATATGAAGCCGGGCAGGAGCAGTAGGAGCAGTAGGAGCACTGCCTTTTGAATGATGGATCAAGTCCTTTGGCGTCTCTCTCTCTTGTTTTCTTCTTCCTCCTTTTGTCGTCTTCCGCGCTCTCTCTCTTAGTCTTTTGCCGCCTGCTACTAGACTGCCTGGTAGTAGAGAACATCATGTGCGGTTGGGCAAAAAGCAGAGCACGTTCAGAGCTAGACCTCCTAGAGATCCACGCCGCCCGTCTCTTAAGCCGAAATGTTGAGACAAGGCTCTAGCCAAAGAGGACTAGCTGCCGGCCTCCAAAGAACCAAACAAGACGCGCAATCGATCAAGATTTTCGTCGTCGACCCCTCCGCGCTCCACCACCAAAAAAGTTTTCTTCCTTGCGGGATCCCGGCGGTCAGCAGTTCTCTCTTTTGTGTCTGATGCTCTAGCTCTTTCGTAGTGGTCTCTACTACACCGTAATGCCACACTGGCTGTGGCCGTCGTCGTCTAGTGGAGCGGCCAGTTGAAAACGCCCTAGTACAGAGTG